>CM042252.1:13969231-15169231 GCA_023566225.1 Romanogobio albipinnatus
GAAGCACAATGATACCAGTTTTTTTATGTGTCCTCGGAGTGCGCCCATACATGTCTGTGTCAATTTTGGTGAAAATATCTCATTTATTTTTATTATTTTTATAGAGTTATAGACATTTATATGAAAAAACACATGAAAAATGACTGACACCTGACTTTGAATGGATTTTACACCCCCTTGCTATCAATATTTTGACATTTGGGCATTGGCGTATAGCTATCGACCTATGTTTTCGAACTTCTGAAGCTGGTTTCGTCTCGATCGGACTAGCGGTTTCAGCGCTAAATTGCAACGCTGCACAAACCATAGACCGAAACCTAACAAATCTGGTATTGTTGGACTCGGCAAGGATTCAGGAGACAAAAAAAGTGACTCCCATGAAAATAAGTCAATCTCACCCAGAGTTATATGCATTTGAAAAAAAAAATCCACTAGGTGGCGCTGTTTTGAAACTTCTCAGGCTACTTCAGGGCATCGTGCTGATGACCTATGCCTAGTTTCGTAACAATCCGTTCATGCGATCATAAAATACAGCATTTTAGCACATAATTCAAAATGGCCGACAGCCAAAATGGCCGATATGGTAAAATTGGATATCAGACGACTCGGCATGACGCCCTGAATGTAACTAGATTCCACTTTTATGATTTTTGGATAAACGGTTCAAAAAGTTATAAGCAAAAATAGCAATTTTTTGTATCTCCGGACCAGTAGGTGGCGCTGCGCTGAAACGCTGCACGTTGCCTCAAGTCATGTTTGTGATGACTTGTACCAAGTTTGGTTTGAATACGATAAAGCGTTGCGGAGATATAGCCTTAAGTGTGTTTTCGCAAACGTTACATAAATTTTGCTTGTGTGTTTATTGAAAACGATTTGACGAATCAACTTGAATTCCATGTTTTTTTGTCAGCCTGGTCTGAAGATGATCTGGTTAAATTTTTGTGCAAATCGGATGAACCGTCTAGGACGAGTTTGCCAAAGTAGGTTTTTTGGAAAATTCAAAATGGAATTTTTCAAAATGGAACAATTGAATATTAAAATTAGAATTATAAATATAGCTGCAAGCCGCCATTATCGGGGCCAAGCGCAAAGAAGTAGACAAGACATGCCAAAATGGCTGGCAATGTCAGATCAACTGCAGCAATGAACAATTAAAGACCTATTAAGGTTATTTTAGGCAACTATACGATAAATACGAACAATAATAATGATTTATTGATTTATCACTTTCAACCAATAGGTGGCACAGTTACGAAATTGATGTGGTGTGGTCAGAATAAGGGAACAATGACACTTGCAAAGATTGGTGTCAATATATCAAAGCAGGGTGTCAATATAGTGTCAATATGTCATTGCAGAGATATAGCCTCAAGAGGCCTTTTCATTATGAGCACATGGCGGTGCTGTTTTGAAACCTTTTAAGTACCTTAAAGGCATGGTGCTAATGGCACATACCAAGTTTCGTAATGATACATCAATTCATTTGTAAAGCATAGCATTTTATATCATAATACTGCATTGTAGTCAATGTGAATTTCATGTTTTGTTCTATTATAGCACCACCAAGTGGCACAATCCTACCATTTTTTATGTGTTCTCGGAGTGAGCCCATACATGTCTGTGTCAATTTTGGTGAAAATATCTCGTTTCGTTTTGGAGTTATAGACATTGATATGAAAAAACACATGAAAAATGACTGACACCTGACTTTGATTGGATTTTACACCCCCTTACTATCAATATTTTGACATTTGGGCATTAATATTCAACTATCGACCTATGTTTCCGAACTTCTGACGCTAGTTTCGTCTCAATCGGACTAGCGGTTTCCAGGATATCAGCTAATGTTTTTAAAGCGCTAAATTACAACGCTGCACAAAACATATGCCGAAACCTAGCAAGTCTGGTATTGTTGGACTTGGCGAGGATTCAGGAGACAAAAAAAGTTACTCCCATGAAAATAAATCAAGTTCACTCAAAGCTATAAGCATTTGGAAAAAAAAATTATCCACTAGGTGGCGCTGTTGAAACTTCTCAGGCTACTTCAGGGCATCGTGCTGATGACCCATACCAAGTTTCGTAACAATCCGTTCATGCAATCATAAAATACAGCATTTTAGCACATAATTCAAAATGGCCGACAGCCAAAATGGCCAATATGGTAAAATTGGATATCAGACAACTCGGCATGCCGTCCTGAATCTAACAATGATTATGATTTTTAACACTTTTATGATTTTTGGACAAACAGTTCAGAAGTTATAAGCAAAAATAGCAATTTTTTGTATCTCCGGACCAGTAGGTGGCGCTGTGCCGAAACACGGCATGTTGCCTCAGGTCATGCTTGTGATGACATGTACCAAGTTTGGTTTGAATATGATAAAGTGTTGAGGAGATATTGCCTTAAGTGTGTTTTTGCAACCGCTACATAAAATTTGTTTGCGCGTTTATCAAAAACGATTTAACGAATCAACTTGATTTGCAAGATTTTATGTCAGCATGGTCTAAAGATGATCTGGTTAAATTTTCGTGCAAATCGGATGAACCGTCTAGGACGAGTTCGCAAAAGTAGGTTTTTCGGAAAATTCAAAATGGCGGGAAAATTATTATGACGGAAAATGACGTCATAGAGTCATCGAATCGGCTTCAGCCAAGGAATCATAAAAAGTTAGTCCCATGAAAATAAGTCAACCCCACCCAAAGTTATAAGTGTTTGGCAAAAAATTATCCACTAGGTGGCGCTGTTTCGAAATTTCACAGGCTACTTCAGGGCATTGTGCTGATGACCCATACCAAGTTTCGTAACAATCTGTTCATGCAATCATAAAATACAGCATTTTAGCTCATAATTCAAAATGGCCGACTGCCAAAATGGCTGATATGGTAATATTGAATATCAGACGACTTGGCATGCAGTCCCGAATCTAACGAGACCACTTTTATGATTTTTGGACAAACAGTTCAGAAGTTATAAGCAAAAAATTTTTGTATCTCCGGACCAGTAGGTGGCGCTGCGTCTAAACGCTGCATGTTGCCTCAGGTCATGCTTGTGATGACATGTACCAAGTTTGGTTTGAATACAATAAAGCGTTGCGGAGATTTTGCCTTAAGTGTGTTTTTGCTACCGCTACATAAAATTTGTTTGCGCGTTTATCAAAAATGAATTAACGAATCAACTTGATTTGCAAGATTTTTTGTCAGCATGTTCTGAAGATGATCTGGTTCAATTTCTGTGCAAATCGGATGAACCGTCTAGGACGAGTTCGCAAAAGTAGGCGTGAGTCTAGGCAATCAAATCGGCGTGAGTCAAGAAATCAGAAAAAAAAAGAATTTTGTTTCTAGCCCTTATGGTTCAAAAGTTATTAGCATAAACATGAGTCAAAATTTGGACTGATGGTGGCGCTAGAGGGATTGAGTTAGAGACTCCAAATTTGCTATGGTGACATTTCAGACTGTCCTCTATTAGTGTGCCAAATTTCACAACTTTTTACCATACGGTTCTATGGGCTGCCATAGACTTCGTGGCGGAAGAAGAAGAAACGGAAGAAGAATAATAATAATAGGAACGGGAACGGTTTCAATAGGTGCCTTCGCACCTTCGGTGCTTGGCCCCTAATAATAATAATAATAGGAACGGAAACAGTTTCAATAGGTGCCTTCGCACCTTCGGTGCTTGGCCCCTAAATATAAAGGAATTGTGACCAACTCTAACACAATGTTTGAGTAAAAAAAAAAAAATGTAACTGGCATGATGGGCTGGTGATGTGAATGTGGGTCAGCCTAGTCTAGTTTGTAGTACCTAGTCTAACCATCCACACTGGCCTTCCATTCACAACAGCATCATCTTCATCAGACATCAGGTCTATAGTTGCGGTCTTCCACAGGTTCTGTGTTCCCCGAATTAGTAAATACAAAAAAACATCAAAACCATTCAACAGTAAAAATTTAATTGATGTCCAACAAATAAACAAAAGAAATAATACAGATGAACAATTGATAAAGCTTGGGTTGCTGAATATTAGATCCCTTTCCCCAAAAGCGCTTATTGTTAATGATATTATTAAAGATAATAATCTTGATGTGCTGTGTTTGACAGAAACCTGGCTAAAACCTGACGACTACATTACCTTAAATGAGTCCACCCCCCAAGATTATTGTTATAAACATGAGCCGCGTCTGAAAGGTAAAGGGGGAGGGGTTGCTGTAATTTATAATAATATCTTCAGTATTACTCAGAAGTCTAGTTTCAAATATAATTCCTTCGAAGTTTTGGTGCTTTATGTAACGCTATGTAGTGTACATGACAAAACCCGTTCAACATTGGTGTTAGCTACTGTATACAGGCCACCAGGGCATAATACAGACTTTATCAAAGAATTTGCTGACTTTCTATCAGAATTAGTACTGGCCGTAGATAAAGTACTAATTGTTGGTGATTTTAATATCCATGTAGACAACGAAAAAGACGTATTAGGATTAGCATTTAAAGATACACTAAACTCTATTGGAGTTAGGCAACACGTGTCAGGACCCACTCATCGCCATAATCATACTTTAGACCTAATATTGTCACATGGAATTAATGTTGATACCGTTGAAATTCTGCAGCAGAGCGATGACATCTCAGATCATTACTTAGTATCTTGTATACTTAATTTAGCTAAAGTTGCAAAGCCGCCCCCTCGTTTCAAAAATGGCAGGACAATCACTGCCGCTACTAAAGATTGCTTTTTAAATACTCTTCCTCATCAGTATCATCTCCTCAGCAACCCAGACAGCATAGAAGAACTCGATGTTGCAACAGAAACTATTGACTCTCTCTTTTCCAGTACTTTAGACACAGTTGCTCCTCTGCGCTTAAAGAAGATTAAAGAAAATAGTCCAACGCCGTGGTACAACGAGCACACCCGGGCCCTTAAAACAGCAGCCAGAAAAATGGAGCGCAGCTGGAAGAAAACAAAACTAGAGGTCTTTCGAAATTCGTGGAAAGAGCACATGATCGCATACAGAAAGGCCGTAAAAACTGCTAGATCCGCTTATTTCTCAACTCTCTTGGAAGAAAACAAACACAACCCAAGGTATTTATTCGATACAGTGGCTAAATTAACCAAAAATAAAGCTTCAACTTCTGATGATTGTAAACAGCACAGCAGTAATGACTTTATGAACTTCTTCACATGTAAAATTGATAATATTAGGAAGAAAATTTTAACCATGCAGCCGTCTACTACAGTATCACATCAGACAGAGCATTGTAGTGTCACTGAGGAAAAATTACAATCATTCACTGCTATAGGAGAAGAAGAATTGGCTAAACTCGTTAAATCATCAAAATCAACAACATGTATGCTTGACCCTGTACCGACTAGGCTATTAAAAGAGATGCTACCAGAGGTCATAGATCCTCTTCTTAATATCATTAATTCATCTTTGTCATTAGGATATGTACCGAAAACTTTTAAGTTGGCTATTATTAAACCACTTATTAAAAAACCGCAACTTGATCCTACAGAATTAGTCAATTATAGACCAATCTCAAATCTACCCTTTCTGTCAAAAATACTTGAAAAGGCAGTGTCTTCACAATTATGTTCCTTTTTAGAAAGAAATGGTATCTGTGAGGATTTCCAGTCAGGATTTAGACCGTATCATAGTACTGAGACTGCTCTCATCAGAGTTACAAATGATTTACTCTTATCATCCGATCGTGGCTGTATCTCTCTATTAGTGTTACTCGATCTTAGCGCTGCATTTGATACCATCGACCACAACATTCTTTTGAATAGACTCGAAAATTATGTAGGTATTAGTGGAATTGCTTTATCATGGTTTAAATCATACCTATGCGACCGTTATCAGTTTGTAGCAGTAAATGAAGAGATGTCACACCGATCGCAAGTTCAGTATGGAGTACCACAAGGCTCAGTGCTAGGACCGCTACTCTTCACCCTGTACATGCTACCACTGGGAGATATTATTAGGAAGCATGGCATTAGTTTTCATTGTTATGCTGACGATACTCAGCTCTATATTTCTTCACGCCCTGAAGAAATTTACCAATTCACAAGATTAACGGAATGCATAGCCGCCATAAAACATTGGATGACTGGTAATTTCCTGCAACTCAATTCAGAAAAAACTGAATTTTTAATTATTGGACAAAAAAGCTCCACAAGTAGTAACCTAGAATACTGTCTAACACTTGATGGCTGCTCTGTCAAGTCTTCGTCGTCAGTGAGGAACCTGGGTGTGCTCTTTGATACCAATCTTTCGTTTGAAAGCCACGTTTCTAGCATCTGTAAAACTGCTTTCTACCATCTTAAAAATATATCAAAATTACGGCACATGCTCTCAATGCAAAATGCTGAACAGTTAGTTCATGCGTTCATGACCTCAAGGCTAGATTATTGTAATGCTCTATTGGGTGGTTGCCCTGCTCGCTTAATAAATAAACTCCAGCTGGTCCAAAACGCAGCAGCTCGAGTACTTACTAGAACCAGGAAGTATGACCATATTAGCCCAGTTCTGTCAACATTGCACTGGCTACCTATTAAACATCGCATACATTTTAAAATCTTGCTTATTACTTACAAAGCACTAAATGGTTTAGCTCCCCAATACTTGAGCGAGCTCTTAACATATTATACTCCATCACGTCTACTGCGATCTCTAAATTCTGGCCAGTTGTTAATACCGAGAATATCCAAATCAACTGCAGGCGGTCGATCCTTTTCCTATTTAGCTCCTAAACTCTGGAACAGTCTTCCTAGCACTGTTCGGGAAGCAGACACACTCTGTCAGTTTAAATCTAGACTAAAAACACATCTCTTTACTGTGGCATACACATAAAACACTTTATCAATTAATTGATTGTTAGGCTGCATTAACTAGGTCAGCCGGAACCGGGAACACTTCCCATAACACCTGATGTACTCGTTACATCATCAGAAGAATGGCATCTACGCTAATGATATTCTCTCTGTTTTATCCCGAGGTTTACTGCAGTCAGCCAGATCTGGGCCGTATCCTAATCAGATGGTGGACCAGAGAAGACCAACACAGGACCCCGAAGTGTCTGCAGAGACCGTGTCAATTATCCTCCCCCTGCAACTGCCTCATCGACACGGCATCTAAATAAACCCGTCACCAGTGTGATGACTCCGATTGTTCGAATATTATCATTAAATAATACTTAAATCGATATGTCATCCGCAATAAACCCGTCTCCAGCGTGTTGCCTCCGATCATTCAAATATTGCACTTTAATAATTATTTAATCAACATCATCCTCAATAAACCCGTCTCCAGCGTGTTGCCTCCGGTCCTTTGAATATTCCGATCTATTATGACCTCTGACCTGTAAAGCAGCCAGAATAATAATAATAATACGTTGTTTGTAAATTGGCCAGAGGAGAACTGGCACCCCGACTGAGCCTGGTTTCTCCCAAGGTTTATTTTTCTCCATTAGGTCACCTAATGGGGTTTTGGTTTCCTTGCCACTGTTGCCTCTGGCTTGGCGTGCTCAGTTGGGGACACTATATTTTTCAACTAAACATCGAAATAAATCTAATTAATAAACTAATTTAACCATGTAAACTAAATTACTGATCTAATTATTGATCTAAAGCCCACACTGTCACCGTATGGAAATTGAAATGAACTGATGACATCAAATGGCTATACAGCTGAATAAAATTAGGCTGCATTATTTTGCTGTTTAACACTGTAAAGCTGCTTTGAAACAATCTACATTGTTAAAAGCGCTATATAAATAAAGTTGACTTGACTTGACTTGACTTGACTTGTGTTGGTTTGTGCAACCCAGGACCTGGGGCCTCATTTATAAAACTTTGCGTAGGATTTGCGTCAGAAGTGGCGTACGGATGAAACATAGGATGTGCGTACGCACAGAAATATTCGGATTTATAAAACCGTGCGCACGCACATCCTACGCAGTTTTCCCTTAATAAATCACAATCAATTCTAAGTGTAGCGCAGCTTTTGCGGCTTCATGTCACGCCCATAGTTGCCCATAAATAGTCTGTGAAACGCCCACAAGTTAATATTCATCGATTGCGAAATCATGGCAAACACTGAGTGAAGTTACGTTTTTTTTATTTCCTCTCTATGTGAAGTAGAAGTTATCATTGGCGAGGTGGAAAAGAGGATAAAAATTTTGTTTTGGAGGGCACAGTGTGGGCATTACTAATGCCAAAAAGGCACTTGAGTGGCAAAAGGTTGCAGACGCAGTAAATGCTGTAGCCTCACAACCTCGGACCATGGCCGAAATAAAAAAGAAATGGTCGGACATCAAAGTCGAGGCAGAAAAGCGCCTAGCGTTCCATCGCCAGAGTGTGTCCTCGTTTGCCAGCAAGTCTTCTTGCTGTCTGAAGATGCGTTCACTCTGAATCCTTCCATTTGCCACATCTTCTAAGAGCGCAAGATCAGCCATTGTGCGTCATTACGCATTGTGATAGGGCATTTTATTTCCATCCATTTAACTGTATCTGACAAGTTACAGATGTCGGTTATAATCTACGTGGAAATGGGAAATAGTTCATTTTATCAAAAATAAAACTAAAGGCATATGCATGAATACCATGATTCCGTAGCTGATGAAGAAATTTGACTATGAAAACAACTTTCCCCAGTGGACAATTAATCTATCTATCTATCTATCTATCTATCTATCTATCTATCTATCTATCTATCTATCTATCTATCTATCTATCTATCTATCTATCTATCTATCTATCTATCTAACTATCTATCTATCTATCTATCCATCCATCCATCCATCCATCCATCCATCCATCCATCCATCCATCCATCCATCCATCCATCCATCCATCTATACACATTGACGAGAATATCAGCTTTGCACATTATTTCGTTCTGTTTACCATATTATTTATGAGGATGAATTGCACAATATGCCAATATTATTGCAGAACATATTTCACTTTTCTTTTTGCAAATATGTGTTAATTTGCATTTCTGTTGTAATTTTCGTTTGATTTTGTTTGTTTTGCAATTTGCACTGCAGATCGATCAAACGGGTGTTCATGTAGGCTGTTAATTGTAAGACTTGCTTTGTGAAGTCTTCATGTTATTTATGAGAGGCAGTATTGCCATTTCTTTTACACAACGGTCTACAGTTTCACACACTCTCACGTGTTTCTTCCATCTGCCGACGGTGTCGCCATTTCTCATTTCACCCTTTTTTGTGCGTACGCCTGGGTCAGAGCTTGCGTGAAGGACCGCACATTTTCCCGTCAAGTTTTCTTTTTATAAATACCAATTATTGCGTAGAGAGTGGCGTACGCCTTCTTTTGTGCGTACGCAACGTTTATAAATGAGGCCCCTGGTCTCCAGCAACTGCAAAACATGACAGTAATTTAACCACTAAAACTCAGAGAGGAGTATAGTAACATTCTGGGGGGAAAATGCTTAACCACTTTCTTAACTTACCTGTCTCTTTCTCTGATGGTTCTTTGTGATGTTCTTCATAGTGTTTCTTTTCTGGGCCTTTTCAGACTGAGCCAAAGAATACTTCCTCCGCAAAGTCTCACAAAATAAAATACATCCTGCAACCTGCCAAACAAATCATCAATAATATATGTAATGCCAATAAAAGTAAGTAAAACAGAGGACATTAAAATAATAACAACATTTTTAAGATTACCCTTTACACATTCAGGGTCAACATCTGTAAAAATTGTCCTTAATTCTTCAGGATCATGGATCCCAAAACTTCTGGATCATGAGGGGTAAGAAACACACACACACACGCACACAAATTAATATTAATTTGTGTGATAAAACATTAATATGAATTATCAACTTACTGACAGAGACATGGACTTGCAAAACATACTCACCAGGTCCATACAAAAACTTCACAGTAGATCCAAAATCCTAGTTTGCCTATAATTCTTCAGAGTCCAAGGATGGTGGTTTCCTGTTCTCTCTGCCGAACGTCTCAGGTTACAAATGTAACCATTGTTCCCTGAGAACAGGGAACGAGACACTGCGTCAGCTTCTGCTTACGCTACGGGGAACGCCGCCAGCGTGACAGGTGCCTGAAATCACAATCAAAAAACGTCAATCCTATTGACCAGCGACAGCCTATGATGTCATCAAGGCGCGACCAGGAAGTATATAAGGGCGCCTTGCCAATATGACAGTATCTAATCGTCTGAAGGGACTGTTTTGGCAGGCAGGCCCTGCGGCATGGCAAAGCGACGCAGTGTCTCGTTCCCTGTTCTCAGGGAACAATGGTTACATTTGTAACCTGAGACGTTCCCTTTCGAAAGGGAACTCGCACTGCGTCAGCTTCTGCTTACGCTACGGGGAACGATATACCCACTACGCCATGCCGACGGGAGTGCCTGCCCATAGGCAGTGACAACTGTCAAGACAAGCAAATTCTACTGAAATGCCTGAATCACTCCCCTTCTGGTCACATTAGGCTGTCAGTGACAGCGCTCCCTACGGCCATAGCCCAAGCTATCGCCCAAGAATGAACCCTCACACACATGAGGTCCTTCCTAGGCCCTGCTCGAAGGCCTGGAACCACCCATTTGACTTAGAAGGGGTCCCTTTAAGGGAACGTGGCAAGGGAACCCGAGGGAACCCTATGCCAGTCACTATTCGGGAGTCCTCACCGAATGCCACCAGGGAGACCTGACCTGGTGACCCAGTCTGCTATGGGACACGTAATACGGTCAACCCTGTCTGTAGTGTACAGAGCCTCTGGTACACGCCTATGAAAAGGCATCCCGCTAGGGTGCTGCAAGAAAGGCAGTGACATCCACTAGCCGGATCTCAGAGACGGGTTATCCCGGAGAGCGGCGCTCAGCGAAGTGCTTTATAACCCTTGCTAGCGAGGGGAGTTCAGCCGCTCAATCCTCGGATCTACCAAGCACCTACTTTAAAACGTGCTTAGGAGGCCAGAGGCCTTACAGGCTGATCATACCAGGGAGGCCCCGAGGGGCCTACAACCCTAATCAGCGCCAGGCGGCCGTAAGCTCATAACAGACCCTCACTTGAGAGGAGCTCATAAGCCTGCCCGGTAGGTACCCATGCCGCAGGCAAAATATGAAAGTCCCCTCCTGTGGGGACCGCATAGCAGCAGTAACGTCTCGTCGTGCTAGGGTAAGCACACCGCCTTCAGGTCTCGCGAACGGCCAGAGACCGGCGCCTGATAGCAGGTGACCACTAGCTGTCAGCGTAAAGCCAGTTGTGTGTTCCCGCCTAGGGAACTCGTTCCCCAGGGAGGCCGAGAGGGACCTCCACCCGGTAACCTGTGCCGACTGCTCGCGTGTCCAACAGCGGAGCTCGCCCTCAGGAAGGCCATACGGGCCTTATACCTGATAGCAGTCGTGCTAGCCCTCGAGGTAGCTGGGAAGACCAGGGACTCGCCTCAACAGGGAGGCCTACCACCTGCAAGAATGTTGGGCATTTCTCCAACACAGCCCTCCGCTCAGTGGCTGGACCTATCCAGAGACCATGAGACAGGAGCTTGCCTTCAGAGGAGGCCCCGTGGGGCCTACTACTCCAAGCGAATCCCACAGGGAAGCCCCGTGCCGCTTGCCTGATATCAACCCATGCTACGATCCGTTACCGAAACTGGGGACCGGGGAACGACTTCAGGGAGGCGCAATGCCTCCACCTGATAGCAGAACATGCCACCCGTCTCAGAGCGGGAGCTCGCCTTCAGGGAGGCCCAATGCCTACCACCTGATAGCAGACTGTGCTACTCATAGCACTTCCTGCTCACCGCCACAGCCAGGAAGGTCACTCAGGGGGCAGATTGCGGCCTATTACCTACTAGCACTCATGCTAGCCCTCCAGTGACTGGAGCCCAGGAACGCCCCCACAGAGGAGGTCAGGTGAGCCTGCTTACCCCACAGCAGGCTCTTAGGGAGGCCAGGTAACGCCTACCACCTATTAGCAGCACGTACCAGCCATCGAGGGGCTTAAGCCGGTGGCGCCCCCTCGGGGGAGACCAGGCAGCGCCTGTTGACCAAGCCGGCTCTCAGGGAGGCCAAACGTGGCCTCCACCTGAGCGAAGATAACCCAAACCAGGAGCCTACCCCTCAGGGAGGCCTTTAAGAAGGCTGGCTGCTGCACCTGGGCTGACGGCAGCTGTCTGCTGCTGACAAAGGCCTGGAAATCCAGATATCACCTGGGAACTCGTCCCCAGGGAGCTAGTTGACGAGGTTACTGCTGACGTCGACACCAGTGGAGAAAATCCTCCCAGGCACACTTGTGGGCCATGGCGTCGAGACTTCTTGCAAGGAGGCCGGTTGATACCTACTACCAGTCCTGAAGTCCTGCTGCCCAGACCGCCCAAGCTGGCTACCAACAACCAGCTGGCTCTTATACCCGCACCTGGGGCTGGTCCTTCCCGGAGGTAACTAGGAAACAAGTTCTCACTTTGCCCTAGGGCCCCCAAGACGGCGCAGTCTCTCGGGCAGTGCCTACAGACATGGACCTAATCACATTGCCAACAGCAGTGTACTCAGCAGAAGTGCTAACAAAAACCCTCTAAGCGAGGGGAGTACAACTTACGTCACCTGCCTCGGGGCGGCTGTCTTATTTCCCATGCAGCGGCCAACCGTAATGCGAGGGCGTCAGCCAATGGCCTCAGGGGAGCATCCGACCAGAACCGTAAACATCGGTTTATCCGATGTTCAGCTTACCCCGAGCCCTAAAGAAGGTGGAGCAGAGACATAAAGCAAGGGTAAAACATTACTTTTTCATAGTTAAAATAGAACCCACCGGCCGAACCATCCTCCAGGAAGAGGCCGGGGGCCGCCAAAAGATGGCGGCCACCAAGCTCTGAAAGGCGGAAACAGCAGATAAAGTCTAATCGCAAACCGGCGAAAGACGCTTCGTTCCGCCCCACGACCACTGGCAAAGTCGCTGTCTCCTGCAACACCTCGACTGCGTTACTCGTAACCCCAGAACGCAGAGAAGGGGGCGGGCCAACTCTGTAACAAGAGGAGGTTAGGTCAAGGATGCATAACAAGCCCTGTTTATATCAAGACAGGCCAGGGGCGAACGACCCTCCTTAGAAGGGAACGCCCCCATCCTTGACGGAACCTAGGCCAAGTGGTGCGACCTAAGTCTGCACTGGATCCACTCAGGGCTCGGGAAAGAAATATTATCACCTCTAATAATACACAATGAGGCCCCGAAAACCCTTATCCCAAAGCCCCGCAGAGCTGGGCGCAGATCTCATTACAGCTCATGCAAAAGTGCATACCCGGTCTTCAGCTACTTCACACTTTTACGCTAGGAAAAACACAGCTCGCCCCCGACACTACAAACCCTCGGGCAATAGCGCAATTCAGTTACCCACATCAGTGGGGAAAACATGCACGGAGAGGCAGCAAATTCTACTAGCAAAAGTGAGGCATACACACACAACCACATAATGTTGCAAAGAAGATCGTTCTTAGCTTACTCACGGGGAGCTGCAGGCCCTGCGAAATCCAGCGATGATCCAGACTTCCCCAAGCAACCCCTCAGGGGAGCGACGGTACAAAAAAGTCCTGAAAAACATAGTCTTGAAAATGTTTCGCCCTATAGAGGGGGACTCACCAATCGCTCCTCGCGGTGCTTCAAACCAGCCCTCGAGCAAGTATCCGCCCACCGCTTCCTGAGGCGGGCGCTTTAACAAACAAACCAGGCGGGCCGTCAGAATCTTACATTTCCTGCTCATCATGGGCCCAACGGCCTGATGTAAAAAACGCCCGGGGAAAAGGTCAGAGGAAGGGAAAAAGGCAGCGTTCAAGTCCGCTCCCTCGGGGGCGGAGTCCGCTGCCTACGCTGGTTCCGGTCGCCAGCCCTGGCTTCCTTCCTCTTCCGGTTGCGGGTGTCCTGCCTCTTTTGCATCCCGGTCCTCCGCGGTGGGGGCGCTCGAGAGGCAACGCTGGCTCGTTGTTCCCGTCTCCAGCCCGCAAACGGCTCGTCTACGGGTGGCAACGACACATATCCAGCCTCGGGCAATCCCTCAACATCAGCTAAATTAGCCCGCTGATGTCGATGGATACGGGCTGAATAAGGTTTCTTCCATCCCTTCGAGATCTCTTGGTGGAGATCAGGAAAAAATGGAAGACTCCCAGGAGCTGGTTGGTCATGGGCGGAGAGATAACGGTCGTCCAACCTACTTGGACGCACGTCATCTCTCCTAACACGCTGCCAGGGCAGCTGCAGTCTACCTGCAGCACGCTCCATGACCTCCAAAAACTCCCCATACATGGAACAGGGTGGTTGGGAAGCCTCAGCCTCAGGCGCTTCATTCGCCTCCCCAACCATCCTCTGCTCGAACGGAAGAGCAGCGGACGAGGAGGAGGAACCCAAATCCAGTTCCTCCTCCGAGGTCCGCCCCTCGCGATCTGGCTCGTCGTCAACCAAAACCACACCAGCCTCTAGGCGACGAGCCAGATCCAGCTGGGAACCCCAAGATTGTATGCGCCGCTCAGCCTCAGCACGAGCGGGGCCGTTCCCAGCTGCTGAGCTCTCTCCCCTCGAGAAGAGAGCCAGACGAGAGCGGAGCGTTCTCATGGGAAAACACTCGCAGTTCGCACAGGAGGCTCCCTCGAGAACCTCCCGTGCGTGCTCTTCCCCCAGACAGTATACGCAGAGTGAGTGTGTGTCATCAGGTGTAAGATACCTGTTACACGGATCCACGCACCTGCGGAAGTGGCGCTGCTTGCTAGCACACTTTGAAGACATTTCCCAACGGTGAAACAGGCAAAACAGTCCCTGAAGACGAAAAAATACTGTCATATTGGCAAGGCGCCCTTATATACTTCCTGGTCGCGCCTTGATGACATCATAGGCTGTCGCTGGTCAATAGGATTGACGTTTTTTGATTGTGATTTCAGGCACCTGTCACGCTGGAGGCGTTCCCCGTAGCGTAAGCAGAAGCTGACGCAGTGCGAGTTCCCTTTCGAAAGGGAACGAGTGTACATGACAGTGTTCTCAGATTACTCATTCCAAAACTCCTTTACTTTTTATGACAAGCTTGATCTTAAAACTAGCTGACAGTAGGGATGGGCATTATGACCATATTATTCTACATACATGAGAAATTTTATTTCACAATAACAATATCACCATATATTTATTTTATTTTGATAGATATTTTATTAAAATACTACAAAATAAAACTGCTTCACTGTATGATATTCTATGAATTAATATCAATGGATTCTTGAAAAAGCAGAAGGTGTTCTCTAGAAGGTATTCTCAGAAGGTGTTCTCTAAGCCTGAACCCCGTTGTCTGGATCGGTTGCTCCTGTCTCCTGTGTGCCTCCTGCATTGTTTGTAGCTCTGTACAGCCTTGCTTACGTTTGAATCTTTATTTTGATATTTCCTCTTTATTCTACTGCTAAATACAACTTACTCATCACCATAAATTGTTTAAAAATTGCCAATCACGTTAAATTTAACATCACTAGCTTTTAATCTAAATCACCATCACACGTTAGCATTTTGCTAGCCTGTTAGCTTGTCATCTCTGCACCGGGATCTCCCTTTCTCTAAGTTCATTAGTTGGATTAGTAAATAGTGTCCAGCAAACGATTGTGGTAAGTGGTAAATTGGATTAATCAACAAACACGGTAAGTCATGTCTTCTCCTGTCATTATCACTTGCACCGCATGCCACATGTTTAATATAGGCTTCTCCGCTGGCGAACAGGGCTTCATGTGTGATAAATGTAAGGAGATAGTTAGGCTGACGGAGAAGATTTCAGAATTAGAAACACGCATCCATACTTTATCTGAGAGTAGTGAGGATGTAACAGCTTTAGACACTGATTTGGATGTGAATAGCTTAGTGAACTCGGTACATTCTTCGGTTCCGGCTGCAGGGCCCTCGCAGCAGGGAAACTGGGTGACAGTGAGGCAGCATAGTCGCAGACCAAAGAACCATTTTTCCGTTCCGGTTAGAACATCAAACAGGTTCTCCCCTCTCAGTGAAGCACCCACTGAGTATCCTGTTGAAAGTGCCCTAGTCATTGGCGATTCTATTACATGGAACGTTAAGATACCAGCCACCATAGTCACTTGTTTACCGGGAGCCAGAGCGCCTGACATCAAAGCAAATTTAAAAGTGCTGGCTAAAGCTAATCGTAAATTCTCTAAGATTATTATTCACGTCGGCACTAATGATGTTCGACTTCGCCAGTCGGAGATCACCAAAATTAACATTAAAGAGGTGTGTGAACTCGCTAGTACGATGTCAGAGGCTGTTTATTGTTCTGGACCCCTCCCCGTTAGAAGGAGTGATGAGATAGTTAGCAGGCTATCATCACTCAATGGCTGGTTGTCTAAGTGGTGTCTGCAAAATAACATAGGGTTCATAGACAATTGGAAAAGTTTTTGGGGCAGACCTGACCTGTTGAAGAAGGATGGCATCCATCCCTCCTGGGGTGGTGCCGCTCTTCTCTCTAGTAATTTGGCACATAGTCTTAGAGCTAAACCTTGACTCACTAGGGTCCAGGTCAGGAAGCAGACAAAACCGACTAAACTGACCGTCTGCTAGCTGTCTCACGTCACCGGAGTCAGATAAATCCCAGCACATAGAGACTCTTTCACCGAGATATTATCATAAAGAGACTGTGTCTGTTCCCCGAATTATATATATATATATATATATATATATAAAAAACATCAAAACCATTCAACAGTAAAAATTTAATTGATGTCCAACAAATAAACAAAAGATATAATACAGATGAACAATTGATAAAGCTTGGGTTGCTGAATATTAGATCCCTTTCCCCAAAAGCGCTTATTGTTAATGAGATTATTAAAGATAATAATCTAGATGTGCTCTGTTTGACAGAAACCTGGCTAAAACCTGACGACTACATTACTTTAAATGAGTCCACCCCTCAAGATTATTGTTATAAACATGAGCCGCGTCTGAAAGGTATAGGGGGAGGGCTTGCTGTAATTTATAATAATATCTTCAGCATTACTCAGAAGTCTAGTTTCAAATATAATTCCTTCGAAGTTTTGATGCTTTATGTAACGTTATGTAGTGTACATAACAAAACCCGTTCAACATTGGTGTTAGCTACTGTATACAGGCCACCAGGGCATAATACAGACTTTATCAAAGAATTTGCTGACTTTCTATCAGAATTAGTACTGGCCGTAGATAAAGTACTAAATGTGTAAAGGGTTTACTGCAGTCAGCCAGATCCGGGCCGTATCCAGATCAGATGGTGGACCTGCGCCCAGAGAAGACCAACACAGGACCCTGAAGTGTCCGCAGAGACTATGTCAATTAGCCTCCCCCTGCAACTGCCTCATCGACCGGCATCTTATAAACCCGTCTTCAGAGACAGGTGTTTGTAATCTGCGTTTGAGCCGCTTACTCACCGCTTGGTTCCTTTCCTTCTCTCCGCTCTCAGACCTTGCGAAACCACGCCCACCTCACCACATACCCCCACCGCACGACTCAGGCCGGGGAGCCATCCGGCCTGCAGCCCCCCCCCCATTCCTGGAGAGGAAGTCGGCCACAACCATCTGAGCACCCGGCCTGTGGACCACCTGAAACTTCAAGGGCTGAAGAGCCAGATACCACCGGGTGATCCGCGCGTTGGTATCTTTCATGCGGTGGAGCCACTGTAAGGGGGCGTGGTCCGAACAGAGGGTGAACTCCCGTCCCAGGAGGTAGTAGCGGAGGGTGAGAATGGCCCACTTGATGGCCAGACACTCCTTCTCTATGGTGCTGTACATCGTCTCTCTCTTAGAGAGCTTCCGACTGATGTACAGCACCGGCCGCTCCTCACCCTCCACCTCCTGAGACAGGACAGCGCCCAGCCCTCGGTCCGATGCATCAGTCTGCAGGACAAAAGGGACAGAAAAGTCAGGAGCCGTTAGGAGCGGTCCGCCACACAAAGCAGCCTTTATTTTGGTGAAAGCCTGCTGGCACTACTCCGTCCACTGGACCGTATCTGGCACTTCCTTTTTCGTTAGATCAGTCAGCGGGCTGGTGAGGTCAGAATAATTAGGCACAAACCTCCTATAATATCCCGCCAGCCCCAGGAACTGTCTAACTTCCTTTTTGGTCTTGGGCCTCGGACAGGTCGCAATTGCTGCTGTCTTATCAATTTGGGGACGCACCTGCCCGTGACCCAAGTGGAAGCCCAGATACCTTACTTCCACCCGCCCAATCGCACACTTCTTCGGGTTGGCCGTGAGCCCAGCCCTCCTCAGCGACTTCAGGACAGCCAGCAAATGCTGCATATGACGCTGCCAATCACCGCTGTAGATGATAATATCATCCAGGTAGGCAGCGGCATATGCAGCGTGCGGCCGGAGAATTCTGTCCATCAGACGCTGAAAGGTCGCTGGAGCCCCGAACAAGCCGAAAGGAAGGGTGACAAATTGGTGTAACCCGAACGGCGTGGTGAAAGCTGTCTTTTCTTTGGACAAAGGAGATAAGGGGATCTGCCAATAGCCCTTAGTTAAGTCCAGTGTCGAATAAAATCGAGCAGCACCGAGCCGGTCAAGCAACTCGTCAACCCTAGGCATTGGATAAGCATCGAATTTAGACAACGCGTTGACTTTTCTATAATCCACACAGAAACGAACCGAGCCGTCAGGCTTTGGAACCAAAATGATCGGGCTCGCCCAGTCACTGTTGGACTCTTCTATTACTCCCATGTCTAACATTGCCTCTAATTCGCTCTGAACTATCTTTTTTATGTTCGGGTAAGCGACACGGGCGGCTACGAACGACCACACCCGGTTCCGTCTCAACGTGGTGATGGATGAGGTTCGGTCGACCGGGAGGGGGCGAGAACACGTCGGCAAAATCTGCCTGCAACCTTTTCAAGTCGGTGAGCTGCGAGGGCGAGAGGTGATCCCCACCAAGGGCCAGGGCAGCGGATTTGGGCTTTGGGAGCGCCTCAGGGCCGAGATCCTCCTCCCCGCACACTACCGTAGCCAGCAACACCGACTCCGCCTCAGCCCATTTTTTAAGTAGGTTGAGGTGATAAATCTGACGTGCCCCGTCCCTATCCGCTCGAAGAACCTCATAGTTGAGATCCCCAACTCGCCGTGTGACCTCAAAGGGCCCTTGCCACTTCGCGAGCAATTTAGAACTAGACGTGGGGAGTAATACAAGTACTTTATCTCCCGGTGCAAATTGACGCAATCTAGAGCCTCTATTGTATTGCCTACTCTGTCTGTCCTGAGCCTGCAACAAATTCTCCATTGACAGCCGCCCCAAAGTGTGGAGTTTTGTTCTCAGGTCCAGGACATACTGAATTTCATTTTTGCTATCTGAAGGTCCGTCCTCCCAAGTCTCCCTAAGAACATCCAAAACCCCGCGGGGCTGGCGTCCATAGAGGAGCTCGAAGGGGGAAAACCCCGTGGAGGCTTGGGGGACCTCCCGTATGGCAAACAAGAGAGGCTCTAGCCATTTGTCCCAATTTTTGGCGTCTTCCCGCACGAACTTCCGAATCATGGTTTTTAATGTGCGATTAAATCGTTCCACCAGACCGTCCGTTTGTGGGTGATAGACGCTCGTGCGGACCGATTTAATGCCCAATAATGCGTATAGTTCGCGAATTGTCCGTGACATAAACGCCGTGCCCTGATCGGTGAGAATCTCTTTCGGGATTCCCACCCGGGAGATCAACTGAAACAGTGCTGCTGCGACACTCTTAGCGGAAATATTACGCAAGGGCACTGCTTCAGGGTACCATGTTGCGTAATCCACGAGGACTAACGCAAAGCGGTGACCACGTGCAGACCGTTCTAATGGCCCAATGAGGTCCATACCAATCCTTTCGAAGGGGACCTGCATTAAAGGAAGGGGGCACAATGGTGCTTTTGGGGTGGCCGGTGGATTCACCAACTGACATTCACGACACGATGCACACCACCTGCGTACACTCTTGTGAATGCCCGGCCAAAAGAAACGGGCCATTAGACGGTTTAGTGCCGCTGTCTGACCTAAATGTCCGGCCATTGGATTAGAATGAGCCGCCTGGAAAAGCATTTCCCGACGGCTCTTCGGAACTAACAACTGGGTTGTATCTTGTTTCGACTGGGCATCTTGGGTTACCCGATACAACCTATCTTTTATGACCTTAAAATACGGGTAGGAGAGCGGCTGATCAGGGTGGAGTCGGCCGTCGATGGAGCAGACCTGGTCAAACGCATGTTTTAGCGTCTCATCACGGGACTGCTCCAAGGGAAAGTCATCGCGCTCCGAGAGAAGAGTTCTCTGGAGAGCGCTCGTTTCCCCTGAATCAGGTTCCAGAGGTCCCGGCTGGGCTTCTACTAGCTGAACCACCGCGGTCCTGCCTCGGTCTCTCTTTCCCCAAGCGGCACCCGAGCATAAATAACCCATCAGTTTATTAAATGCCGGCCAGTTGGTCCCCAAGATAATCGGGTGCCGGAGGTGCGGGTTGACTGCAACCTCGACGCTATGCTTTTGTCCCCTAAAATGAATTTGAACAGGCAGCAGCGGATAATTCACCACCTCCCCGTGCACACACCGTACCTTAACCACGCGGTGATTAACCAATGCCCAGGGTTGAATCAGACTCTGATGGATGGAGGTCTGGTTGCAACCTGAATCCACCAGAGCCTGATACGTACCCCCCTTTATACTCACTGGTATTTGGTACAGGCCGGCCTGATCGGGGGCAGCTTGCAGCTCATCGGGGACCCGGATCAGCATCCCCACCTCCATCACCGTACAACGATCCACAAAGTGTCCGGGGTCCCCGCAGCGCCAACAAGCCGGCCCAGACCTCACCGCCGCCCTGGTGGCAGGAAGCGGCTCCAACGATTGGCGTGGAGAGAGCGGCGGGGAAGAAGCAGCTGCGAGGGAGCCTGTGGGGATCCCCAGCCCCTTAGGCGGAGTCTGTGACGTCATCGGGGCCTCGGCTGGGAATCCCATCCTCCATCCTTCTGGGCGGGCCCCCTCGCGACCTGGGTAGAGGGACAGGTTTAGGGACAGAAGGGGAAACAAAAGGGGGAGAGAGAGAGGAGAGAGAGGCAGATGGCAGGGGTTCGCCAACCCCCGGGCACGCCACCATTTGGTCCTCCGCCAGCTGGATGGCCTGGTCTAGCGACGTCGGGCGGTGGCACTGGACCCACTGGGCAGTTGACTTCGGCAGCCGGGTGACAAACTGTTCCAGTACCACGCGATCAATTATTCCCTCGACGTCACACCCATCGGCCATCAGCCATTTGCGGCAGTTCCAGAGCTGTTGGGCGAAGACGAAGGGCCGGCTGGACTTGTCAAGGCTCAGGGTTCTGAACCTCTGACGGTGTTGTTCCGGGGTCCGACCGACCCGCTGTAAGATGGCCCTCTTCAGATCCTGATAGACCAGGAGGTTCTGGACTGGCCGCATTGTGGGCCACTCCCGGACTTCTCAAAGTGGTCCAGGAATGCCTCGGGGTCGTCCTGGGGACCCATCTTTGAGAGCGGCACGGAAGCTGCCGGGTCAGATGACATGGGGGGAGTGGCATTAGCCTCCCGGTCTATCCAGCTCCGGAACAGCTGGCGGTCTTCATGCTGAGCCTGGAGGAGCAGCTCGGACTTCTTATCCTGCTCCTCCCTTATGGCCAGCAGTTGTTGATGTTGCTCGTGATGAAGACCTGCCAGCGACTGGATGATCTCCGCAAACGGCATCTCTGACGGGGATTGCATGGCGGCGGCGTTCTTCTCCCTTCCCGGGTTTCGGCACCAGTGTGATAAAGATTCGTGTGGGTAAGGAAGGAAGAAGACAGGGGTCGGCGTGACTGGGACACTTGCGTTTATTTATACTCAGAACGTTCAAAAATAAACAGCGCTCGTGGGCGCGCACCGGTCTTGAGACCGCAACAGTCACTCAAACTTCTTTAAACAGTCAATATTCTTGGCACAGGTCGGTGAAGCGACAGCAGTGGTGTCCCAGTCCCTCTCTCTCTCCGTCTCTCTCTCTCGCACCGGCTTTATACGCTCTCTCCACGCCAATTACTGAAATCAGAGACAGGTGTTTGTAATCTGCGTTTGAGCCGCTTACTCACCGCTCGGTTCCTTTCCTTCTCTCCGCCCGCAGACCTTGCGAAACCACGCCCACCTCACCACAGTCACCTAATGGGGTTTTGGTTTCCTTGCCACTGTTGCCTCTGGCTTGGCGTGCTCAGTTGGGGACACTATACTTTTCAACTAAACATCAAAATAAATCTAATTAATAAACTAAATTAACCATATAAACTAAATTACTGATCTAATTATTGATCTAAAGCCCACACTGTCACCGTATGGAAATTTAAATGAACTGAAATTAAATGGCTATACAGCTTAATAAAATTATGCTGCATTATTTCCCTGTTTAACACTGTAAAGCTGCTTTGAAACAATCTACATTGTTAAAAGCGCTATATAAATAAAAAAAGTTGACTAGTCTTTTGTTGTTTGATTAAAATTATGACAGACAGCAGTTTATTAAGATGCTGGCCCTTTAAGAACGAATACACAGAATGACACGCATCCGGGATTCCCCACATTAACTTGAACTGTTTAACTTTACTTCAGACATAACTGACTGTTTAAATCAAGTGAATACCTCACATTACAGGGTTTCTGAGATAATTGTGTGCATTTTACAGAAAGATAATTGATTTCGGGATGGCATGCTGTCTGAGAGAGGCGGATTATTTTAACACATGCATGTCCCGCTCATTTTTCTTCATTCATGCATGTTTCTTTGTCAAAATGTCAAAAACTTTAAGTAGTATAGTAGTACAGTATATATTCAGTATATATATATCACATTCCGCGATATAAAAAGGTAACATTGCAACATCACTAACAATAGTCAGTATGATCGTCTTAACACCCAGCCCTAGCTTAACAGTATTACAACACAACAAAACACAGAAACAGAATATGTAAGTTAATCGCGGTTAACATATCACTTTAATGCACTAACTTATATCTTGATGTGACAGTAGAAAAAATATTTACCTTCTGCCGTCTGTTGTCCGCCATTGGTAACTTAGTCTGTTAGTATTCATATTTTTTCATTCTCAGTCGACATCCCACAATCAAAATTCATCCAAAATAAAATTTTAACAGATGTAAAATGATCCATGTAATGCCATTAATGGGCCGACCTAAGCAGTCCTGTAGCAGATTAGAAGCCGCGCCTGCGAGCACTCCAACGGCAACGGGTGTATATTAAAACTTGATCGGTAAAGGCGTGCACAGTTGTCATTGGCCAGATTTCTGGATGACGTTCAGATTGACCAATCACGCTCAATAGAACACGGAAAGACAGCAAATAGCCTTGCAACTATAGAAATAACTTGGTTTAAACTACAGTTAGCAAATGTGTATATTTATTTTTATTTGCTGTTATATTTAATTGGTAAAATGGTGTTTTGTGGTGTGGGCAGAGGCCTGAACGTTTCAACCTGGAGAGCAGTGCAGATTTGTGCTCTTTAAAAACAATTGCAGGGCTCTCAAGTCTCATGCATTGGATGACCAGTAATTTCCTGCAACTCAATTCAGAAAAAAAATAATTTTTAATTATTGAAAAAAAAGCTCCACAAGTAGTAACCTAGAATACTATCTAACACTTGATGGCTGCTCTGTCAAGTCCTCGTCGTCAGTGAGGAACCTGGGTGTGCTCTTTGATAAGTCTGTCAACACTGCACTGGCTCCCTATTAAACATTGCATATACATTTTAAAATCTTGCTTATTACTTACAAAGCACTAAATGGTTTAGCTCCCCTGTACTTGAGCGAGCTCTTAACACATTATACTCCATCACGTCTACTGCGGTCTCAAAATTCTGGCCAGTTGATAATACTGAGAATATCAAAATCAACTGCAGGCGGTCGATCCTTTTCCTATTTAGCACTTAATCTCTGTAACAGTCTTCCTAACATTGTACGGGAAGCAGACACACTCTGTCAGTTTAAATCTAGACTAAAAACGAATCTCTTTACTATGGCATACACATAAAACACCTTTTCAATTAAATGATTATTAGGCTGCATTAACTAGGTCAGCCGGAACCGGGAACACTTCCCATAACACCTGATGTACTCGTGACATCATCAGAAGAATGCTATCTACGCTAATGTTAGTCTCTCTGTTTTATCCCGAGGTTTACTGCAGTCAGCCGGATCCGGGCCGTATCCAGATCAGATGGTGGACCTGCACCCAGACAAGACCAACACATGACCCTGAAGTTTCTGCAGAGAATGTGTCAATTAGACTTCCCCTGAAATTGCCTCGTTGGCACGGCATCCTCAATAAACCCGTCTCCGGCATGATGACTCCGACTGTTCGAATATTACAATTTAATAATTGTTAAATCGATATGTCATCCTCAATAAACCCATCTTCGGCGTGTTGCCTCCGATCTTTCGAATATTGCACTTTAATAATTATTTAATCAACACATCATCCTCAATAAACCCGTCTCCAGCGTGTTGCCTCTGATCTTTCGAATATTCCGATCTATTATGACCTCTGACCTGTAAAGTTGCCAGAATAATAATCATACGCTGTTTGTTAATTGGCCAGAGGAGAACTGGCACCCCAACTGAGCCTGGTTTCTCCCAAGGTTTATTTTTCTCCATTAGGTCACCTGATGGGGTTTTGGTTTCCTTGCCACTGTTGCCTCTGGCTTGGCTTGCTCAGTTGGGGACACTAAATTCCACTAATTTTTTCTTAATATTTTTCTAAAAACGAAATATCCAAATAAATCTAATTAAACTAAATTAACCATATAAACTAAATAACTAGTTACTAGTATCTAATTACTGATCTAAAGCCCACACTGTCACTGTATGATAATTGAAACAAACTGATGACATCACCGTTTTCTCTGGAATGGCTATACAGCTAAATAAAATTCTGTTGCATTATTTTGTTGTTTAACACCGTAAAGCTGCTTTGAAACAATCTGCATTGTTAAAAGCACTATATAAATAAAGTTGACTTGACTTGACTTGACTTGACGCATTGGGCGTGAGACACATAGCCTGGATGCCAGCCGAATTTAGCTCCGCCCACAATATTTTGACTCGGGCAGTTCGGTCTGGAATTGATCCGTAGAAAAGTAATTATGCCCGAACAGAAACTGTTCGGACCAATGAAATTGTCAGGGCAGGCTTTAGACGATGATTGACAGATGATAAACAGTAACGTAATCATCCACGTCACCAAAGAGCGCTTGGGTTGAATTTGTTCTAATCCTAAACAGAGAACTTGTTCGTATATGCATTCACCTTTACTATTTCTCTCAGAAATGATGATCGTGTTGGTAAGTACTCTGTATATCCTTAAATTCTTTTTTTACAACACCGGCAAAGATCGTTTACACTCATCTTTTTCTTCTAACGTTACTTATTCCAGCGTGCGGGCAGACAGGGTTGCCAAGTTTTTACAACAAAACCCACCCAATTGCTACTCAAAACTAGCCAAAAACAAGCCAGATAGCTTTCCAGTGGGGTTCTCCGAAACAAAGGCATTTGGGGGGTAAATAAAATTTGCATTCCTGGATCTGTATATCACATAATTGGGGTCGCTTCAACCCGCTGACTTGGCAACACAGTGCAGTTGAGTTCTGTTGACATTTGACAACTAACGTTATGCGTCGCTCCGTTGCTCTGATTGGTTGTAGGTCTATCCAATTGAGGTCTTTCCTGGTTCGGTTGAAACACGCCCCATAATCCCAGCCCAACGGAGCATTGTCAGACTCGAGTATGACGACGTCAGGCTATGAGACACACGCATTTCAACCCGTTCACACGCTCACACGCCACACTTTGTATTTTTCATGCAGAGAAATTTCCAGGATAATGCCCACCAAGTTGTGCCTCTATGAACTGTATGAAGAGGAATCAAGTGAGTTCCACAAGAGTTCAGAAGGCCCTGCCTTCTGCCATCTAACGAACACCAGCCAATCAAATAACAAATATAGCTACCGAACAGCCAATCAGAAAATAGCATTGCTGTATCCGGGTAAGATTTAGATATTCCCGCAACAACAACGTTTACATTCTGCCACCTACTGGTGGTTTAGTTTAATGTTTTCTTTCCAACATTTCTTATTTGTACACTCACCTAAAGGATTATTAGGAACACCTGTTCAATTTCTCATTAATACAATTATCTAATCAACCAATCACATGGCAGTTGCTTCAATGCATTTAGGGGTGTGGTCCTGGTCAAGACAATCTCCTGAACTCCAAACTGAATGTCAGAATGGGAAAGAAAGTGATTTAAGCAATTTTGAGCGTGGCATGGTTGTTGGTGCCAGACGGGCCGGTCTGAGTATTTCACAATTTGCTCAGTTACTGGGATTTTCACGCACAACCATTTCTAGGGTTTACAAAGAATGGTGTGATAAGGGAAGAACATCCAGTATGCAGCAGTCCTGTGGGCGAAAATGCCTTGTTGATGCTAGAGGTCAGAGGAGAATGGGCCGACTGATTCAAGCTGATAGAAGAGCAACTTTGACTGAAATAACCACTCGTTACAACTGAGGTATGCAGCAAATCATTTGTGAAGCCACAACACGCACAACCTTGAGGCGGATGGGCTAGAACAGCAGAAGACCCCACCGGGTACCACTCATCTCCACTACAAATAGGAAAAAGAGGCTACAATTTGCACGAGCTCACCAAAATTGGACAGTTGAAGACTGGAAAAATGTTGCCTGGTCTGATGAGTCTCGATTTCTGTTGAGACATTCAGATGGTAGAGTTCAGATGATTTGGCGTAAACAGAATGAGAACATGGATCCATCATGCCTTGTTACCACTGTGCAGGCTGGTGGTGGTGGTGTAATGGTGTGGGGGATGTTTTCTTGGCACACTGTAGGCCCCTTAGTGCCAATTGGGCATCATTTAAATGCCACGGCCTACCTGAGCATTGTTTCTGACCATGTCCATCCCTTTATGACCACCATGTACCCATCCTGTGATGGCTACTTCCAGCAGGATAATGCACCATGTCACAAAGCTTGAATCATTTCAAATTGGTTTCTTGAACATGACAATGAATTCACTGTACTAAAATGGCCCCCACAGTCACCAGATCTCAACCCAATAGAGCATCTTTGGGATGTGGTGGAACGGGAGCTTCGTGCCCTGGATGTGCATCCCACAAATCTCCATCAACTGCAAGATGCTATCCTATCAAAATGGGCCAACATTTCTAAAGAATGCTTTCAGCACCTTGTTGAATCAATGCCACGTAGAATTAAGGCAGTTCTGAAGGCGAAAGGGGGTCAAACACAGTATTAGTATGGTGTTCCTAATAATCCTTTAGGTGAGTGTATGTAGTGTTTTTAGATCATTCTATTCACTTATTCTGTTTTTGTTTGAATTTTTTTTTTTAATTCTCAAAGGGAGGATGGAAATATGGAAGTATGCGTCCTTTAGATCTATTGTGACGAACCAGTCCTCGGACTGGATCTGACTCACGATGGCTGGAATTGTGAGCATCTTGAACCTGTATCTCCTTAGAGACCGATTCAAGAGCCTGAGATCTATTATTGGACGCAACCCCCCATCCTTCTTGGGAACAATGAAGAACCGGCTGAAGAACCCGGACTCCCTGTCTGCCAGAGGCTAACAGGACTTGGCTAACAGGACTTGTACTTCCTGTTCCATAACACGAACCTGCTCTGGGCCGACCACAGTCTCTCGAGGCTGGTCTCTGGTGTTAAATGAGACTCATTCTCGACTCCCTGAAGTGGCTGACCGACAGGGAGAAGCCGAGAACGGAGCTCTATGGGTGCACACGCTCGCTGGCCGGTCGCAAGTCCTTCCGGAGGCAACGAAGGCAGTGAGCACGCGCGGGAAACCAGTGAGGACTGAAGCATCATAGATGGCAGGATCACAGCACTGATTCCACGAGAGCCCCGGGGTGAAAACGACCTTGGTCGCTCCACTCCGGGGGGGACAGCTCTCAGCGGTCCAGCCGCAGCTGGGACCACTTTGTGGTAGCCTTCTTCGCCTGAAGGATGGTCCTCAGATCGACCTTAGGCTCCGAAGGCTTACCACGAGAGCACCGCCTCTTTTGCCAAGCTCCCTCAGGAGGGGCGTGAGAAGCGACGCTCTCTTTTTGCACCTGTCAGTGTGAGGAGGAGCTACCTGATGGCTGAGGCTGCCCTTTCTGGACAGCCCTCCCCGAGGAGCCAGAACGGCGAGGGAGGTACTGCTGGAAGGCCGCCGCCTGCTTTTTCACCTCCTGGAACCTCTCGACGACGGTGTTAACCGCGCCGCCGAAGAGGCCAGAAGGTGAAATCGGGGCATCGAGAAGAAAGTGTTTCTCTCTCTCTCTCATCCCCCACAGGTTCAACCAGAGATGTCTCTCCGCGACCACCAGACCAGCCATGGAGCGGCCGATGTTGCGGGCTGTCTCCTTGGTGATCCGGAGAGACAAATCAGTGGCCTTCCGCAGCTCAAGGATATCGTCCGGAGACGGACCCTCCCCCTCGTATCGGGCCCAGATCCCTGGGGCTCGCGGGCTTGGCCGGTTTCATCGAACACGGCCAGCCGTGAGCGCAACACCCTGAGCGATCAGGTAGGTCCTCCTCGCACCGACAGGTGCAAAAAGAGAGCGTCGCTTATCGCGCCCCTCCTGAGGGAGTTTGGCAAAAGAGGCGGCGCTCTCGTGGTAAGCCTTCGGAGCCTAAGGTCGATCTGAGGACCGTCCTTCAGGCGAAGAAGGCTACCACAAAGCGGTCCTAGCTGCGTTCTCGGCTTCTCCCTGCCGGTCAGCCGCTTCAGGAAGTCGAGAACGAGTCTCATTTAAGACCCGAGACCAGCCTCGAGAGGTTTTAGGGAGTGGTCCAGAATGTGGTCGGCCCGAGCGGGTTCGGGTTATGGAACAGGAAGTACAAGCCCTGTTAGCCAAGGAAGCCATAGAGCGGGTTCCTCTGGCAGACAGGGAGTCTGGGGTATACAGCCCGTTCTTCATTGTTCCCAAGATGGATGGGGGGTTGTGTCCAATAATAGATCTCAGGCTCTTGAATCGGTCTCTAAGGAGATACAGGTTCAAGATGCTCACAATTCCAGCCATCGTGAGTCAGATCCAGTCCGAGGACTGGTTCGTCACGATAGATCTAAAGGACGCATACTTCCATATTTCCATCCTTCAATGTCACAGGAAGTTCCTGAGGTTCGCTTTCGGGGGCGAAGCGTACCAATATCGGGTTCTTCCCTTCGGCCTGGCACTCTTCCCTCGCACCTTTACGAAGTGTATGGATGCAGCACTGGCTCCTCTGAGACTCCAAGGCATCCGTATACTCAATTACATCGACGCAAATGCCTTCGTTCCCTCGTCATATGGCTGAAACCTTGGTTCCTGTCCCAGGGGCCAGTGTTGGGAGCGTCATGTTGCCGGAGAGCAGTTTCAACAGACGCTTCCCTCACTGGCTGGGGCGCGCTCATGGACGGCCGCTTTGCGAGAGGTCTGTGGGAGACCCGGCATTCTTCATGGCACATCAACTGCCTGGAGATGCTGGCGGTCTACAAGGCTCTCAGGAGCTTTTACCCGGACCTCCGCGGCCACCATGTCCTGATATGCTCTGACAACACCTCAGCTGTCGCGTATCTCAACCACCAGGGGGGTTTGAGGTCGCGCCCTCTATGCAGACTGGCGCATCAAATCCTCCTGTGGTCCCAGGGGAAATTATCGTCTCTCAGAGCGATGTATATCCCCGGGGACCAGAACCAGGGAGCAGATGTCCTGTCAAGGTAGGGGCTGAGGCCCGGGGAATGGTGGCTCCACCCAGAGGTGGTGGAGACCATGTGCGAGAGATTCGGCCCAGTGGAAGTGGACCTGTTCGCGTCTCGAGAGACGTCCCACTGTCCACTGTGGTTCTCTCACCATGGTGCAGGCACCCTGAAGGTGTACGTTGCTGCCCGTGGGGCCTGGAGGATGCGGCCGGCGGCTCATTCCAGAGTCCCAACCTGGGACCTGGCGGTGGTACTTGAAGGGCTGGCCGAGGCCCCCTTCGAGCCACTGGAGCAGGCTGAGCCGAAGAACCTGACCCTCAAGGTGGCCTTTCTCCTCGCCATTACCTCTCTCAAGAGGGTGGGAGATCTCCAGGCCTTGGCAGTTACGCCGACTTGCCTGGAGTTTGCCCCTGGCGGAGTTAATGCCATCTTGCACCCTAGATGGGGTATATACCCAAGGTGCCATCTCAGGTGGCTCGGTCTTTGGTTCTTCAGGCTTTCCATCCTCCTCCCCACCTGACGGCGGAAGAGGGGAGACTTCACCTGCTCTGTCCTGTCAGAGCACTTAAAATCTATCTGGAGAAGTCTTCCCAATGGAGAAGGTCAGACCAATTGTTAGTGTGCTTTGGCTCACCCAAGAAAGGGCTGCCTGCGTCTACTCAGACGATCAGCAACTGGATCGTCCAGGCTATACCCACAGTTTATAGGGTGCGCAGTCTGCCTTCACCCATGGCTGTGAGGGCTCATTCCAGCAGGAGCATGGCCTCCTCGGTGGCCCTCCTCTCTGGTGCCACACCTTCATTCGTTTCTATAGTCTGCACCTCCCAGTGACGCCTGGTGCTACACTGTGTGCGCGTAGTAAGTGTGCCTGGTCTCCAGCTTCACACTAGGACGTGGGTGATGTCGGTGTGGCATAGTGGGTATTAACGTTCCCAAAGTGTCATCACACGATGACGCAGTGCGAGTTCCCTCGAAGGGGAACGTCTCGGGTTATGTATATAACCCTTGTTACCCGAGAAAGGAACGAGACACTGCGTCTCTTTTTGGCTTTTTGTGGAACAAGGGTTATATACATAACCCGAGACGTTTTTGGTGTTTTTGTTTTTTGTAAAACAAACTTTTTTTATATTCCTTTGCAATAAATTTTTTTTGGGGATAGTCTAAAATGTTTGGTTAATTTTCCTTTGTTTATTCCATTAAATTCCTGTTTATTTCATTACAGTTCAGGGTGTTTATTTTGTACTGTTTTTATAAAAAAATATTTGATTAAGAGACTCTTTTCATGCAGTGGTTTTAAGGCCCTGACACACCATTCTGACGGTTTGACCCAGACCCAGGCAACGTGAGCCAACCCCACAGTCGGCTTTAGTCATTGCTAGTTCGGTTTAGTGTTTCAGGGCCTTAAGAATTTATTTTTCTGTACAAAAATCTTGTTTGCTGTAGCCTACAGTAGATCAGAGATAATTCTCAATCCTGAAGTCCTTCCCTACTACCCCTCCCTCTGAGAACAGCCAGCACCTTAGTGTCATTAACATATGAAAGGTCTCCTTCACACCTAACAGTCAGTCCTAGCACACCCAGCAGTGTTTCAGCTGTATATGTCCGTGAAATTTCATGGAATTTTTCATGTCCGCATATGTGAGGTTTCCGGATTTTTCTGGAAATATACTGTTCTGTGTTACTCTGATCCGCTTTTTCCCACATACATCCGGTAAACATCAAATTGCACAGGAGTTTACCATGCCCGGATATTGCCGGATTTCAGTGTTTTCATGCAGTGTAAATCATTGTTTTTGTTTGATAAAGACGTTTTGTGAGCCCTGTGGGACGAATTATTCCGGTTGCCGTTTTCCCACATTCTTCAAAACAATCCCTCATGGTGTACTCGCAGGGAGCTGAAGCTCATTAAATAGGCAAATCTTATCCAATCATAGCCGTGGGCGTTTACTTTCAAGTCTTCAGTGCGGCAAGCCCAAAAAATCTGAGCGTGCAGGAGAGGGCCTCAAAACCAGGGTAGAAAATAGCCTATTACTTATTCATTATTAAGTTTTTTTTTTATGTAAAAAACCACGTGAACATCATAAGTTGACCTCAGACAACAGTATACTTTTTTTTTTTTAAAGCCAGTTCATGACACCTTTAATAAATGTTTCTTGACTTTTGAAGAATTATATATATATTTTGGGAATTATATATATATGAGAACAGATGGTTCTCATTTTTTTCGTACCTTATCTAAGCATACATTAAAACAAGTTTAAACTTGTATGTTATAGTCACATCAGTGGAATCACTTGGGTATTACTTCGCCTCAGCCTCCTGGACCTGATATATTTCAAATGTTGGGGATCAACATCTGTTCCTTGATGGCAACATAAGAGCACAGTGTGTGGTTAGCTGTGGCTAACCAGGGCAAATATGAAACTCTAAAAGTTATCCACTGTTCTCGACTGTGTATCAAAGAATGGTTGAAGTTTGACCAAATTCCCCATTGCCACACCCATTTCCCATAATCTGAAAAGTAGTCTACATAGCATGGTTACATAAATTAAAATTAAAATTCTAGTTCTAATTACTAAATATTCCATCAGAATGTGTGTTTATAAAATAAAAAATAAAAAAAGTTTTGTCAGCAAAGTTGACTCTCTCTCCACTTGTACAAACGGTCTACATCACAAACTGAAAGATGTTATCTCTCTTTCAAATTATTCCTAAGGATTATTTTTATTATTATTATTATTATTTGACTTCTCTGGCACTTTTGGTGCCTTTAACATACTCGAAAACTCTTGAAACTTTGCGGATGCGTCGGAATCCGCGGCCATCAGGGCCGGGCCAAAGCTGGTACCCGAGCGTGGCGGGGGCTCGACAGCACCCCCTTAAGCGGGGTCTGAAAACTTGGTCCATATATCAAACACATTTGCAATTACATGTATGAAACTCGGTATACATATAGATCTCATATAGATCTCTTCCCATAACACCTGATGTACTCGTTACATCATAAAAAGAATGGCATCTACACTAATGTTAGTCTCTCTGTTTATCCCGAGGTTTACTGCAGTCTGCCGCATCCAGATCAGATGGTGGATCTGCGCCTAGACACGACCACAACGCATCCCTGAAGTGTAAGCAGATTGTGTCAACTAGACTCTCCCCTGTGATACAGATAAAGTGATACCCTTCCCCTCTATACAGATAAAAACGCATATGCACACACAGGTATCCAAACGCGCTTGCCTATAGGCTGAAAATGTAATGCTTACATACATGCCATCACCGTTTTCACGGAATCACCTTTTTATGGGCTGCAAGGACCAGATGATGGTATAGTTTCAAAACTATTTCAAACCTATTTCATGGTTTGTGTTCTCGGGCCTCCAAATGCTGTTGCTGTGTGGATGGGTTTCGAAACGCATTAGAGTGTTTTCGGTTTTAATTGAGGATGATGTTGTTTAAATGGCGCCAAATTAAATAACTAATCAGCTTTTACAATAGAAATGAATCAAAAACTTTTCTTCAAAAACAAAATTAATTTCCTATCATCACTGTAAAGCTGCTTTGAAGCAATCTGTGTTGCAAAAAGCGCTATATAAATGAAGGTGACTTGACTTGACTTGACTCATCGGGCCGAACAACTTCCGCACTCATAGTCATAAGCTTTGCCCAACAGGAAGTCGGCTATTATGGGTTGTTTGGAAAACGCATGATGCGCAAGTATGCGCAAGTTCTGGCAGGAAGATTCAATGTTACGTCACTTATCACATTCAGACCTATCCAATCAAGTCATAATTCTCAGAGTATAAAAGATCGGTAATTAACACATGTCTGAGTTCACAGATGCTGACGCCAGCATTACCTCCACATTATCCTCCCCACCACCACCAGGTCGGTCCCTGTCTATACCTCCCCGGGGGGCGGCTGCGCCCCTGCCTTCATCTTCAGGCAGGAAATGCAGAGTCCGTTACCCTCGTGAGGAGCGCTACGGACGGGGCCTACGCCAAAGAACCTCTAATTTAATACTTGCTGGTCTGCTAATAAACTTGTGGTGTTATCATACTTTATCTGGTCTCCCGAGTCTTCCTGGTAGAACTGGAATTTGATATACTCCTCCTAGGCCATTCTTCCAATCAGTACCAAACTCTGTCAGCATGAAGTCAAGACATTGAGGATGCTAAATTGTGAGCAGATTTTTGATATCTCGAACGGTTTAGTTGTGGCGAGGAGATTAATTTATGGCGAGAAAAGGGAAACAGGAAGTGTGTTATAACTTTTGCATACATTGATTAATTTTAATGAAATTTCAGCTGTGTGTCCGTTGTAAGAGGCCGATCACATGGATGTGACTATTGTGAGTCAAAGTTATAGCGCCACCAAATGGCAGCAGGAAGTGTGTCACTTTCTAAATGCTTTGGAATCACCATTTTATTTTTTACCCGATTTGCTTCAAAATTCATCAGTATAATGTCAAAACATGGCAGATGTAGACCTGTGAAAGCATTCTTGATATCAAATATACTGTTGCCATGGCAACACATCAAACTATAATATTATTTTTCAATGCTTTTAAGACTTTTAGAATGCTTCAAATTGCATGAAACTCGACACACACTCTCTCTCTTCCTCTGTGTGTGTGTGTGTGTGTGTGTGGAGGGGGGATGGGTAGGTGTCACCTGCCTGCAGCATGCTACAGCATTCTGATGGTGTAAAGGTTAACTTGTTCATTTGTAGGGAACTGACAATATAGTTTTATATAATTAAAAATATATATAAATAAAATATATATATTTTTATATATAAAAAAAGTTTACTAATTGTGTAAATTAAAATATAAAAAGACCTTTAGATAAATACTGGACTTCTGGACGTAAAACATTTTGAGCTACAAAAGATAACTTTGCACTCATTTCAAAGTGACCTATGATTTCCTATGACATGAAATTAATCTAAATTTAAATGATCTCATGGATGTGGCTGATGTGGTTCACGATCATATTCACTGACATATGCTCTTAATGCAAAATTCTGAACAGTTAGTTCATGCATTCATGACCTCAAGGCTAGATTATTGTAATGCTCTACTGGGTAGTTGACCTGCACGCTTAATAAACAAACTCCAGCTGGTCCAAAACGCAGCAGCTAGAGTTCTTACTAGAACCAGGAAGTATGACCATATTAGTTCAGTTCTGTCAACACTGCACTGGCTCCCTATTAAACATTGTAAACACTTTTAAATCTTGCTTATTACTTAATAGCCTGGACAATCCAATTACTGATCGTCTGAGTAGATGCAGGCAGCTCTTTCTTGGGAGAGCCAAAGCACACCAACAACTGGTCTGACCTACTCCACAGGGAAGACTTCTCCAGATAAATTCTTAAGGCTCTGACAGGGCAGAGCAGGTGAAGTCTTCCCTCTTCCGCCATCAGGTGGGGAGGAGGATGGAAAGCCTGAAGAACCAAAGACCGTGCCACATGAGATGGCACCTTGGGTACATAGCCCGGTCTAGGGTGTAAGATGGCCTTAACTCCGCCAGGGGCAAACTCCAGGCAGGTTGGCGTAACAGCCAAGGCCTGGAGATCTCCCACTCTCCTGAGAGAGGTAATAATGAGGAGAAAAGCCACCTTAAAGGTCAGGTTCTTCGGATCAGCCGACTCCAGTGGCTCGAAGGGGGCCTCAGCCAACCCTTCAAGTACCACCGCCAGGTCCCAGGTTGGGTCTCTGGAGCGAGCCGCAGGCCTCATCCTCCGAGCCCCACGGAGGAACTGTATAACCAGATGGTGCTTCCCCAAGGGTCCATCACCTACAGGTGTGTGGAAAGCCCCAACGGCAGCCACATACACCTTCAGGGTGGACGGGGTAAGACCAGCGGAGAAGCGATCTTGGAGGATATCTAGCACTGAAGCCACTAGGCAGTTAACTGGGTCCACCTCACACTCTCTACACCAAGTGGAGAACACATTCCACTTGAGGGTGTACAGTCTCCTGGTGGAAGGAGCCCTGGAGCTCGACGACGGTGTTTACCGCGCCGCTAAAAAGGCCAGCAGGTGAAATCGGGGAATACAGGAGAAAATGTTTTTCCCACTCCTTCATCCCCAACGGATTCAACCAGAGATGTCTCTCCACACACACCAAACCAGCCATAGAGCGGCTGATAGCATGGGCCGTCTCTTTGGTGATGCGGAGAGACAAGTCGGTGGCTTTCCTGAGTTATGTATCTGCCGACAGGCCAGCCTCTAGGTACCGAGCCCCCTCAGGGGCCAGACCCAGAGGTTCCATAACTCCGGCCCAGAGTGAAATATTGTGCCCCCTGCCTGCGAGAGCAGATCCCTCCTCAGAGGAGGCTTCACTCTGGAGACCATCACCTTTACGGACTCCACGCGTGCGGGAGACATTTGTGCCCGCATCGTCGTGGAGTCCCATACAAACCCCAGGAACGTAGTCCTCTGGGAGGGCGTCAACACGCTCTTCTTTGTGTTGAGTCTCAGCCCCAAGCACCTGATGTGGGCCAGAATGACATCTCGATACCGAACCGCCATCTCACACGACTTGGCTAGAATAAGCCAGTCGTCGATGTAATTGAGTATACGGATGCCCTGGAGTCTCAGCTGAGCCAGTGCTGCATCCATACACTTGGTGAAGGTGCGAGGGGAGAGTCCCAGGCCGAAGGGAAGAACCCGATATTGGTACGCTTCGCCCCCGAAAGCGAACCTCAGGAACTTCCTGTGACATGGAAGGATGGAAATGTGGAAGTATGCGTCCTTTAGATCTATCGTGACGAACCAGTCCTCGAACTGGATCTGACTCACGATGGCTGGAATTGTGAGCATCTTGAACCTGAATCTCCTCAGAGAATGATTCAAGAGCCTGATATCTATTATCGGACGCAACCCACCATCCTTCTTGGGAACTATGAAGTACCGGCTGTAGAACCCGGACTCCCTGTCTGCCAGAGGGACCCGTTCTATGGCCTTCTTGGCTAACAGGGCTTTCTGTTCCATAACCCGAACCTGCTCTGGGCCGACCACAGTCCGGACCACCCTGTTGAACTTCGGGGGAGGAGAGCCGACCTGAAGTCTGTTACCCAGCTCTACAGTCTGCAGGGCCCATGTAGAAACCCTCGGAAGGCATTACCATGCACCGAGATAATCTACTAAGGGAACCAGCCTCTTGAGGCTGGCCGCGGGTGTCAACCGAGACTCATTCCCGACCCCCTGAAGCGGCTGACCGGCAGGGAACAGTCGAGAACGATTTTCGGTGGGCGGACGCGTTCGCTGCCCAGTCGCAGGTCTTTGTAGAGGTGACTGAGGTGGCGTGCGTGCGCGGGAAAGCAGTGAGGCCCGAAGCGTCTTGGACGGCGGGAACACAGCACTGATTTCCCGAGAGCTCCGGGGGGAAAACGACCTCGGTCGCTCCAACCCGGGGGGGGACAGCTCTCAGCGGTCCGGCCGCAGCTAGGACCGCTTGGCGGGAGCCTTCTTCGCCTGAAGGACGGTCCTCAGATCGACCTTCAGCTCGGAAGGCTCACCGCGAGAGCGCCGCCTCCTTTGCAAGGCTCCCTCGGGAGGGGCGCGGGAGGCAACACTCTCTTTTTGCACCTGCCGGTGCGAGGAGCTAGTAGCTGGCCGAGGCTGCCCCTTTAAGGCAGCCTTCCCCGAGGAGCTGAACCGATGAGGGAGGTATTGCTGTAAAGCCGCCGACTGCTTTTTCACCTCCTGAAACCTCTCGACGACGGTGTTTACCACGCCGCCGAAAAGGCCAGCAGGTGAAATCGGGGAATACAGGAGAAAATGTTTTTCCCACTCCTTCATCCCCAACGGATTCAACCAGAGATGTCTCTCCACACACACCAAACCAGCCATAGAGCGGCTGATAGCATGGGCCGTCTCTTTGGTGATGCGGAGAGACAAGTCGGTGGCTTTCCTGAGTTATGTAACATCATCCAGAGACGGACCCTCACACTCGTCGAGCTCCTTGAGGAGGTCGGCCTGGTAGGCCTGCAGTACCGCCATGGTGTGCAGAGAACTACCAGCCCGCCCGGCCGCCATATAGGTCCTGCCCACCAGCGAAGATGTGTCACGACATGGCTTGGTGGGCAGCATCAGGGCTTTAAGGGACGAGGTGGCCTCGGGAGAAAGATAGCTTGCGAGAGCTTCCCCGAGGCAGCGTCCCATAACCCTGCTCAGCCGCCCCCAGCACATTAGCAAAATCGAGTGCTGGGGGGTTGGAGAGCCTGGCTGAGTAGGGTTTAACCCAGGACTTGCACAACTCATTGTGCAAGTCTGGGAAAAACGGTAAGCCCCGGCGTGGAGGTTGAGACCTGCGCCTGAAGAACCGTTCATCTGGCTTACTGGGCGGCTGAATTTCAGGTTCTTCCTGTGGCCAGTCAATTCTCAGCTTGGCCACAGCGCGGGTCAAAACCTCCACTAGCTCCTCTTGAGCGGGTGAGTGAAGCGATGGCTCAGGCTCCACATCACCCGCCTCGATGCTCAACACATCTGACTCCTCAGAGCCAGACAGCTGAAGCATCGGGTCCTCCGCCCTGTGGGAAGAAGTCGCTTTGCGGGCTTCCACACGAGGCGGGAGAACATCGGAATCCTCAGACGAGGACAGGGAAAGTGCCTCAGCAGTCCCGTGCCCCGTTGAGAGATCCCTTTGCGAGCCCCACGATCTCCGACGCCGCACTGCCTCGGCAGTGGCGGGCCCAGATCCATGGGGCTTGCGGGCTTGGCCGGTCTCATCGAACACAGCCAGCCGCGAGCGAAACACCCTGAGTGGCAGCTTATCACACTCACTACAGGCGGCTCCTTCGAGAGCCGCCCTAGCGTGCTGCACACCCAAGCATTGCACACATAATTGGTGTGTGTCCGATCCCGCAAGGAATCACGGACACAGGTGCACACACCTCTTAAAGTGTTGCTCACTAGCCATCTTAGTGTTTTTTTTTTTTTTTGACTGAACGCTCCACTGAAGAGCAAAAGCTGTTGTGTGTATGCATCAGCGTCCCATTTTATCTTCCAGGTATGCTGTCATCTACTACTTCATGACGCAGCACCAATCAGATTGGCTTGAATTCATTCATACTTCAGACGTGTAACGCTGTGGGCGTTCCCAGAGTGTTGTCACTCGACGACGTAGTGCGAGTTCCCTCGAAGGGGAACACCTAATACATAACAGAAAAGCAAAATGTTGGCTACAGGCCCAATAAACACCCTGGGCTGCGTTTCCCAAAAGCATTGTAAGCCTAAATTGATCATAGAACCATAGACACCAATGGTCTCTACGATCAACTTAGGCAGCCCTGTTTGTTCCCAAACACATGTGCTCTCCCTTTATAGATAAGGCTCACCCCCCCCATATTCAACAGTCCAATGACAACCCTCAGTCAATCACAAACTGGATATTCTAAGTTTCACATAAATATTAGCTCTGTTTCAAATACAAAAACCCCATAAGCATTTAAACACAGATGCATTCAGTGCAAAAACGTCCTCTATTCAACTCCTCCCTCTCAGGACATATATATCTGGCTTACTGTTTGCGGGCCTTTCCTATTAGAAAGCTCAGAGGACAAGGTAAGACAAAAGATAACCATTACTATTAAACAAAGCACTGTTTGTCTACTTGCAGTTCATTATTTCTTGTTTACAGAAACCCAGATACAGTGAATAACAAACATTAGTCACATTGGAATGTGCATTTTCCATTTGACTTTGATCTGTGTAAAACAACAATTCAAATTATCTTGTACAAAACAGTGTCATGTAGTTCTTTAGATTGAATGATTCATGTGCCAAACACTCTTTTATCACAGAGAGATACATTTGTTAAAGTTGTTAAAATGCACATGCAACTATATTCACAGTTTGACTGCGGTGCTACAGTATAAATACTCAGTAAATAACACGATACATACAAAGTAATAGTGACACATGGTAAAAATAATTTTACTTACACTTGACACTGCATCATCTTTGTTTTCAGTCTCTCTAAAAAGTCTGTGCCAAACAGAGTCTTATTTAAAAACAAATCTGCAATAAAATTAAATGAACAAATGAAGAGTCTTACTGACGTGATATGAACATTTGTTTCTTAATGTTAGGATCACAAGGAAGGCAAGGCAAAGTTTTTCCACAACATGGCACTTCAAAACGTATTGTAATACTCAGAGGCATTTCTAACTTTAAAAAAAACAAATTTGCTGGAGAAATCCTGTGTTTACAACTGTGTTACAACCTACATGATGTGCAAATCGTTGAGTGGGGCTAAAGAGGCAATAATGTAGAAGTAGGAGTCAATCTTCTTCTGCAGAGGTGGTCTTTGATCAAACTATTACGTCATAATGTGACAAAATACAAAATGAGTCATTTGGCAGCTTGGTTTCAATAAAAGCTGTTGGACTAACCAGTACGTTTAGAGTTCTGAAACTTACAAGATATTTAAATTAGAAAAAAAAAAACGTAAAACAGTTCTTCAGGACAATATGGTTTTAAATAGAATGGCTTCTAACTTTTAAAGAACCACTTTTTTAGATTGTAGTCTGTCTAGTCCTCTCAGTCTCTGCACCATTGCTGTGAGACACCTTCCCAGTTTGCATCAGCATATAACAATGTTAATGTTTAAATTGTCTCCAATATTCCTGTCTATTATGGCTATTTCACACATTTGCTGGCTAAAAGAAAGATAAACACAGGAATAAACCTTTAATCTCATGATTTCTCAACACCCTAAGCACTTGAAGCTGATGAAGGGTGCAAACACTTCAGATGGCAGCTACTCCATCTTAACTGCACCAAACTCTCTCAAACACACCATGGAACTGCTCACGGCATGATCTTTTATGCTGATCATTACCAAGATGCTCTGACAACCTGAGAAGCCAGCAAAACATTTTGATCATACCACATGAATGAGAACAGTCCCCTTGATGTAGCCAATCAATCTAAATGTTGTCATTGTTTAGATACCCTAAGCACCGGCAACAATGATATAAATCTCTATTAATGAACCTCAGGCATCCATCCTTAAAGGGATAGTTCACCCTGAAATACAAATAAAGCCATCTTTTACTCCTGCTGTTGTTCCAATGCCCAGTGTCCTTCTATCTTTTTCGAACCTCAAAAGCAGAAATGTAAAAAACGTCCTGCATGTGCTCCTCCATATAATGGCAGTGAATGGGGACAAGGCTAAAACTTTATTAAAAGGATACAAAAGTATCACGCAATCATACAGTGAGACGGTTGCCATATATGGAAAGTATAGGCATACTATAGGTTTTGTGAGAAAGAAATCTTATTATTCAGTCAAAATACTGAGCTCTGCCGTTACCCGTTGTTTGTTCCTGTGAATGCGTGTGAGCCGTCAACAGCCGCTCATGCTTACTATAACTCGCACTGTTGTCATGATACCCAGGATAAGCACACAGACACACCATTTTGTGACATCAGGCTCAATAGAAACAAACGCGACTCTTGTCTTTTCTATAAGGTATGTGATAAGAAATAACCACAACATTCACTGCAGGAGGTTTACCTTATTATTAGTATTATTGTATTGTCATGAAAACATTGTATGAGTAGTTGCTGACGGCTCGCACGCACTCATAGGAACGCACACAGAGTAATGGCTGAGCTCAGTATTTTGACTGAATAATAAGGTTTCTTTCTCGCAAAATCTTATAGTATGCCTCCTGAACACTTTCCATATATGGAGCGAGTCTCCCTGTATACTTTTGTATCCTTTTTGTAAAGTTTTAGCCTGGTTGCCAGTCACTGCCATTATATATTTTTTATTTCTGCTTTTGAGGTCCGAAAAAGATAAAAGGACAAAGGGCATTGGAACAACAGCAGGGCGAGTAAATGGCTTTATTTTCCATTTCAGATTGAACTATCCCTTTGATTTTAAACCAGCGTTAATATTAAAGCTGTCACAGTCAGTCAGGCTTATCAGGTCTGCCGGTGCCAGTCAAGCAGAATGATTACCTTTGATTTGAATTGTTTATTACAGGGAACAAATCAGCCTGTCAATCTATAAGTATTTATACAGTGAGATTTTATTCTAGTGAGAGTGAATGACACTTCCAAAACAAAACAAAAAAGAGGAAGAAGTTCTACTTTGTTTCTGTCGGCCAGTCGACACAACTGAGTTTAGCAGTCTGTTTGTTTTGACACATTTCTTTGAATGTGCTGAGGGCCACTAAAGGCCACACGCCAGGGCTGGATGTGACCTGGGATTTTCCAGACCTCCACAACAGTGCATGAATAGATTCTTTGTTCACTGCAACCCTGTTTGTCTACCTTTTATCTCTATAATGCAAAATTCTCTCCTCTCTAGCAGATGTTATCATACAAATAATGCCCCTGTCTTGCGTGCCACCTGCAATACAACTTGCATTCTCATAGCCAGGACATGCTTTTATATTTCTGTTGAGTATATGGTCATTGTTTTCTTAGGATGTTCCGCATTTAAGCACCATGGAAAACAATTGAAAGCACTTTATAAAGTATTCAAAAATATCTGAGGCAACGTTTATACAGCCGTTTCAGTGCACACAAGAACAAATTTGTCAACGTTTCCTGACTGCATTCTAAAAAACAACTTATATACTAAACTCAAATAACAGATGACAGACCATATTGTTGCCTTCTGTTAGAGACATTTTTGAGCAATATGCCATTTCCCCACCAGTATGACTCAACTCAACCAAGCATGTTTCAGAGGACAGACCATAATTTCAAAAAGAAGATGACATCTCAAACATGAGACAAAAATGGCTCGGGGTGGTGAAGAAAATACTCTTTCAAATTCAGCATGACCTTTTTACCCAGCATAAAAAGGACAATTTTAAGTTTAAAAAAGGACACTCCATCTGGAAGTAAGACACACAGTTGTGGAAAAGGGAGGTCTTTTCCTGTTAAGGACAGAGGAAATAGTCATAGAAGTGTGTGACATTACAGTCTGCCTGGCAGCCAGTATTTTCCAGCAGTATGATCCAGACAGTAGAGCTGTGCCAATGTGACTTCTGTTTTTTAGACAAGTTAGACAAAGACAGACTTCAGAAGTATATTTGTCTCTTATATTTTGAGAGAATAACGTTTATGCATGGTTATTGGAAAAAAAAATGTTTTAGTAAATATGTGCCCACAAGACTTTTGACTAATGGATGTTGTTGCCTAGAGTTTTTGCTTCAAAAGTATGTATCATTGTGCCTAATCATTCACATAAAACAATATATTGAAAGACACTAAGACACTTAGACACATATTTGTAAGACAATTTTTGTTTACAAAGCCCATATGCAAAGAGCATTATTCATGAATGATCATGAATAATGCTGTGATTCACACCTGAGAAGACAAAGAACCACATAATGAGCTGCATAGTGAGCCTTTGAGTCAGGTATGTGAGAGGGAACTATCAGAAAGAATATGACACAAAAAGTTTATTTAGAATATAGTTAACAATATAAAAAGTTAGAGCCAAAGGCACATTTGGAATACAGAGTTATACCTGGAAATAAATCCTGTTCGAAGATACAACAACATTTTGTGTAGGCCTATTATTTGCCAAATTATATACAGTACCGGTCAAAAGACTGGACACATTACAATTTGTTTTATGTTTTTGTCTCATAATCATAAAGGCCTCATTTATTTAAAAAAATACAGAAAAAACTGTAATATTGTGAAATATTATTAGAGTTTAAAATAATGTTTTTCTATTTTAATATACTTTAACATATAATTTATTTTGGTGATGTAAAACAGACACTCGTCTGTGAATATTAATATTGCATTGACTGTGTAAGAGTGGACGCCTCCAGGGGTTCAGGCTGGAGGGTTACCGAATGACTAAAGAAACGTTATCAGAAAGATGGTCTATTTCCACTTATACCAACGACAGAAATAAGCACAGTTAGAATAGCAAAATATAGAAAGGGTTTAATGACAAAATCTGATTATGGTTACACTTAAAATAGTTTCAAAATGGTTGTATGAGATGAGAAACTTATACCATTAATTGTACTCAGTAGGCCTATGCATAGAATGTTACCTGAGGGATAGAGAGAGAGAGAGAGAGAGAGAGAGAGAGAGGGAGAGAGAGTGGGGGAGAGAGAGAAGAAAAGAGGAAAGAAGAGAGCAAAGAAGAGATGCCCCAATGACCTCAAGAGCCAGAGAATAAGATAGAAAGAGCAACAGTTACAACTTATTTTTATCTCCCCTTGACCATGTGACTGAAACCAAATGTATTCATTTAAAATGACCCAGACCAAACTCCCCTCACTGTACTAAAGGTGTGACCCACATTTGGCCTGCAGGCCTCTCTATTGTCTTCCAGATGGCCCTTCTGATAAGGAATGTGGGTTGACAACAGTAAAGCAAATTTCTTTGTTGGATTTCAAATATAAAATATCGTTGATTATTTTCAATTCCTTCAACTGAGACCTAGGCCCCGTCCACACGAAGACGCGTTTAGCTGTGTACGTTACAAATTTGTACCGTATCAGCGTTTCATCCACACGGATCCGGCGTTTTGGGAGCATGAAACCAATATTTTTTGAAACCGAGTCCCAGAGTGGATAAATCTGAAAGCAACACCCTTGCGTTTTCATGTGTACAGCCAATCCGTATATATTTTGTGAAACGGTGATGTCATCACACCACGTCCTGCGTGGGAAAGACCAGAAAGGGATACAACGACGGGCACTGGGCATGCGCACATCAATAATGCGTAATTTAATTACTGCATTTGCATTATTGTAAAGGGTAGGTTTAGGGTGTAGGTTTTTTATGTAAAACACCTAAAACCAGATGTGTTTTATGTAATAAGCACAGGTAAGTAGCACATTTATATATTGTTATTTTATTGTGAGATTTTGCCTCACTTCCTACCATTGCTGTACTCCTTCCTACCATTGGCTACAACTCTTCTTCTCCGTTTTTAGTGCATCGTTGTGACAGAATTACAGCGCCACATACTGTCCTGGCATGTATACTACATTGTTTTGAGCCGTTTTCATTGCTCTCGTGTGTACACAGATATTTCTTGCTGAAGATGACAGCATTACCAGTCCCACTCCACCGCCACCAAAGACCAGCCAACCACCAGTGACCATGATCAACAGGATGAAGTTGCCTGTGCCCACCACAGACCATGGAGACCGGCCTGCCGAGATGGACGAGCCGGGACCCGAGAAGAGGTTGGACGGAGTCATCACCCCGGAGCCAGTACCGCCGTGAGAGTCTGACCATGTGCGTGAGTTGGCAACATCGGCCGTTGTGGAGGGAGTTTTGGTGGTGTTCAATGGCTTGGAGGGAAGCCACGCACACCAACCCGCCATGGTGGATGAAGACCCTTAGTGGGTATTTTGAGGAACTGTTTGTCATCTTTGAGAAGAATTTAATAGACTTGTTTACTGAGATTTCTCCAGCCTCCCATGTGTCTGATCCTTGATCCTAGAGAATGTCAATTGCAGGCTCACCATTTTATGTCAAAAATACTAAAAAAGGATTTTCAGTCAGGATTTAGACTGTATTATTTAAGACTGTATATAGTACTGAGCCTACTCTCATTAGAGTGTAACAAATGTTCACTGGAGGCAAGCTTTATGAACCCAAGTGCAGTTTATTAACAAAGTGAATAAATACAAATATCCATGATGACTTAAACAAACTTAACTTGACTATAACAGACTTGAGAGAGAACTCACCACAGTGGTTACAGGTAACAATACTCAACAAGGACCAGAGTATGTGAGCGGAGCGATGTGATTTTGCCTGGAGCTAGGAGCGTTTTTTTAAAAAGTCGGAGCATCATGGTTTTCTCTCGCTCCGAGAGCGCTCCACTACTGCTCCATCATGAGCACAACTCAATGTTAATGCCCCATTATGCAAATGCATTATATTGTGAACAAATTCACATGTTGTTAAGCACGGTTAAACACCACTGACAGAAAGATGGATTTTCTGAAATACTACCTTAAAGAAGGTGAACAAAAATACAAATGTATCTTAAAAGGTAATGACGACAAAGGAGTATGTGGGGAGGTGATTACAACTACAAAAGGTTAATTGTGGAATCTTAAAAGGCACGTGTCAAGGAAACACGATAAAGTGTTCCACTCACACTTGGAAAGAAAATCTAAAGGTTGGTAATACATATCCTTGTCTGAATTGTCTCTCTAAATATTATAGGTAGAAATTGCAACATTCTAATCTAATCACTATCTCACCTGTAATGTCCTGAATGAATTAAACTTTAACAACCTAAACCACCAACACCAACTGAATGAATTCATTTGTTAATAAGTTGTGGCTTTTACTGATTAATTTTAGCGCTGGGGGAGAGCGCGGCACAACCTAACGCTTTTAGACTGTCTCAGTTTGTGTAAATCCACTTGGGGTTCAGAGTATTTATTTTATCCCACATTCATTTCCCACATGTCTAGTACAATTATGTGGTTTTGTTTCATTAATACAGTGTATACTTTTTTTCTTGATTTAGCCCGAAAGAATGAAAGTGAAATGTGACAACATGCCAAGGTGGGTACATTGTAACATGTGAGGGGCACATTGTAACATGACCAAATGACAGCTTAAAATGTTACCTGATATAATACAAAAAAATATCCAAGACAAACTAAAATATTTTGTCAAATACAAAAACAATGGTTAACTTTTTTAATATAATGTTTTTTTATAATGGCATTTTTTAATCATTAAAAATATACACATTTTTGAATTTGACAACAAACACATCGCTAAACGCAGCTATACAGCATAGTTAAAAACATAATAATCATCAGGATGGAGTTGAAAACTTTAAAGGCCACACTGTTCTGCTGAGCTGTGAACACATCCAGGGACACCACACAGCGAAGCACATTTATGAAAAATATGAGGAGGTCCTGAGACGCTGTAATGACAAGTGACAAGTGGTGTGATCAGAGTGGTTACAGATAGTGCCAGCAATATGGTGAAAGCATTCAATTTGCCTGGTTTCAATGAATTTGGGGATCTGCTGGACCAAGATGTTGGGGGCGGGGAGACAGCTGTTGAGGGTGATGTTCCAGATGATGCACTCCTGCAGCTTCATGCAGCTGGCCATCCAGTTGAACATGATGGTAGAGCACTATGTCACAGAATCAAATCTCCACCTGAGGTGTCCAATCCACTTACTCCAACTGGCTATTAAAGATGTGATTGCGAAGCATAGTGCTGTCAATTCAATAATCAGCAAGGTCGGAAAACTAGTAAAAACAGTCAGAAAAAGCACACTGAACACAGAGGAAACCGTCAAATTAGGTGTTCGTCCCACATTCGACTGTTCCATCTGTCAGTTGCGGATGATCGAGTTGGTGCTGAAAATGTTTGAAAAGGACGTACTGTGGGAAAAACAGGCTGACATTGATCCCAGATGATGGGAAAATCACATGCAATGATGTTCTCATGCTTCAAGGCTTAGTGAGAGTACTCACACCATTTGCTGAATTAACAGATAGTTTGCAAAAGGAACTGGGAAACCTGGGGAGGATCCTGCCAGCAGTTGCAGAAATAAGCAGAATGATGGCTAGTGCATCCAGTCCACTGGAAATAGCTGCATTCGCAGAAACTCTAGCTGCGAACTTTTCGACTCGTTATAAGAGGTTTTATGATGACACCCACGTTATTCTGGCTGCATTGTTAGACCCACGCTTTAAGAACGAGTGAATTGCAAGAGATTTAAAGGCAAGTAATTCACTAAAGCCACATTTGGAAATTAAGCATGGTTTTATTATAGTAAAAGTGTAGTAACAATGGTAAAAAATCAACAAAAAATATTACAATGCGTTAATTATTTTGAAACACATAAAATATAATAATAATAATAATACTTTTAAAAGGGTACAATAATCGTAACTGTACAATAACGTAATTGTATTGTTCTTGTAGGCTCAAGGCAAACAGATTGAGATCCGGGTGTTATTAGTTAATCAAACACAACTTCCCTGCAGTATGAATAAAGTAGCACCCCCTGGCCCTTTCCCTCGTCGCTGACCCTAAGCCAACAAGCACAAAGAAAGTTCAGTCATACGCAACTGCGACACATTCATCTGCAGCACTAGACGTAAAAGGAGAAGTTGAACGATACCTCGCAATGCCAAGAGTGAACCCCGATGTTGATGTCCTTAGCTTCTGGAAGGACAACTCCATTATTCTGCCCCAACTTTAACAAATGGTAATACGAATATTTAGCATCCCCAGCGGCTCAGCCAGCGCAGAAAGGGTGTTTTCTATTGCTGGCCACTGGCCACCTACCACTCTGCAAAAGCTTGTTTTTCTGAAAGTGAAGGCAGCATTGGATATATAGTTTTGATGATTACAAATTCAACCAACCAACCTTTTTGCTGTTCAGATAATTAGGCTACAGTTCTTAATGTTAATGCCTAAAAGTAGGCAATAGCCTCTTTGTTTCTGTTGGAAATTTAACTTATTTTAGTTTGGTGATTTATTATTTTATTTTATATTTTTCATTTGGTCATTTATGTAGGCTAATTTAGCCTCATCCAGCATTTTGTTTTATTTTAATTTTGTTCAAAAGTGCGCTAAACAATAGCCTAATTTATTAGCTTACTATTATTTATTAGCTTAATATTACTGTTCCAATAAAGAACATTGATGTTTTCCACCTAGTATTGTGTATTTATTTTACACTGAATTCATCTTTGAAAGGTTTGAGGTTTGTGATATAAAAAAAATAATAAAAAAAAGTAATTTACAGTGGAGCGTTATTTAGGCACAATTTTTTCCATGGAGCGAACACAGAGCGAGATTTATGTGAGGAGGGAGTGAGCGAGGAGCAGAAGTGGTAAACCCGGAGCGGAGTGATTATGAAATGCTTTGAGCGTGGAGTGAAAATTCTTGCCGCTCTACTCCGCTCACATACTCTGACAAGGACCATGGCAAACATGAGGGCTTAAATACACATAAGACTAATGACAAGACACACCTGTGAACAATGATCAAACATTGAACCAATGACAGGACTGAACTAAGAACCCACATGAGTAAATCAACAAATAGGCTTGTTCGACTTGATGCAGCGATGCACAGACCGATCGGCGGCTTCAAAGTACCACGAGAGCGATTCGAGAGCAGTCGGCTAATACAGCCGGTGCAGTTTCTCTAGAGCGGCTGCACGGACTCTGATGACACAGCTGTTCCACGATTGGCCAGATTCACTGCATGACAGCGATCACGTGTGTTTCGTTTTTATTCTAAAAACCTTAAGTTCCACTAATGCTCACAAATCAGTTTTTTAAAACAGTAAAACCTCCTTTCATGTAGGCGCACTGTTATATTGTCATGTTTATCAAAATAAAACTGATAAAAAACATAGACCCCACTTCATTGATAGTGTAAGCTTATTTTGAACTTTATTCTTGTACAAACACACGCTGTATTAAGCAGTGCATAAAGTTTTACATGACAATTATGTCTCTGAAACATCCGTGTATTGCCAAATATTGCATTTATTTCACTTCAGCTGTGATAAAGTATGCAAACACAGTGCGAGCGTCACCGCAGGAAGCAGGAAGTGTCCGACTTCACATCTCCGTTTGCAGCTCCTCCCCGCCGCTACTCTCGCCAATCGGTTGCATCCAGCCGCAGCCGATGTCGAACACACCAAACAACAACATGACACAAGAGACTAGGGAATCACATGACAATGGAGCACATGGCAGGATCACATGACAAACAGGAACACATGAGAAAACCAGGAAACTCGAACATGAGCATGAAACAAAACGGCTCGGGTTACGTCTGTAACCCTTGTTCCCTGAGAAGGGAACGAGCACTGCGTCGGAACGACACTTGGGGATACTCCCTAAGCACTAGCGAATCTGAAGTCCGTATAGCCACTAAACCAATCTGATTGGCGTGCGTGATGACGTCATCGTGACGGCGTACCCGGAAGTATAAAGCGGGAGCCGGCGCACAGAAACGGCAGCTATTGCTCTGAAGCATGCGCTCCAGGCGTGCCGAGGTGTGGTGACGCGACGCAGTGCTCGTTCCCTTCTCAGGGAACAAGGGTTACAGACGTAACCCGAGCCGTTCCCTTTCGAGGGAACTCTCACTGCGTCGGAACGACACTTTGGGGAACGAGTACCCACTAGCCCACACCGAGGGTTGCGCCTGCCCTAGTGTGAAACCGGAGACCGGGCACAACTAGGACTTGAGTACCCTAGCGCCAGCACCGTAGGGAGATACTTCTCCACTCCTTTACCTTCCGTGCCCCAGCCGATGAAGGGAGGCGTCTGTTGAAACGGTTTCCCGGCAACAGGACGCTCCCAACACTGGCCCTTGGGACCTTTACCGAGGGTAGTGCCTGCCCTAGTGTGAAGCCGGAGACCGGGCACAACTAGGACTGGGGAACCCAAGCGCCTTCTGCGCCCCAGTCAATGAGGGAGACGTCTGTTGAAACGGTTTCCCGGCAACAGGACGCTCCCAACACTGACCCCTGGGACAGAAACCAAGGTTTCTTCCATATAACTAGGGAACGAAGGCATCTGCGCGTTACCCTGATCATAAGAAAGAGATTCCCTCTGGGGGAAACCCCTTGGTTTCCAACCACCACTGTCAAGGTCTCACGTGCAGCAGGTCAAAAGGTCTCACCTTGGACGCTGCTGTACTGAGCCCCAGCACTCAAAAGTGCTTCACAGTGAAGGTCTCTTACTCCGCCGTCACGTGAGGCGGGGGGATGTAATGCCTGAAGAACCAAGGAACTGACCAATCCTAAGTTCCCTGGTTCATCCGACTCCAATGATCCGAAGGGGGCCTCAGCCAGCCTTCGAGAACCACTGCCAGATCCCAGGTTGGGAGTTCTGGAACGAGCCACAGGCTCACCACTTGGGGCTGTACAGTCTCCTGAAAGATGGAGCCCTAGAACTGAGTAAGGTCTCTATCACCTCTGCCGACAGGCCAATCTCTAGGTACCTGACCCCCTCAAGGGCCAGACCCAAAGGTTCCAAACCTCCGGCCGGGTGTGAAATATAGTGCCCCCTGCCTGAGATAGGAGATCCCTCCTCAGAGGAATCTGCCATGGAGGACCTGCCAGCAAAGCTATGATATCCGAGAACGAAACTCGCGTCGGCCAACGGGGTGCTACTAAAAGTAGGCTGACCCCCTGTTGGCGGACTCTGTCCAGGACTCCCGGGAGCAGAGCAATCGGGGGAAAAGCGTACAGACGCGGCCTCGGCCACGTCTGAACCATGGCATCCAACCCCAGCGGGGCTGGATGCGTGAGGGAACACCACAGTGGACAGTGGGATGTCTCTCGAGACGCGAAAAAGACCACTTCCACTGGACCGAACCTCTCACACATGGCTTCCACCACCTCTGGATGGAGACGCCACTCCCCGGGCCTCAGCCCCTGCCTCGACAGGATGTGCTCTTCTACAGTACGCAGGACCCATGTAGAAATATTCGGAAGGCATTCCATGCGCCGAGATAATCTACTGAGGGAACCAGCCTCTCGAGGCTGGCCTCGGGTGTTACACAAGCCTCCTCCCCAACCCCCTGAAGCGGATGACCGGCAGGAGTGGTTGGGAACGATTCTCTATGTGCGGACGCGCGACCTGCCCAGCCGCAGGTCTTACCAGAGGCGGCTGGAGGAGCATGCGTTCGCTGAAAATCAATGTGGCCCGAAGCGTCATAGACGGCGGGTTCCACATTGATTTCCCCGAAGCGCCGCAGAGGAAGCAACCTCGTTTGCCCCTCTACGGGGGGAACCGCTCTCGGAAGTCCAGCCAAAGCTAGGACTTTCCCCCAAAGCGGCCGTCCATGACCGCGCCCCAGCCAGTGAGGAAGGCGTCTGTTGAAGCGGATTTCTGGCAACAGGACGCTCCAACACTGGCCCCTGGGACAGAAACCAAGGTGTCTTCCATATAACTAGGGAACGAAGGCATCTGCGCGTTACCCTGATCATACGGAAAGGATTCCCTCTAGGGAAAACCCCTTGGTTTTCAGCCACCACTGTAGGGGTCTCATGTACAGCAGGCCAAAAGGTCTCACGTTGGACGCTGCTGCCATGTGCCCCTAGCCCCCACTCTACAGTACGCAGGACCCATGTAGAAATATTCGGAAGGCATTCTCATGCGCCGAGATAATCTACTAAGGGATCCCGCCTCTCGAGGTAGGCGTAGGGTGAACACGAGCCTCGTCCTCAACCCCCTGAAGCGGATGACCGGCAGGAAGTGGTTGGGAACGATTCTCTGTGTGCGGACGCGCGAGCTGCCCAGCCGCAGGTCTTTCCAGAGGCGGCTGGAGCAGCATGCGTTCGCGGGAAATTGATGTGGCCCGAAGCGTCATAGACGGCAGGATTACCACATCGATTTCCCCAGAGCGCCGCAGAGGAAGCAACCTCGGTTGGTCCTCTGCGGAGAGAAACCAAGGTTTCTTCCATATGACCAGGGAATGAAAGCCTCTGCGCGTTACACTGATCACACGGAAAGGATTCCCTCTGGGGGAAACCCCTTGGTTTCCAGCCACCACTGTAGAGGTCTCATGTACAGCAGGCCAAAGGGTATTCCGTTGGACGCTGCTGCCCTGAGCCCCAGCACTTCCTGAAAGTGCTCTACAGTGATGCTGTGGCCTAGCCTAATTTCTGAGACCATCGCCAGCATCGTCGTCGAGTCCCATACGATCCCTAGAACCGTAGTCCTCCGGGACGGCGTCAACACACCTGTTGTGTTGAGTCTCAGCCCCAAGCACTTTATATGGGCCAGAGCGACACCTCAATGCCGAACTGCCATCCCGTACGACTGGGCCAATATGAGCCAGTCGTCGAGATAATTCAGCACACGGATGCCCTGGAGTCTCAATAGAGCCAGAGCTGCATCCATGCACCTTGTGAAATGTGCGTGGGTGAAAGAGCTAGACCGAAGGGAAGCACTCGATATTGGTACGCCTCGCCCCCGAAAGCGAACCTCAAGAACTTCCTGTGACATGGAAGCTATGGAAGTATGCGTCCCTCAGATCTATCGTGACGAACCAGTCCTCGAACTGGATCTAACTCACGATGATGGAGACCATGAGCATTTTGAAACCGAGCCTCCTTGGAGACCGATTCAAATACCTCAGGTCTACCGGACGCAACTCTCGAGGCTGGCTTCGGGTGTTACACGAGCCTCGTCCCCAACCCCCTGAAGCGGATGACCGGCAGGAAGTGGTTGGGAACGATTCTCTATGTGCGGACGCGTTAGCTGCCCAGCCGCAAGTCCCTCCGGAGGCGGCTGGAGCAGCATGCGTTCGCGGGAAATCGATGGGGCCCGAAGCGTCATAGACGGCGGGATTACCTAAATTTCCCCGGAGCGCCGCAGAGAAAGCAACCTCGGTTGCTCCTCTGCGGGGGGGGGGGGACCGCTCTTGGAAGTCCAGCCGAAGCTAGGACTTCTTCCCAGCAGCCTTCCGCCCTGGAGTACGTTCCTCAGATCGCCTCCAGGAGCGAAAGACCGCTGCTGGGACTGTTGGTGAGAACGCCGCCTCTGTTGCCAGGCTCCTGGAGGAGGGGCTCTAGAGGCGACGCTCTCTTTCTGCACCTGCCGGTGCGAGGAGCTGGCAGACGGCTGAGGGGCCGCCTTCTGCCCCCTAGGGGCCGCCTTCCCAGGCTCTGAGTGGCGAGGGAGGCACTGACGGAAGGCCACTGACCGCATCTTCGTCTCCTGGTACCCGGTGACAACGGTCTCAACCGCGTCACAAAATAGACCAGAAGGCGAAATCTGGGAGTCCAGGAGGAAGGAATTATCCTTCTCCCTCATCCCCGACAGATTCAGTCAGAGATGCCTCTCCACCATCACCAAAGAAGCCATGGCCCGGCCGATAGCACGGGCCATCTCCCTGGTGATGCGGAGAGACAAATCCGCAACCCTCCGTAGCTCCAGCACTCATTGAGCTCTTCCAGGAGGTCAGCCTGGTAGGCCTGCAAGACAGATAATGTGTGCAGGCCTCCACGACCTACATACCTCAGTGTGTAGGTCCGGGAAAAACCCTGGTGAGGTGTTTGGACCCGGCGAGAAAGAAACCGGTCGTCCAGCCTACTAGGTGGCTGAATTTCCGACACTTTCTGTGGCCAATTGATTTTCAATTTGGCCACCGCACGAGTCAAACCTCAATTAGCTCCTCTTGGGCGAGTGGATGAAGCGATGAAACACTTCCTGCTTCTCCACCTGCCCTGATGCACCACTCATCCGGCTCCTCGGAACCGGAGAGAATAAGCATCAATCCTCAACCCCGGGGGAAGAAGCCGCAGCGCAGGCTTCCACACGGGGAGGAAGATCTTTAGAACAGTCAGACAAGGATTGGGAAAGTGCCACAGCAGTCCCAGATCCCGCTGACAAGTCCTTCTGTGAACCCCATGGTCTGTGACACCGAGACGCCTCAGCGATCGCGGGTCCAGAACCCTGGGGCTCACAAAGCTGGCTGGCCTCATCGAACACGGCCAGCCGAGAGCGGAGCAGTCTGAGTGTGAGCAGTGTTCCCTCGAGAACTGCCCGAGCATGCTCAACACCCAGACACTGCACACAAAGCAGGTGTGCATCTGAGCCCGAAATAAAGCAGGGACACAGATGCACACACTGCTTAAACTCTCTCACATTCTTTTCCATCATTCACACACTTTTGCAACTGTGACAAACAACAGTAAATAGACAGACAATTTCAACAGAGAGCGCTATGCTGAAGAGCAATAACTGCCGTTTCTGTGCGCCGGCTCCCGCTTTATACTTCCGGGTACGCCGTCACGATGACGTCATCACGCACGCCAATCAGATTGGTTTAGTGGCTATACGGACTTCAGATTCGCTAGTGCTTAGGGAGTATCCCCAAAGTGTCGTTCCGACGCAGTAAGAGTTCCCTCGAAAGGGGACCCAAACACTCTGTGAGATAGAGTTACTAATGATTTGCTCTTATCATCCGATTGTGGTTGTATCTCTCTATTAGTGTTACTGGATCTTAGTGCTGCATTTGATACTATCAACCACAACATTATTTTGAATAGACACGAAAATTATGTTGGCATTAGTGGAACTGCATTGGCATGGTTCAAATCATACTATCTGTCTTAAAAGTATATCTAAATTAAGACATGCTCTCAATGACAAATGCGGAAAAGTTAGTTAATGCGTTCATGATTTAAAGGTGAGATTATTGTAATGCTCTACTAGACGGTTGCCATGTACAGCTAATAAACAAACCTGCGCCTAGACACGACCACAACGTAGCCTTGAAGTGTCAGCAGAGATTGTGTCAACTAGACCCCCCTGTGAAGGCCTCATCGACATGACAGCCAGTGGCACATATAATGAATATAAAACCTGTCCCATAACGGTGTGATGAATCCGATCTTCAACCAGATGGAACTGGATTAAATATTTTGAATGTTAGAACCCTCCAATCAGAGGGTGCTTCCCGACTGGAGCCCCACCAATTAAGGCATGGCAAGCCGATATGGTGGCCACAAATACCCAGAGAGTAGGGCATGCTTATAATTTTTCATGGAGATACTGCAGCACTGAAACAATCTGGCACAAAGTGCAGTGCACCACCTTTCAAAGACACCCCATTCAACCCACAGAGGTCGGCAAATTTACCGGCGTTTTCACCTCGCTTTTTTGACAGACTCAAAATACTCTGTCAATTTTTGTCATACAGACAAGTGTTATGCGTCATTCGAATCTGTTAAGATTCTACTTTTATTTATGTACACTCACAATAAAAACTAAATTTTGTGCTTTTTGCAAAATAAAAAAAAACAAACATGATGCATGATCTGCCACTTCTCTCTCAATGAAGTCCATTCTGAGACTTATCAGAAAAACAGTAACTTAGTGAATACTTGTCACACAAAACAAATATTCTCTGTTTATGTTATCTGTTTGAAAAGAGAGAGATGTCAGTCGTTCGCAAGTTGCCTCATTATATGCTAATGCAGCCACGGCCACGGAGAGCGCATTCTATTCAAAGGCAAATTCTGAGGAGATCTATGCGAACATCAGTCAAGCCCACATCAACTCGGTAAAACGAGTTGTAAAACAAGTTTAGTGCGATTAATGTTCTTTACATCGTTTTGAAACTTGTGTCTGTGAATATCAAACCGCAAAAAGACTAAAAGCATGTTCTGCATGTCTCTGTGTGAATGAATGTCACTTTCATTTACTACTGTATTTCACATACAACAATGTAGGAATTGTGGGCGCAGACACATAGGTGACCAATTGTGGAAAGTAGGGACACAAGTCGGTTCTGGGGCATTTTGAGTTATTCACAGATTCTGAAAGTGTGTCTCCAAGCTTTCCAACGATGTGTAACACATGGAAATCTGATAATATTTGGAAGTTGTGGCCATTTGAAGGTAGGCACTCCAAAAAGCTAAAACTGGAGAAAACGGCCTCTAAAGATTGTGCAGTTCTCACCTGCTGGGAGTGACAATAGGGCTCATTTACATCTCATTTAGATAAGCCATACCCCCTGTAAAGCTCCCCTTGTAAAGCTGCATGGTTGCATAGCAACGACAGACACAACGGTAAAAATCGGACCGCATACTATTAATAATAAAGGATAAAATGCATTGTAAATGTCGGTAATTTATCTTTTTTTACTTTTATAAAAATGGTTTAGAGGCTGAAATATGTGAGTTTTATCTTTTTATAAAACCTTTTTTGTCAAAACTCTATTTGAACTTTGTGTTGCAAAACACTCCTTTAAAATCTGGCCATCATTTTTAATGTTATTATTTTAATGTTTATGTAAACAAAAAGTACATATTGATGCTAATTTTATTTGTTATTTGCTGGTTTTCTACATAAAACTTGGTAAATTGATTTCATTGTGTAGCGTTAGGACTTTTTGAACAGGATTCTGTGATAACCGTGATCATTTTGGTCACTATAATCATGAAATTAAATTTTCATGCCATTTCATCTCTAGTAATGATCAACTATGATAAACTAAAATCAACTATAATTATGTGTTTTATAGTATAATATGCAAAGTACAATTTTCTATAAGAATTTTTTTTATTTTTATCTCTGATTCTGATTCTGATTCAAAGACTCTTTAAGGTCTAAAACAATTTGGATAGTTGTTAATACAGCATTCCCACAGCTTGGTTAACTTCAAATTCAAGAACCTTTCAAGGACTTTCCAGGTCCAGCTTTTTTTTTGCATTTATTTTTGGCCATATGTCAGAGGTCTGATATTCTATTTGTCAAATTTCTGTTTAGCATAAAACTGAAGAATATTCGGTACATCCTATACTGTATTCTAAAATGATCTGATATTAACTTTTGCATGGATTTTATTGAAAAGAGCTTAGGCTCATGTAACCAGTCTATTTTTGCAATATTTCAGGGTGTGTCTGTGAAACGCTTAGGTACCGTAGTAGTTTTGTGCGGGTGTGAACATCATGGCAATGTACAACACAGAGTCCCTCATGTGGGAAACACTTAACGTAATACGTAAATGCAATGTAAATCAAGCATAGTCCACGAAGTGTTGGCAAAAAAAACACATTATCGGACCGGAGAGAATAATATGGAATTTCTTCCAGAAAACTTCTTGCACAAAATAAATTCAAGCACTTTCAAGGACCATAGCAGCATAAGACAAAGGTCTTTGTGACACAGTCCAATGATATCACATTCGCATCCTCTTCTGTGGTCTCTTCTGTGTTGTGATCCTTGGCGCTGGGCATGTGATGTCTCTTGCCTCGTCAGCACAGAATGGCCTGATTTTTTCATACAGATAGGTCTGCCTGTCAATGTTCAGTCCAGGTGGGACCAGGACAGGAAGACCATCGATAGGGGGCAGATCTGCTCCGTCGCGCAGTAGCTGATATTCGTTGTGCATCCCGGTGAGTTTTTGCAAGCACCACACCTGGTCTCTTGGCGTCAAAGCTGTGACAGAATAAGCACATAAGACATTTTAAACATGGCAAAGTATTTTCTCATAAAATACTGTCATGTGTATGTTGTTGCTATGTTATATTGTATGCACACAATGTGAAAGTTTCAATATAAGTACCTGAAATGCTGATAACTTTTGATCTGTGGGAGTCAACGGAAGTGGTGAGTCAGATGCTCCAAAAGACAGGTTAGAGCCAGAGTAAATCTTTCTGCAGGCAGCAGTCATGTCGTTGTACACATAGCAAGCTCCTTAGCAGGCTTCACGTAGAGACGCCACACTGAGGCCTTGGAACCATGAGTTGGCAGCAACTTCACATGCCAATCCTCATGCCCAGGCTGTCGGCCAGGCAGCATGATGGCATTGTCTTCTGCATAGTTTTTTATGACGTCCACAACTCTGTTGATATCCTTAGGGCTGATGAACCTGGCTGGTGGACGTGACAGTGAGTGCTTCTTCCTCAAATGTGGTCTTGCCCCATTCTCCTCATAGTGTTTGACTATATCAGCCAGGGTGTCTCTGCCAATGCTGAAAAAAGGAAGAAAAAGAAAAAGGAAGAAATGAAAAAAAAAAAAAAAAACGTTTAACATCATGCTAACAGGCATCTTGTCACCTATATCAGAATGTATTGTACAAATTATAGGTACTTTTACTTTACTAAATTTTATGATGAATACTTTTTACTTTTACTTCACTACATTTTAGAGTCTGTATCTGTACTTCCTGGTTTAGTCTTGGTTTAGTCCTGGTTTACACCTCAGTTAGTGGTTAGACCTGGTTTGAGTCAAAGGATTAAAAAAATCCTGTGCATTAAACTCTTCATAAATACTTTTACTTTTGACTTATAACGCACATTTTACGGCTACGGCTACGGATACTTTATACTTTTACTTAAGTAGGAATTTATACATTTACTATTACGTTAGTAAATCCTTGTTAAGAATATTAAGTAGCACTTCCTCCACCACTGGCTAAAATTATTAGCATCACATTCAATTCAAGAATGCTTACAGGCAGGTTTACGTGGGCTAAGTCATTCACACCAGTCAATTCAAGCAATTGAAGCATTATTCCAAACATTACCAATTAAAATTACCATCTAAAAGCCCATTATAGTAATGGGGGATTTTGGCAAGTGATACGATTACAGTTAAAACGACAGTCCTGAGCTAGCTAATAACAATAGGTAGGTATGGGAAGGTCTAAACAAGGACTAAACAGATAACGTGTACATGTTCTTAGAATGAACACAAAACGACAAACTTTGATGTTTATGGAAACTCACCCCATAAGAAACAGAAAAGTATTCTTGCAGATCTTGTTGCCTCCGATAAAATAAGTTGTTCGGGCACACTTCTCTTTGTCGGGGTCTTCTTTGTGAATGTAACCATCTCCGAAGTTTGTACTGTGCGTCTGTTTGCCTCTAAATGTCCAATAATTGTCCTGCCACTTTTTTTCTGCAGCTAAAGAATCCAGCCGTATGTTTGTACATAATGTCTGGATAAAGATTCTGGCTACAGGCCTGTCTACCATGCAGAGAGTTCTCTTTTCTCCTCGTGTAGCATTTACAGTCAGAGTTACGGATTTTCCCCATTTCTCTGTCTTTATCCCCATCAAATGTTATTATCGATATAGCCTCTGATATCTTACGGTCCAACTCGTCTGATGCTAGAACCGGTCAGAGCTGCATAACTAAGTAGCCACGGTTCCCTTGGAGGGCGGGGGCAATAACAAAAGGAACAAAAGCCGGCTTACATAGACACGCCTCTACTGCATGCTAGAATCTCCGAAAAACAAGCCGATTTCAACCTCAAAATGTACGCTTTTAATTATACCAATACTGCCATCTCAAACACGGAGAGGCTTCTTCGTGATCTCAACTAACAGATTCTGCAAAAAAGTGAAAGTTTTTTGCTCGAAAGTTGTGCTGCCAACTTGTGTCACTGGTTTCCGTGACGGATCACATAGATAAATGAATCTTCCAAATGATTTGATCAGAAATTATTCCACACAAAGCCCCATTCAACCAGACCCCAGTAAATCGACCATCTATCACCAGAGAGACGTAGGCTCCATCCTGCCTGGAGATAGCACTAAGTGCTTTATGCCTACAAACTTTGACCAAAACTTAGACAAAGAGAACAAAAGACTCACAATCACAAGACAAAGAAACAAACCAGATCTCTGTCTTCTCAATGACCAGTAAATGAACTCTGCGTGACACAGCTAAAACCCTACAAGAAAACTCACAGAAACTGTGTTGCATATGAACTGCATCAAATCATTGATTACTGGACTTGCATTCAAATAGCCTTAGACGGCATTGTTTGTTAGTGTGTCTACAACCAATACACGTGAATATTATGCATGTGTATCACTCCAAATTCATGCAATTATGTAACTATTGAATGAGAATAATCCAACAGATGAGCGAAATGAAATCTTTGTAGAATGGATCATGTCCTTATAGTAAGAAATTAGGTCTAAATTTACTCTCTGCTTAAGAGCAGGAAACTAAATTACCATAGATAACCTAATTTTATGGGAGGGGTTAAAACACAGTCACCCCTGAACCCTTATTGGCCAGAACCCATCCAGGGGATGGGCAAATATTTGCGTTTTAATCGCAGAACATGAACAAAGAGTCCAGCAGTTGAGTGCAGAAGAGTAGAGAGCTCCCAGTAGAGTTCTGCTCAGTTGAGTCTCAGTTCTGTTCAGAGCTGTTCGCAGTGCGGTCCTAGAATCCGGCAGACCAAGATCAGAGAAAATGGGTTAAACAACGATTTCATTCTCTCACTTTCCTTTCTTTTAATTAAGTTTATTTTCTTTCTGTTAAGTCTCGTGTTCTGTTAAGTTTCGCTGCAAAGTTTTTCAACGAATCTCTAACAGCGCGCTTCAACTTCAAACAACGCCCACGAGATTCCATCCAGCCGCCAACACGCCACGTGATTGGCTTCCCAAGACGTCGATCAAAAGACACGACCAGACCTTCAGCGAATCAAAGACCCGGGAAAACCCCTCTCCAGCCAGGAAAAAGGGAATCCCCACTCAAAGACAACACAAGACACAAACGCAAGTAATACCTCCAAATTCTAACTGAACTGGTGCATTGAGATCAAATTTAATAACCTCGCCTAAGAAACGATAGGAGGGTAAATTAATGATCTGTGGTTTCTTCAGGTCATGGGTCATAAATGCATATATTGCTTGGGATTTCATAATTTCTCTCTCTTAAAACTCATTGTTTCCTCACTTTCTTCCTTTCTGCAATGAGTGTGAATGTGCAAGTGTGTGTGTTTATGTTCGATATTAGTTAGAGTAATCAATAAAGTTCCATTTGTATTCAAATATAAGTGTTCTTGTGTTATGTGCTTACGAATTTAATGTCTTGAACTGCCGATCTAAGTTACCTGGCTGTTAAATAGTGTTTCTGTAATGATCACCAGCTGGAGTGCCCTTGAGAGCCACCAGAGGGCACTCCACACATAAGACTATTATCACTCACAAACTACATTTCCCATAACTCACTGCCCGGACTCATCATCACTTATCACTAATCACATTCACCTGTCCCTCATTCACTGATTGAATTCACCTGTGTCTCACCATCCTGTTAGTATCTGTCTATTTATACCATGGTCATGCATTCACACTCCGCGAAGTCTTGTTTAGTGTTACGCTGCAATTCCGAGCATTCTCCTGTTTTTCTTGTCTGTTGGTTTTGGATATCTTGCCCTGTTCCCTGGATTACTCTCTTGCCTCTGGTCCCTGCCTGTTTTGTTTTTGTTTGTTTGTTTCTTTGGACTGCCTGTCTGTGTATGACCCCTGCCTGTACTTTGGATTACGCCTCTGAATTGCCCTGTAATAAAGCTGCATTTGGATCCACCTTCTGTCTCGGAGCAGTTCGTAACAGTTTCACTATTGTTTGGATATTAATATCCGCTGTAGAGTTGATAGTTACGGCCCGTTCAAATGAACACTGGACGAGTCATTTGCTCGGCCGTAAAATAGACTCTCTCAAAATTCCCGATGAATTCATTAATTCATTCATTTGAGCTAAATAGACCTGTTTCCCTTTAACAGAGTCCCCCTTTAGTTCTTACATATCGGTGGACGAATAAGTTAAGGTGTTAAACATTAGAGAGTAATAAAGGGCATATTTGAATGATTTATGACCCCCTAATCAACATTCCAACAAACATGTAAAAACAAGTTAAAGTTTTTTCTTTCACATAAAACTTTGTAAAAAGTTCAATCATTTAAAATGTTTTCATAAATATAAAAACAAGTTCGAGAATATCTTTGACTTATGGTTTGTAAAGATAGAGTAAACACTGTTTTCAAACAAGTATAGGCATTAAACATAACAAAGAAATGTGGTTAAAATCACATGAAACGAATAATGTTAAGTTGTTTCACATTACATCTTACTGTTCAAGTTTTTCTTTAGTTTTAGTCAAAATAATTCTCTCTTACGGAACTCTGCGAACACGTCCTACCAGGTTGATAACTGAAACAGACTGCAGAGGCTCGCGCGAAGCCGCCTCCCTCAGCTCAGCTCCGCCCCTAACACTCCCCCCTCAGTGCAGAATAGATGTTAAAAATAAATAAATAAATAAATAAATAAAAGCAAACCGAATAATATAAAGTTTTCCACATTACAATTAGTTATTTTTTATTTAGTTTAGGCAAAAACAATTGTCTGTTATGGAACTTGCGCAAACGCCCTCTCTCCCCTGATGGCTATAATCAATGGACTCTAGGGGCTGTGCGTAAACCCCGCCCCCTAACACTCCCCTCGGAGCAGAAGAATACACCCTCTTAAAATAATTAAACAAATGACTTTTATAAATAGTATTAGTTTTAACATTTTGTTTAGTTCATAGTTTTAGTTATTCTCTCTTAGCTCTTTCAACTCTAATCGTCTCAAGCCACACACACACACACACACACACACACATTCTCTCCCACATTCTCACACACCCTCACACCCACACAGAGTGATGTAGATTTAAATGTTGGCAAAATAATGAAATAACATTTATACAAAGTTTTTTACTTTAAAAAAAGAAAGCAATTTAAACTGTTCAAAACTGGGCTTTAAACTTTAAAAGCGCAAAACATAGGTAGTAAACATAGGTGATTTTTATTAAAGAACCCCCCCCCCCCCCCCCACACACACACACACCTAACATTTTCATTTCACTTCAAAGTGATGCAGACCTTTAAATACAAAAGAGTAGTATTCAAGCATTTATCAGAAAAGTAAAATGTGTTTCTGAAGCAGAACAAAGCTTTAGATTAAACGTTGGATTCAGGGGTTGTTTTTGTTAAAAAATATTTTCCTATACATCTTGGGTTGTAAACATTGCGATCAAGGGGGGGTATTTTTAATAAAGAAAGTTTTTCTTGCATTTGAAGAGAGTTTTTTTCACATACATGTAACATTTTCACATATAACTTTAAAGTGATACAGATCTTTAAAACAAAAACGTATTGTAAAATTTTATCAGAAAAAAGTAAAATGTATTCTGAAACAGTATAAAACGTCTCGGTTACGTATGTAACCCTCGTGCCAATGCCATGGGCATGCGGAATTTGCATGCGCAACTCCGCCCCACCCTGTGGGTATAAAAGGAAGTACGCTGGCAACATTGCATTATGTTACTGCTGCAGGAGCCAAGACTGAACTCCGCATACCAGCAACACAGCTGACGTGGCAAAGGAACGTACGTCTCCGTTCCCTCCTCAGGAAACGAGGGTTACATACGTAACCGAGACGTTCCCTTTCGTTCAGTCACTACGACGTACGTTAGTGACTAATGAATGGGGGTTCCAATACAACAACGCCACTCAGCTGTCATCCAGTGCCCTGCGTAAGTGTGAGTACCCTGTCGTAAGACTAGTACGGACAAAGGACTCCCACTTATCACAGGAATACCAAGGTACACTGGGAAGCATATCCCAGTGAGGGAATGCCAAGATGCCTACCCGTGAGGAGGACTTAGAGAATACACATATGACCCGCTGCATATGGAAGAACTCTAGGGTACCAGCCGAAGGTGGATTTTTAACCGTAGGGGCGGCAGGGACTTGCCAAGGGAAAGACACCTGCTCGCTAGGAGGCTTATGGTGGAAATACTTGTGTGGGGGTCACCGGAGGGGAACCATGCACACGGAGCACCTGGCCGGACATGAGGGTCTGGGCTCGAAAGGGCAGACTGAACTGATGTCGGCGTCAGCAGTGCTGGAGGAGCTCAGGGCTCTCGGGGAGCTCACCTGAGGAAAATATCGCACGTATCCAGTCCGTGGAGTGGAATGGCGAGCAAGCGAAGACACCTGAGCCTGGCCCATTACTGGCCACCCGTAGGGGCGAGTACATAGTCGGACTCTGGCTCCACTCGGAGATAGTAGAATCTGGCGAATGTGTTAGGTGTCGCCCAGCCTGCAGCTCTGCAGATGTCTGTTAGCGAGGCGCCATGCGCTAAAGCCCAAGAGGAGGCCACACTCCGGGTGGAGTGTGCCCTGACCCCAAGGGGACATGGTCGACCTTGCTGCTGGTAAGCCAAAACAATGGTGTCCACTAACCAGTGAGACAACCTCTGCTTTGAGAGAGCTCTTCCCTTCCTCTCTCCACCTTAACAGACAAAGAGCTGGTCTGAGGTCCTGAAACATCGCGTGCTGTCTACATAGGCGCGGAGCGCGCGTACTGGACAGAGCAATGCCAAGGCTGGGTCTGCCTCCTCCAAAGGCAGCGCTTGCAGGTTCACCACCTGGTCTCGGAACTGAGTGGTAGGAACCTTGGGCACATATCCGGGCCGGGGTCTCAGGATCACGTGAGAGTTAGCCGGCCCGAACTCCATGCACGCTTCGTCAACCGAAAATGCCTGCCGGTCCCCAACCCTCTTAAGAGAGGCCAATGCGGTCAGCAGAGCCGTCTTCATAGACAAGAATTTAATCTCAACCGACCGCAAAGGCTCAAAGGGAGGCCTCTGCAGAGCACTTAAGACTACTGAGAGGTCCCAAGAGGGAACGAGAGGAGAGCGAGGAGGATTCAGTCTCCTCGCCCACCTCAGGAACCTGATGATCAGGTCATGTTGACTTACCTTTTTGTCTCGCAGGAGATCGTGGTAGGCAGATATTGCGGCCACATACACTTTAAGGGTGGAAGGAGACAGCCTTCTTTCCACCCCCTCCTGGAGAAACGATAGCACGGACCCGATCGGGCATTTCCAGGGGTCTTCTTGGCGGGAAGAACACCATGTGACGAAGAGGTTCCACTTCAACGCATAGAGGTGTTGTGTAGACTCTGCTCTAGCGGAAGTGATGGTAGCGACCACCGCAGGTGAAGGCTACTCAAACCTGCCGCGTCCCGTCCAGAAGCCACACGTGGAGCTTCCAGAGTGCCGGACGCGGACGCTGGGCGGCCTCCCCAGAGTGGGGAGGAACCTGCGCGAACTGAATCGCGTAGCCGCGCCTGACGGTCTTCGCGACCCAGCGGAACAGTCCCGGAAGCTGAAGCCAGACTCCCAGGAACTGCACCAGCGGGGTCATTCGGACCACAGACGTACCCAGGGTGGGGCAGCGAGGCAGCGTTACTGGCCCGGACATGGGAGGCTGTTGGGCGGGGGCACGGTTAACTGCTGCGTCCTGACAGAGGAGACCAGGGAAGGACGCACGTTCCACTGGGGTCTGCTCTGAGAGGAGGCTGGCGAGAGAGAGGGACGAGAGTGGCGCGGCCCGGAGGCGCCACATACACCGCCATCACCGGTCTCTGGGTCCTCAGAGACAGGAACATGAGTTCTTTCCAAGCGCTGCTAGCCCGAGGGCCAGCAGCAGAAGGATTTTCCCCCGGCCCTCCACCGGGGGAAGGAGAGGCCCTGCTACCATCCCCTGGAAAGAACTGGAACCCATCTCTGAGTTGTCCGCCTCCAGCCTGGCGTATATGGAAGGAGACAGCCTTCTTTCCACCCCCTCCTGGAGAAACGATAGCACGGACCCGATCGGGCATTTCCAGGGGTCTTCTTGGCGGGAAGAACACCATGTGATGAAGAGGTTCCACTTCAACGCATAGAGGTGTTGTGTAGACTCTGCTCTAGCGGAAGTGATGGTAGCGACCACCGCAGGTGAAGGCTACTCAAACCTGCCGCGTCCCGTCCAGAAGCCACACGTGGAGCTTCCAGAGCGCCGGACGCGGGTGCCAAAGGGTGCCCCGTCTCTGAGTGAGAAGGTCCGGTCTCAGAGGAATAGGCCAGGGAGGGGCTGTCGCAAGGAGTAGTAGTTCTGAGAACCAGGTCTGGCCGTGCCATACGGGGCGACCAACATGACCTGCTCCTTGTCCTCCCTGATCTTGCACAGTACCTGTGCGAGAAGGCTCACTGGGGGAAACGCATACTTGCGTAGGCCCTGCGGCCAGCTGTGCGCCAGTGCATCCGTGCCGACCATCGGTCAGGGAAAATACAGGGAGCAATGGGAAGAGTCCTGGGAGGCAACAGGTGTACCTGTGCGTCACCAAACCGTTCCCATATCAGACCGTCTGGGGATGGAGTCTCCATTCTCCAGGAAGTGGCTGAAGCCGTGAGAGCTCGTCGGCTGCACGGTTCAGGACTCCCGGGATGTGGACAGCATGAAGGGACCTCAGATGCTTCTGACTCCTTAAAACGAGATGGCGGGCGAGTTGAGACATATGGCGGGAGCGTAGACCGCCCTGGTGGTTGATGTACACTACTACGGCCGTGTTGTCTGTCCTGACTAGTACATGTTGACCCCTCAGCAACACTCGGAAGCGGTGCAGGGCGAACCGTACTGCCAGTAACTCGAGGCAATTGACATGCAGAAGGCGCTGGGGTCCTGTCCAGGAGCCCGCGGCTGCTTGTCCATTGCACATGGCACCCCAGCCCGTGGATAATGCATCTGTTGATACAACAAGATGCCTGGAAACTCGTTCTAAGGGCACTCCGGTCTGTAGAAACTTGAGGTTCGACCACGGGGTGAGAGTCTGTAAGCAGGCCCGAGTCACTTGTACCCGGAGCGTGCCAGACCGCCATGCCCATCTCGGGACTCGATCGCGTAGCCAGTGCTGAAGCGGTCTCATATGTAGCAATCCGAGCGGCGTCACCGTGGCTGCAGATGCCATATGCCCCAGGAGCCTCTGAAATAGCTTCAGTGGGACCGCACTCTCGCCCTCGATTTGACGAAGGCAAGTCAGCAGAGACTATGTGCGCGCTCGCTGGTAAGCAGCACGCACCTGCGACCAAGTTGGAAACCACACTGAGAAAGGAGATCCTCTGCACGGGGCAGAGTCGCTCTTCTCCCAGTCGACCCCGAAGGCCCAGACGGGCTAAGTGCTGGAGCACTTGGACTCTGTGTCCGCAGACCTGCTTATGAGAGTGACCCAGTATGAGCCAGTCATCGAAGTAGTTCAGGATGCGAACCCGTGCTGCCGAGTGGCGCAAGGGCTGCCTCGATAGACTACGTAGAGTCACGAGGGGACAGAGCTGCCCGAATGGGGGGACTGCGTACTGAATGTCCGCCCCTCGAAGCAAACCGTAGGAACGGTCCGCGTCGAGGAAGGAGACATGAAGTAAGCGTCCTTCAGGCCGATCGCTGCAACCAATCTACCGGACGAACACGTCCAAAGAGGCGTTCGCTACCGACATCCTGAACGGAAGCCTGTGAAGGATCGGTTCAAGACGGGCAGATCCAGGATTGGCCATAACCCACCGGTTTCCTAGGGTACAATGAAGCAAGGGCTGAGAAGCCGGACTTCACTTCGGCTGGAGGGACAGGCTCGATCGCACCCTTCGCCAGTAGGGTGACAACCTCCGCACGCATGACAGGGGATAGGCCCCATCATAGCGGGCGGCCTCCCCAGAGTGGGGAGGAACCTGCGCGAACTGAATCGCGTAGCCGCGCCTGACGGTCTTCGCGACCCAGCGGAACAGTCCCGGAAGCTGAAGCCAGACTCCCAGGAACTGCACCAGCGGGGTCATTCGGACCACAGACGTACCCAGGGTGGGGCAGCGAGGCAGCGTTACTGGCCCGGACATGGGAGGCTGTTGGGCGGGGGCACGGTTAACTGCTGCGTCCTGACAGAGGAGACCAGGGAAGGACGCACGTTCCACTGGGGTCTGCTCTGAGAGGAGGCTGGCGAGAGAGAGGGACGAGAGTGGCGCGGCCCGGAGGCGGCACACACTGCCATCACCGGTCTCTGGGTCCTCAGAGACAGGAACATGAGTTCTTTCCAAGCGCTGCTAGCCCGAGGGCCAGCAGCAGAAGGATTTTCCCCCGGCCCTCCACCGGGGGAAGGAGAGGCCCTGCTACCATCCCCTGGAAAGAACTGGAACCCATCTCTGAGTTGTCCACCTCCAGCCTGGCGTATAGCCAGGCTGAGGAGCGGACTGGGCGACATCCTGCAACCACCTCCACGGCGCGGCCCGGAGAAGGCTGCTGCTGGGGCCGGACGGGAGGAGGGAGGGCGCCCTCGGCGGCGAGCGGACTGAGGCGACTGGGCCGGCGGCTGGTGCAGCAGCTAGCCGCCGGGGCAGTACGTGTTACAGCCTCAGTCTGCTCTGGGGCGGCCGAGAACTGTTGGGCGCAGTTCTCCGACGCGCCGCCGAAGAGGCCAGCCTGGGATATGGGTGAGTTGAGGAGGTGGGCTCTGTCAACCCCCCCATATCACCAGGTAAAGCCAGGAAATTCTCCCGGACCACAGCTGTGGACATCGCCCGACCGAGGGAGCGTGTGGCCACCTTCACCACCCAGAGGGCGGGATCAGTGGCGGCACGCAGCTCAAAAAAGAGCCCTGGGTCAGCTCCACCCTACCCGGGCGGCGGCGGCCTACCCCATAGCACTGCAGGACCACGCCACCGAAGTAGACGAGCCCACAGGCTTAGGGAGGGTGCTTAGGACAGCCACACCACGTCAAAGCCCTCTGTGGACACCGTAGTGCACAACAAAGTTGTTCAACAGTGGGGTGGGGGCCCCAGTGTACCCTAGGCCGCGGCCCCATCAAGGGCAGAGAATGCGGAGTAGGCCACCAAACGGTCACGGGAAGCACGGGGACTTCCAGGACCGCGTGATCTCCTCATGCACCTCGGGAGCGAAAGGCATTGGGGGCGGGGCCCAACAACTGTCGGGTGCCGCCCACAAAAACCGATCGCGCAACCACGAGCACTCGCGACTGGGCGGAGTTCCACACCAGCGCGAGGCTCGCGGCTGCCCGAGATAACATGGCTATCAACTCTAGGTCAGATCAGGCAGTGCTGACACACCCGGAGGCGGAGCACAACCTAATCGTCATCCCCAAAGGATCTAGCCCACCTTGGGATGCCGCTATCTGGAGTGTGAACGAAACGAACGAGGCGTCAGAGACGGGCCGCTGTTTCAGTCCAGCACTCGCGGGAAGCGATGTGCGAGAGGGGGGCGTGGCCCGAGGAATGATCGTCGGGGTTCTTATACCACGCACCGCCCTCAGGTCACCCTGGCCACCAGCCAAAGTACCACCTCTCTCAGAGATGGTAGATTGGGGTGTGGCAGAGGGGACTCTCTCCTCGCGGAGATCACTGAGTCTCGACCGCGACATCGCGATGGGCACGTTCCCGCAGTGGGAACATGACACATCCACAATCACTGCCCGAACGTGCTGAAGCCCAAACACGTTGAGCAGTGAATGTGCCCATAGACAGCAACGGAGATCGATCGCACCCAGAAGTGCACGGGCGAACCGTCTTGAAAAAGACGTCAAGTCAAGTCAAGTCAAGTCAACTTTATTTATATAGCGCTTTTAACAATGTAGATTGTTTCAAAGCAGCTTTACAGTGTTAAACAGCAAAATAATGCAGCCTAATTTTATTCAGCTGTATAGCCATTTGATGTCATCAGTTCATTTCAATTTCCATACGGTGACAGTGTGGGCTTTAGATCAATAATTAGATCAGTAATTTAGTTTACATGGTTAAATTAGTTTATTAATTAGATTTATTTCGATGTTTAGTTGAAAAATATAGTGTCCCCAACTGAGCACGCCAAGTCAGAGGCAACAGTGGCAAGGAAACCAAAACCCCATTAGGTGACCTAATGGAGAAAAATAAACCTTGGGAGAAACCAGGCTCAGTCGGGGTGCCAGTTCTCCTCTGGCCAATTTACAAACAACGTATTATTATTATTATTCTGGCTGCTTTACAGGTCAGAGGTCATAATAGATCGGAATATTCAAAGGACCGGAGGCAACACGCTGGAGACGGGTTTATTGAGGATGATGTTGATTAAATAATTATTAAAGTGCAATATTCGAATGATCGGAGGCAACACGCTGGAGACGGGTTTATTGCGGATGACATATCGATTTAAGTATTATTTAATGGTAATATTCGAACAATCGGAGTCATCACACTGGTGACGGGTTTATTTAGATGCCGTGTCGATGAGGCAGTTGCAGGGGGAGGATAATTGACACGGTCTCTGCAGACACTTCGGGGTCCTGTGTTGGTCTTCTCTGGTCCACCATCTGATTAGGATACGGCCCGGATCTGGCTGACTGCAGTAAACCTCGGGATAAAACAGAGAGAATATCATTAGCGTAGATGCCATTCTTCTGATGATGTAACGAGTACATCAGGTGTTATGGGAAGTGTTCCCGGTTCCGGCTGACCTAGTTAATGCAGCCTAACAATCAATTAATTGAAAAAGTGTTTTATGTGTATGCCACAGTAAAGAGATGTGTTTTTAGTCTAGATGTAAACTGACAGAGTGTGTCTGCTTCCCGAACAGTGCTAGGAAGACTGTTCCAGAGTTTAGGAGCTAAATAGGAAAAGGATCGACCGCCTGCAGTTGATTTGGATGTTCTCGGTATTAACAACTGGCCAGAATTTAGAGATCGCAGTAGACGTGATGGAGTATAATATGTTAAGAGCTCGCTCAAGTATTGGGGAGCTAAACCATTTAGTGCTTTGTAAGTAATAAGCAAGATTTTAAAATGTATGCGATGTTTAATAGGTAGCCAGTGCAATGTTGACAGAACTGGGCTAATATGGTCATACTTCCTGGTTCTAGTAAGTACTCGAGCTGCTGCGTTTTGGACCAGCTGGAGTTTATTTATTAAGCGAGCAGGGCAACCACCCAATAGAGCATTACAATAATCTAGCCTTGAGGTCATGAACGCATGAACTAACTGTTCAGCATTTTGCATTGAGAGCATGTGCCGTAATTTTGATATATTTTTAAGATGGTAGGAAGCAGTTTTACAGATGCTAGAAACGTGGCTTTCAAACGAAAGATTGGTATGAAAGAGCACACCCAGGTTCCTCACTGATGACGAAGACTTGACAGAGCAGCCATCAAGTGTTAGACAGTATTCTAGGTTACTACTTGTGGAGCTTTTTTGTCCAATAATTAAAAATTCAGTTTTTTCTGAATTGAGTTGCAGGAAATTACCAGTCATCCAATGTTTTATGGCGGCTATGCATTCCGTTAATCTTGTGAATTGGTAAATTTCTTCAGGGCGTGAAGAAATATAGAGCTGAGTATCGTCAGCATAACAATGAAAACTAATGCCATGCTTCCTAATAATATCTCCCAGTGGTAGCATGTACAGGGTGAAGAGTAGCGGTCCTAGCACTGAGCCTTGTGGTACTCCATACTGAACTTGCGATCGGTGTGACATCTCTTCATTTACTGCTACAAACTGATAACGGTCGCATAGGTATGATTTAAACCATGATAAAGCAATTCCACTAATACCTACATAATTTTGGAGTCTATTCAAAAGAATGTTGTGGTCGATGGTATCAAATGCAGCGCTAAGATCGAGTAACACTAATAGAGAGATACAGCCACGATCGGATGATAAGAGTAAATCATTTGTAACTCTGATGAGAGCAGTCTCAGTACTATGATACGGTCTAAATCCTGACTGGAAATCCTCACAGATACCATTTCTTTCTAAAAAGGAACATAATTGTGAAGACACTGCCTTTTCAAGTATTTTTGACAGAAAGGGTAGATTTGAGATTGGTCTATAATTGACTAATTCTGTAGGATCAAGTTGCGGTTTTTTAATAAGTGGTTTAATAATAGCCAACTTAAAAGTTTTCGGTACATATCCTAATGACAAAGATGAATTAATGATATTAAGAAGAGGATCTATGAACTCTGGTAGCATCTCTTTTAATAGCCTAGTCGGTACAGGGTCAAGCATACATGTTGTTGATTTTGATGATTTAACGAGTTTAGCCAATTCTTCTTCTCCTATAGCAGTAAATGATTGTAATTTTTCCTCAGTGACACTACAATGCTCTGTCTGATGTGATACTGTAGTAGACGGCTGCATGGTTAAAATTTTCTTCCTAATATTATCAATTTTACATGTGAAGAAGTTCATAAAGTCATTACTGCTGTGCTGTTTACAATCATCAGAAGTTGAAGCTTTATTTTTGGTTAATTTAGCCACTGTATCGCATAAATACCTTGGGTTGTGTTTGTTTTCTTCCAAGAGAGTTGAGAAATAAGCGGATCTAGCAGTTTTTACGGCCTTTCTGTATGCGATCATGTGCTCTTTCCACGAATTTCGAAAGACCTCTAGTTTTGTTTTCTTCCAGCTGCGTTCCATTTTTCTGGCTGCTGTTTTAAGGGCCCGGGTGTGCTCGTTGTACCACGGCGTTGGACTATTTTCTTTAATCTTCTTTAAGCGCAGAGGAGCAACTGTGTCTAAAGTACTGGAAAAGAGAGAGTCAATAGTTTCTGTTGCAACATCGAGTTCTTCTATGCTATCTGGGTTGCTGAGGAGATGATACTGATGAGGAAGAGTATTTAAAAAGCAATCTTTAGTAGCGGCAGTGATTGTCCTGCCATTTTTGAAACGAGGGGGCGGCTTTGCAACTTTAGCTAAATTAAGTATACAAGATACTAAGTAATGATCTGAGATGTCATCGCTCTGCTGCAGAATTTCAATGGTATCAACATTAATTCCATGTGACAATATTAGGTCTAAAGTATGATTATGGCGATGAGTGGGTCCTGACACGTGTTGCCTAACTCCAATAGAGTTTAGTGTATCTTTAAATGCTAATCCTAATACGTCTTTTTCGTTGTCTACATGGATATTAAAATCACCAACAATTAGTACTTTATCTACGGCCAGTACTAATTCTGATAGAAAGTCAGCAAATTCTTTGATAAAGTCTGTATTATGCCCTGGTGGCCTGTATACAGTAGCTAACACCAATGTTGAACGGGTTTTGTCATGTACACTACATAGCGTTACATAAAGCACCAAAACTTCGAAGGAATTATATTTGAAACTAGACTTCTGAGTAATACTGAAGATATTATTATAAATTACAGCAACCCCTCCCCCTTTACCTTTCAGACGCGGCTCATGTTTATAACAATAATCTTGGGGGGTGGACTCATTTAAGGTAATGTAGTCGTCAGGTTTTAGCCAGGTTTCTGTCAAACAGAGCACATCTAGATTATTATCTTTAATAATATCATTAACAATAAGCGCTTTTGGGGAAAGGGATCTAATATTCAGCAACCCAAGCTTTATCAATTGTTCATCTGTATTATATCTTTTGTTTATTTGTTGGACATCAATTACATTTTTACTGTTGAATGGTTTTGATGTTTTTTTGTATTTACTAATTCGGGGAACAGACACAGTCTCTATATGATAATATCTCGGTGAAAGAGTCTCTATGTGCTGGGATTTATCTGACTCCGGTGACGTGAGACAGCTAGCAGACGGTCGGTTTAGCCAGTTTGTCTGCTTCCTGACCTGGGCCCTAGTGAGTCAAGGTTTAGCTCTAAGACTATGTGCCAAATTACTAGAGAGAAGAGCGGCACCACCCCAGGAGGGATGGATGCCATCCTTCTTCAACAGGTCAGGTCTGCCCCAAAAACTTTTCCAATTGTCTATGAACCCTATGTTATTTTGCAGACACCACTTAGACAACCAGCCATTGAGTGATGATAGCCTGCTAACTATCTCATCACTCCTTCTAACGGGGAGCGGACCAGAACAATAAACAGCCTCTGACATCGTACTAGCGAGTTCACACACCTCTTTAATGTTAATTTTGGTGATCTCCGACTGGCGAAGTCGAACATCATTAGTGCCGATGTGAATAATAATCTTAGAGAATTTACGATTAGCTTTAGCCAGCACTTTTAAATTTGCTTTGATGTCAGGCGCTCTGGCTCCCGGTAAACAAGTGACTATGGTGGCTGGTATCTTCACATTCCGTGTAATAGAATCGCCAATGACTAGGGCCCTTTCAACAGGATACTCAGTGGGTGCTTCACTGAGAGGGGAGAACCTGTTTGATGTTCTAACCGGAACGGAAAAGCGTTTTTTTGGTCTGCGACTATGCTGCCTCACTGTCACCCAGTTGCCCTGCTGCGAGGGCCCTGCAGCCGGAACCGAAGAATGTACAGAGTTCACTAAGCTATTCACATCCAAATCAGTGTCTAAAGCTGTTACATCCTCACTACTCTCAGATAAAGTATGGATGCGTGTTTCTAATTCTGAAATCTTCTCCGTCAGCCTAACTATCTCCTTACATTTATCACATGTGAAGCCCTGTTCGCCAGCGGAGAAGCCTATACTAAACATGCAGCATGAAGTGCAAGTGATAATGACAGAAGACATGACTTACCGTATTTGTTGATTAATCCAATTTACCACTTACCACAATCGTATGCTGGACACTATTTACTAATCCAACTAATGAACTCAGATAGCAGGAGACCCGGGTGCAGAGATGACAAGCTAACAGGCTAGCGAAATGCTAACGTGTGATGGTGATTTAGATTAAAAGCTAGCGATGTCAAATTTAACGTGATAGGCAATTTTTAAACAATTTATGGTGATGAGTAAGTTATATTTAGCAGTAGAATAAAGAGGAAATATCAAGATAAAGATTCAAACGTGAGCAAGGCTGTACAGAGCTACAAACAGGCACACAGGAGGCACACAGGAGACAGAAGCAATCGATCAGGCAGGCAGGATCAGGCAGGAGCAATCAGGCAGGAGCCAGACGTGCCACGCACAAGATCTTTTTGTGAGAGGAAAGCTCTGCAGAGTGCCGAAGCGCCCAGTAAAAACACACACAGCTGTTGCAGATCACTGCACAGATCAGCAGGCAGGCAATGCGAGATCGCTGGAATGCGGCGTCACACCAACACCCTGGAGAACCGCTCGTCTCGAAGACTGAAGAGAAGACTTCAGAATTCAGGCTTGTAGGAGTGAAGAGATGCTCTTGGCTCCAAAGCAGAAACATAATGCGATGTTGCCAGCGTACTTCCTTTTATCCCCACAGGGTGGGGCGGAGTTACGCATGCAAATTCCGCATGCCCATGGCAATGGCACTGCCATTGGGCGCTGTTGAATTCTCGAAGGTAATTGGCTTCTAAGCGAAACCCCCATTCGTTAGTCACTAACGTACGTCGTAGTGACTGAACGAAAGGGAACTAAATGTTTTTTAAATGTGAAACTTTTGAGGTTAAACACTGCAATCAGGGCTGTTTTTAGGCCTATATTTGAAGAGTCATTCCCCATTAAAACATTAAACAACATTAAAAATGCTGAAAACAGAAAAGTCAAGACAGAGTTGAAATGTTCCGTTACCCATGAAAGATACCAGATGAAAAGATGCACAAGTAAGTTACTGTAAGTGACCATTACAATGCGTAAGCATTAAACATATCAGGCAACAGTAGTTTACATTTGTCCAACGAGCAGTTTTTAACATTTAACTTCAAATAGCTTAATCTGTTCTGTTTGAGACGTCATCACTTGCAAACGACAAACGTTTGAAATGAGGATAGAACTGACGTGTATAGCTGTATCTCCCCGACCAAAGGAAATGTAGGCCAACACAAAGACACACACCATGGGTGTAGATTTAAACTTTGGTAAAAGAATTAAACCAAATATTGTTTTAAACTTAATTTTATTTAATTTAGTTATTTACTCATTCTTTGATCTTTCACACCCCCACCACACACACACACACACACACACACACACCTGCATAGACAGTTGAACGTCTAAACTTTTACGACATCTTACAGAATGTAAATACTTTGTATCATGTTGTTTTGTATAACGAGAAAGGATGTCTGGTCGTGACGTAGAATCAGTAAAGCGTCAAAGGCTGTAAAACATGTTCTAAAGATGTTTTGCGATGTTTTACAACACAGCTCTGGTAAATCTGTAAGGGTCTGGCATCGTGAACTCTAGAATGCATTGTGACCTTTGGTTGGCATTGCAAACCTTTAGTACGGTTATTTTACTAAAACAAGACAAAACGTAGGATTTTTCACTTACACCCACAGTTATTTTTCCCCAGTTAGCCATATAGTTATTCCTTTATTTCTGTATTTTTCAAATCTAAAACCATGATGCTCTAAAGCATGGATTCCAATTAAATAATCCAAAGTCGATTTAAACATTAATACATGTTTGTCCATCCATCCATCTTCTTCCGCTTTATCCGGGGCCGGGTCGCGGGGGCAGCAGTCTAAGCAGAGATGCCCAGACTTCCCTCTCCCTAGACACTTCCTCAAGCTCTTCCGGGGGGACACCGAGGCGTTCCAAGGCCAGCCGGGAGACATAGTCCCTCCAGCGTGTCCTTGGTCTTCCCCGGGGCCTCCTCCCGGTTGGACATGCCCGAAACACCTTCCCGGGAATGCGTTCAGGAGGCATCCGGAACAGATGCCCGAGCCACCTCAGCTGTCCCCTCTCGATGTGAAGGAGCAGCGGCTCTACTCCGAGTTCCTCCCGAGTGACTGAGCTTCTCACCCTATCTCTAAGGGAGCGCCCAGCCACTCGGAGAAAACGCGGAGAAAGCTCATTTCGGCCGCCTGTATCCGGGATCTTGTCCTTTCGGTCATGACCCAAAGCTCATGACCATAGGTGAGAGTAGGAACGTAGATTGACCGGTAAATCGAGAGCTTCGCCTTACGGCTTAGCTCTTTCTTCACCACGACAGACCGGTACATCGACCGCATTACTGCAGAAGCTGCACCGATCCGTCTGTCAATCTCCCGTTCCATCCTCCCCTCCCCTGCAAACAGCGTTGGTAGGGCACTGCTTCCCCCTCCTGAGGCGCCGGACGGTTTGCCAGAATCTCTTCGAGGCCAGCCGATAGTCCTTTTCCATGGCCGCACCGAACTCCTCCCAGGCCCGAGTTTTTGCCTCCACAACCACCCGGGCTGCAGTCCGTTTAGACTGCCGGTACCTGTCAGCTGCCTCAGGAGTCCCACAAGCCAGCCAGGCCCGATAGGACTCCTTCTTCAGCTTGACGGCATCCCTTACTTCCGGTGTCCACCACCGGGTTTGGGGATTGCCGCCTCAACAGGCACCGGAGACCTTGCGTCCACAGCTCCGAGCAGCCGCTTTGACAATGGAGGTGGAGAACATGGTCCACTCGGACTCAATATCTCCAGCCTCCCTCGAGATCCGGTCGAAGGAGTTGAAGATCTCTCTGACAGGAGACTCGGCCTCGTTCCTCCCAATCACGCCCCTCCAGGTTTCACTGTCATTGCCCACGTGGGCGTTGAAGTCCCCCAGTAGAACGACGGAGTCCCCAGTCGGAGCACTCTCCAGCACCCCTCCCAGCGACACCAAGAAGGTCGGGTACTCTGCACTGCTGTTTGGCCCGTAGGCACACACAACAGTGAGAGACCTATCCCGGAGCCGAAGCCGCAGGGAAACAACCCTCTCGTTCACCGGGGTAAACTCCAACACATGGCGGCAGAGCTGGGGGCCTATAAGCAAACCCACACCAGCCCGCCGCCTCTCACCATAGGCAACTCCAGAGTAGTGAAGAGTCCATCCCCTCTCGAGGAGTGTGGTTCCAGAGCCCAAGCCGTGCATGGAGGTGATTCCGACTATCTCTAGTCGGAACCTCTCAACCTCACGCACAATCTCAGGCTCTTTCCCCGCCAGCGAGGTGACATTCCATGTCCCAAGAGCCAGTTTCCGTGTCCAGGCCCCCGCCTTCGACTGCTGCCCGATTCGCTTTGCACCGGCCCCTTACGGTCCCTCCCGTGAGTGGTGGGCCCACGGGAAGGTGTCCCCACGTCGCTCCTTTGGGCTGAGCCCGGCCGGACCCCGTGGGGGAAAGCCCGGCCACCAGGCGCTCGCATACGAGCCCCAGGCGTGGCTCCAGGGTGGGGCCCCGGCTGCGCCGTACCGGGCAACGTCACGGTCCTCCTTTTTTTGGTCATCATAAGGGTTTTTGAACTGCTCTTAGTCTGACCCGTCACCTAGGACCTGTTTGCCTTGGGACACCCTACCAGGGGCATATAGCCCCGGACAACGTAGCTCCTAGGGTCATTCGGGTACTCAAACCCCTCCACCATGTTACGGTGGCAGTTCATGGAGGAGGGAGGGATTACCACATGGATTACCACATGATTACCAGTGTTGGGCATGTTACTTTAAAAAAGTAATTAGTTATAGTTACTAGTTACTTCTTACAAATATTAACTGAGTTAGTAACTGATTTACATCATTATGAAAGTAACTAATTACCAAGGAAAGTAATTACTGCGTTACTTTTTTTTCTTTTTCTTCAAATGTTCAAATATTTAATATTGGGGGCGTCCAAGTTATTTGACATATGTTAAATTAATGAATTGGACACTAAATAGAATAAATTATTATTATAAAACATTGTACATTAATGTAGGCTACACTATTGCTGTGGGACAATGTGAGAGACACTTATAAAATTCAATACATTATTGTAAATATTATCAGTAGACCTACTATAGTGTAAATATTGTGTAAATATTATCAGTACTACTCCTTTGGTAGTGGAGCTCATGTTATAACCTGGGTTTTTAGCCACTTATTTTGTGGCGGCATGTGATGATGTGAGGCGCTTCATTAGATTAGAACTACTTGCCACCGACGTGGAGAGACTCTTTCTTCCTGGGCATAAGTTGCACGTTACATAAACATTCTTACCTTTCACCTCAACGAGGGAAAAGTAGCGCTTATACTTCCAGTTTGCGAAAGCTACCTTTGAAGTCGTTTGACTTGCCATCGCTCTGACTCCTCCTGGTCGTGTGTGACTTTGCATATGCGTGTGTGTGTGTGTGTGTGTGTGTGTGAACTCAACCTATCAACCTCAACCTTGCCTCCCACCCACCAATCATCATCAGTTATGTGTACCACCCCACCCACGCCCCAACACGCATGCACGCACGCCCGCACACCACACCACACACACACACACACACACACACACACACACACACACACACACACACACACACACACACACACACACACACACACACACACACACACACACACACACACACACACACACACGTTGCAGTTCCGACTGACAAAGAGCTTGTTCAGATGAAAACCGCTTCAGTGAGCTCAAATATAGTAACGCCGCATTTTATTCTCAGCGTTGTAACGGGAGAAACAGTAATTCGTTTGATTACTCGTTACTGAAAAAAAATAATTCCGTTAGTGTTTATCTATAACGCCATTATTTATCCATACGCCATATATGTTTATCTATAACGCCATTACTTGAGCGAGCTCTTAACATATTATACTCCATCACGTCTACTGCGGTCTCAAAATTCTGGCCAGTTGATAATACCGAGAATATCCAAATCAACTGCAAGCGGTCGATCCTTTCCCTATTTAGCTCCTAAACTCTGGAACAGTCTTCCTAACATTGTTCGGGAAGCAGACACACTCTGTCAGTTTAAATCTAGACTAAAAACACATCTCTTTACTGTGGCATACACATAAAACACTTTTTCAATGAAATGATTGTTAGGCTGCATTAACTAGGTCAGCCGGAACCGGGAACACTTCCCATAACACCTGATGTACTCGTTACATCATCAGAAGAATGGCATCTACGCTAATGATAGTCTCTCTGTTTTATCCGAAGGTTTACTGCAGTCAACCGGATCCGGCCGTATCCAGATCAGATGGTGGACCTGCGCCCAGAGAAGACCAACACAGGACCCCGAAGTGTCTGCAGAGACCGTGTCAATTAGACTCCCCCTGCAACTGCCTCATCGACACGGCATCTCAATAAACCTGTCTCCAGTGTGATGACTCCGATTGTTGAATATTACAATTAAATAATACTTAAATCGATATGTCATCCACAATAAACCCTTCTCCAGCGTGTTGACTCCGATTGTTCGAATATTACAATTAAATAATACTTAAATCGATATGTCATCCACAATAAACCCGTCTTCAGCGTGTTGACTCCGATTGTTCAAATATTACAATTAAATAATACTTAAATCGATATGTCATCCACAATAAACCCGTCTCCAGCATGTTGCCTCCGGTCCTTCGAATATTCCGATCTATTATGACCTCTGACCTGTAAAGCTGCCAGAATAATAATAATAATAATAATACGCTGATTGTTAATTGGCCAGAGGAGAACTGGCACAATAACTTTTCAGTGTCTCTACTATGTCTGACATATAAAAATAATAAATAAGAGATCTCTTGACAAATTACTGGTATCCGGTCCTGTGATTCAATCATAACGGCGCCAAAGCTGAATTTTCACATCAACAGTTGGAGTCACACGAACAGGAGCTGCATTTCAGGCATTTGTCTCAATCAATTCATCAGGTATTTTCTTTTTCTTAAAGATTCAAGTCTGCCTGATGATATATATACTGTTGAGACAGTGACTGAAACTGCTAAAAAGAACTGTGTTATTTTGAAATACCAGTTATGTTGCCAATAAATGTGTGTCAGACATAGTTACATTTTAAGTAATTTAATTTGATGCAACTTATTTAAGTTGTTCTGATCGATGGACCTCCAAAATATTGAATGAAGCTGGGTAAAAGTGTATGTCACAGTTCGGGGGTACGGTGGCACCACGCCGACCGACCTCCCCGTTAACCCCTTGGCAGTGCCCTTCCGAGGAGCTACCCCACAGCCCAGAGACGACAGACGATAGAGTAACAATTTTAAAAGGCTTTATTATTTAAAAGATCCTATAGTTGGAAGCTGCTCCGAATGTGGACGGATGGTAAGTATCTGGACGCCCAGGTCAGGTCCGTTGGTGGGTGAGTATGGCACTGGGGGCTCGACGGGGGTGCTATTTACTGTTGTTCTCTATCTCACAGGGTCGGGATTCTGCCAGCCAAGCTAGGCACCACTACAGGAGGCAGGAATTCTTCCGAGGATGGGCCGGAACCAGCAAGGGAAGGACAGGGAAGTGGCAGCACTAATTCCACAGCAACAGTTGGATGCAAGTGAATACACTGACGTTGGGCATCTGTTCCACAGGATCAGCCTGGACCACGGCCGGGAAGGATCGTCGACTCGGGCAGAAACGGCACTACAAGAAGCTCGGGACAGCGTCAATGTGGGTAAGTAGCTTTATCCTCTATTCTTCGGCTTTAATGTTTCAGGATGAATGCAACAGCATGAAAGGAAGAAACATTCAGAATGTTCAGTGTGACTTCAAAGGAGAGTACTCACAATGGGCGTTCGGCTGTGGTGGCTCAGCATAGAAGACAGCGCTTTAGATGGTGGTGGCTCAGTATAGAAGACAACACTTTAGACGGTGGTGGCTCAGTATAGAAGACAACACTTTAGGCTGTAGTGGCTCAGCATATAGATATCAATGCAACAGCATGAAGAGAAGGGACATTCAGAATGTTCAGTGTGACTTCAGAGAAGAGTACTCACAATGGGCGTTCGGCTGTGGTGGCTCAGCATAGAAGACAGTACTTTAGGCTGTAGTGGCTCAGCTTAGAAGACAGCGCTTTAGATGGTGGTGGCCCAGTATAGAAGACAACACTTTAGACTGTAGTGGCTCAGCATATAGGTGTCAATGCAACAGCATGAAGAGAAGGAACATTCAGACCGTTCAGTGTAACTTCAAGAGAGAGTACTCACAATAGGTGTTCGGCTGTGGTGGCTCAGCATAGAAGACAGCGCTTTAGATGGTGGTGGCACAGTATAGAAGACAACACTTTAGACGGTGGTGGCTCAGTATAGAAGACAACACTTTAGACGGTGGTGGCTCAGTATAGAAGACAATACTTTAGGCTGTAGTGGCTCAGCATATAGATATCAATGCAACAGCATGAAGAGAAGGGACATTCAGAATGTCCAGTGTGACTTCAAAGAAGAGTACTCACAATGGGCGTTCGGCTGCGGTGGCTCAGCATAGAAGACAGCGCTTTAGATGGTGGTGGCTCAGTATAGAAGACAACACTTTAGGCTGTGGTGGCTCAGCATATAGATATCAATGCAACAGCATGTTGAGAAGGGACATTCAGAACGTTCAGTGTAACGTCAAAGAAGAGTACTCACAATGGCCCTCATTTATCAATCTTGCGTACACCAATTTTCCAGCGTACACCTGGCGTACACCCAAAACCACGGTGACTTTGAGATTTATCAATATGGACGTTGGCGTACGGCACGCTCAAATCCTACGCCAGCTCAGGAGGTGGTGTACGCACGTTTTGAGTTAGTGCGAAAATGCGCAGAAAAACAATTCCTAACACCACAAAACGCACTGACAAAGATATGCTATATTATGACCCACTGTAACAACAACAACAACAAATAAAGCCCTATTCGCACGGGATAAGTATTATCTGGGGACCTCGTGTGATTTAGAAATTACTCCCCCACATCTGAATTTTGCGTGGCGCATTCGCACGGGATAAACTGTGATTTTACTCGAATTTACTGACTTATCTCCCGGATATGATGTTACTTGAAAATGTTTTTTCGTTATATAGCTGTATGAAATTATAAACAGTCGTATCGATATCATTTTGATTGTAGTAATACAAATAATTTCGTATAATAACAATATACGACGGAAGATTCAGTTTCAAAGCTAATGTAAAAGTGCCCATTTAAGCGAGTTGTCATTGTACTGTTCTGTTTTTGTGTTTTTCATTAAGAATAATATTAAACACACCATTCAAGCAATTACTCCCAAATTGTGCTCATTCTAAAGTGAAAGTAGTAGTCTATAATCCGCGCGGCCGCACGGGAAGTCATAACGGTGCGCATTATATGCAGCCTAGCTCCATTCTTCGTGAAAGATAAAGATAGAAATGCGCACAGGACACAAAAACCTTGCAAAAATTATATACGATCCGCCTAATCCCGGCCAAATAGATGCCGATTCGCACAGGACTAATATTATCACAGGACCTCGGTGTTCGGCGAAATATGGTAGGTCATTTGCGGGGGAATTTTTACTTTAGGCCTACATATTACAGACATGGCCGATTTGCACGGGATTAAGATCACAGACATTCTCTGCAATTATTACAAATCACCAGAGCTCCCCACATCCCGTGCGAATAGGGAAGTAATTATAAACTGAAGTGTTTATTTTTGTGCAACATGGACTTCAATGTTTAATTTGTGTGACTTTACCAAAGCATTTGATATGTATTCCTCCAGTTGCGAGCCTGTGCGCTTTACCTGACGTTGGTTAGGCCCGGCAGCTGCGCACGGACTGGGACTGAACATAATTATAAAACTGACAAAATAATAAAAATGACATTCTTCTTCTTTTAAATAATAATAAAATAAATAATAATAATAACGAAATTCTTCTTCTAAATAACAATAAGCGTCATTAATAATACAAATCATAATAATAATAAGAATCTAACAAATTGTCATGCAATTATATTAATGTGAATGAATGGTACTCCACATCACATCATCATCACTATTGTACACCCGAATACATGTGATGTGATACGAAATTAAATGCATATTATTTCAAAACACGTGCTGTAAAATAATTAATAGAGCTATTTAAACTGGATTTCCACCGTACACCTTTTTGTGGGCGCCTTTAATCCCACTCTTTAAACTCCCAAATAAAACAATTTAGTTTTTTTTCCACTTCCCTGGTTATGGTCTCGATCTCCACGTCAGAGAAGTTTCGCTTCATTGCCGTCTTCCGAGTGTCCATGGCGTAAAATGAGGGCGTGGGGGAGGCAGAGACTTGAATATATAGGGGCGTGTTATTCTAATGACGATCGTTTTCAGCCGCTGCATTTATCAAGGGCAGGTTTTGCGTACGCCTGGATTTCAGAGGTGCGCACAGCTTCATAAATCAGGCGGTGAGAGGAGTGTAAGCATAATCTTACGCCAACATATACGCCCGTTTCTACGCAAGATTGATAAATGAGGGCCAATGGGCGTTCGGCTGTGGTGGCTCAGCATAGAAGGCAGTACTTTAGGCTGCGGTGGCTCAGCATAGAAGACGGCGCTTTAGATGGTGGTGGCTCAGTATAGAAGACAACACTTTAGACTGTAGTGGCTCAGCATAGAAGACGGCGCTTTAGATGGTGGTGGCTCAGTATAGATATCAATGCAACATCATGAAGAGGGGAAACATTCAGAATGTTCAGTGTAACTTCAAAGAAGAGTACTCACAATGGGCGTTCGGCTGTGGTGGCTCAGCATAGAAGACAGTACTTTAGGCTGTGGTGGCTCAGCATGGGAGACAACACTTTAGACTGTAGTGGCTCAGCATTTAGATAGATGCAACAGCATGAAGAGAAGGGACATTCAGAACGTTCAGTGTAACTTCAAGAGAGCGTACTCACAATAGGCGTTCGGCTGTGGTGGTTCAGCATAGAAGACGGTACTTTAGGCTGTGGTGGCTCGGCATAGAAGACAGTGCTTTAGGCTGTGGTGGCTCGGCATAGAAGACAGTGCTTTAGATGGTGGTGGCTCCGTATAGAAGACAACACTTTAGACTGTAGTGGCTCAGCATAGAAGACGGCGCTTTAGTTGGTGGTGGCTCAGTATAGATATCAAGGCAACAGCATGAAGAGGGGAGACATTCAGAATGTTCAGTGTAACTTCAAAGAAGAGTACTCACAATGGGCGTCCGACTATGGTGGCTCAGCATAGAAGACAGCGCTTCAAATGGTGGCGACTCAGCATATAGGTTTCAATGCAACAGCATGGGGAGAGGAGACGTTCAGAATGTTCAGTGTAACTTCAAAGAAGAGTACTCACAATGGGCGTTCGGCTGTGGTGGCTCAGCATAGAAGACAGTACTTTAGGCTGTGGTGGCTCAGCATGGGAGACAACACTTTAGACTGTAGTGGCTCAGCATTTAGATAGATGCAACAGCATGAAGAGAAGGGACATTCAGAACGTTCAGTGTAACTTCAAGAGAGCGTACTCACAATAGGCGTTCGGCTGTGGTGGCTCAGCATAGAAGACGGTACTTTAGGCTGTGGTGGCTCGGCATAGAAGACAGTGCTTTAGGCTGTGGTGGCTCGGCATAGAAGACAGTGCTTTAGATGGTGGTGGCTCCGTATAGAAGACAACACTTTAGACTGTAGTGGCTCAGCATATAGATATCAATGCAACAGCATGAAGAGAAGTGACATTCAGAACGTTCAGTGTAACTTCAAGAGAGAGTACTCACAATAGGTGTTCGGCTGTAGTTGCGTTCAACTTAGACGCTTGGATCCTCCGCCCATCGACACGTTGTTGTTGCAGTTCTTTTCCTCGCTGCAAGCACTGTACTCTACCCCACACGTGCAATCACCGCAATCTCACTCTCATTAATCGTGTAAAGTTCAGCAGACACCGCAGCATCACTCCAATTCCCCCAAAACTAGAACACTGCTCAAATCCAGCGAGATATTTCCATGCCAGTCGATGGCGGACATCTAGTGAAACAACACAGCTTTATTCCTGATAACAGTCAAAGATGCTCCTCTACTGTCGCCTTGTTTCTCACAACACCAAGTAGGACACTTATCTTTCTAGTGGTAGCTCCGATGTGTAATCCTTTCCTCTTTAACTCCACGACTGATAACTCGTCACCACATGCACGGATTCCCTGGAGGAAGCTGGCCAGATCAACTGAGCACGTCCTCTCAACACTGCACTTGTCGATTCTTCCCAAGAAAAGCTCACGCCACAAATTATCCACGCCACAGCTTACCTGACCACACTTCTGCAGAACGCTGCTTTTATATCCTCCCTCTCACATATCACCCGCGCCTTTGTTCACTCACACAGGTGCGGCCAATCTCTCATCATCAACCTGAGCTGTCTCGAGCTCATGCGCACTAGCCACCGGAACCGGACTCGGGGTTTCCGGAAAGACGTCCGGGGGGAAAGGGGCACAGCAAAAGAAACGTTCCGGCTCTTAGTCACTCCGTGACATCCCCCCCTACCAATGGGTTCTAGTCCCTAGAACCCCGGACCAGACGTCCACTCACCATACCTCACCGGCGGTTGCCCCTGATTGTCGCGCTGTGAGCGTCGGGGCGGAGATGGTAAAGGTCCATGGTCCACTACGGGTTCTGGTTCCTCAGGAATCACCCCCCAGCCTATTCCTAAGGGTTCAGGCATCCCAAGGGGCATCGGGTCCGTCCTCACCGGTCCCGGATAATTGGGACAGGGCCGAAGCAAGTTACGATGCAACACTCTTTCGGGACCCAGCCTCCCCTCGGATCGGAGCACATATACCGGCTGATTTGGATCTTTTTGCCGGTCCACCACATAAGGCGTAGCCTCCCACCGGTCACTCAACTTCCCTTTCCCTTGACGTCGATTATCCCTCACTACTACTCGCTCTCCCGGCAACAACGGGGCCTCTTTAGCAGTACGGTCGTACAATCTCTTACTCTTAGCTGCGGCCCTGCTTAGGTGTTTGGTGACTCTCTTGTAGGCAGCGTGTAGCTGTTGGTGATGCCGACTCACCCACTCAGTAGTGCTCGGGATACCCGTTGTCGGTACGGTTCCCCAAAGGAGATCAATGGGCAACCTTACGTGCCTCCCAAACATCAAGAAAGCGGGGGCGAAGCCTGTGATGCTGTGGATGCTATTGTTATACGCTTGTAATAGGGAAGGGAGGCATTCTGCCCATGCGCTCTGTTGGTCCGCCTCTAGGGTCCCCAGCAAACCCAATAGGGTCTGGTTGAATCTCTCGCACCCCCCATTCCCCTGGGGGTGGTACGGGGTAGTGTGGGTCTTACGGCACCCATACAGTTGGCACAATTCAGCGATCACCCGAGACTCAAAGTTTGGGCCCTGATCCGACAGGAGGACCTCTGGGCATCCGAAGGGTTGGAACACAGCTCTCCAGAGGGCTGCAGCTGTAGTAGTAGCCGTCTGGTCCGGAGTGGGAATAGCCCAGGAATACTTAGTAAATAAGTCTGTGACTACCAGGATGTTCTGAAATGGGTCAGCTGGCCGGCTCAACGTCAAGAAGTCTACCCCCACCATATGTAACGGTGCCCGTGGTCATACTGGGACAAGGGGGGCTTTCACTTCCTTCCGGGCCTTAAACAGCAGACAGCGGGGACAATCTCGGACAAACTCACCCACCGTCGCTCCCATCTTAACCCAGAAGAAATGTCTCCTCAATAGCGACAAAGTCCTATCCTGGCCTTGATGGCCCATCTGGGTATGGTAGGCGTGGAGTAACGGCTGTACCTGCCCTGCCGGTACCACCACCTGGTACACCGGCTCACGGGTAACAGGATCCTGGAATGCCCGGCAGATCACCCCCTCCTTTAAACAGAGCCTCTCCCGCTGCCCCCGGAGCAACCTCACCGTCTTCGTCTGTCTCGCGGCATCTCTCAATAGGGAGCCCTTCTCCAGCCACTTCCGAACGACCATCAAATCAGCATCCCTCTCCTGCAGCTCCTTCCAACGCTTGGGGTCCCAGCCCCAACTCTCGGGAACATCGCTGTTACCTGCTCCGTGGGCTTCCACTATTCCCACCAGGAATTCCTCTTGGTCCTCCCTCGGAGGGGCCTCGCCTAGGTTCTCCCCATGGTGCACCGGGAGCCTGGACAGTACGTCCGCGTTAGCATGTTCTCGTCCTGGCCGATACCGGATCTGATAATCATAGTTAGCCAACTGAGCCACCCAGCGTTGCTCGACTGCACCCAATTTTGCTGTATGCAAGTGTACCAAGGGATTATTATCCGTCACCACCTGTACCTTAGCTCCCCACAGGTAGTCCTTGAACTTTTCACTCATGGCCCACTTCATCGCCAGTAGCTCGATTTTAAAGGAACTATAATTGGAGTCGTTCCGTTCCGCCGGGTGGAGACTCCGACTGGCATCCAGGTCACAGAAGGGGAGCCGCGACCCCGCAACCGTGCCGTGCCCACAAGCAGTTGATTTAATGGCTTGGCTATCTTGGAGAAGTCTCGAATAAAGCGCCGTTAATAGCCCACAAACCCCAGGAATGACCGCACCTGTCGAACCGTCTTCGGAGGCTCCCACTCTTGTACAGCCCTCACTTTCTCTGGATCGGGGGAGACTCCTGTCGCACTGACGCAATGACCCAAGAACTTGACCTCCTGCCTAAACAGCTGGCACTTGTCCGGCCGCAACTTCAGCCCGTATTTTTCCATCGCCTGGAACACTTGCTCCAGGTGGAGTAGATGGCTAGCAAAGTCTGGGGAGAAGACGATTACGTCGTCCAGATAGACCAACGTGGAGTCCACCAACTGACCTCCCAGACAGCGCTGCATCAGCCTCTGGAAGGTGGCGGGGGCGTTGCAAAGGCCGAACGGCATCCGTTCCCACTCGAAGAGACCAAAGGGGGTCGTAAATGCGGTCTTCTCCCGATCCCCCTCCTCTACCTGGACCTGCCAGTACCCACTGGCAAGATCCAACGTGGAGTACCAGGCAGCTTTGGTTAAACTAGTCAACGAGTCTTCGATCCGGGGCAGGGGGAAGGCATCCTTCTTGGTCACACTATTCAGTTTCCTGTAATCTACACAGAATCTCCACGCTCCGCTCTTCTTTTGGACCAGGACAATCGGAGCCGCCCAAGGGCTACTGCTTTCGCGAACGATGCCTCTCTCTATCATCCCCTGTAACAGGGTACGAACTTCGGAGTATAAGGTCGGTGGAACCGGTCGATAGCGTTCCCGGCTGGGTGCAGCGTCCCCTGTAGGGATCTGGTGCCTCACAATGCCTGTGCATCCATAGTCCTCTTCGTGGGTGGAGAATATATGCCGCCATTTGTTCAACAAAGCTTGGAGCTGACGCTGTTATTCCTCCTCCAACCCCTCTCCCTGTAGCGCTTCGCTGGTCAGATGGTCGGGTACTTCAGTGCCGCTCAGACCCATTCGCTGGCCCTCAGGTGCAATAGCCACCTCCACAACTGCTGCATCCACTCGGCTGAAGCATACGTCTCGGCTTTCCCGTACCTGTTGAGGCTCCACTGCCGTTACACGAGCCAGTTGCTGATGTCGATAAAGACTGACGGGATAAGGACGGGTGTTCCTGACTTTGACCATTACTCTACCTCGGCAGATGGCGGCGAGCCCTCGGGCGACTTCGATGGCCCGGCACGCCCCGTGTGGTTCCACAAGAACCCAGCCCTCCTGACTACTTGACCGTACTGGCAACCGAGCCCAGACGAAAGCCTCGCTCTTAGCTGGAACAGAAAGGGCATACCTGCAGGCCACTCGTCCGGTCTCCTCCCAGTCCCATTGTGCTCGAGCACCATAAATCCGTCGACAATCCGCGATTATACCTTCCCACTCCCTTGCTTCTTTTGATGGGAGCCTCGGAGCGGGCCGACTCCGGAACAACTCCTCCCAACACTCCGATATCACATTCATGCCCAGCAGGGCTCGGTGGGCTCCCAGACACTGATCCCGGACGATGACAATGCCCTTCTGTTGGACTCCAACCCCTCCGATCTGGAAGTCAGCCACTACGTATCCGATATACGGGATGTCAAGTCCATTCGCCCCTCTAAGGGTGAGCCAGGGTGCTTCGGTCCCCGGGCTGCGACATTCATGGAAGAGTTCTCGAGACAAGCTTTCTGCAAACAAGGTAACTTGTGAACCGGTATCAACCAGACACTGAAGTTTGGTGCCGTTGACTTGAATTTCAACCGTCGGACAGCGTCCAACTAACTGGTCTCTAGGAACAGGCAAGGAAGGGGGGGGGGGGTCGATTGTGGGGGTCCCGACCACTTGACCCACAGTGGCCGGTAACCTTAAAAACCCCCTTGTGACCCACGCCATAAACCACACTGGCGACTCATGTGTCCCGCCTCTCCACAGTGATTACAAATTGGCCGTCCCTGATCATCCCACTGGAACCGAGCTGGGCCCGGTCGGCGTCCCATCTCCCGACCTCCCTCGGAGTAAGACCGCTCCAGCAGCAAAGGCACCCCACCAGGCCGACCTCGTTGGAGCTCACCGATCAAGGTCTTAGACAGCTCAGCCATCTGTTCCTTAACGTCTTTCATGAGCTCTGCTCGCAGCTCTTGCTTCCAATCGGCCACAGTCGGAGCAGTAAGGGGACAGGTCCCGCTCGCGGCCATGCAAGCGGACGGATCAGGAGTCTCGGCGTGATCAGCTTCTTGGGCCAGAGACTCGCGGCGAAGGGCTTCGAAAGACAACGTGGGGTCTTGGCGAAGCTGCAACCGTAAGCTCTGACGGATCGGTCCGTCACGAAGCCCCAACAGGAATTGATCTCGTAGTAAGGTATCTTCTTCTCCCAAGCCATGATCCGCTCGTTCCTTCAGGCGGGTATACTGCTCTCGGAGACGCAAAGAATAAGCACGGAGGTTCTGTCGGGGGCCTTGTCGGAAGCTGAAGAACTGGGCCCGGAGCGCAGCAACTGGAGTGGTGTCCCCATATAGTTCAGTAAGGAAATCGTAAACCGTCTTGGCAGTGGCTCTGACAGCTCTGGGTGCGGCCTGGACCTCTCTCTTGGCTTCCCCCTCGAGGGACCCCAGTACAAACTGCAGTTTCTGTGGTTCACTCAGCCCTTGTAACCCAGCCAAGTATTCTGTCCGAGTCTTCCACTCGTATAAATTAAATTCCGAGCCAGGCCCGCCGAATCGCTGCGCCCACGGTGCTCCCATGAAAACGGGCATAACTTGGGGTCTAGCGGCCAGTCCCTCTTCATCCGCCATCTCTTAGCTACGGGTGCTCAACGCAGAAAGGCCACCCTGCCGACTACGCCAGATGTCACAGGTCGGGGGTACGGTGGCACCACGCCGACCGACCTCCCCGTTAACCCCTTGGCAGTGCCCTTCCGAGGAGCTACCCCACAGCCCAGAGACGACAGACGATAGAGTAACAATTTTAAAAGGCTTTATTATTTAAAAGATCCTATAGTTGGAAGCTGCTCCGAATGTGGACGGATGGTAAGTATCTGGACGCCCAGGTCAGGTCCGTTGGTGGGTGAGTATGGCACTGGGGGCTCGACGGGGGTGCTATTTACCGTTGTTCTCTATCTCACAGGGTCGGGATTCTGCCAGCCAAGCTAGGCACCACTACAGGAGGCAGGAATTCTTCCGAGGATGGGCCGGAACCAGCAAGGGAAGGACAGGGAAGTGGCAGCACTAATTCCACAGCAACAGTTGGATGCAAGTGAATACACTGACGTTGGGCGTCTGTTCCACAGGATCAGCCTGGACCACGGCCGGGAAGGATCGTCGACTCGGGCAGAAACGGCACTACAAGAAGCTCGGGACAGCGTCAATGTGGGTAAGTAGCTTTATCCTCTATTCTTCGGCTTTAATGTTTCAGGATGAATGCAACAGCATGAAAGGAAGAAACATTCAGAATGTTCAGTGTGACTTCAAAGGAGAGTACTCACAATGGGCGTTCGGCTGTGGTGGCTCAGCAAAGAAGACAGCGCTTTAGATGGTGGTGGCTCAGTATAGAAGACAACACTTTAGACGGTGGTGGCTCAGTATAGAAGACAACACTTTAGGCTGTAGTGGCTCAGCATATAGATATCAATGCAACAGCATGAAGAGAAGGGACATTCAGAATGTTCAGTGTGACTTCAGAGAAGAGTACTCACAATGGGCGTTCGGCTGTGGTGGCTCAGCATAGAAGACAGTACTTTAGGCTGTAGTGGCTCAGCTTAGAAGACAGCGCTTTAGATGGTGGTGGCCCAGAATAGAAGACAACACTTTAGACTGTAGTGGCTCAGCATATAGGTGTCAATGCAACAGCATGAAGAGAAGGAACATTCAGACCGTTCAGTGTAACTTCAAGAGAGAGTACTCACAATAGGTGTTCGGCTGTGGTGGCTCAGCATAGAAGACAGCGCTTTAGATGGTGGTGGCTCAGTATAGAAGACAACACTTTAGACGGTGGTGGCTCAGTATAGAAGACAACACTTTAGGCTGTAGTGGCTCAGCATATAGATATCAATGCAACAGCATGAAGAGAAGGGACATTCAGAATGTTCAGTGTGACTTCAGAGAAGAGTACTCACAATGGGCGTTCGGCTGTGGTGGCTCAGCATAGAAGACAGTACTTTAGGCTGTAGTGGCTCAGCTTAGAAGACAGCGCTTTAGATGGTGGTGGCCCAGTATAGAAGACAACACTTTAGACTGTAGTGGCTCAGCATATAGGTGTCAATGCAACAGCATGAAGAGAAGGAACATTCAGACCGTTCAGTGTAACTTCAAGAGAGAGTACTCACAATAGGTGTTCGGCTGTGGTGGCTCAGCATAGAAGACAGCGCTTTAGATGGTGGTGGCTCAGTATAGAAGACAACACTTTAGACGGTGGTGGCTCAGTATAGAAGACAAAACTTTAGACGGTGGTGGCTCAGTATAGAAGACAATACTTTAGGCTGTAGTGGCTCAGCATATAGATATCAATGCAACAGCATGAAGAGAAGGGACATTCAGAATGTCCAGTGTGACTTCAAAGAAGAGTACTCACAATGGGCGTTCGGCTGCGGTGGCTCAGCATAGAAGACAGCGCTTTAGATGGTGGTGGCTCAGTATAGAAGACAACACTTTAGGCTGTGGTGGCTCAGCATATAGATATCAATGCAACAGCATGTTGAGAAGGGACATTCAGAACGTTCAGTGTAACGTCAAAGAAGAGTACTCACAATGGGCGTTCGGCTGTGGTGGCTCAGCATAGAAGGCAGTACTTTAGGCTGCGGTGGCTCAGCATAGAAGACGGCGCTTTAGATGGTGGTGGCTCAGTATAGAAGACAACACTTTAGACTGTAGTGGCTCAGCATAGAAGACGGCGCTTTAGATGGTGGTGGCTCAGTATATATATCAATGCAACAGCATGAAGAGGGGAGACATTCAGAATGTTCAGTGTAACTTCAAAGAAGAGTACTCACAATGGGCGTTCGGCTGTGGTGGCTCAGCATAGAAGACAGTACTTTAGGCTGTGGTGGCTCAGCATGGGAGACAACACTTTAGACTGTAGTGGCTCAGCATTTAGATAGATGCAACAGCATGAAGAGAAGGGACATTCAGAACGTTCAGTGTAACTTCAAGAGAGCGTACTAACAATAGGCGTTCGGCTGTGGTGGCTCAGCATAGAAGACGGTACTTTAGGCTGTGGTGGCTCGGCATAGAAGACAGTGCTTTAGGCTGTGGTGGCTCGGCAGAGAAGACAGTGCTTTAGATGGTGGTGGCTCCGTATAGAAGACAACACTTTAGACTGTAGTGGCTCAGCATAGAAGACGGCGCTTTAGATGGTGGTGGCTCAGTATAGATATCAAGGCAACAGCATGAAGAGGGGAGACATTCAGAATGTTCAGTGTAACTTCAAAGAAGAGTACTCACAATGGGTGTCCGACTATGGTGGATCAGCATAGAAGACAGCGCTTCAAATGGTGGCGACTCAGCATATAGGTTTCAATGCAACAGCATGGGGAGAGGAGACGTTCAGAATGTTCAGTGTAACTTCAAAGAAGAGTACTCACAATGGGCGTTCGGCTGTGGTGGCTCAGCATAGAAGACAGTACTTTAGGCTGTGGTGGCTCAGCATTTAGATAGATGCAACAGCATGAAGAGAAGGGACATTCAGAACGTTCAGTGTTACTTCAAGAGAGCGTACTCACAATAGGCGTTCGGCTGTGGTGGCTCAGCATAGAAGACGGTACTTTAGGCTGTGGTGGCTCGGCATAGAAGACAGTGCTTTAGGCTGTGGTGGCTCGGCATAGAAGACAGTGCTTTAGATGGTGGTGGCTCCGTATAGAAGACAACACTTTAGACTGTAGTGGCTCAGCATATAGATATCAATGCAACAGCATGAAGAGAAGGAACATTCAGAACGTTCAGTGTAGTTGCGTTCAACTTAGACGCTTGGATCCTCCGCCCATCGACACGTTGTTGTTGCAGTTCTTTTCCTCGCTGCAAGCACTGTACTCTACCCCACACGTGCAATCACCGCAATCTCACTCTCATTAATCGTGTAAAGTTCAGCAGACACCGCAGCATCACTCCAATTCCCCCAAAACTAGAACACTGCTCAAATCCAGCGAGATATTTCCATGCCAGTCGATGGCGGACATCTAGTGAAACAACACAGCTTTATTCCTGATAACAGTCAAAGATGCTCCTCTACTGTCGCCTTGTTTCTCACAACACCAAGTAGGACACTTATCTTTCTAGTGGTAGCTCCGATGTGTAATCCTTTCCTCTTTAACTCCACTACTGATAACTCGTCACCACATGCACGGATTCCCTGGAAGAAGCTGGCCAGATCAACTGAGCACGTCCTCTCAACACTGCACTTGTCGATTCTTCCCAAGAAAAGCTCACGCCACAAATTATCCACGCCACAGCTTATCTGACCACACTTCTGCAGAACGCTGCTTTTATATCCTCCCTCCCACATATCACCCGCGCCTTTGTTCACTCACACAGGTGCGGCCAATCTCTCATCATCAACCTGAGCTGTCTCGAGCTCATGCGCACTAGCCACCGGAACCGGACTCGGGGTTTCCGGAAAGACGTCCGGGGGGAAAGGGGCACAGCAAAAGAAACATTCCGGCTCTTAGTCACTCCGTGACATCCCCCCCTACCAATGGGTTCTAGTCCCTAGAACCCCGGACCAGACGTCCACTCACCATACCTCACCGGCGGTTGCCCCTGATTGTCGCGCTGTGAGCGTCGGGGCGGAGATGGTAAAGGTCCATGGTCCACTACGGGTTCTGGTTCCTCAGGAATCACCCCCCAGCCTATTCCTAAGGGTTCAGGCATCCCAAGGGGCATCGGGTCCGTCCTCACCGGTCCCGGATAATTGGGACAGGGCCGAAGCAAGTTACGATGCAACACTCTTTCGGGACCCAGCCTCCCCTCGGGTCGGAGCACATATACCGGCTGATTTGGATCTTTTTGCCGGTCCACCACATAAGGCGTAGCCTCCCACCGGTCACTCAACTTCCCTTTCCCTTGACGTCGATTATCCCTCACTACTACTCGCTCTCCCGGCAACAACGGGGCCTCTTTAGCAGTACGGTCGTACAATCTCTTACTCTTAGCTGCAGCCCTGCTTAGGTGTTTGGTGACTCTCTTGTAGGCAGCGTGTAGCTGTTGGTGATGCCGACTCACCCACTCAGTAGTGCTCGGGATACCCGTTGTCGGTACGGTTCCCCAAAGGAGATCAATGGGCAACCTTACGTGCCTCCCAAACATCAAGAAAGCGGGGGCGAAGCCTGTGATGCTGTGGATGCTATTGTTATACGCTTGTAATAGGGAAGGGAGGCATTCTGCCCATGCGCTCTGTTGGTCCGCCTCTAGGGTCCCCAGCAAACCCAATAGGGTCTGGTTGAATCTCTCGCACCCCCTATTCCCCTGGGGGTGGTACGGGGTAGTGTGGGTCTTACGGCACCCATACAGTTGGCACAATTCAGCGATCACCCGAGACTCAAAGTTTGGGCCCTGATCCGACAGGAGGACCTCTGGGCATCCGAAGGGTTGGAACACAGCTCTCCAGAGGGCTGCAGCTGTAGTAGTAGCCGTCTGGTCCGGAGTGGGAATAGCCCAGGAATACTTAGTAAATAAGTCTGTGACTACCAGGATGTTCTGAAATGGGTCAGCTGGCCGGCTCAACGTCAAGAAGTCTACCCCCACCATATGTAACGGTGCCCGTGGTCATACTGGGACAAGGGGGGCTTTCACTTCCTTCCGGGCCTTAAACAGCAGACAGCGGGGACAATCTCGGACAAACTCACCCACCGTCGCTCCCATCTTAACCCAGAAGAAATGTCTCCTCAATAGCGACAAAGTCCTATCCTGGCCTTGATGGCCCATCTGGGTATGGTAGGCGTGGAGTAACGGCTGTACCTGCCCTGCCGGTACCACCACCTGGTACACCGGCTCACGGGTAACAGGATCCTGGAATGCCCGGCAGATCACCCCCTCCTTTAAACAGAGCCTCTCCCGCTGCCCCCGGAGCAACCTCACCGTCTTCGTCTGTCTCGCGGCATCTCTCAATAGGGAGCCCTTCTCCAGCCACTTCCGAACGACCATCAAATCAGCATCCCTCTCCTGCAGCTCCTTCCAACGCTTGGGGTCCCAGCCCCAACTCTCGGGAACATCGCTGTTACCTGCTCCGTGGGCTTCCACTATTCCCACCAGGAATTCCTCTTGGTCCTCCCTCGGAGGGGCCTCGCCTAGGTTCTCCCCATGGTGCACCGGGAGCCTGGACAGTACGTCCGCGTTAGCATGTTCTCGTCCTGGCCGATACCGGATCTGATAATCATAGTTAGCCAACTGAGCCACCCAGCGTTGCTCGACTGCACCCAATTTTGCTGTATGCAAGTGTACCAAGGGATTATTATCCGTCACCACCTGTACCTTAGCTCCCCACAGGTAGTCCTTGAACTTTTCACTCATGGCCCACTTCATCGCCAGTAGCTCGATTTTAAAGGAACTATAATTGGAGTCGTTCCGTTCCGCCGGGTGGAGACTCCGACTGGCATCCAGGTCACAGAAGGGGAGCCGCGACCCCGCAACCGTGCCGTGCCCACAAGCAGTTGATTTAATGGCTTGGCTATCTTGGAGAAGTCTCGAATAAAGCGCCGATAATAGCCCACAAACCCCAGGAATGACCGCACCTGTCGAACCGTCTTCGGAGGCTCCCACTCTTGTACAGCCCTCACTTTCTCTGGATCGGGGGAGACTCCTGTCGCACTGACGCAATGACCCAAGAACTTGACCTCCTGCCTAAACAGCTGGCACTTGTCCGGCCGCAACTTCAGCCCGTATTTTTCCATCGCCTGGAACACTTGCTCCAGGTGGAGTAGATGGCTAGCAAAGTCTGGGGAGAAGACGATTACGTCGTCCAGATAGACCAACGTGGAGTCCACCAACTGACCTCCCAGACAGCGCTGCATCAGCCTCTGGAAGGTGGCGGGGGCGTTGCAAAGGCCGAACGGCATCCGTTCCCACTCGAAGAGACCAAAGGGGGTCGTAAATGCGGTCTTCTCCCGATCCCCCTCCTCTACCTGGACCTGCCAGTACCCACTGGCAAGATCCAACGTGGAGTACCAGGCAGCTTTGGTTAAACTAGTCAACGAGTCTTCGATCCGGGGCAGGGGGAAGGCATCCTTCTTGGTCACACTATTCAGTTTCCTGTAATCTACACAGAATCTCCACGCTCCGCTCTTCTTTTGGACCAGGACAATCGGAGCCGCCCAAGGGCTACTGCTTTCGCGAACGATGCCTCTCTCTATCATCCCCTGTAACAGGGTACGAACTTCGGAGTATAAGGTCGGTGGAACCGGTCGATAGCGTTCCCGGCTGGGTGCAGCGTCCCCTGTAGGGATCTGGTGCCTCACAATGCCTGTGCATCCATAGTCCTCTTCGTGGGTGGAGAATATATGCCGCCATTTGTTCAACAAAGCTTGGAGCTGACGCTGTTATTCCTCCTCCAACCCCTCTCCCTGTAGCGCTTCGCTGGTCAGATGGTCGGGTACTTCAGTGCCGCTCAGACCCATTCGCTGGCCCTCAGGTGCAATAGCCACCTCCACAACTGCTGCATCCACTCGGCTGAAGCATACGTCTCGGCTTTCCCGTACCTGTTGAGGCTCCACTGCCGTTACACGAGCCAGTTGCTGATGTCGATAAAGACTGACGGGATAAGGACGGGTGTTCCTGACTTTGACCATTACTCTACCTCGGCAGATGGCGGCGAGCCCTCGGGCGACTTCGATGGCCTGGCACGCCCCGTGTGGTTCCACAAGAACCCAGCCCTCCTGACTACTTGACCGTACTGGCAACCGAGCCCAGACGAAAGCCTCGCTCTTAGCTGGAACAGAAAGGGCATACCTGCAGGCCACTCGTCCGGTCTCCTCCCAGTCCCATTGTGCTCGAGCACCATAAATCCATCGACAATCCGCGATTATACCTTCCCACTCCCTTGCTTCTTTTGATGGGAGCCTCGGAGCGGGCCGACTCCGGAACAACTCCTCCCAACACTCCGATATCACATTCATGCCCAGCAGGGCTCGGTGGGCTCCCAGACACTGATCCCGGACGATGACAATGCCCTTCTGTTGGACTCCAACCCCTCCGATCTGGAAGTCAGCCACTACGTATCCGATATACGGGATGTCAAGTCCATTCGCCCCTCTAAGGGTGAGCCAGGGTGCTTCGGTCCCCGGGCTGCGACATTCATGGAAGAGTTCTCGAGACAAGCTTTCTGCAAACAAGGTAACTTGTGAACCGGTATCAACCAGACACTGAAGTTTGGTGCCGTTGACTTGAATTTCAACCGTCGGACAGCGTCCAACTAACTGGTCTCTAGGAACAGGCAAGGAAGGGGGGGGGGGGGGTCGATTGTGGGGGTCCCGACCACTTGACCCACAGTGGCCGGTAACCTTAAAAACCCCCTTGTGACCCACGCCGTAAACCACACTGGCGACTCATGTGTCCGGCCTCTCCACAGTGATTACAAATTGGCCGTCCCTGATCATCCCACTGGAACCGAGCTGGGCCCGGTCGGCGTCCCATCTCCCGACCTCCCTCGGAGTAAGACCGCTCCAGCAGCAAAGGCACCCCACCAGGCCGACCTCGTTGGAGCTCACCGATCAAGGTCTTAGACAGCTCAGCCATCTGTTCCTTAACGTCTTTCATGAGCTCTGCTCGCAGCTCTTGCTTCCAATCGGCCACAGTCGGAGCAGTAAGGGGACAGGTCCCGCTCGCGGCCATGCAAGCGGGCGGATCAGGAGTCTCGGCGTGATCAGCTTCTTGGGCCAGAGACTCGCGGCGAAGGGCTTCGAAAGACAACGTGGGGTCTTGGCGAAGCTGCAACCGTAAGCTCTGACGGATCGGTCCGTCACGAAGCCCCAACAGGAATTGATCTCGTAGTAAGGTATCTTCTTCTCCCAAGCCATGATCCGCTCGTTCCTTCAGGCGGGTATACTGCTCTCGGAGACGCAAAGAATAAGCACGGAGGTTCTGTCGGGGGCCTTGTCGGAAGCTGAAGAACTGGGCCCGGAGCGCAGCAACTGGAGTGGTGTCCCCATATAGTTCAGTAAGGAAATCGTAAACCGTCTTGGCAGTGGCTCTGACAGCTCTGGGTGCGGCCTGGACCTCTCTCTTGGCTTCCCCCTCGAGGGACCCCAGTACAAACTGCAGTTTCTGTGGTTCACTCAGCCCTTGTAACCCAGCCAAGTATTCTGTCCGAGTCTTCCACTCGTATAAATTAAATTCCGAGCCAGGCCCGCCGAATCGCTGCGCCCACGGTGCTCCCATGAAAACGGGCATAACTTGGGGTCTAGCGGCCAGTCCCTCTTCATCCGCCATCTCTTAGCTACGGGTGCTCAACGCAGAAAGGCCACCCTGCCGACTACGCCAGATGTCACAGGTCGGGGGTACGGTGGCACCACGCCGACCGACCTCCCCGTTAACCCCTTGGCAGTGCCCTTCCGAGGAGCTACCCCACAGCCCAGAGACGACAGACGATAGAGTAACAATTTTAAAAGGCTTTATTATTTAAAAGATCCTATAGTTGGAAGCTGCTCCGAATGTGGACGGATGGTAAGTATCTGGACGCCCAGGTCAGGTCCGTTGGTGGGTGAGTATGGCACTGGGGGCTCGACGGGGGTGCTATTTACCGTTGTTCTCTATCTCACAGGGTCGGGATTCTGCCAGCCAAGCTAGGCACCACTACAGGAGGCAGGAATTCTACCGAGGATGGGCCGGAACCAGCAAGGGAAGGACAGGGAAGTGGCAGCACTAATTCCACAGCAACAGTTGGATGCAAGTGAATACACTGACGTTGGGCGTCTGTTCCACAGGATCAGCCTGGACCACGGCCGGGAAGGATCGTCGACTCGGGCAGAAACGGCCCTACAAGAAGCTCGGGACAGCGTCAATGTGGGTAAGTAGCTTTATCCTCTATTCTTCGGCTTTAATGTTTCAGGATGAATGCAACAGCATGAAAGGAAGAAACATTCAGAATGTTCAGTGTGACTTCAAAGGAGAGTACTCACAATGGGCGTTCGGCTGTGGTGGCTCAGCATAGAAGACAGCGCTTTAGATGGTGGTGGCTCAGTATAGAAGACAACACTTTAGACGGTGGTGGCTCAGTATAGAAGACAACACTTTAGGCTGTAGTGGCTCAGCATATAGATATCAATGCAACAGCATGAAGAGAAGGGACATTCAGAATGTTCAGTGTGACTTCAGAGAAGAGTACTCACAATGGGCGTTCGGCTGTGGTGGCTCAGCATAGAAGACAGTACTTTAGGCTGTAGTGGCTCAGCTTAGAAGACAGCGCTTTAGATGGTGGTGGCCCAGAATAGAAGACAACACTTTAGACTGTAGTGGCTCAGCATATAGGTGTCAATGCAACAGCATGAAGAGAAGGAACATTCAGACCGTTCAGTGTAACTTCAAGAGAGAGTACTCACAATAGGTGTTCGGCTGTGGTGGCTCAGCATAGAAGACAGCGCTTTAGATGGTGGTGGCTCAGTATAGAAGACAACACTTTAGACGGTGGTGGCTCAGTATAGAAGACAACACTTTAGGCTGTAGTGGCTCAGCATATAGATATCAATGCAACAGCATGAAGAGAAGGGACATTCAGAATGTTCAGTGTGACTTCAGAGAAGAGTACTCACAATGGGCGTTCGGCTGTGGTGGCTCAGCATAGAAGACAGTACTTTAGGCTGTAGTGGCTCAGCTTAGAAGACAGCGCTTTAGATGGTGGTGGCCCAGTATAGAAGACAACACTTTAGACTGTAGTGGCTCAGCATATAGGTGTCAATGCAACAGCATGAAGAGAAGGAACATTCAGACCGTTCAGTGTAACTTCAAGAGAGAGTACTCACAATAGGTGTTCGGCTGTGGTGGCTCAGCATAGAAGACAGCGCTTTAGATGGTGGTGGCTCAGTATAGAAGACAACACTTTAGACAGTGGTGGCTCAGTATAGAAGACAACACTTTAGACGGTGGTGGCTCAGTATAGAAGACAATACTTTAGGCTGTAGTGGCTCAGCATATAGATATCAATGCAACAGCATGAAGAGAAGGGACATTCAGAATGTCCAGTGTGACTTCAAAGAAGAGTACTCACAATGGGCGTTCGGCTGCGGTGGCTCAGCATAGAAGACAGCGCTTTAGATGGTGGTGGCTCAGTATAGAAGACAACACTTTAGGCTGTGGTGGCTCAGCATATAGATATCAATGCAACAGCATGTTGAGAAGGGACATTCAGAGCGTTCAGTGTAACGTCAAAGAAGAGTACTCACAATGGGCGTTCGGCTGTGGTGGCTCAGCATAGAAGGCAGTACTTTAGGCTGCGGTGGCTCAGCATAGAAGACGGCGCTTTAGATGGTGGTGGCTCAGTATAGAAGACAACACTTTAGGCTGTGGTGGCTCAGCATAGAAGACGGCGCTTTAGATGGTGGTGGCTCAGTATATATATCAATGCAACAGCATGAAGAGGGGAGACATTCAGAATGTTCAGTGTAACTTCAAAGAAGAGTACTCACAATGGGCGTTCGGCTGTGGTGGCTCAGCATAGAAGACAGTACTTTAGGCTGTGGTGGCTCAGCATGGGAGACAACACTTTAGACTGTAGTGGCTCAGCATTTAGATAGATGCAACAGCATGAAGAGAAGGGACATTCAGAACGTTCAGTGTAACTTCAAGAGAGCGTACTAACAATAGGCGTTCGGCTGTGGTGGCTCAGCATAGAAGACGGTACTTTAGGCTGTGGTGGCTCGGCATAGAAGACAGTGCTTTAGGCTGTGGTGGCTCGGCATAGAAGACAGTGCTTTAGATGGTGGTGGCTCCGTATAGAAGACAACACTTTAGACTGTAGTGGCTCAGCATAGAAGACGGCGCTTTAGATGGTGGTGGCTCAGTATAGATATCAAGGCAACAGCATGAAGAGGGGAGACATTCAGAATGTTCAGTGTAACTTCAAAGAAGAGTACTCACAATGGGCGTCCGACTATGGTGGCTCAGCATAGAAGACAGCGCTTCAAATGGTGGCGACTCAGCATATAGGTTTCAATGCAACAGCATGGGGAGAGGAGACGTTCAGAATGTTCAGTGTAACTTCAAAGAAGAGTACTCACAATGGGCGTTCGGCTGTGGTGGCTCAGCATAGAAGACAGTACTTTAGGCTGTGATGGCTCAGCATTTAGATAGATGCAACAGCATGAAGAGAAGGGACATTCAGAACGTTCAGTGTTACTTCAAGAGAGCGTACTCACAATAGGCGTTCGGCTGTGGTGGCTCAGCATAGAAGACGGTACTTTAGGCTGTGGTGGCTCGGCATAGAAGACAGTGCTTTAGGCTGTGGTGGCTCGGCATAGAAGACAGTGCTTTAGATGGTGGTGGCTCCGTATAGAAGACAACACTTTAGACTGTAGTGGCTCAGCATATAGATATCAATGCAACAGCATGAAGAGAAGGAACATTCAGAACGTTCAGTGTAGTTGCGTTCAACTTAGACGCTTGGATCCTCCGCCCATCGACACGTTGTTGTTGCAGTTCTTTTCCTCGCTGCAAGCACTGTACTCTACCCCACACGTGCAATCACCGCAATCTCACTCTCATTAATCGTGTAAAGTTCAGCAGACACCGCAGCATCACTCCAATTCCCCCAAAACTAGAACACTGCTCAAATCCAGCGAGATATTTCCATGCCAGTCGATGGCGGACATCTAGTGAAACAACACAGCTTTATTCCTGATAACAGTCAAAGATGCTCCTCTACTGTCGCCTTGTTTCTCACAACACCAAGTAGGACACTTATCTTTCTAGTGGTAGCTCCGATGTGTAATCCTTTCCTCTTTAACTCCACGACTGATAACTCGTCACCACATGCACGGATTCCCTGGAAGAAGCTGGCCAGATCAACTGAGCACGTCCTCTCAACACTGCACTTGTCGATTCTTCCCAAGAAAAGCTCACGCCACAAATTATCCACGCCACAGCTTACCTGACCACACTTCTGCAGAACGCTGCTTTTATATCCTCCCTCCCACATATCACCCGCGCCTTTGTTCACTCACACAGGTGCGGCCAATCTCTCATCATCAACCTGAGCTGTCTCGAGCTCATGCGCACTAGCCACCGGAACCGGACTCGGGGTTTCCGGAAAGACGTCCGGGGGGAAAGGGGCACAGCAAAAGAAACGTTCCGGCTCTTAGTCACTCCGTGACATGTATCTTTTGTGCAAAAGACCATTTAGTCAAATTTTCGGGAGATTAATCCGTAATGCGATGTAGCAATTAGTTCGTTGTGACTATGAAGTGGTCGGAACACGGCGAGACTGCAGTTGTTTTTTGTATTTTTTTGTTTTTAGGCAGGAAAAATCTCTAAAGTGTTCCTTCACACCGAAGAGCCATGCTTAGGAGAAGTGCGGGGAAGTGCGACGAGCTGTGAGATTAAAGCGGTTTAAAGTGGCGGGTCTGCGCTAAAGGAAGTGCAGCTTTAGAAAGCCCTAAAACGTTTAAACACGCTAAAGTATAAAGGCGCCTTTATGAATAATAGTGGCTAGAATCGTTGGCCTTCTGATTTTGACAGTGAAGCTGTTCAGTATTTGGGGAGGAGACTGATCTGTGTTCAACTGAAAAGAAAAATTATTTGAGTTAAACTGAATTTTAAAGTAAAATACAATATACACTCAAAAAAATATTTTGGTCTAAATATAAGTTTTATGTATTTGAATTACATTACAATTTTCCATCCATTTGGACTACATAGTTTTAACATAAACAAACAAATAAATTTAATGTGATTCATATTTGTCAGTCAAACGTAAATGAAATAGGTACGTTTTATGTAATGGTACACAGAAAAATGCCCATGATAAATTAACACAGCCTAGTGCACACTACTGAGATAAAGTACCATTGAAGCAGTGTTCAAGTTAATGAGATAATTGAGTGATGATTGGGAATTAATTATGAACACCTGATGATAATGAGCAGAATCACAGACGGAAAGAGAAACACAAGAACTACAACTGACTTCAGCCACAGCCTTAGATGAAATCAACTGAAGATAAAAGAAGACATTAAATCTGAAGATCTTGGCAGAAGAGGATTAAACAACTCCACAAACAGCATTACCAGCTTCACACATTATTAACCAGACTGACTTTATTTCTGTAATTTTCTGTTTATAGTTTTGTTTGAAGTCACCATGCTGGAGATCAGTGTCTGCTTTAGTTGGGCTCTTAACTCTTTAACTTTTTTCTCTAGCTCCTTTAACTGTGTGTTTATAAAGCACATTTGTTATGACAGGGGAATCCAAGAGAATATCTGGTGATGTTGGCTCTTTATATATTGTTAATGACATTGTGTGGCCAAATCACTGATCTCATTCGGAGTCTAATACTCTGGTTATTGTGGTACTGTGTTAATAGTTTTGTTTTATTCATAATAGTTGCCATGTGATTCTACAGCATGAGTTACAGCACCGTTGTGGTATTCGAATAATATGCAGGATTTAAATCTATGGCATTGCTTAGATATACACAGACATCAAGAATCAATGTATGAATCTCAACAATGGTGACAATCAATTAAAATCTTCAAGCTTCAGTGCATGTTGGGTACCACCAATCAACCCCCCCCCCCCCCATGTGTCCCAGCATGCATTGCGGCATGAATAAATTATGCATCTGAATTGACAAATTTTCTTTGATACTTACTAATTGCTTTTACTTTTGCTGTTTTTGTCGTGACATTTTAGTTGCTTGTTTTATGTTCAAAGTTGATCTGTTTATCTTAATTTTTTTTGATTGTCACCATTGTAGAGATTCAAACGCTGATTCATGATGTCTGTGTGTGTCTAAGTAATGCCATAGATTAAAACCTTTTGTGCACTTTTTTTCTGGATATTATTCAATTAACACAACCATCCTGTATCTTGTGCTGCATAATCCCATGGCTAATACTATGAATACAACACAATTAATAACACATTACCTCTATAACCAGCAAATTGGCCTCTAAATTAGAGCAGTGATTTAAGCCTAAACAAATAGCCAACATCACCTGATAATATTTTCTCTTGGATTCCCTTGAAATAACAAATGTGCTTTATAAACACCCAGTTAAAGGAGCCAGAGAAAAACTAAAGCTAAACAAATTAAGGGTCAAGAGCCCAACTAAAGCAGACACTCATCTCCAGTATGGTGACTTCCATACTATGAAACTATTATTTTCATTAAAACAGAAATTACAGAAATAAAGTCAGTCTGGTTAGTAATGCGTGAAGCTCATAATGCTGTTTGTGAAGTTGTTTAATCCTCATCTACTGATATCTTCAGAGATTTAATGTCTTCTTTTATCTTCAGTTGATTTCATCTAAGGCTGTGGCTGAAGTCAGTTGTAGTTCTTGTGTTTCTCTTTCCGTCAGTGATTCTGCTCATTATCATCAGGTGTTCATAATTAATTCTCAATCATCACTCAATTATCTCATTAACTTGAACACTGCTTCAATGGTACTTTATCTCAGTAGTGTGCACTAGGCTGTGTTAATTTATCATGGGCATTTTTCTGTGTACCATTACATAAAACGTACCTATTTCATTTACGTTTGACTGACAAATATGAATCACATTAAGTTTATTTGTTTGTTTATGTTAAAACTATGTAGTCCAAATGGATGGAAAATTGTAATGTAATTCAAATACATAAAACTTATATTTAGACCAAAATATTTTTTTGAGTGTAGGTTTCTTTTTCCTTTCCTCGAGTTTCTCAAGTGTTCAGAAGCGAGAGCAGCCCCTCCCTTTGGAATTCACCCTATACCTTTCTCTACACACACACACACACACACACACACACACACACACACACACACACACACACACACACACACACACACACACACACACACACACACACACACACACACACACACACACACACACACACACACACACACTTATAAATAGATAGCCTGCTGTTTCTCTAGTTCACATAGTGAAACATATACAAATTATTTGCAAAATGGCTGCAAATAAAGAAAGCACCTGCAAGATACATTTCTAGATGTGATCAAAGGACAGAAATGTATGGTGTTAATATGTTTTAATGATGACATTAATGATGTTAATATATATATATATATATATATAAAAGCAAATATAAGCAAAGATGCAATCTAAAAATCGTAGAATGAAACTATGTTAAAAGTTTATGAAAATGCAGTCCTGGGGCATTGTGGACTTTGCCTCAGTGGTTTCTCTCTCATTCAAAGACAGCTGAATGCTATTTGAGCCTGTGCTATGAGTGATACGTTATTTATAGTAAAGCACAGTGTTTCAGTTGGAAATCATAGACACAGAGATGTTAAAGAAATGATACTAGGCAATTGGTAATTAAATGTTTCAAGCAAAACTCATTCACTCAATCTTTTAAATAAATACAGACCTTAAATGATCATTTTGGATTAGTTACTCTATGACCAGTAACTTCTTTGTCTCATCTTTGTCTTCACCATGTACAGGGCAGATGGCTCCGGTTACAGATGATGCAGAACTTTACTCTGAACGGATGGTTGTAATAACTAATTGATTTAAGTGATTAATAGTGCTGTTATTAATCTGTCTCCATGTTTTGAAACTATTAGGCATTCCAACTGGCTCTGATGGCTCTTGAATGCAATTCCTTGATTCTGTTGAAGAAAACGCCTGTCAAAGGTTTCGTAATGGAAAGAGTGGTTACCAGTGGGCATGAGGTGATTTCTCAATGATGGATAAGATCCACTTTTGGCCAAAAATGGAAAATCTAAGAGAGATTTTACCGCCGCCATTGGGCATCTCCTGAAGGGAGGTGTGATTGTGAGATGTGTATGAGAGTGAGAAGATGCTTGTAAGGCCATTGAAGGGAGAGCTGTGAGAAGTTACAGTAGTCTGCCCTAGAAATGTGAGCTCCTCCATACCAGATCACCAGCAACCACATTCCTTGGATGGTTTGTTTTTCATTGTGATAAGTGTCCATAACTTTATGTGACTATGCCAGGGGACAACACCCTGGGAAAGAAGATAATTTATAAAGAGCTAAGGGGAATGGGCTTTCAAGAACCAACTGAGACCATGAGGGATTGTAATTCATTCCTGTGGAGACCATAACAAAAAAAAATTCTTAATTTATCAGGAACATGAAGTTGGTTGCCTTATGTGCAAATATTGGCATAATGGGGAATCTCTGACAGTGTGATATTGAACTAACATGTCTCTATCATAGTTTTCACTCCTGTAGATCATCAGACATGACAGGATAATTCCAAGACATGGAGGTGGTTAAAGATGAAAACTGCTTTTGCTGATTTAAGAGAAGTTCTGGATAACAAAGGTCAAGAGAATTCAACATTTAAAGGGGTGGTAAACCACGATTTCACTTTTCTAACTTTAGCTAGTGTGTAATGTTGCTGTTTGAGCATAAACAACATCTTCAAAGTTACAACGTTCAAAGTTTAAAGCAAAGGGAGATATTTGCTTTTAAAGAAATCGATTTCTAAGGACTACAGCAAACGGCCGGTAGGGACTACTACACATTCCTCCAGGGTGTGCTGACATCACCAGTCCCAATATTTACATAAACCCCTCCTCCGAGAATATGAAATAAGGGGGGGCCATTTTGTATCGCAGCGGGGAAGCGTTGTTGTGGTATAGTTAGTAGGCTGGAGTGCTGTTGACAATGCCGACGAAACGCTGTTATTTTCATCCGGATTGCAGGTCCACTTTCTTCAGCCTTCCTAGGGACGGGGCAGCGTTGCAGTGCGTTTAACATACAACGTCATATTCATGTGTGTATGAGACATGAGGGGAACACGATCGCATTTGCATCGGATATATGCTGCCCATCATAAATCAAAGCACGAGACAGACAGGGGTCGGAGGAGAAGATCGGAAAATGTGACATAATGGACTATATTCATCTGTATTTGCAATACATGAGCCTTCAGCTGCACGAGACAGGCGGGCACGCGCGGCTACCGCGGCACATCTCGCGGAGGAAAGCTTCCACAATCTTCGCGAGTACGGGCCACAACCTGTAAGTGTGATTTATTTTTCGTCGATGTGTTTTCTGTAATAGTTTGTGTTGTTAATTGTAGCCTACGTTGTAGCAAGGAAGTAAACATGACAGCGCTGTAAATGCTCATTCATACTTAACGTTATCCGACAAACCCCTCACGTTACAAACTGTTTAAAATCTCAACAGCGAACTTGGCATTAGTGTAAATTATTCTTTGATTATAGCTTTTATGTATTGTTTATCTACAGGCATGCTAAACATGGTTCTGTGTTTGATTTGGCTACTAGCAATGTTTAGTGTCCGTTCTTGCGACAGATTTTGGCAAATCGTTCTAAAAATACAAAAGTAACAGTGCCATTCAGGAGCGATCACTATAGATCTGCAGTCTTTACTCTTGAGGACTGAACAGGTTCTGCTCGATCATCTTCACTAAAATTGTCTGGGTCTGATTCGGGCTCTTGGTATGGTTTCATTGACGCTATTGTACACAAAGCTCAGGCTAGTAGCCTGATGCTGCATTCACACCAAACGCGAATTGAGCGTCTGGCGCGAGTGATTTCAATGTTAAGTCAATGGAAAGGCGCGTTGACGCGCGTCTGGAGGTCCCGCGGCGCGGGAGGCGCGTTACGCGCGGCGCGAAGGATGCGAATCCGCCTCATTCGCGCGTCCAGTTCGCGCGAATGGTGCGAATTGGACGCGAATTGAGCGTCTTGCGCGATACGCGCGTTACACGCGAATGGTGCTTTTGTGCATTCACGCGTTTGAGGCGAATTCGCGTCTGACGCCCGAGTTGAAAAATTTGAACTTTGGCGTCAATTCGCGCCGCGTTAACCAATCAGGAGCCTGCTCGCTGCTGTCACGTGGTAAAGTGACGTGTATGAGAAACCCTGCATAAATTAAAAACAGTACTATTGTGTCACAAAATTTAGTTTTAAGACGTTTTCAGGTGGGAATGTAGTTGTTTAAAGCTCAAATCTGTGGTTTATTTATAAAGAGAGCGCCTATTTAAAAAAAAATAATCTTGTGTTTTTGGAGTTGTGAGATCCAGGCTATCACCGGGCAATCACTGCTCATAACCCCAGCGAAGGCAGCCTTTCCTCGGCCAGTCCTTCTGGCGTCTGCCGCTGGCTCTGATGTCCTGTAGTGGTTCGTCTTGTGTGGATCTAACGGGCGATCTTTGCTCTCATGAATATATAATTTGTTGTCTGCCAAATCGTTTTGACTGAGGGCAAAGAGAAGTTTCATAACTTTATATTTTAAGGATATTTAAACATACATGCAGTGAAGATAATGTAGGAGTTGCCTGGACCACATTTGTGTGGCTATTAATGCTTAATATATATGTTTAATGAAAATGAAAAGAGGCAGAGTGGTGTTTTATGACATATTTCTCCTGGAGTGCCTTGAACGCGCGTCAATTTCGCTTCCAGCGCTCGATTTCTACGCGCGTCCAATTCTCTGCTGACGCGCGAATGCATTCAAAATGTACGCGCGTGAAACTAGACGCGGTAGAAGCGATTTTGACGCTCAATTCGCGTTTGGTGTGAATGCAGCATGAGGCTACCTGTAGAGGTAAGGGGCGTGACGCTTTCGAGAAATGTTCACTAGGCGGTTAGCGAATCACAACACACTGGGCCAGCTAACCAATCAGAGCCCATTGCGTATTTTTGAGGGACTGGCTTCACAGAATCCGGAAACCATCAGACCGTTTTTACAAGGAGGGACAGAGCAGTGTAGAATAAAGGTCAAATATATGAAAAATACTGCATTTTTTTAAAAACGAAGCATGAACACATGTTACAGTGCACCCCACAAACACAATCAAGCCTTCGAAAGAGTGTGCTTTACCACCCCTTTAAACCAAAGAAAACCTTAGCAAGATCTTAGCATAACTTATTTTAGATTGTTGGAATCATTCTAATACAAAACAACTGAGTTGACTTTTCTAAACAAATGAATAATGAACAGACATTTTTCAAGACATGCTTTGATAAGAGATGAAGATATTCTCAATATAAAATATTGATAAAACCGAGAATGGGAAATACATAGTGAAATATAGGATTTTATACATACTACACAACTCACAAACAATCAACACCTGCTGACTGATTCACAACCCCAAGGGATAGGATTCTTTAATATCAACGTTTGTGTTAGTTTGTTATTTTGATCAGGAACTGGAGGAATTCAGCCGAATGAGTCCAGGTACTGGCGAAGATTCATTAATATTTCCTTTCTCAGATGACTGGGGTACATTTTTAAATGCATACACATAGATGATAAATGACACATAGTATGGGGGACATATCATGGGTCGGGGTTATTTGTTGTTTGTTTTCTGTTTGTGTTTTTCTTTCTTTTGCCTTTCCTTTTCCTCACTATTGCTCCACTAGATGGCCACTGGAGGGGTGATGGTGTGGAACTGACTGTCGTAGTTCCTGAGGAGGGACTGAAGATTGATTTTTTATTGTTTAATGTTATTTTTATTTAGTATTATTATGTTTTATTCTTTTTAATTATTATTTGTATAATGTACAATGTAAAGTCAGGCTGTTTCTGAACATGTGTCCCAAGGAGAGACATGGGTTTGTTATATTTGTTACAGGAATGTGCATACTTATAGAACATGTTTCCACTGATGCATACAGTAGCATGCATCTGTTCCATGATGTATTGTCAACTGATTATTTATAAGGAAAGTGGATTGTGCAACATATGTAAGCATGATGTATACGCTCTATTTTAAACATAGGACGCATGTTTCTCTTCCTTCTAAGGAAGTCTCTTCCTAGTGAGATCCTCTGTATAGTAATATATAACATTCAAATTGAGTGTCCTGCCTCAGACAGGAGACGAGAGAGAGAGAGAGAGAGAGAGAGAGAGAGAGAGAGAGAGAGAGAGAGAGAGAGAGAGAGAGAGAGAGAGAGAGAGAGAGAGAGAGAGAGAGAGAGAGAGAGAGAGAGAGAGAGAGAGAGAGAGAGAGATCAACAAACCATTTAAAATGAATACAGAAATCTTCTCTTCTGGTCTATTGTGAAAGTTTATGTTGATTTGTAAGTGACCTTTTTCCTCTAGTCGATGACGATGTACACATTTTGTTTATTTTGTTTTGTACAGTTGTACAGTTTGTAATAAAACTAGTCACTGAGCATGGTCAAACGTGTTCATAGGAATTAATTAAAACGCATGAACAATGACAGTCCTTCTACATGAGAGTGTTTAAGACTAAACAAATTATATTTCTTTTAGGACATCTTTCTGGTTTGTCTATGATGTGGACATGACACCTCAACATGACAAAGTGAGTCTTTCTGTTTTTCTGTTACAACTACACAACTAATATATTTCAAACATTTCTAACTATTATACTTAAAGCTATGTACATTTATTTTGTGTACGTCTCTAAACAACGGCTAGGTAAATATTTTTAAATATAAAAAATGCTAAACATATGGTAAGCAGTTTTTGTACTCATCGGCAGAATCACAAAATGTTTTTAACATATCGTACATTTCAATAGTTAGCTAGCAACTGCAAGTGATATCATTTACAGTAATGTGAAACAAATGCATCAGAGTTGGGTTCTAGTTTATATTAAACAGTTATTGCCCACAGCATGTTTATCAGTGCTTTCATGCTTAACAAAGTTTACACAAGTAACAAAGGTTTCATTGTAGTATAATGACTCTGAAACCATACCAAAAACGATGTGTGACAGTTTGGAGACAATTGTGTTTCATGCATCTTAGATTTCTCCTCAAACACACTGCTTTGGAAACTGTTGACCAATTTTAACATCACCATTCTCAATGTTGTGTGTGTGTGTGTGTGTGTGTGTGTGTGTGTGTGTGTGTGTGTGTCTTACACTTTGTACGAAATAAATATTTTATCATGTAAAATACCGATGTAGCTCATTTAAGATCATTATTTTATTATTCAGGTAATTACGTATTTTATTATGATTATTTATTTATACAGTATTGGTGTGCAGCGAAAAAAAAACAAAAAAACAAACAAACCATGAATCATCCCTGTGATGTGTGTTCGTGTAGACAAGGAGGAACGAAAACAGGGGTCGGCTTGACTGGGACTCACTCGTTTTATTATCTAACTCAGAACTGAACATAAACAGCGCTCGTGGGCGCAATCAGCAGCAAAACTCTCTCCGTGCAGGTGCAGCGCGGGTGAAGTTCCAGTCCTTCTCTCTCTCTCTCTCTCTCGCACCGGCTTTATAGCTCTCTCCACGCCAATCACTGTAATCAAAGACAGGTGTTTTTAATCAGCGCTCAAGGCGCTTACTCACCGCTCGGATCCTTTCCTTCTCTCAGCCCGCAGACCTCGCGAAAACCACAATCCCACCTTTCTCCTAAAATGTCTACCTATCAACTGTAATTAATTTACCTAGCCGTTGTTTAGAGACACAAAATAAATGTACGCAGCTTTAAGTATAATAGTTAGAAATGTTTGAAATGTATTACACTGTAAAAAAAATATGTAACAAAACGGCCACATTTTGACAGTAAAATGCTGTTTTCCATTAAAACAGTAATATACCGTAGAAAACAATGCATTCTGGGTAATATTTGTAATTTTCGAGAAAATAGCCAACAGGAATATACCGTGAATTAACAGTGCTCAAAGTCGACACTCAGAGGCTGTGCTCCAAATCACACCCTATACCCTCATTCACTATTCCCTACACTAGTTTACTGATAGTGAGCGAAAATAAGTGAGTGAATTCAAACACTGATGAACACCTGCTGTTATCACCAAAGGAAAGAGATACATGAACAGAAAAAAGTTGCTTTCATCAACTGAAGATAAAAGAAGACATTAAATCTCTGAAGATCTCAGCAGAAGAGGATTAAACAACTCCACAAACAGCATTACCAGCTTCACACATTACTAACCAGACTGACTTTATTTCTGTCAGACATCTACAGAACTTATTTTGACGTTACCATTATGGTGATCAGTGTTTGCTTTAGTTGGGCTCTTGAACCTTGACATAATAACATTAGTTTTTCTCTAGCTGCTCTAACTGTGTGTTTTAAATACATTTGTTATAGCATGCAAAGCCGAAAGAAAAAGTAAACAGATGATGTTGACTATTTATTAGTGGTCTGATTCACTGAGCTCTGTCTATCTATAGATTAAGTGTTATATTTTGGTAACCCAATAATTTTACAGCATGAGACCATCAGTGTTGCAACAACCAGATAATTTGAAGGACAGGAAAACAGCTTGTGGTCAAAACATTTTGAATACCAGAATCTTTCAGACTCAAATAGACATCAAGAATCGGCGTATGAATCTCAAGAATGGTGACAATCAAAAGCTTAATTCTGCAATGCAAATCATCCATGACTCCCAGCATGCATTGCGGCATGAATAAATTATGCTGATGAATAGCCTGGTTATTTTCTTAAATTTTTAATATTTACCTTTATTTTTGGTGTTGTGTTTGTGATGTTCAGAGTTTATCTGTACATCTTTTTTTTGACTGTCACCATTGTTGAGATTCATATGCGGATTCTTCATGTCTAAATGGCACCATAGTACAAACCATTTTTGTATATCATGAGTTTAAAAGTCTTTCAGAACTGAATCCTAATCACTGCTTGATATTTTACAAAGTGTCACAGTTTTGGTAATGTTAAATAGGGGTAATATTATATGTATATGTAAAAAAAAAAAAAAAGTTTTGTTTAGGGAATAGATACTGGATGAGATGAGCAAATCAAGCATTCCATTACGTTTATATAATAACCAATAACACCTGATCAGAGGTGTTTTGCTACAACAAATGTGTCTAAGAAACACAGTTGTAGAAACCAAAGAAAAACTACTGCTACAAAATCAAGGATCAAGAGCCCTACTGAAGCAAACACTAATCACCATAATGGTGACCAAAAATTTTCAATTAAACATCAAAAGTTAATTTGATCTGTTCATTTTCTACAAGAGCTTCTGTAGATGTCTGACAGAAATAAGGTCAATCTGGTTAGTAATAAGTGAAGCTGGTAATGCTGTTTGTGGAGTTGTTTAATCCTCCTCTGCTTTAATGTCTTCTTTTATTTTCAGTTGATTTCATCTAAGGCTGTGGCTGAAGTCAGTTGTACTTCTCTTTCCTTGAGTGCTTCTGCTTGTTAACAGCTGGTGCTCATTACTAATTCTCAATTATCACTTAACTAATCTCTTAATTGTCTCATTAACTTCAACAATGCTTCAATTACTCTAACACTCTGTAGTGTGGACACATATAAGTGTTCATTTAAAACTGAAGATTTTGCTGTGGGGTTTAAAGGGTTAATGGAATTAGATGAAAAAAACCCCAGAGTGTGTATTCTGAAAACATATTAAATACTATTATTCTCAACATGGTTTTAATCTGCCATTTTAAGCTACGTAGACTTAAAAAAATATGTGCAATCGGTTTCCACACTTTCTTCAAGTAAAGTGAACATATTTTTAGTAGTTCAACTAGCATGAATGCACTTAACACTCAATTAAGTAAGCTTAATTGCATCAAGTTGTTCTTACTTAAACCATTTAAGTTATGTTGACATAATTCTATCTGTGATCTGAGGAAGTGTACTCCCAGAATGCATTGCGGCACGAATAAATGAATTTTCAGCTTTGTTTTACCATTTTATTTGCTGTCTTTTGTCAGTATAACCCCAATAATGACAGCAAATAAACTAGTAGTGGTCTTATTAAGTGTAAAAAAAACAACAACAACATTGTTACCATTGTTGTGTTTTGCATGCTGAATGTTGAAGTCTGTGTGTGACTGGTCATGTGACTGGTGACATGGTCATGGTCAAGTTCGTCATAAGTGTTAGCAATAAAATGTTAAAAGAACATTAATTGGCATTCAATTTTTATATGTGTGTATATATATATGTGTGTGTGTATATGTATATATATGTGTGTATATATATATATATATATATATATATATATATATATGTGTGTGTGTGTGTATATATATATATATATATATATATATATATACCATTGTTTGAAATCAGACAACTGTGATTTCTTGCTTTGCTGCATCAATAGGAATAGATTTACAATAATATAAATTAAATTCCAAGTGCCTAACCAAAGGGAACACTAATCACCATAATGGTGAGAAATTTTAGGAAATCAACATAAATGTATAAAATCAGCTTATGTGACACTCTCCCAAAATATTTAGATGTATTGTCAATAACATCCAAAATGACTGAAAATGAGTGAATGCAACTAAGAAGAACGATGACTGCAGAAGTGGAGGAAATTAGTGAAAAGTCTGAAAGATTATATGTGTATATATTCTGAGTATACGTTTTCTGCAAACTTCATTTTCTGAGCATGAGAAAGGCAAAAGGTGTCTCCTGTTTTTTCAGCTCTTGGTGTGTGCGCAAGCACATTCCATTCTCAGGCCGTGTGTACAGAAACGCATAAACCTAGCTTTTATCATTTCTATGCGACCAGTCTGTTCCTGCTTTTTGCTACTACCAAGGACGTTCAACTGTTGAACTTATCTCTATGTATGGTGTTACTCTTCTGTTCTTATAACGGACACACACACCTAACTGTAAGGGCGTGGATTAATGGTATAAATATCACTGTCTTTTTGCTGTATCTCTGAGAGCTGCATTCTGAATAAACCATATTGACTTCATTCGTGTGGTTCGTTGACTTGCACTCTCCCAGGATCCTGAAGCTGTTTACTGATTGCTGAGCAGAGACTGAGACACACAAAGACACAGAGAATTAAATTTCTTACAGTGTTCTGGGGGCTCGTCCGCGATACATCCAGACAGGTAAGAGATAAAATCAATTTTTTACCTGTTCTGGTTGTATCTCAAAACTTAAGGGAAAATTGTATAAATTCTAGACGTACAATTATAGACTAAGTAAACTGTGTGTGTCAGTGCCTGGCCAGTTAACTTGTGAAAATGGGTCAAACATATCCAAAACCAGAACCAAGTGAAACCCCTAAGGTATGGATGGAAAGATGTAGTTGGGGGTATTATACAAATCCATATTTGGATAATTTAGCTGGCTGGACAGAAGGTACACAATGGCGTAGTTACCCCAGGGAAGGGACTTTCGACCCTGGATTCCTACGAAGTGCGTTCGACCTAATTTATGGGCGACAGGGCGACCCAAATTGGGATTATGACTACATGAAAGGGGGATATGACGTGTGGTATAAAATGGCTGATGTATGGCGAGACAAAACTCGAGCATATGTCCCAAAAGCTGTCTTAAAGACTGTTCCTAACCCTGAGAAATTTAAAAAGAAAAAACCGACGGCTGATAAGCCGGAAGATTTTGCCTTGTCACGGGAAAATCCTCCCCCTTATGTTCCACCGCCTAATTTAATGTGTGTTTCGAAATCGTTGACGTCTGCGCCTCTGCAAATTTCTGAAAAACCTAGAGAAAATAAGAAAGAACAAAAGATGAGAGAAATACCGAAAATCTACCCTTCACTTCTTACAAGTGAAGAGATAGAGCAGGAATGTGATGATAATGAGTATATGGACGATTCAGGACCAGACTCCGGGTCCGTAATCGATCCTCCTAAAGTGCAAAATGTGGCAGCCGTATGGATGGAGCGAAGAGGGGGAATTGACATTCAACCCCCATCTCCAAGCGCCCTAAAAGATATAATTGATCTGTTGCCTAGCCCGTCAAAACCAATACCGTTCGTAGATATGCTGATTAGAACATCTCGTCACTGTCAGTTAGTGGGTGCGGATTATAGGTTTATCCTACAATGCAAATTAGGAGACGCGTATGATGAAGATACGTTGATACAAGCCGTGCCCGTGTTGGCACCAGAAACTGATAGAGTAGACTCGTACAAGGAAGAAGAAAAGGATGGAGACAGGAAGTCAAGGAAAACGTTTACTAAACTTAAGTGGCGCGACGACTCGGCTGGAATGCTTATGAAATTGGAAAAAGATTTGAAAAAGTATCTGTTAAACCTAAAAGCAGCAAACCGTGACTTATCACAGGTCACTAACTGTAAACAGGAAAAAGATGAACCGCCCTCTCAGTTCATAAAGCGATTTACTGATGTTTGGATGAATGTTGGTGGGTTGGAGCTAAAATCTGACGAACCAAACCCTATGTTTATCTCAACCTTTATGGCTAATTGCACTCCGGCCCATCAGGATACGCTCAAACATCATCTAAGTGACAGAAGTACACTGAAAATAAAAGATGCTGCAGCCAAAATTCGGACGCTAGAATCAGATGGGTTATTTCAGATCCAGGGCACGAAGAAAAATGTAGCCTGCGTCGCAGTTCAACCTCAAAATCAGGGACAGGGCCAGTATAGGGGTAAGAAGACAGGGAAATGCAATTACTGTCAGAAGCCAGGACATTGGTATAGGGAGTGCAGAAAACGTATAGCTGATGAGCAAAAGGGAGCATTGATGGTCATGGCCGCGTTTGTGTGCCAGCCTCATGTGCTTACTTCCTCATTTGGGAGTTTCATGGTGTCACACACCGCGGCCAAAGAGGGGTATACGAGGACATGTCTAAATTTTTATGTATCCAAGATTTGGCAGCAAGAATACAGGACACATTAGGGAGATGTGTGACATGTGCAATGAATAATACTACGAAACCAGTAGCGAAACATCAAACTTTGCCACTACCAGATAGTCCATTACAACAGTGGCAGGTGGACTTTACGCATTTACCTAAGAAAGGTCCGTACAAATACCTATTGGTATTCATTGATAAGTTTTCAAGGTGGATTGAGGCTTTCCCGTGTGCTAAGGAGGATGCAAAAACAGTTGTAACACATTTAATGAAGGAAATTATACCTAGATATGGCATACCACTCGCCATAGACTCAGACAAAGGCCCCGCGTTCGTCGCAAAATTGTTAATGGACATGACCAAACAATTACAGATCACGTGGCAACACCGCATTCCTTATCACCCACAGTCATCAGGAATTGTGGAACGGGCCAACCGCACCATCAAAGACAAATTGAGAAAAGCAATGCACACAGCTGGTCATAATGACTGGCCAAAATTGTTACCTGTTGTCCTAGCCGAAATGAGAATGGCACCCCATAAGGGTCTAAAAGGGCTATCCCCATATGAAATGGTAATGGGTCGTCCATTCCCCGCCCCCTGGAAGGGAGGTGGGATTCTTGGAGGTGTTGGATGTGATGTGCCCCTGGGGGAATATGCTAGATTATTATGTGAGGTACTCCATGAAAACTGGAGGAAGCTGCATTCGAGTTCTGCACCACTACCATTAGACCCAACACACCCGTTCAAAATTGGGGACGAAGTGATGGTCAAACAATTCTTAAAGATGGGGGATTCTTTTGAAACTACAAAGTATAGCTCCCCGACAAAAATTGTGGCGGTAACTCGAACTGCAGCACTAACTGAATCTTTTCCACAGTGGATCCATGCTACAAGGTTGAAGAAAATCCCTGGACAAACTGCTAACTAATTTTGTGTGTTACAGGTGTCCCAGGACGTGTGCATTAATGGAAATGCAATAGCAATAATTGTAGGGAATAACCATGTCTGTCTAGGTTTACTAGAGCTGTCCAATACCTGAACAAGGGGCCACTTGGGTAGGGTTTGAAGAAACCACTACTGCGTCAAAGGGCGGAGAGGCTGGGGCTGTGCGTGACCTGGACTGACTGGGACTGACCACGATTCTTTGCTGGCTGACTGTCTGTTATCGCATAGCAGAGGAGCTGAACACGCAGCGCTGCTCATGAAATAACACTCATCAGCACCAATATCCTTTCTGATTTTATTTTTTGCTTTGGTACCATTTTAGCATCATCATTATTTTCCGTATTGTTATTATTGTTGTATTGATATTAAGCATACTCTCAGAATGCAGCTGTATTATGTGTATGTAATTGTTCTCTGTACGACATGTACCTTGGCTGTAGAGCCAACGGATAATCTATTTTGGCAATATGCTAGTTCTGTCGCTCGAGACGTCACCAATGAATCATGTTACGTATGTCAACAAATAATGTCATCTGTAGTTGGTATCTCTATGCCCGTGCTAGACCAATCTTTATAAGATCATTCATGCACATATGTGTACGTATGGCCTGGAGGAAGAGATTATGCATGGCTCCCTCGAGCCAGATGCAGGGACCACTCCCAGAATGGCTCCCGGCCCCAATACCCCTTCCTACCTGAGCATATCAGAATCAGGCCCGTCTTTCCAAAGAATTTCACATTTACTAAATGTTATCAAGGCAATAGCACCAATCCATCCGGCCCCAGGGGCCGGATTAGGCGAGAGATGTGTAAAGAGGTGATCAGTGAACAACCACTCGGGACCTCTTTCAATGCCACCACCGTACACGTCAACACGTTGAAAAAGACATTATTAAAGGTACTTGAGTCATATGGTAATGTTACTTTCAGATTACACATTGATTGGTGGTGGTATTGTGGCCCAGGAGACCTATTCAAAGATTTACCGGAAAACTGGTCCGGTCTGTGTGCCCCACTTCAGTTATCTTACCCAATCCAGATATTCCAGCAAACTAACCAGCCTAGGCCCACGCATCGTCGACTGAGAAGGGACGTATCCATGGATGAAGTCCCTAAAGACCATCGCCTGACCTCCCACTGGACTCGTTGGTGGACCTCTATGTTCCCCCAAAAGGGAACTGCAGATCAATGGGTTCACATCGAGGTCCTTCACTATCGACTGGCAAAGTTTGTCAATGACACCACTGATGGTATGACCGGAGTGAGAAAAGAACTAGGTGCCCTGCGCCTGATGACCATGCAAAACCGCCTGGCATTGGACATGCTCCTGGCTGATAAAGGGGGCGTCTGTGCCATGGTGGGGGATCAGTGCTGCACCTTTGTCCCAGCTGAGGATGAAGCTGAAGGAGCTGTGGGCCATGCTGTGGAAGAGATGAGAAAAACAGCGAAGAAGTTATATGAGGATGAAACTAGAGAAAAGGATTGGGGTTGGGGTTTTATGCATTCCGTATTTGGTTGGGTCACGCCATTTGTAACTATGTTAATGCCAATATTGCTGATTCTACTGGCTGTCTGTATTTTTGGGCCATGCTTACTGCAATGTTTGATGAATCGAGTGTACGCTACTGTCTCTAGCTTGACACCATCACATCGTTATGAACCAATTGCTAAACGTTAAGCTTTCAGCTTAAAAGAGGGGATTGAAAGATTATATGTGTATATATTCTGAGTATACGTTTTCTGCAAACTTCATTTTCTGAGCATGAGAAAGGCAAAAGGTGTCTCCTGTTTTTTCAGCTCTTGGTGTGTGCGCAAGCACATTCCATTCTCAGGCCGTGTGTACAGAAACGCATAAACCTAGCTTTTATCATTTCTATGCGACCAGTCTGTTCCTGTTTTTTGCTACTACCAAGGACGTTCAACTGTTGAACTTATCTCTATGTATGGTGTTACTCTTCTGTTCTTATAACGGACACACACACCTAACTGTAAGGGCGTGGATTAATGGTATAAATATCACTGTCTTTTTGCTGTATCTCTGAGAGCTGCATTCTGAATAAACCATATTGACTTCATTCGTGTGGTTCGTTGACTTGCACTCTCCCAGGATCCTGAAGCTGTTTACTGATTGCTGAGCAGAGACTGAGACACACAAAGACACAGAGAATTAAATTTCTTACAAAGTCTATTAAGAATTGCCCCGCCTCAATCTTTTGCCCGGCCACCTGTTTTATTTGCTTTGGCAAAATTGTACTCAAACCAGTCAAGTAATGTTTACTTGGGTTTTCTGAGTAACAAATGCATTAACATGCAAATAGTTCAGATTACAATTTTTTTTAAAGTAAGTTCAACAAATTATTGGACATTAAGTAAAGTTAATTAAAAAGTCTAAGTAAGAACAACTGTTGGATTTTACTGTAAAAAAAACAGCAATTTACTGGCAACCAGAGCTGCCAGTAGATTACCGTAAAATCAAAGAAAAAACAGTAATATACTGTAAAACGTAACAGTCAGATTTACCAGATGAATCAAGATATTTTCACTGAAATAGTAGTGAAAGTTAATAGAAAAAAGTTGTGCGAAGTCAGTAACTGATAAGGAGAATAAATATTAAAATGAACTGTTTCTATGTGTTGTTGCACAAGATGATATAGAAGAGATCTTTTAGTTTAATTAATTTGTTTTGTGTGTCACCATTGTGCAGGAGAGTAGAGCCTGTGCTTCAGTCCAGGATGAGCAGAGAAACACTGATGAAATGCTGCCTGATACTTTATTTAAAGTCAGTGACTGTGTTTGCTGATGCAGTTATGAGCTGTTTGTTGAGTAATTTATCACATACATGTGTGCTATTGCTAACGATGAACTGTAAAAATTGAAGCTAAAGTCATCTACTTTCATTATTACACATTACGTGTTTGCAGTTTATATTAAGAAAGGTTCCTTTTCAGTGGACTCAAATTAAATGTTTACAGTACAAACACCGTATAAATACTAGTTTTAAAATGAGAACTGTTTGAAGCAATCAGTTTTTCAAATGAAAAGAGTTACCTTTCATGATATTATTATGGTAACTTACTGTAAAAAAGGAGAGCTGTAAATAAACAGTAGAGGGCTGTAAATTAAGGTGTCATGTCCACATCATAGACAAAACAGAAAGATGTCCTAAAAGAAATATAATTTGTTTAGTCTTAAACACTCTCATGTAGAAGGACTGTCATTGTTCATGCGTTTTAATTAATTCCTATGAACACGTTTGACCATGCTCAGTGACTAGTTTTATTACAAACTGTACAACTGTACAAAACAAAAGAAATAAAATGAACATCGTCATCGCCTACAGGAAAAAGGTCACTTACAAATCAACATAAACTTTCACAATAGACCAGGAGAGAAGATTTCTGTATTCATTTTAAATGGTTCATGCTATTTATTTTTAGTAAGTTGCTCTCTTGAATATACTTTTGTGCAAACCTAATTTCTGTATAAAGATTATGTTTGAATCTTATCCATAGCCTTTACAAGAGTGTGCAGTATTATAGTTATTAAATATATTAGTATTACAGCAGTGGTGGCATAGTTGTCTAGTTTATCTAACAAACCCCACAGAAGAGCAAAAATGTGCAAAGATTTTTAGCACATATAGTAGTTTTATTTGCATGATGATGATGATGGTAAGATGGCGATAATAGTTGAAAAATACTATAATCTTTAATGTCAAGTAGGATGTTGAAAGAAGCCATTTTGCGTACATTAAACACCTTAGGAAAAAAATTATATTTGAAATGCTGGTTCGTCAAAAGAGAAAGTTCAATCTTAAAAGTTTCTTAAATGAAAGGTCTGCGTTCAACACACGCTTTCCCATGTGAGGAATAGCTTGAACTCACAACTCTTTGTGGACAACATCCAGAGAAGCGTCTTCACCTAAAACAGAACTCACTCCAGCAAACAGAGAAACGTGAACAGTGTTATGCTCTCTGGACAAGATGGCTAAATCATAGTGGAGTAAAAAAAAAAAAATTGTAAATCCACATTTACAAACTTGTAACAAACTAGCAAAATGCTTATAAATGGATTTTCTGTATGCATTATAAACGGTGTTTTTCTTGTATGGTGTATGTTTGAGCTATATTTTATTTGTTACTTGGGGGTCTTGAATTTAGATGGTGTGTTGTACACTCATCTTTTGTTTTGTTTTTTTCTAATTTTGTCTACGGGTTTTACCAGAGTTTTACCTTTGTTTAACAACCTCAAACTTTAATGAATGTGTAGCATTCAGTACAATAGTCAGATGTGATTCAGTTGTAATTGTTTTAAGTGTAAAATACACTAATTAATTTGTGTTGATGCTTCATGCGACCCCACAACATAGATAGCTGTAAAGTTGCACTACAATGTCAATTTGATCAAACCTTCTCAAACAGAAAAACTATTAAAACTTAAATTCTGTATTTGTTATTTTATTTATTCCAATAAACATTGAATGTTGACAGCTTTTAAAAAGAGTCTTCACCTAAAAACACATACAGTCCAACACATAAATGTAAACAGTGTCGTCTGCTTTCTGAACAAGATGACTAAATAAACTTGTCTAACTTGACAAAAAACGTAATTTACAAAACATTTACAAATTTCCAAAACTACTCACAAATGGATTTTGTGTGCTTATTATAATTGGTACTTCACAAAATGTGCTGTGCCCTCTTAGTTATTTAGTCTTTTGAATTTTACATGGATGTTCTAGATACACATTCCTGTGTTGAGTTTATGTTTGAAAGTTATCTCAGCCTTTACAAGAGTGTGGAACTTTGCATCACAGCGTTGTGGCATATCCCTGACAAAATATGTAAGTGTGTAAAAATACGCACAAAGATATTAGCACAACTACTGGGTAATCATCAGTGATGGGAATAATGGCGTTATAGATAAACAGCGTTACTAACGGAATTATTTTTTTTCAGTAACGAAATGCGGCGTTACTATATTTGAGCTCACTGAAGCGGTTTTCATCCGAACAGGCTCTCTGTCAGTCAGACCTGCAACGTGTGTGTGTGTGTGTGTGTGTGTGTGTGGTGTGCGGGCGTGCATGCCTGTACACATATCTGATGATGATTGGTGGGTGGGAGACAAGGTTGAAGTTGATAGGTTGAGTTCACACACACACACACACACACACACACGCATATGCAAAGTCACACACGACCAGGAGGAGTCAGAGCGATGGCAAGTCCAACGACTTCAAAGGTAGCTTTCGCAAACTGGAAGCGCTACTTTTCCCTCGTTGAGGTGAAAGGTAAGAATGTTTATGTAACGTGCAACTTATGCCCAGGAAGAAAGAGTCTCTCCACGTCGGTGGCAAGTAATTCTAATCTAATGAAGCGCCTCACATCATCACATGCCGCCACAAAATGAGTGGCTAAAAATCCAGGTGATAACATGAGCTCCACTACCAAAGGAGTAGTGCTGATAATATTTACACAATATTTACACTATAGTAGGTCTACTGATAATATTTACAATGATGTATTGAATTTTTATAAGTGTCTCTCACATTGTCCCACAGCAATAGTGTAGCCTACATTAATGTACAATGTTTTATAATAATAATTTATTCTATTTAGTGTCCAATTCATTCATTTAACATATTTAATATTGGGGGCATCCATGATGTAACTCAGTTACTAACTCAGTTACTATTTGTAAGAAGTAACTAGTAACTATAACTAATTACTTTTTTAAAGTAACATGCCCAACACTGGTAATCATGTGGTAATCCCTGTGGTTGTTAAACACTTCATGAAATTAATTTTAAATGTAGGTTTTCTTCTTTTGTGACACACAAACATGTATAAATGTTTAAATCGACTTTTTTAAATTGATTATTTAATTGGAATCCATGCTTTAGAGCATCATGGTTTTAGTTTTGAAAAATACAGAAATAAAGGAATAACTACCCAGCCAGCACAGTCATGTGGGGCCCATATGGGCGTCACCTGGGCTGTCTAACTGGGGCCCAGCCTGTTTTGTCCTCAGTTTCCATGGAGGCCCCACATGGGCTAGCCCAGATGAACTGAACACTACTCAGTGTGCACACTACAGGCTGTTAAATGTAACTGAATCAGTGTTGGAGTTAATGAGATAATTAAGTGATTAATAGAGTAATGACTGAATATTACTGAAGACTCCTGATGATAAGCAGAATCACTGAAGGACAGAGAAACACAAATCACTGAAGGACAGAGAAACACAAAAGACTTCAGACACAACTTCACAAAAGCATTATCAGCTTCCCTTTTTACCTATTAGATTGACTTTCTGTCATCTTAGTTTTTATTGATAATTCCCACTGAGCAAAGGTGTACGTTGAAAATACGTCCACTGAGGAGCCAGAATGAAAGTTTTTATGACGTCTGTTTTTGACGTGTTCTGCACGTCCGATATAGACGTTCAGGGAACCTCAAGGTTAAAAACTAGTAATGTGCTCATTGTGGACATATTTTCCATTTGTAATTGCAAAGCAACTCACAGACAGAGTGTGTTTGTCCAGAAATCATGAAAATAAAAGAAACTTAGCTCACACCTTTAGACACTTTAGACAACTTAGCATCTGTAATTCACATATCTTTGGATCGTGAGAGAATCGTGGGATTCAATCCAGGATCTTCTTGCTGTGAGGAGACAGTGTTTCCCACTGAGACACTGGTGCTGCCCTTAATCACAGACATAAGACACACTTTGACTATTTCTGTCAGACGTCTACAGAAGCTCTTACTGACAATTAACAGAGGTTTAGATGTTGACGTTTGTTTCATTTGAAGTCACCATTGTGGTGGGAAGCGTTTGCTTTAGTTGGGCTCTTGGTCCCTGTTCTTGAGTTAGCTTTTCTTTGGCAGCTGTAACTGTGTGTGTGAAACACAATACTTATGGCTGAGAAAGCAAAGATAAAGTGACTTCAGGTGTTGTCAGCTCCTTGTTGATGACTAAATCATCAGAAGTCTAGAATCTGATGTTGTGCTTTTGAGTTTTGTGTTCTTGTTTGGCAAATAATAATTTGTTTATATACTATAACCTTGGGAATACACTGTATCGGGACTAATAGCAATAAAATAATCACTTATCCTGAAAGATGATAAAACAGCATGTGCACATTGTTTTGAGAAAATATTTCACATAGTCACACACAGACATCAAGATTTTGCATATGATTCACAACAACGGTGACAATCAAAACAAAAAAAAGCTTCATGCTGCAATGCATGATGGGTAGCTTCAAAGTACAAAACTCATGCTTGATTGTCACCGTTGTTGTGAATCATATGCAAAATCTTGATGTCTGTGTGTGACTATGTGAAATATTTTCTCAAAACAATGTGCACCTGCTGTTTTTTTCATCTTTCAGGATAAGTGATTTGTTTATTGCTATTGGTGTCAATACAGCAGATTCACAAGGTTATAGTATATAAACAAATTATTATTTGCCGAACAAGAACATAAAACTCAAAAGCACAACATCAGATTCTAGACTTTTGATGATTTAGTCATCAACAAGGAGCTGACAACACCTGAAGTCACTTTATCTTTGCTTTCTCAGCCATAAGTATTGTGTTTCACACACACAGTTACAGCTGCCAAAGAAAAGCTAACTCAAGAACAGGGACCAAGAGCCTAACTAAAGCAAACGCTTCCCACCACAATGGTGACTTCAAATGAAACAAACATCAACATCTAAACCTCTGTTAATTGTCAGTAAGAGCTTCTGTAGACGTCTGACAGAAATAGTCAAAGTGTGTCTTATGTCTGTGATTAAGGGCAGCACCAGTGTCTCAGTGGGAAACACTGTCTCCTCACAGCAAGAAGATCCTGGATTGAATCCCACGATTCTCTCACGATCCAAAGATATGTGAATTACAGATGCTAAGTTGTCTAAAGTGTCTAAAGGTGTGAGCTAAGTTTCTTTTATTTTCATGATTTCTGGACAAACACACTCTGTCTGTGAGTTGCTTTGCAATTACAAATGGAAAATATGTCCACAATGAGCACATTACTAGTTTTTAACCTTGAGGTTCCCTGAACGTCTATATCGGACGTGCAGAACACGTCAAAAACAGACGTCATAAAAACTTTCATTCTGGCTCCTCAGTGGACGTATTTTCAACGTACACCTTTGCTCAGTGGGAATTATCAATAAAAACTAAGATGACAGAAAGTCAATCTAATAGGTAAAAAGGGAAGCTGATAATGCTTTTGTGAAGTTGTGTCTGAAGTCTTTTGTGTTTCTCTGTCCTTCAGTGATTCTGCTTGTTATCATCAGGAGTCTTCAGTAATATTCAGTCATTACTCTATTAATCACTTAATTATCTCATTAACTCCAACACTGATTCAGTTACATTTAACAGCCTGTAGTGTGCACACTGAGTAGTGTTCAGTTCATCTGGGCTAGCCCATGTGGGGCCTCCATGGAAACTGAGGACAAAACAGGCTGGGCCCCAGTTAGACAGCCCAGGTGACACCCATATGGGCCCCACATGACTGTGCTGGCTGGGTATATGGCTAACTGGGGAAAAATAACTGTGGGTGTAAGTGAAAAATCCTACGTTTTGTCTTGTTTTAGTAAAATAACCGTACTAAAGGTTTGCAATGCCAACCAAAGGTCACAATGCCATCTAGAGTTCACGATGCCAGACCCTTGCAGATTTACCAGAGCTGTGTTGTAAAACATCGCAAAACATCTTTAGAACATGTTTTACAGCCTTTGATGCTTTACTGATTCTACGTCGCGACCAGACATCCTTTCTCGTTATACAAAACAGCATGATACAAAGTATTTACATTCTGTAAGATGTCGTAAAAGTTTAGACGTTCAACTGTCTGTGTGGGTGTGTGTGTGTGTGTGTGTGGTGGGGGTGTGAAAGATCAAAGAATGAGTAAATAACTAAATTAAATAAAATTAAGTTTAAAACAATATTTGGTTTAATTCTTTTACCAAAGTTTAAATCTACACCCCTGGTGTGTGTCTTTGTGTTGGCCTACATTTCCTTTGGTCGGGGAGATACAGCTATACACGTCAGTTCTATCCTCATTTCAAACGTTTGTCGTTTGCAAGTGATGACGTCTCAAACAGAACAGATTAAGCTATTTGATGTTAAATGTTAAAAACTGCTCGTTGGACAAATGTAAACTACTGTTGCGTGATATGTTTAATGCTTACGCATTGTAATGGTCACTTACAGTAACTTACTTGTGCATCTTTTCATCTGGTATCTTTCATGGGTAACGGAACATTTCAACTCTGTCTTGACTTTTCTGTTTTTAGCATTTTTAATGTTGTTTAATGTTTTAATGGGGAATGAGTCATCAAATGTAGGCCTAAAGATTTTTTAATAAAAACAACCCTGATTGCAGTGTTTAACCTCAAAAGTTTCACATTTAAAAAACATTTAGTTTTATACTGTTTCAGAATACATTTGACTTTTTTCTGATACAATTTTACAATACGTTTTTGTTTTAAAGATCTGTATCACTTTAAAGTTATATGTGAAAATGTTACATGTGTGTGAAAAAAACTCTCTTCAAATGTAATAAAAACTTTCTTTATTAAAAATACCCCCCCTTGATCACAATGTTTACAACCCAAGATGTATAGGAAAATATTTTTTAATAAAAACAAAACCCTGAATACAACGTTTAATCTAAAGCTTTGCACATTTTATAATTTTAAAGCATTTCTGTCATGTCCATTAAGTCAAGAACACACAGACAATAACAATAATTAAGAATTTTAATTGAATAGATTGCAAACAAGTTGATGTTCCTGAATTGAAATTTGGCGGTATGGCTCTGTTCAGGGAGTCCTCTGACCTTTCATGAGCACCATGAAATAGCAGAGAGTCAGAGGACAGCAGCAGCAGCATTAGGGAACGCTCACACAGTTTAGGACTGAGAGCTAAAATATCCCCCCTGTGAACAGAGCAGGCAACATGACATAAAGCAAAATGCCACGTTATGCATAAGGAGGAGCTGGGGAGGTGGCGGGCAGCAGTAGCGAGCAGCAAGCATGTATGAGCAAACTGAATGTGCTTTAAATAGGACACCTTGTTTGAGCTTTGGCCATTGAGCAGTGAGGGGAGTTAACCAGCTAATGCAGCTCAGCTGAAGCAGATCAGCTGGAGCAGATCAGCTGACGGGACAGTGTTGTTACAAATAGCATAGCAGCGTCTTGACTACCTGGCCTGCCAGAAATGGAAGCTTTAGCATAAGTTCTGCCGGGAAGACTTAATTGTCATGTCACTTTAAATGGATCTATCCAATCACATTCTAATACTGGGTATAAAAGATCGGTACTTACGCTCGTCTGAGTTCGCAGATGCTGACGCTCCAATTCAGTTGACGAACCGGATGTTCCGTAGTGGTCGATCGCTGGTCCTATGATAACTAATAATGTGCATACAGTGGCGTTCTAAGTCCATGTCAGGCTATCATTCTGTTCAATGGGTTACCGCAGTAACAGACGCGAGTGCTTCACTAGAGCAAGTCTCACGTCAGATCAATCGCTTTTATGGAGGACTATCTGGGCATGTTATCAAAGACAAGGCTTGTGGTTTTCATCACCATTCTGGCGACATCACTACATCAGCGTTTATCACAGTGATATTATGCATTCCGATGCCGATTGGGTGTAGTATCTTACTCTTTTTCAACTTTGTCGCAAGCACGTCTGTATAGAGCACACACATGCATGGTATGAGACGCGCACAGGTGTCTGCCGGTCTGCTTGTGCAACGTGATCGCTCGTTGTGACTCGCTTGTGTCCATAGTGCTCGTAAATGATTCGCATGACACCGGTTACCGTTATAGATAGTATTTTGTTAGAAAAACTGAAACAGAACAGATATGCACAGCATATTTAGACTCTATCATTCTCCCTACGAACGCAAAGAAAACAACACGGGTATTAAAGCAACAAGCACCCATTTAATCGGGGCTTCATGCTGAACTGAAGTTAAGCTGAAATCGCGATTGGTTCAGTTATCAGATCGCTAAAATTCAATAAAAAAATAAAAAAAACTATGCTGAGCAAATTAGCATATTTAGGTACAGCACCGACATCAGTGCTTTGATCCGTTCTGATTCAATGGCGTTAGATTCATCTTTCAAGCGCTGTGAGTTCGTCACATATGCAATTTAACTGACACAACAGTTTCAAGCTTAGAAGTGTTTTTGGCTGTCATCCAGCAGAGTACATATTTGCTCAAACATACGGGGCACCAAGTGTTGGAATGGCTTCCTTTTGTGATTCGATATGGCTTCCTTCCCAATGAGGAAGATTTGTAGTTCTGGCTCATATAAAGGTGCTTTGCTTATTGCATTATAAAATGAGCAACATATTAGTTAATCAAAAAGTATATATATTAGTAATTGTGTGCTTTTGTCTATGCTTTACTCCAGTTATTTGGCTCTTCGTATTTTATTCAGCTACTGATATCTGGATACCTCTTTTTATTTCTAGAAAACTAGAATTTAGTGTTACGTCCCATTTGGTCCTTCCGTGCTAGGACGCCATGGCTACATTTATGAATAAAACTAATTTGTATCTCGCTTGTACTCTCAGCACCATATGTCGGGTAAGGTTTGCATACAAAACAAGGTTTGCCTTGATATTCGATAGCAGCACTAATTAATTCCGTACTCAATCCGACCCGTTTACATAAAGATTGCATCGTACAGGATCTAAATCGCAGCACGGGAACACAATTATTCAAATCTTTTATGAATACAGTGAGCAGAGTGTGCTCCCTTTATAAACGCATTAAACTGTCAAATGCTTCAGTTCAGAAAAACTCCAGTGGAAACTGCTGTGGTCAATCTGACTGCACCGGATCATGAATCTATTGCATATTCTACTATTCGTGGTCAAACGTATGCACTAGAAGGCAGAATTTGCAGTAAACAAGCTCTGAGCCATTCAATCCTGATTGAGTGTTTTCTGTGTTGTGTGGTGCCTTCAATTGGGCATTGCATTCTGGTGCTCAACAGGCATTGGCATTTGTAATTTGGCGGACGCTTTTGTCCAGGGCACCTTGAGTTGCATTCGGGGTGCACATTCGGGTCTTGCTTTCCCTGGGAGTCGAGCCTGTGGCTTGGCGTTGCTGGTGCCACGCTCTACTGTTTGAGCTACAGAAAATGCATGTCTGTGATCGGTTACACTCGCATTGAATTCTATCGTGACTAACACAATATACAGGGGGATAAATATAACGTTGACTGTTGACACAGTCTGTATTGCGTATTGATTCCTGGCTGCACCGCAAACGGCGAGGTCTGGCTGTAAGTTTTCCTTTCTTTTCACTAAAGCTGGCACACACGGTGCGCTTATAGACATTGTGATTTGTTGCTTTTCAGACTGCGATCCTGATGCCACCCCGCGGGATCTCAGGGCATTTACGGCAGGCTGTATGTTAATCAGACGCACAAGGACTTGTCTGGAGTTTTACATCAACCATTCACTTGGCGAAATCATTCAGGCAAAACTTCTATCATGGCGTTGGTGAACATGTCAACTAACTATTAAAGAAATCAGATTTTATTCTAGGGTCAAAGGAATTTTTAGGATTGCGATTCTCATACTGCCAAACGTGGCAAAAATCACAGTATTATCCTGGCTTGGGTTATCAAATTATGAATCTTGCTTTGATCTCTTTCATAGGTTCGGTAGCTGTGTCGGGTCCTATATAGCTAGTTATGGTTTTATTAGCTAGTAAAGCTAAACCGTATAAAACATTATTTTTCTTTTGCAAGGGCATCGTCCGGTGTTCTCAACCACATGCGCATGTTATGTATTTGTCATGCTGTTCTGGTTAATTTTCTTTTGGGGGTTCTCTCAGCAGGTTGACGGTTAGATAGTGTTCTCTTAAGATGTGAGCGGGAGCTACGCCCAGGGGTTTAGAATCCTCCTAACTGCAGATGGAAAGAAATGTGGACTCCAACTCACCTGCACATGGGCCATTCTTTCAGATTGGAGTTGCTACGAACATAGCTCAACCCGCGGAGTTGGCATCCTTTACCAAGGTCTCCCCTATCAAGAAGCATCTGAATGCGGGATTGCATGATGGTCAAGATGGTTTTCTTCAGCAATGCTCAAACCATCAGGCATGTTCAGTAAACGCTCCCATAATTCCAATGGTAAAACTAAGATTACCTACTTGTCTTAACAAACATCAGGAAAGTTCAAAGCTTTTAATTCAACTCCTAACACTTAAATCGTAAAGATCCCTCTTCCACTTACACCAATATTTTATCTAATGGAGCACCTCTCTCTAAGGCCTGTTTCCGACCCACTTTTATACTGACCTTAAAAGCTGCAGTTTACCTCCTTCTCTCGTATCAGACTTTCCTACAGCTACGACCGTGGAAATTCCAGGCCAGCATTTAGCTACTGGGGAGATGGTGTTTTTCTGCATTCAAGTCTTATACAAGACCGATTCTAAAATCATCTTGAAGCTCAGCAAGCTCTTCAGTAATGGTTCAGGTAAATCCCTATGCAACTACTGGTGGTGGTGTATGTGGCCCTGCGGCCTTGTCTATGTGGTCTAACAGACCGTGTGGCCCTGCGGCCTTGTCTATGTGGTCTAGCAGACCGCGCTGCCCTGCGGCCTTGTCTCTGTGGTCTAGCAGACCATGTGGCCCTGCGGCCTTGTCTCTGTGGTCTAGCAGACCGTGTGGCCCTGCGGCCTCGTCTTGTGGCCCTGTGGCCTTGTCTCCATGGTCTAGCAGTCCGTGCGGCCCTGCGGCCTTGTCTCCGTGGTCTAGCAGTCCGTGCGGCCCTGCGGCCTTGTCTTTGTGGTCTAGCAGACCGCGCGGCCCTGCGGCCTTGTCTCCGTGGTCTAGCAGTCCGTACGGCCCTGCGGCCTTGTCTCCGTGGTCTAGCAGTCCGTGCGGCCCTGCGGCCTTGTCTCCGTGGTCTAGCAGACCGCGCGGCCCTGCGGCCTTGTCTCCGTGGTCTAGCAGTCCGTGCGGCCCTGCGGCCTTGTCTCCGTGGTCTAGCAGACCGCGCAGCCCTGCGGCCTTGTCTCCGTGGTCTAGCAGTCCGTGCGGCCTTGTCTCTGTGGTCTAGCAGTCCGTGCGGCCCTGCGGCCTTGTCTCCGTGGTCTAGCAGTCCGTGCGGCCCTGCGGCCTTGTCTCCGTGGTCTAACAGTCCGTGCGGCCCTGCGGCCTTGTCTCCGTGGTCTAGCAGACCGTGTGGCCCTGCGGCCTTGTCTCCATGGTCTAGCAGTCCGTGCGGCCCTGCGGCCTTGTCTCCGTGGTCTAGCAGACCGCGCAGCCCTGCGGCCTTGTCTCCGTGGTCTAGCAGTCCGTGCGGCCCTGCGGCCTTGTCTCCGTGGTCTAACAGTCCGTGCGGCCCTGCGGCCTTGTCTCCGTGGTCTAGCAGTTCGTGTGGCCCTGCGGCCTTGTCTCTGTGGTCTAGCAGACCGTGTGGCCCTGCGGCCTCGTCTTTGTGGCCCTGCGGCCTTGTCTCCGTGGTCTAGCAGTCCGTGTGGCCCTGCGGCCTTGTCTCCGTGGTCTAGCAGACCGCGCGGCCCTGCGGCCTTGTCTCTGTGGTCTAGCAGACCGTGTGGCCCTGCGGCCTTGTCTCTGTGGTCTAGCAGACCGCGCGGCCCTGCGGCCTTGTCTCCGTGGTCTAGCAGTCCGTGCGGCCCTGCGGCCTTGTCTCCGTGGTCTAGCAGTCCGTGCGGCCCTGCGGCCTTGTCTCCGTGGTCTAGCAGTCCGTGCGGCCCTGCGGCCTTGTCTCCGTGGTCTAGCAGACCGCGCGGCCTTGTCTCCGTGGTCTAGCAGTCCGTGTGGCCCTGCGGCCTTGTCTCTGTGGTCTAGCAGACCGTGTGGCCCTGCGGCCTCGTCTTTGTGGCCCTGCGGCCTTGTCTCCGTGGTCTAGCAGCCCGTGTGGCCCTGCGGCCTTGTCTCCGTGGTCTAGCAGACCGTGTGGCCCTGCGGCCTTGTCTCCATGGTCTAGCAGTCCGTGCGGCCCTGCGGCCTTGTCTCCGTGGTCTAGCAGACCGCGCAGCCCTGCGGCCTTGTCTCCGTGGTCTAGCAGTCCGTGCGGCCCTGCGGCCTTGTCTCCGTGGTCTAACAGTCTGTGCGGCCCTGCGGCCTTGTCTCCGTGGTCTAGCAGTTCGTGTGGCCCTGCGGCCTTGTCTCTGTGGTCTAGCAGACCGTGTGGCCCTGCGGCCTCGTCTTTGTGGCCCTGCGGCCTTGTCTCCGTGGTCTAGCAGTCCGTGTGGCCCTGCGGCCTTGTCTCCGTGGTCTAGCAGACCGCGCGGCCCTGCGGCCTTGTCTCTGTGGTCTAGCAGTCCGTGCGGCCCTGCGGCCTTGTCTCCGTGGTCTAGCAGTCCGTGCGGCCCTGCGGCCTTGTCTCCGTGGTCTAGCAGACCGCGCGGCCTTGTCTCCGTGGTCTAGCAGTCCGTGTGGCCCTGCGGCCTTGTCTCTGTGGTCTAGCAGACCGTGTGGCCCTGCGGCCTCGTCTTTGTGGCCCTGCGGCCTTGTCTCCGTGGTCTAGCAGTCCGTGTGGCCCTGCGGCCTTGTCTCCGTGGTCTAGCAGACCGTGTGGCCCTGCGGCCTTGTCTCTGTGGTCTAGCAGACCGTGTGGCCCTGCGGCCTCGTCTTTGTGGCCCTGCGGCCTTGTCTCTGTGGTCTAGCAGTCTGTGCGGCCCTGCGGCCTTGTCTCCGTGGTCTAGCAGACCGCGCGGCCCTGCGGCCTTGTCTCTGTGGTCTTGTCTCTGTGGTCTAGCAGACCGTGTAGCCCTGCGGCCTTGTCTCTGTGGTCTAGCAAACCGTGTGGCCCTGCGACCTGTCTCGGTGGTTATACATGCGTTTTATATATATATATATATATATATATATATATATATATATATATATATATATATATATAAAAAATAAAAATAAAAAAAAACAACAACAAATATTTAATCATGACTTAATCATAAAGTGGCCTTTTTAGCCATCAGCAGGCGGTGTTTCATGTTCACGCTTAACATGTTAACTCTTGTTCTTCTTCTTTGTAGGAACTCCAGGATACAAGACCGGTGGGTCTATTTTATATACCATTTTGGAAAATAGGATAAGCTCCGTCCGGTTGGAAGAATTCTTCCACCTAATTTTTGGGGGTCGGCTGCGCCTCTGCCTTCGTCTTCAGGCAGGATATGCAGAGTCCGGACCCTCAGATTGCGAGCTACGGACGGGGCCTATGCCAAAATACTTTATTGCTTGCTGGGTTGTTAATAAATGGATAATTGTCACAGTATTTATTCTCCCGAGTCTTTCTGGCAGAAATGGAAGCTTTAGCATAAGTTCTGCCGGGAAGACTTAATTGTCATGTCACTTTAAATGGATCTATCCAATCACATTCCAATACTGGGTATAAAAGATCGGTACTTACGCTCGTCTGAGTTGGCAGATGCTGACGCTCCAATTCACCGCCATCCTCCCCACCACCTCCAAGTCAAATCCTTCCCTACATCCACCCCACCACCACCAGGATGGTCCCTTCCATACTTCACGGGGGGGTCGGCTGCGCCTCTGCCTTCGTCTTCAGGCAGGATATGCAGAGTCCGGACCCTCAGATTGCAAGCTACGGACGGGGCCTATGCCAAAATACTTTATTGCTTGCTGGGTTGTTAATAAATGGATAATTGTCACAGTATTTATTCTCCCGAGTCTTTCTGGCAGAACTGACGCTGATGCTCAATATAGGTTTGTACTGCTTCAGAAACACATTTTACTTTTCTGATAAATGCTTGAATACTACTCTTTTGTATTTAAAGGTCTGCATCACTTTGAAGTTTTAAAGTTATATGTGAAAATGTTAGGTGCATGTGTGTGTGTGTGTGTGTGAAAAACTTTCTTCAAATGTATGTAGTTAATAAAAATGTTCTTTAATAAAAAAAATAATAATAATGTTGATCGTACTGTTTGGAGACAAATGTATAAGATTTTTAATTTAAAGAAAACCTGAATCGGTATTGAAACTCAAAAACCTGTTTCACAATTTTACAATTTTAAAGTTTCAGAAACACATTTTACTGTTTCTGATAACATTTTACAATGCCTGACTACAAAATTTTTTGTTTTTAACGATCCGCATCGCTTTAAAGTTTAAAATTAGTGTGTGGAAAATGTTACATGCATGTAAAAACTTTCTTCAAATGTAAGAAAAACTTTCTTTAATAAAAATCACCATGATGATCGCCATGTTTCCTACCTATGTTTAGCGCTTTTAAAGTTTAAAGCCCAGTTTTGAACAGTTTAAATTGCTTTGTTTTTTTAAAGTAAAAAACTTTGTTAAAGCTACTATTATTTTTATAAATGTTATTTCATTATTTTGCCAACATTTAAATCTACATCTCTCTGTGTGGGTGTGAGGGTGTGTGAGAGTGTGGGAGAGAATGTGTGTGTGTGTGTGTGTGTGTGTGTGGGTGTGAGGGTGTGTGAGAGTGTGGGAGAGAATGTGTGTGTGTGTGTGTGTGTGTGTGCACGTGTGTGATTTGTGTGTGGCTTGAGACGATTAGAGTTGAAAGAGCTAAGAGAGAATAACTAAATAAACTATGAACTAAACAAAATGTTAAAACTAATACTATTTATAAAAGTCATTTGTTTAATTATTTTAAGAGGGTGTATTCTTCTGCTCAGAGGGGTGTGTTAGGGGGCGGGGTTTAGGCACAGCCTCCAGAGTCCATTGATGATAGCAGTCAGGGGAGAGAGGGCATTTGAGCAAGTTCCATAAGAGACAATTGTTTTTGCCTAAACTAAATAAAAAATAACAGTAATTGTAATGTGAAAAACTTAATATTATCCGTTTTGCTTTTATTTATTTATTTATTTATTTTTAACATCTATTTGAGGGGGGAGTGTTAGGGGCGGAGCTGGGCGGAGCTGAGGGAGGCGGCTTTGCGCGTGCCTCTGCAGTCTGTTTCAGTTGTCAACCTGGTAGGACGTGTTCCCAGAGTTCCGTAAGAGAGAATTATTTTGACCAAAACTAAAGAAAAACTTGAACAGTAAGATGTAATGTGAAACAACTTAACATTATTCATTTCATGTGATTTTAACCACATTTCTTTGATATGTTTAATGCCTATACTTGTTTGAAAACAGTGTTTCCCTTTCAGTCGGTCACGTTCGACGTACGTCGGAACTGACAGACGAATTGGGATCTGTTTTCAGAGACCAATCTACTTTGAGTGTATAGAAACGAGCCAATGAACATTGGCATGCGGTTCACGCATTCCACGCGCCGCCCCGCGTTGCGGGTATAAACACGGCAGTGGAAGTACCGCATATCACTTTCAACTTCGGAGCCGAGCATTTCTATGTTCCTACGAAGAGTGTTTTGTCTACGAGTCATGAGAGAGAGGAAAACTGCCTACCTGCTTCCAGTGTCGGTGTTACGGTGCCTTACAGCGGTGGTTGCGAGCAAAGAAGAAAACAAACAGCTGTTCTCACAGCTCGCTGGGCGTTTTCCTTTGAGTGCTCACATCAGGCTTGCACCTTTGAACTACTGTGAGCCGCGGCCATTTCCCCTGTGTGCCTCTGCACTTTTCCTCTACTAAAAGAGCAACACGGTTTGACCCTGCGTCTTTTTCAAGATGTCATTCAAACCGTGTGTTTCTGGATGTGGTTGTTTCCTGTCCTCGTTTGACGGCCACGATCTCTCTCACATATAAACATGTGAGATTGCTTTTGTGGGTGATTCATGCTCTCTCAGGAGAGCATGGTCACGTCGGCCCGTTGTTCGTCTCACCTTTCTCGTAAGGGCTTGAGCGTTCAGTGCGCCGTGTGGCGTTGAGCGCCGGCTGACAGCGGGGGTTGCCACGGCAACCCAGCACGTCACTGGGCACTCTCTAGATGCGCGGTCCAGACTATGAAACCTCAAACGGGGTTGAGTCCCTTTGCTTATTCCCTGATCTAGTTTCTTTTCTGGTGCACCAGAAAAGGGCTACTTTGGCTAATAAGACTTGGTGACCTGAGGATTACAGTGGGGCATCCCCGCCGGGTACATCTCTTCGGGCCCCCACTCCTCTATCGCATCATGAGCATGCTGAGACTTTGTTCGTGGGTGGTTCATGTTCTTTCATGAGAACAAGGCCACGTCGGCGTCATTTGTGGCTCTGGCAGAGGACAGATGTCAATTGCTGCATCGGAGAGAGGGCTGTTATGCGCTGGAGATGATGACACTGAGTTTCCCACTATAATAGTGTGTGCTCATGCTGAATCAGATTCAGTGTTGACAGCCATGCCTTCCTGGGTGGCTGCCTGGATGTGCATCAGAGAAATTTAGCAGTGTGGAACTATTTGGTGTCAAAATATGGAACACCAAAAGGGCCATAATCTGTATAAATGTTTTCCCTCTCTCACTACCCTCTGCCCTGCATGCACGAGGGTAGTCCCGACTCAGGGGTTATGCAGGAACTGCGTGCAGTGATGGACCTCGCTCTCCGGGTGACGGAAGTCACTGCACGCTCCCTGGGTCAGGCGATGTCCACATTAGTGGTCCAGGAAGCTGGGGCTAAACCTGGCAGATATGCGTGAGCCCGACAAAGTTCGGTTCCTCAATGCCTCTGTCTGTCAGGCTGGCCTCTTCGGCGATGCCGTCGTGAACTCGCCCAGCAGTTCCCGGTGGCCCAGAAGCGGATGGAGGTGGTTTAAAAAACAAAAACAAAACAAAAAGCAAAAAAAACAAAAAACATCCTGCCCCGACGACTAGCTGCTGCCTCCACCCAGTTGTCGGCTGCAGCGCCTCCGTCTGCTTGTCGCCGAGGGTGCCCCCCCTGCGTCCGCCTCCGCCCCTGCTAAGCCAAGCAGCAGCCTCCACCCGGGCAGCAGGTGGCCGGGCGCAGGGGATGTGCCCAACCCGTCCAGGGTCCTGCGAGTCCAAGGGCAAGCAGCCCTGGAACGGGCAGCTCAGCGAGATGGCGAACTGCTCAGGGAGACGATGTCCGGGGGGGCGGAGAGGAGAATATTTTTCGGTTTTGGTCCTGCTGCTGGCTTTCCGGAGTCCAGCGGTACCCACATTCTCAGAGCAGTTTCCTCCCTCCCTGGGCCCTGAGAGGGTCAGGTTGGCAGTGTGCGACGCCCCCAGGCCTTGCCACTCCTTTCCTCCCTTCTCCCCCTTCGCCAGGGGGCAGCAGTGTGGGTACTGAGGACGCCCCCGGGCCTTTTCACCCATACTCTGCCCCACCTGGAGTACTCAGGCAACACTCAGGGCCGCCTCCGGGCCTCCCGAGTCGGGTCTGCGTACTCCACCTCGCTGCCCCACCCCGGGTACGTCTGTGGTGCCGTTGGTCCCGCTTGTTTGGTCCCTGGGGGCCTGGCTAGGTCTCCCCGGACCGTCTCGCCGGCTCATCCGCACCATCAGACTCGGCTACGTGATTCAGCTCGCTCGCCGGCCTCCCAAGTACAGGGGCATCCTCTTCACCACCGTGTTGAGCAGCGATGCCCATGTCTTGCGGTCAGAGATCGATGTCCTGCTGGCGAAGGATGCGGTTGAGCCGGTTCCTCCAGCCGATATGAAGTCAGGGTTCTACAGGCCCTACTTCATTGTACCCAAGAAAGGTGGTGGGTTAAGGCCAATCTTGGACCTGCGCATTCTGAATCGGACCCTGCAAAAGCTCCCGTTCAGAATGTTAACGCAGAAACGCATTCCCGAATGCATCCGTCCCCGAGATTGGTTGCAGCGATCGACCTGAAGCCCTTCAAGCTTTCCCTGTCGCCTCACGGCTTCATGAAGTTGTGTGACACAGGGACATGGTGCTCTGTCACCTCAGCCGGTTGGGCATTCAGGTCAATTCGAGAGAAGAGCAAACTCTGCCCCACGTAGAGGATCTCTTATCTCTTATAGCGAGTCCGGTCAGTGTTGAACTGCTTGAATACGTTCAAGGGCAGGACAGCGGTCCCACTGAAATTCTTTCAGAGGCTCCTGGGGCGTAGGGCATCTGCAGCCGCGGTAACGCCGCTCAGATTGCTTCATATGAGACTGCTTCAGAGTGTCCTTAAAACAGGTGTCCAGGCATACTGTGGTCTCCATGGATGCCTCATACATGGTCTGGGGGGCCACGTACAACGGGCACGCAGTTTCGGGTCTGTGGACGGGGCCCCAACTGTGTTGGAATATCAATTGCCTAGAGTTCTGGCGGTACGTCTTGCCCTGGCCCGGTTCAAGAAGCTTTCGGGGTAAACACGTACTGGTCCATTCGGACAGCACTGCGGCCGTTGCATACATCAACCAACAGGCTGGTCTACGCTTCCGTTGCATGCTCCGGCTCGCCCGCCATCTCCTCCTGTGGAGTCAGAAGTTTGTGAGGTCACTTCATGCCATTCACATCACAGGTGCGCTGAACCAGACAGCCAACAAGCTCTCTAGTCAGCTGACACCTCCGGGGGAACTGCGACTCCACCCCTGAGCGTCCAGCTGATATGGGACCACTTCGGAGCCGCGCAGGTAGACCTGTTCGCCTCTCCGGAGTCGATCCATTGCCAGTGGTACTATTCCCTGACCGGGGGTACCTTAGGACCAGATGCACTGGCGCACAGCTGGCCCCGGGACCTACGCAAATATGCGTTTCCCCCAGTGAGCCTTCTCGCACAGACTCTGTGCAAGGTCAGGGAGGACGAGGAGCAGGTCTTGTTAGTTGCGAGACTCCTCTACGAGGTGCCTCTATTCCCTGAAGTGGAACCTGTTCGTTGAGTGGTGTTCTTCCCACCCGGAAGACCCCCGGAAGTGTTCGATTAACGTTGTGCTTTCCTTCCTGCAGGATGGGTTGGAGCGAAGGCTGTCTCCCTCCATCCTCAAAGTGTACGTCGCAGCAATAGCGGCGTATCACGATGCAGTAGACGGTAAATCCTTAGGTAAGCACGACTTAATTGTCAGGTTCCTCAGAGGTGCGAGGAGACTGAATCCTCCTCGTTCTACCTCGTTACCCTCTTGGGACTTAGCCCTGGTGCTTAGAGCACTCCAGGGTCCACCATTTGAGCCTTTGCAGTCAGTTGAGCTAAAAATCCTGTCCTTGAAGACAGTCCTCCTGACCGCATTGGCCTCAATCAAGAGGGTAGGGGACCTGCATGCACTTTCGGTCAACGAATCCTGCCTAGAATTCGGGTCGGCCAACTCTCACGTTGTCCTGAGACCCCGGCCTGGATATGTGCCCAAGGTTCCTAACACTCCCTTTCGGGACCAGGTGGTGAACCTGCAAGCGCTGCCTTCGGGGGAGGCAGACCCAGCCCTAGCTTTATGTCCCGTCCGCGCTCTCCGCGCTTACGTTGACCGGACTCAGAGCTTCAGATCCTCACAGCAGCTCTTCGTCTGTTACGGAGGCCAGCAGAAGGGAAAGGCCGTCTCCAAGCAGAGGTTGGCCCACTGGATAGTGGACGCCATCGTCTTGGCTTACCAGTCCCAAGACGTGCCTTGCCCGTTCGGGGTGCAAGCGCACTCCACAAGGAGCATAGCTTCATCCTGGGCGCTGGCTCAAGGTGCCTCGCTGACAGACATATGTAGAGCTGCGGGCTGGGCGACACCTAACACGTTCGCTAGATTTTATAGCCTCCGTGTAGAGCCGGTATCTTCCCACATCCTCGCCCCCAGGGGCCAGTAGCGCTAAGTACCCATTCCAGTGTTGGCTTGCAATGCCACTCCCGCCCTCTCGGGCTGGATACGTGTGTCTATTTGCTCCAGTTGAGTTCTCCGGAAACGGCTAACCCTGTGAGTTCCTCCGTCACCCCTGCGGTGTCAGACGTTGCGGACCGTCTGATGCTAGGCCTGTATGCTTGTGGAATGTGTGTGTGTAGGCTGGGTTCCATATGTAGCGGTCCCCTAACGGCTACCCCATATGTGTATTCTCCACGGTACCAGCTACCCTACTTGGCTAGCCCCGTGTCTTTCCCTTGACAGAACTCGCTCTGTCGTCTCTGGGTGTGTTCTTCCCGCCTGGGACCAGGTTGGAACCACCCCAGAGACTGCCATATGTCGCACTACCCTGATAGGTTAGTCCTTATGTGTATTTCGCCACCTCTCCTTCCATTGAAGGATGTGGCTCTGCAGTGTACCATCTCCCGAGACGGGCACGCTTTCCCAGCGTTATCCAATAGTCACGCTGAGTGAGTCTTGCAGGAACAGCAAGTGACTGTCCTTCCCTGCCGGGAGCCCTGACTCCCACTCCAACATCTCCAGCGAGCTCAGGCAGGGCACTGGAAGGGCCAGCATACCTGGCGTGTTGGTAGGGATCCCAATTCGTCGGTCAGTTCCGACGTACGTCAAACGTGACCGACTGAAAGGGAACGTCTCGGTTACGTATGTAACCCTCGTTCCCTGAAGGAGGGAACGGAGACGTACGTCCCGTCGCCAGGTGCTGTGCTTCCGAGCTACTTATCTTGGCTCCTCAGTTGAAAACGATATGCGGTACTTCCACTGCCGTGTTTATATCCACAACGCGGGGTGGCGTGTGGAATGCGTGAACCGCATGGCAATGTTCATTAGCTCGTTTCTATACACTCGAAGTAGATTGGTCTCTGAAAACAGATCCCAATTCGTCGGTCAGTTCCGACGTACGTCTCCGTTCCCTCCTTCAGGGAACGAGGGTTACATACATAACCGAGACGTTACTCTATCTTTACAAACCGTACGTCAAAGATATTCTCTAACTTGTTTTTATATTTATGAAAACATTTTAAATGATTGAACTTTGTACAAAGTTTTATGTGAAAGAAAAAACTTTAACTTGTTTTTACATGCTTTCGTCTTGAATGCCACGCATTGTATTTAACGACATCGTTTTTAATGTTTTAAACGTCTTAAAGTTCAAATGTATGTGAAATACTATCTTTGTTTAATAAAAAACAAAAACTATTCCCTGATCTTGTCACTGTTATGTCATCCTGCACTGTCATTGCAATTAACAATATTTTTACAGGATTTTATTGGTATTTATTTGCCATAAATTCCTGTAAATTGTACAGTAATTTTTTTACAGTGTGCCATTTTTTCTACTATAAATTTACAGTAACAACTGTAAAAAGGGGGGAGTGTTAATTGTACAGTATGTATTCAATTGTAATTAATGATTTACAGTACTCTTGTAAATTTACAGTCTTACTGGCAACCAAAATTGCCAGTAAGTTGCTGTAAATTTACAGTACCCCATACGGAAATGTAATATATGTACGCATATGAAATATACATATATGAAATATATCCACATAGAAAGTGAAAACATATATGTACATATATATCTGCCCATATATAAAACCTATTAGAAAATGGAACAATTTCATATATTGACATATAAAACTAGCCCATATATTTTATGTATGTATAATACAGTATTTTATATATATGTCACATATATAATTATCAATATACATTACATATATTTCTTTGTATATATGTTCAATATACAAACTACACATATATGCATAGCATATTGCTTGCATACATGTTACATATATGTCCCTAATATATGTTTTATATAGTCTTATTATATATTTTACATTTAAAATGAAATATATATATATAAAATATATTTTTGATAAATGTATATGGAATATATAAATGACATATATATATATATATATATATATATATATATATATATATATATATATATATATATATATATATATATATATATATATATATATATATAAACATTGTGTGCCCATATATTTTGTTATGTTCTTATATTATGTATATTAATTGCTAAATATTTTGAATTAATGATGTAAACTAAACAAATGTAAAACAACATGCTTTCATTAATTTCGTACATTTTTTAAATATAGGTTATGGATGTGTACTTACACACTTGCAATGCAATACATATGACATGCCTAATCATTAAATGTTAAACGGTGCAGTTAGCAAAAATTAAGTAAAACAGTAAACATTTAAAACATTAAAACAGTTTTATTTTAAAAAGAAAAATTAAGCTGCGCAAAATTAAAAACACTTGTTTAATGAAATGTGGATTGTGTAGACTTGTTAAAAGTTCAAGCTGTTCAAATAAGGAAAACAAGGAATGAATACATAAGGAAACCATACACTGTAAAAATAAAAAAAAATCATAAAAAGTAGGTAAATGACTGGCAGCTACGGCTGCCAAACAAAAAACATAAAATTAAAGTAAAATATCTAAATTCAAATAAAGAGCAAAAACAATAATTTTACAGAAATTTACATTAAAAGTTTTAGTGAAAAACACTGTTATTTTACAGATTTCTTTCCTTTTTTTAAATTAAGATATTTTACTTTAATTTTACGGTTTTTGTTTGGCAGCCATAGCTGCCAGTCATTTACCATTTTTTAACAGTGTAAAACTGTTATTTTACTGATTTTTCCTAGATTATTATGATCAAACACCTTCAATAAAGTGACAGTACTAAAAATATACAGTACTGTTATTTTACAGATTATTACAATAAAAAAACATTTAATCTTACAGTTTTATTTTGGAAGACAAAATACAGTCTTTAAAACAATACAATACATTTCAAATACAGATAACAGTGGAACAGTTTCATCAAATTTTTTAAGTTGAATAAAATTTCAATCTGAAAAAAAATACAAAACTGATACATTTACAAGATTGTCACTGATTCACTATTGATTCTAAAACTTGATTATTCAGATGTAAATTTAAGTAAACAAATTCTTCAGAGCCCCCAGGAGGAATTGAAAAACTAAAAATTGCATTTATCTTGTAAGTTAGGGTTACTAATATCATGATGAGGTTATGATTTCACCTCATAACAAAATAACCAATTGTGCCATTTACTGTTAGCTTTGTATTTTCCAAATAAGTTTTATATTGTTTTCCTCTATATTCAACTGACCCCCGAGGGCTCCATATAGCTCTGATAATATATGTGGACAAACATTTACCTTTTAATTCAGAATCCAAGCTATATAATGTAATAAGAAATATAAATCAAAACATACAACAGGTCCATGATTCTGCTCCAGAAGGGACAGACATAGCAGATAAAGAGCAATCCTCTTCCAAATCTTCAATAATCATCTGGATCTGTAAAAGAAAGAAAGAAAAATACATTGATTCACTGAAAAGTCCTTAAAAAGGGAGGATTTTGTTTTTGTACCTTTCCTTTAAACAATATTTGACATTGAGATATTCTGGCTATATGAACACAGTCCGCTCAGCTTTGAGATGGTTATTGGTAATTATTGTCCATAACATTTGGTCCAATGTAGCTTTGTTACCAACATTATTCAAAATATTTTGTTTCACAGAAGAAAGTCATACAAGTTTGATAAGACATGAGGGTGAGTTAACGATGAGGGAGTTTTCATTTTGAGTGAGCTATGCTTTTAAACTCAAGGTACATTTGAACCAGAGTTGTGTCTTGGTGCTGAGTTGCCTGTGTTCATATTTCCACACACATAAGGCTACCGTAACAGTATTAATGTTGGATATGACATGAATACTCACTTCCTCTAAAGATCATGTGGCAGATTTCCATTCCCAAAACTTCTGGATCATGAGGGAAGAAACATACACACACACAAATGAATATTAATTTGTTTGATAAAACATTAATATTAATTATAAACTTACTGACAGAGACATGGACTTGCAAAATGTACTCACCAGGTCCATACAAAAACGTCACAGTAGATCCAAAATCCTGGTTTGCCTATAATTCTTCAGAGTCAAGATTGGCGGTTACCTGTCCTCTCTGTTGAACGAGTGAACAAGACAGTGTTCTCAGATTACTCTTTCCAAAGCTCCTTTACTTTTTATGACAAGCTTGATCTTAAAACTAGCTTAAAACTACCAGTAGGGATGGGCATTAAGACCATATTATTCTACATACATGAGACATTTTTATTTCACAATAACGATATCACAAATTAATATAGTTATTTTATAGCTATTTTATTAAGAAATACTACAGAATAATACTGCTTAGTCTTCACTGTATGATATTCTATGCATTAATATCACTTGATTCTTAAAAACGCAGAAGGTCTTCTCTAGTCTTTTGTTTGATTCAAATTATGAGACGGCAGTTTATTAATCTGCTGCCCCTTTAAGAACGGATGCACAATGACACGTATCCGGGATTCCCCACGTTAACTTGAACTGTTCAACTCTAACGTTACTTCAAACATAACTGACTGTTTAAATCAAGAGAATACCTCACATGACAGGGATTTTGAGATAATTGTGTGCATTTTACCGAAAGGATAATTATTTCGGGATCACATGCTGTCTGAGAGAGGCGGCTTAACATTACTCTTTATTCTTCATTCATGCATGTTTCTTTATCAAAATGTCAATAACTGTAAGTAACGTTAGTACAGTGCTACGCGGATATATTTACATTCCGCGATATAAATACGTAACAGAATTGTAAAATCTCTCACTATATTCGTCATAGCGCCCAGCCCTATCTTAACAGTATTACAACATAACAAAACACAGAAACAGAATATGTAAATTATTCGCGATTAGCTTATAACTTCAATGCATTATATATTGATGTGACAGTAGAAAAATATAAAGGGATTTATTTACCTTCTGCCGTCTGATGTCCGCCATTGGTACCTTAAATGTCTGTTCATATTCATGTTTTTCGTTCTCAGTCGACATCCCACAATCAAAATTCGTCCAAAATAAGATTTGAACAGATGTAAAATGATCCATGTAATGCCATTAATGGACCGAAGAAGCAGTCCTGTTGCAGATTAGAAACCGCACCCGCGACCGCAAGCACTCCAACGGCAACGGGTGTATTTTCAAACTTGATCTTTAGAAGGCACGCACAGTTGTCATTGGCCAGATTTCTAGATGACGTTCAGATTGACCAATCACGCTCAAGTGAACACGGAAAGACAGCAAATAACATTGCAACTATAGAAATAACTTGTTTTAAACTAAAGTTAGCAAATGTGTATATTTATATTTATTTGCTGTTATATTTAATTAATTGGTCAAGTGGTGTGGGCAGAGGCTTGAAAGTTTCAACCTGGAGAGCAGTGCAGATTTGTACTCTTTAAAAACAGATTATTGTTTGAGTTATTAGTTTGCAATATAGTTTGTTATTGTACCCAGAATTACAGTTTGAATGTAAAAATACACCTACACTGTAAAAAAAAAAAAAAAAAAAAAAAGAAGTCAAATGACTGGCAGCTATGGCTGCCAAACAAAAACATAAAATTAAAGTAAAATATCTTAATTTAAATAAGGAGAAATCTGTAAAATAACAGTTCTCCCTCAAACTTTTAATGTAAATTTACGTAAAGTTTTTGCACTTTATTTGAATTAAGATATTTTACTTTAATTTTACGTTTTTGGTTTGGCAGCCGTAGCTGCCAGTCATTTACCATTTTTTTTTTTTTTACGATTTTATTTTTACAGTGAAACTAATAAGATTTACTTTAAAATGAGAAAGAATAATGTTAAATTGTTAGTATGGACATAAACCATTAATATAATGAGCTAAATATTTTATTACAGATTAGTTCTGTAATTTTACATACATTTGTATGTAATTTAAGAAAACAGAAAAATACTGTATAAATAATACAGTAATTTCCCTGTATAGAAAATGAGAATGACTGTGATTTGTCATTAATGATAAAATAATGGTCAAGCAGTTAATTTACAGATATTTTTTGTAATTTTACATGAATTTGTATGTAATTTATGAAAACAGAAAAATACTGTATAAATAATACAGTCATTTTCCTGTATAAAAATGAAAATGACTGTAATTTGTCATTAATGATATAATCCTTAAAATAACAGCCAAGATGTTTATTTACAGATATTGTTTGTAATTTTACATAGTTTTAAACATAATTCAAAATTACAGGAAAATACTGTAAACAATTTAGTTATTTTCCGTAAAATTAGGATTTTTTTTTTTTTACAGTGTAGGCATATAAAATGTATGTATGTTGTTTAAATAAATGGGCATATATAAATTAAACATATCGGTGACATATATGGTCATAACATACAATATTATATAAACAATAGTCATATATATCGTATTAATATATGTCACTATACTAATTTAATATGGAAAATTGATATATGTTATAAACTTATATCAACATATATCTAGAGATATGTATATATGTGATAGCAATATATTGTCTTATATTTAGCATATATGACGGCGTCATTTGCGATATAGGGACATATATGTCATATATTACATTTCCGTATGGGACATTTTTTGTTTAGACTGTTTAGACAATATTTATTTGGCCTGTTTTGGACAGATTATGAAGTGTTTACTGTAAAATAGCCTAGTGTAACGAAGAGGCTGAAGCCGTGTTTGAATCCATGTGCAGAAGTTTAATAGGCAAACAGACCCAGGGGTAAGCCAGAAGGCAGAAGTCAAGAGGCAGGTCAGATGGTCAAACACAATAAACAGTCAGAATAGACAATCAAGTCCAAAGGGTAATCCAGAAACAGTGATCAGGGTAAACAGGCAAATGGTCAAACACAATGCAACAGACAATGGTTAGAGCGCTCGGTAAGGCAGTAGAACTGGCAATACTTCGCAAGGTCTGTTTGGTCATGCCATGCTTAAAATGGCTGCCAAACAGGAAGTGAATGTAGAGTGAGCAGGGGAAATGGCACACAGTCAGAATTCAGGTGAGGGCTCCCTCTGCTGGCGTGGCATTACACCTAGTGTCAAATCAATAAAGCTTTTGTTCACAAATTTTTGCTCAGATACTATAAATACAGTACCAGTCCAAATCCTGTCTTTTTTTCACAGATGGACAGAGGATGGCTGCTACGTTGCGAGCTCCGCTGAAACATTGTAGTTTTTTGTTTGTTCTGTTTACAGTTTTTGTGTTTTTTGTCTTGGATGTTGTCTGCCTTACTACGTACGACAGACAGACACTTTTGGACATTGGTTCGGCAATCGCACACCGAAAACCGGACTTTAAATTCTTCAACGACGACCCGCTGCTTACAAACACGGCAGCGGAGCCCTTTGTCTGCGCAGTCCGACCGCGGAAACGCCGCCGGAGAAGGGGAAGCAGAGCCGGCGTGCTCATCAGAGTAAGACGCCGCGCAAACTGACCCCCGTTTCCCAGTATTTTACTGGCTAATGTTCAGTCTCTGGACAATAAACTCTGCGAGCTGAGAGCGCGGATCTCTTTCCAACGAGAGACGAGGGACTGCTGCATTATCTGCCTTACAGAAACTTGGATGTCTGCTGAGATTCCAGATTCGGCCATCGAAACCACGGGGTTCTCCGTGCACCGAATGGACAGAGAAAAAGATCTCTCAGGGAAAAGCAAAGGCGGGGGTGTATGTTTTATGATCAACAGATCCTGGTGTGATCAGAGGAACGTACATTCTATCAAGTCTTTCTATTCTCCTGATCTGGAACTTCTCATGGTTCTGTGCCGACCATTCTGGCTACCAAGGGAATTCACAGTGGTCATCATCACAGCTGTGTATATTCCCCCACAAGCCGACACAGACCAGGCACTAAAGGAACTGTATAGGACAGTGAGTGAGCAGGAAACCGCGCATCCTGAGGCTGCGTTTATTGTGACCGGGGACTTTAACAAAGCCAACTTCAAACACATTGCACCTAAATACCACCAACATGTTAACTTCAACACGCGAGGGAACCGTGTCCTGGATCACTGTTACTCTCCCTTCCGGGATGGTTACAAATCCCTCCCGCGCCCACCATTTGGCAAAACGGACCACTCTTCCATTCTCCTTCTGCCCGCATACAGGCAGAGACTGAAACAGGAAGCACCCGCCCTCAGAACCATCCAGTGCTGGTCGGACCAGTCGGACTCTATGCTACAGGACTGTTTTGATCACGCGGGCTGGGAGATGTTCCGGTCGGCCTCTGATGACGACATCGAGGTCTACGCTGATAGCGTAACGTGTGTTTCATCAGGAAGTGCGTAGAAGACGTTGTTCCGACCAAAATAATTCGGCTGTACCCAAATCAGAAGCCGTGGCTAAATTGGGATGTTCGCGCGGCACTCAATGCGCGGACCTTCACTTTTAGCTCCGGTAATGCGGAGGAGCATAAACAAGCAAGTTATGCCCTCCGGAAAACCATCAGAGCAGCAAAACGCCAGTACAGGGACAAGATTGAAGGACAGTTCAACACCACCGACTCCAGAAGCATGTGGCGGGGAATTAACACCATCACAGACTATAAAGGGAACACAATCTCCACCGTGAATACCGCTGCCTCTCTCCCGGACGAGCTCAACACCTTTTATGCTCGCTTTGAGGGAACTAACACCGCCCTCGCGGAGAGAGAGCTCGTGGCTGAAGATGCAGAGGTTAGTTCACTCTCTGTAACTGTAGCGGATGTAACCCGATCCTTCCGGCGGGTGAACATCGGTAAAGCCGCGGGTCCAGACGGCATTCCGGGCTGCGTCATCAAAGCGTGCGCGCACCAACTGGCTGGAGTTTTTACGGACATCTTTAACCTGTCCATCTCCCTGTCTGTGGTCCCCACATGCTTCAAAACGTCCACCATTGTGCCTGTACCGAAGCAATCAAAAACACTCTGCTTAAACGACTGGCGTCCTGTTGCTCTGACCCCCATCATCAGCAAATGCTTTGAGAGACTAATCAGAAACCACATCTGCTCTGTTCTCCCTCCCTCACTGGACCCACTGCAGTTTGCATACCGCAAAAACCGCTCCACTGATGATGCCATTTCATCTACAATTCACACTGCTCTCTCCCACCTGGAAAAGAGGAACACATATGTGAGAATGCTGTTTGTAGACTACAGCTCAGCATTCAACACCATTGTGCCCTCCATACTTGACGGGAAACTCCGGGCTCTAGGCTTAAACAGCTTGTTATGCAGCTGGATCCTGGACTTCCTGTCAAACAGACGCCAGGTGGTCAGAATGGGCAGTAACATCTCCTCATCACTGACTCTCAACACTGGAGCCCCTCAGGGCTGTGTTCTCAGCCCACTCCTGTACTCCTTGTACACACATGACTGTGTGGCAATCCACAGCTCCAACACCATCATCAAGTTTGCTGACGATACAACGGTGGTAGGGTCATCACTGACAATGATGAAACGGCCTACAGAGAGGAGGTGCACACTCTGACACGATGGTGTCAGGAGCACAACCTCTCCCTCAACGTCAGCAAGACCAAGGAGCTGGTGGTCGACTTCAGGAGGAATGAGAGAGAACACCGCCCCATCACCATCAATGGAGCACCGGTGGAGAGAGTCAGCAGCTTCAAGTTCCTCGGTGTCCACATCACAGAGGAACTCTCATGGTCCGTCCACACCGAGGCCGTTGTGAAGAAGGCTCATCAGCGCCTTTTCTTCCTGCGACGGCTGAGGAGGTTTGGAATGAACCGCCACATCCTCACATGCTTCTACAGCAGCACCATAGAGAGCCTGCTGACTGGCTGCATCACCACCTGGTACGGCAACAGTACCGCCCGCAGCCGCAAAGCCCTTCAAAGGGTAGTGCGCACGGCCAGCTGCATCATCGGAGGTGAGCTTCCCTCCCTCCAGGACATTTATGCCAGGCGGTGTGTGAAGAGAGCTCAGAGGATCATCAGAGACTCTAGCCACCCGAACCATGGGCTGCTCTCACTGCTGCCATCAGGCAGGCGGTACCGTAGCATCAGAACATGCACCAGCCGACTCCAGAACAGCTTCTTCCCACAAACAATTAGACTCCTTAACTCTTGATCCATCAGGATCATAACACACACTGGACAGAATATCACTCAGCACAACCCACTGTAGATACACACACATTATATACACATTTATTTATCATATAGCACCTATTGTACATTGGATCTCTACTGTGAATAATATTGTATACTGTACATTGTATATTATTATTATTATTATAGCTTAATGTATACTGTTTAATGTATGTTTAGTGTATATTGTTTAAAGTATGTGTATATTGTAAGTATGTGTATATTGTTTAAAGCTGTGAGAACTACACTCACATTGTGTAAATTATTTATTGTTTATTGTAGAGTTTACCGTGCTGTGAGTAATTGTGGGCGCATCAGATGTGTAATCTGATGCTGCTTTAAATGTTGTACATGTCATGTCATGACTACTATGTTGCTCGGAACTGCACCTAAGAATTTCACCTGCTGTTGCACTTGTGTATATGGTTGTGTGACAATAAAGTGATTTGATTTGATTTGATTTTTTATTTTGTTTGGACATTACTATTTGAATTAATGTTTTTAAAATAAGTTTCTTATGTTCATCAAGCATGCATTTATTTGACCAAAAATACAGAAAAATTCCATTCAAAATAATGGTTTCTATTTTGATTTACATATACTGTAAAATATAATTTATGTCAAGTCAAGTCATCTTTATTTATATAGTGCTTTTTGCAATGCAGATTGTTTCAAGCAGCTTCACAGTGTTAAATAGGAAAATAATGCAACAGAATTTGATTCGGCTGTACAGCCTGTCTGGAGAAAACAGGGATGTCATCTAGCTTATTTAAATTATCATACAGTGACAATGTGGGCAGATCAGTAATTTAGTTGATGTATTTAATATAGTTTAGTAATTAAATTTATTTTGATATTTAGTTGAAAATGTTGTGTCCCCAACTGAGTAAGCCAAGCCAAAGGCTTACTTACTTATATATTGACAGTGGCAAGGAACCAAAACTCCATCAGGTGTGTAGCGTTTTAGGGTTACATATATTATTAAATTAAATTTAGCTCAATAGGGAATTATGGGTATTAATATTTAGGGATTTATGATTAATCATAACAGGTTATAATCAAATCATAAATCTCCAAAATCACCCAAAAAGGGGGAATACCTAACCTAGGTATTTATGCAATATATAATATATATGGTTAACAACAATTTATTGCAATTAATACGGATAAATATCTATATTAAATAATCACAGAATAACCTCTAAGGAGTGGATTATTAATTCCCCTGGTCCGTTCCGTTTAACGAAAGAGCAGTACAATCCTTATCAACTCACAAGGTCTTCTACCCAATTTTCGGGATGTTTAGCCCTTTGGCCACAAAGGACAAACTTTCCGAACTATGATATTAATTAAAGCATTCAATGATATAATAGCTCGTAGCTTAGATCTGACATTAAAGGGACTCGTGTTTTGTGAGCAACAACAATGACAATAAAACAATAAAAACGTGGATACAATGGTTTTAATAATGATTGATACTACGATTACATACAACTAAATAAAGGATACATATACAGAGTAACGGAAAGAAAAGAAGGAGGATGAGAAGAAAGGAAAGGAAGAAGGGTAGGCTATGATCGTGTCCGATCCGACACTTTCCCAAACGTAACCACTAGAGCCAGCAAGACCCATTATCACCTTAAACAGGGGTGCAATATCTTAAAACGATCGATATAATTCGATAGAATTGATACTTACATGGTTTCTTTGTGTTGTGTAAAGCAAGATGTGTGCGTTGGCGTTTCTCAGAGTGTTCGTGCTGAAGCTCTTTCTCCGTTTGGTCCTTCCAGAGCTTAGTTGGTCCGCTGGAGATTTAAAGGTTTTTATGAGCGAGTGTCTTGGAAGGGAAAGTTAATCTCGTCCGAGCTGGGGAAGTTCCTCAAGCGCTGCCTGGATGGAGCGCTGATGGAGCACACGGCAGCCGTGTCGCGGAGCGCGCGGCCGACCGTGTCGCAGAGCGCGTTGATCTTCAAAGGAAACAACCAGCTTGGCTGGGCCACCCGAGCCCGGAGCCGAAGCCCGCGATGTGATGGGAATAAAATAAAATTTGTCTCGTCGGAGTCCTTGCAAGTTGACCGAGCAAAGATATGCTTGTGTTACTGTCCTTTAAAGTCCATTAACCTACGCCCATGACCAATCATTGGTGTGAATTTCAGGCGGGAGAGAATTTCTTTGTTCTGACTTTATTACTCGATGGAATGTTCTTGCGGGAGGCCAGAATCAGTAAAGTTTTACTCCAAAAGGACTAAACATACTAACAGTACATCTCATAATCATATACTTTGTACCATTGACTAAGACAAAGAAAAAGAAACCTTTAGACATCAAACATGCCTTGGTTTAAACACCTAAAAGCAGTGTATCTTCTTTACAGAGCTATTTTGAGCATTTAAGATGACTTTTACATCACATAAACATATACAATATAATTTCTGGGATAGTCTAATTAAAGGCTAAATAAAGAGGAATGCTTGTGTATTTGCGTGTTGAGGTGATTCTCCGGCCATTCTCAACTGAGGGGTGAGTTAGAGGTCTGGCTGATTAGAATCTGATTGAAGCTCTAACACGACCATCATCGTATCTTCTGGAAACACTCTGGCCGGTCATAAAACAGACAGTGGTGTAATCTAACTCAGACTTGTTGGAGCCATTGTAGCAGGGATACTAATTAATATGCAGAGCTGAGGAAAAGAAGAGCATCTCTGATGTTTCTCAAAACGACTCATCCCTTTGGTCCTATGAGAGAGAGACTCCAGACACTACAGGTGGCATAATGGAGAAAAATAAACCTTGGGATGCAAAGCTGAATTTTCATCAGCCATTACTTCATTTATTCATCCAAGAATCCTGAAAAAAGTATCACAGGTTCTAAAAAAAATATTAAGAAGCACAGCAGTCAACATTGATAATAAATCAGCATATCAGAATGATTTCAGACTGGAGTAATGGCTGATGAAAATTCAGTAGAATAGAAAACCATGATTTTAAATTGCAATAATATTTCACAATATTACAATTTTTTTCTTTATTTTGATCAAATAAATTAAGGCTTTGTGAGCATGAGACTTCTTTCAAAAACATTAAAAATAGCAATGTTTTGACCGATACTGTATATAATTTAAAATATAATACTATACTACTATAATAATATAATGGTCGCATTAGTGTATAAACATCTCTCTGCTTTCAAAAGGATTATATAAACACAGAATATTTGCTTTTGATTTGATTTACAGTGTTTAAAACCTGACATTTCAGTGTTTCTTTAGACATAGGTCTCATGTTTGTGAGACAAGTATTCACTAAGCTAGAGGTCATTTTCTGAAGACTATCTGAATGAATGTCTTTGACAGAGAGGCTGCAGATCGCGCATCATGTTTGATTTCTTTATTTTGCAAAAAGCACAACAATTAGTTTTTATTGTGATTATACTTTAAAAAAAAAGAAACTTAACAGATTATAATGATGTATAACACTTGCCTGAATGATAAAAAACAGTTATTTGAGTCTCTTTGGAACTGATAAGAAAAAAAGCGAGCCGATCGCACTGGTGCGACCGCCGACTTGAGACGGTTAATTCCTCAGAATTAAATAAAGCCAAAGAACAGCCAGACAAGATATAAATAGAATTAAATCTAAAGGCAGTCTTAAACTACCTGTGAAGTGCAATATTTATATAGTCATGCAATAATAATAATAATAATAACAAGCAGCCATACCGGGGCCAAGCGCAAAGAAGAAGACAAGACATGCCAAAATGGCTGGCAATGTCAGATCAACTGCAGCAATGAGCAATTAAAGACCTATTAAGGTGATTTTAGGCAAAATAGCTGTAAAATGATAAATACAGTCAATAACAAGCGCAAAGAAGAAGACAAGGCGTGGCAAAATGGCTGGCAGTGTCAGATCAACCGCAGCAATGAGCAATTAAAGACCTATAAAGGTGATTTTAGGCAAAATAGCTGTAAAATGATAAATACAGTCAATAATAATGATTTAATGATTTATCACTTTCAACCAATAGGTGGCAAAGTTACGAAATTGATATGGTGTGGTCAGAATAAGGGAACAATGACACATGCAAAGATTGGTGTCAATATATCAAAGCAGGGTGTCAATATAGTGTCAATATGTCATTGCAGAGATATAGCCTCAAGAGGCCTTTTCATTATAAGTATGGACCACATGGCGGTGCTGTTTTGAAACCTTTTAAGTACCTTAAAGGCATGGTGCTGATGGAACATACCAAGTTTCGTAATAATACACTAATTCATTTGTAAAGCATAGCATTTTATATCATAATACTGCATTGTAGTCATTGGGAATTTCATGTTTTGTTCTATTATAGCGCCACCAAGTGGCACAATCCTACCATTTTTTTTATGTGTCCTCGGAGTGAGCCCATACATGTGTCTGTCAATTTTGGTGAAAATATCTTGTTTCGTTTTGGAGTTATAGACCTTTATATGAAAAAACACATGAAAAATTACTGACACCTGACTTTGATTGGATTTTACACCCCCTTACTATCAATATTTTGACATTTGGGCAATAGAATTCAACTAACGACTTATGTTTCCGAACTTCTGATGCTGGTTTCGTCTCAATCGGACTAGCGGTTTCGAAGATATCAGCTAATGTTTTTAAAGCGCTAAATTACAACGCTGCACAAACCATAGACCGAAACCTAGCAAGTCTGGTATTGTTGGACTTGGCGAGGATTCAGGAGACAGAAGTTTCGTAACAATCCGTCCATGTATTCATAAAATACAGCATTTTAGCACATAATTCAAAATGGCCGACAGCCAAACTGGCCGATATGGTAACATTAAATATCAGACGACTCGACATGCCGTCCCGAATCTAACGAAGACTACTTTTATGATTTTAGGACAAACGGTTCAAAAATTATAAGCAAAAATAGCAATTTTTTGTATCTCCGGACCAGTAGGTGGTGCTGCGCCGAAATGCTGCATGTTGCCTCAAGTCATGCTTGTGATGAAATGTACCAAGATTGGTTTGAATATGATAAAGTGTTGCAGAGATATTGCCTTAAGGGTGTTTTTGCAACCGCTACATAAAATTTATTTGCGTGTTTATCAAAAACGAATTAATGAATCAACTTGATTTGCAAGATTTTTTGTCAGCATGGTCTGAAGATGATTTGGTTCTATTTTCGTGCAAATCGGATGAACCGTCTAGGACGAGTTCGCAAAAGTAGGTTTTTCGGAAAATTCAAAATGGCGGGAAAATTATTATGATGGAAAATGACGTCATAGGGTGCAATCGAATCGGCTTGAGCAAAGGATTCAGAGGAAAAAAGAATTTTGTTTCTAGCCCTTATGGTTAAAAAGTTATTAGCATAAACATGAGTCAAATTTTGGACTGATGGTGGCGCTAGAGCGATTGAGTTAGAGACTCCACATTTGCTATGGAGACTTTTGTCACCTTCGGTTCTTGGCCCCTAATAAGTAAAAATGGTCTTGATGAAAGAGAGAATATAGTTATTTTCATATTAGAGCAGTTTCAACAAAGAATCATAAAATCCTAGCTTGCAAACACACACAATTAATTGCACGCGATCATAGGAACAAGAGAGAAAGGGAATCTCACATCTGCTCAGTTCCTTTGCATTATATACATACAGTGAGGAGAACGTCTCGGTTACGTATAGTAAGGAGGAAACGGAGACGTACGTTGGACGTCACCAACAAATTGGGGATCACTTCTGGAAGCCCCTATTAGCTTTGAGATATAGAGAACGGGCCAATGGCCATTGGTGTGCGAGATTTGCATTGAGATTCTGCCACACGCCCCGTGTATAAAGCGGAAGGAGATGCAGTGCATCTTTGTTTTTCACTGAGGAGCCGAACTACTCCACTTCCTGATCTCATACAGAGCAGACGTGCCTTCTATCTGCTCCCTGCTCTGCTTCAGCGCTGCCTTTTTTTCTGACCCCCTGCTTGCTGGACTCCTGAAAATACTGAAATGGAATTAATTAACTGGTCTCTCAGCGCAATTGACAAGATTTTCTCACTAAGGAAGGGTGCACCGGGAGAATCCACCTGCCCGGACGGGACCTTCGCTGCGGGCTACACTCGGGACGCCTGGAACAACTGGCAAGTTGTGTGCCTGGAAGTCCTGTCCGTGGAGGATGTGGAGGATTTATTCATAATTGGCATTTTGATAGCGGGGTTCCTATTTTTCGGCCTTGGGATTGCTCTGACCTATCGGAAGATTGGTAAGACAGCTGCCAGTAAATGCACCCAGCCGCTGTCTGTGAAAATTAAAGAGTGCTTCGGGATGTGTGTGACCGACTGAAGGTATTAGATCAAAGAGTGGCACAGATTGAGGAACTGTATCGTAACATCTCAGCCCGGACTGTGGAGACGCAGGGAAGAGTGGGCTCCATCGGGGGTCAGGCTAGTGAACTGCTACGTAGTATGTCTGGTCTGATCATGAAATTGGATGAAATGTCGAAGTCAATTCACGAACCGGACGCTCGCCACTGACGCTGAGGATCAGAACGGATTGATTGATTATGGTCCGGAAAATTACCGAAGATCAGCTAAATGGATTAAACTATTGACCCCCTCCTTCCCTCACCTCATCGGCTACCCTGTATCTCTCTCGGTTGGGAGGTCAGCTTGACCGCTGGGTCCTGCTATCTTGCTATCGTTCCCTGTGCACTGCCATATCTCCCTTCAAGGACAAGCCACAGAACTGAACTCGAAAACATCCTAAGCTATGGCTAACATTCACATTCACACAACACAAGCTCACACAACACAGGACTCTTCAGACTCTTACTCGCATCATACATACCTTACCCCTATCCCTGCCCCCGTCCAACCGTCTGCCCCTCCCTTTCCTCCTTCCTATCTCCCTTACTCAGTCCCAACAAAAAATTCCATCACGTGACCATGTGTACTGTGTTATGTATGTTATGTTATGGTTTGCATGTATGCTTTGCAATCTGCATTTCTTTTTTTTTCTGGAGAGCGTGTGGTGGCGCTTTAAATAGCTGCGGCTCGGAGGCTTGCTCCAAATTCATTTCGTTGCATTGTACTTGTACATGTGTAATGACAATAAACTTGAATCTGAATCTGAACTAGTGATTCGGCGGGGTGGAGGCAGCAGCTGACCGCCGGGGCAGGATGTGCTTGATGGCCTCCGTCTGCTTTTGGGTGGCCAAAACTGCGAACAACCTGGCCGAGGAGAGGGGGGAGTCCAGGAACCGATATTTATCGGTCTCGCTCATGTCGGCCAGGTTGAGCCAGAGATGTCGCTCCTGGACCACGAGCGTGGACATCGCCTGACCCAGGGAACGGGCATTGACTGGAGGGTGAGGTCCTTCGCCGTCCGGAGCTCCCAGAGGAGCTCTGGGTCAGGCCTACCCTCATGCATGTCCATGAGTGCCTGGGCCTGGTGCATCTCCATGGCATGGAGCAACGCCATGGCATGCAAAGCGGACACAGCCTGTCCACAGGTCTTGTAAGCCTTCCCAGTCAGACTGGAGGAGAACTTACAGGTTGGAAGGGTGGTGTGGGTCACCTCGCCATTTGGAAGTGGACGCCAGACACAGTTGCATCTCGACAGCCGTCAGCAGTCAGGAACAATAACAAATTATATATATTGTAATTATTTTTTAATTAAGGGGTAATTCTGTGTAGTTACAGGGTATGTATGAATCTGCGTGTTGTAAATTAAAGTGGTGATTGTTCCCCTCTTGTTTTGTGTAGTTACAGGGTAAGTGTGAATCTATGGGCTGTAAATGAAAGTGGTGCTTTTCCCCCTCTTGTTTCGTGTAGTTACAGGGAAAGTGCAATACACAACAAATACAAAATCGAATCACTCTGAAATATTTATTTGAAAAACAACTTAATCCAAAACAGATTTGACACTTATTCATTTTTTTTTAAATAAACTTTTCATTTCAAATAATAATGTCCTGACAGAGAGGCACGTTTTGTCCTTTTTTTGTTTCTCTTGCTTGTCTTCCTATTCTTGTTCCTCTTCTTCTTTGTCATAATTTCCACTGATGGATCTTAAAAGGAATCCCATGTCTTTTGATATTTTATATTATTATGTATTAAAAGAAAAACTACACCAAGAAATGCTCTCATAATTTACTAATCTTTTTGCATCCAATCAACATGTTACCAACGCGTGCATGAGTAAAGAAGCTTCAAGCTTTCATGACGTTCTCGTGCGCGTTTAATTTGAAACACACGCGAGAACTGACGTCTCTGCCTTCTAGTCTTGTTTGTTTCTCATTGCTATTATCATATATTATGTTATTGTTTGTATACTGTTGTTGTGAGCATTAAAAAAATAAAAACCGACAGCATCCAAAATCTGCATAACCCTTCCCTTTCGTTCCCTTTCTAGAGTACTCTCGTATTGCGTTTGCTAAACGCTACGGGGAATTTCCTTTCCTCAAGATTTTGAAGCAAATCTTTAGCCTAAAAATACCATGTAAAACGCAGTGCAGCTGCACAGCTCACAGCAGGAAGCAGCTGCGTGCTGATTGGCTGTGTTGCTGCTACTGCAGGAACCTATGGCGAAACCGCTGGCCGGGAAGGACCAATCAGGTCCTTCTAATATTCCCAACACAGGGGGCAGCAGAATTTGCATAGCCAAGGGTATAAAAGACCCTGTCTCGCCAGGTTTGTCAGATTATTTCTTCTTCAGCTGAGTGGACAAGTCTGAGTGGACATCCATGACATGCGGAGTCCCACAAGGGTCAATTCTTGCACAACTCCTATTCAACCTGTACATGCTCCCACTGAGCCAAATAATGAAAAATAACAAAATGGCTTACCACAGCTATGCTGACGACACCCAGATCTACTTAGCCCTATCGCCTAATGACTACAGCCCCATTGACTCTCTATGTAAATGCATTGAAGAAGTTAACAGTTGGATGTGCCAAAACTTTCTTCAGTTAAACAAAGACAAAACTGAAATCACTACATTTGGAAACAAAGATGAAATTCTCAAGGTGAACGCATATCTAAAGGTCTAAAACCAAAAAATCAAGTCAGGAATCTGGGTGTGATTTTGGAGTCAGACCTGAGTTTCAGTCGTCATGTCAAAGCAATAACTAAATCAGCCTACTATCATCTCAAAAATATTGCAGAATTAGATGCTTTGTTTCCAGGCAAGACTTAGAGAAACTTGTTCATGCTTTTATCACCAGCAGGGTGGACTATTGTAATGGTCTTCTCACCGGCCTTCCCAAAAAGACCATTAGACAGCTGCAGCTCATGCAGAACGCTGCTGCCAGGATCCTGAGCAGAACCAGAAAATATGACCATATCACACCAGTCCTCAGGTCTTTACACTGGCTTCCAGTTACATTTAGGATCGATTTTAAAGTACTATTACTTGTATATAAGTCACTCAATGACCTAGGACCTCAATACATTGCAGATATGCTGATTAAATACAAACCCAACAGATCACTCAGATCATCAGGATCAAGTCAATTAGAAATACCAAGGGTTCACTCAAAGCAAGGAGAGTCTGCTTTTAGCTGTTATGCCAGCCGCAGCTGGAACCAGCTTCCTGAAAAGATCAGATGTGCTCCAATAGTAGCCACTTTCAAATCCAGACTCAAAACACATCTGTTTAGCTATGCATTTAATGAATGAGCTTTGCTACTGTATGTCCGACTGATTGCACCTTATCCTATGCTTTTACTGTGTTAATTTAACTTTTTATTCTATGAATATTTTAACTTTATTTCTGTTTTAATTATACTTTTTATTAATTTATTTTTTATTTTGTTTAAGGCTGACTGGGTGGAAGAGGTTGAGAGACGGGGGAGCGCTAAATCGAAATCCCTCCGGTGCGAGGATGATCCGTTTAGATCCGCTCTGACGGATATAGATCTGTATAGCCTTGGTAGTACGAGGAAGGACCGTGTAGATCCGCTCTGACGGTCGAACAAAGTAGAGATAGCCCCGGTGTTCCTGTCCGGGAAGATTTGTCTGTAAGGGTAATGTTTAAATGCACAGTTACCTGACAAATATTTTTTGAGTACTCGCTCAAGGAAGACCCGTTTAGATCTGCTCTGACGGGTAAAACATCTAGAGAACGCCCTCAAGTTAGGCCAAGAAGATTTGTCTGTAAGGGTACTGTCTAAACGCACAGTTACCTGACAAATATTTTTAAAGTAAACCTGACTCTCCATTTTCTTCTACCCCAGATAGGGGATTTCATCTTTAATTTATATTTTCTTTTAATTCCCACTATAACTGTTATACTATGTATATTTTTATTGTATTCACTTATGAATATTTTAACTTCATTTCTGTGTAAAGCACTTTGAATTGCCCCTGTGTATGAAATGTGCTATACAAATAAACTTGCCTTGCCTTGCCTTCAGCGACTCACATTTAATTTACAACGAGTTGAGCTCTGGATTGAAGCCCACCATCGAAACGCAACCAGCGGAACTTCCTGCAGCCCTGAGGACGCCGGATTCCCGTCTGGTCTACGCCTTCAGCTGCCTGCTGTTCCAGCTGCGTCATCCGGCATTAAATATCCTTTATTACTGTGTCTATGTGTGTGTTACCGCTGCAACGCCACTTCTAAGAGCTTACTAAGCTCTCCTCACTCTTCTCTCGCTTCCGCCGCGCTGGTGAAGCACCGCGGACAGAGAATACTATGCTTCCGCCACGCTAAATAGCGCCGCGGACATACGGAGCTCTCCTCTTCTCTCGCTTCCGCCGCACTGAAAAGCGCCGTGGACAGAGAATGCCATACTCCCGCCGTGCTAATAGCGACGAGTACATACGGCGCTCTCCTCACTCTCCCTCTTCTCTTGCTTCCACCGCACTGAGGAAGCGCTGCGGACAGAAGACGAGCGAACTCAAGCCTAAGGCTCTCCTCACTCTTCCTCTTTTCTCGCTTCCGCTGCTCTGAAAATGGCCACGGACAGAGAATGCTATACTCCCGCTGCGCTGAGGAAGCGCTGCGGACAGAAGACGAGCGAACTCAAGCCTAAGCTCTCCTCACTCTTCCTCTTTTCTCGCTCCCGCCGCTCTGAAAATGGCCGCGGACAGAGAATGCTATACTTCCGCCGCGCTGAGGAAGTGCCGCGGATAGAAGACGAGCGAACTCAAGCCTAAGCTCTCCTCACTCTTCCTCTTTTCTAATTTTCCTCTTCTCTCGCTCCCACCGCTCTGATAATGGCCGCGGACAGAGAATGCTAGAGTAGACGAGCGAACTCAGGCTGCTGGATATATCGAGAATGTGGCTTACGTTCTCGCAGCGCCCGTTCGCTGACTAGAGCGAAACCTACATCATAGCACGCGCTCTCTGTCTAGAGCTTAACGGTATTGTAATATGGCTGCCAAGCCTGCGCCTTTTTTCACTAGATCACTTCTCCCAGTCCCCTCTATTCAGGCGGCTGGAGTGGTTCAACACTGTTAGGTAATGTGTCCACTACATAGTGTGCACTCCTACATAAGTACTGTTAATTCAGCGCCACAAAATCACTCATAAATCTACCACCTGGACTTCCTTATATTCACCCAGTTCCCTTGGTTCAAGTGACTGGAGTTGTAAATATTGCAATTAACTAGCCTGTGGTCAAACATGCTCGGTTACACACTAACGCTGTTACGCGTTTACCTCTGTGGACTTGCTCACCAGCTTACGCCGTGAGTACTCTAATGTAAGTGGCGCCCAATACACAGTGCGCGCCACCACACATTATTACAATGAATCACAAGAGCTTTTTCTATGCAAGGAATGCGTCCGCTTTACAGTCTGCCAACACTATCCTCACAGTGTTACGAGTTCATCTGTAGGCAGTGTGCCAACATCAAAGTTGTACCCCTACACTCAAGCACTTCCCTATGTTCCCCAGCTCCTTGCACTCAGGCGGCTGGAAACATTATTCCCAGAGTCAACGAGCCCGTAAACAAACGCGCTCGCCAACGCGACCCAAATAAAGTGTTTGCCCACTATTCTGTGTTCCCCCGGCGCCCTGCACTCAGGTGGCTGGAAACATTATTGCCACAGTCAACGAGCCTGTGAACAAACGCGCTCTCCTGTACACAAACACAAGCTCCTTGGTAAGCGCCACTTCCACATCGACCCAAATGAAGTGCGCGCCGCCATTCAGTGCACACCGCCTCTCACAGTGCCACTAGCACAATGCAACCGGGCTAACAGGTCCCTGTTACTCAGTGACCCGCCCCACAAATTAATTCAACCCCCAGCTTCGCAGGCCGAGGCCTGGCAGGCTATTCGCGGCATTTCGACAAGGGTATTGAACATAATAAAACAAGGTTACTTGCTACAGTTCGCTCGCAGACCACCGTGCTTTCGCACCGTGGTAGAGACAACAGTGAGAAGCAACATGAGTCATGTGCTTTGAACCGAAATATCAAAACTGTTAATAAAGGGACCGGTGGAAACCGTGCACCCCTCACAGAGCGAGTCAGGCTTTTACAGTCACTACTTCCTTGTACCAAAAAAAGGACGGTGGTCTCGGGCCCATTCTAGATCTCAGACATCTGAACAGGACCCTTATGAAGCGCCCGTTCAAAATGTTGAAAATGATTTGCCTTCGAGGGGAAAGTTTACCAATACAGGGTGCCACCCTTTGGTCTATCTCTGGCTCCCCGCATGTTTATGAAGTGCATGGAAGCGGCGTTAACCCTGCTAAGGCTTCGGGGAATGAGAATTCTCAACTATCTCGACAACTGGCTCATAATAGCTCAGTCAGAGATACAAATATTAAACCACAGATCTTGGCTTCTCAACCATTTGAAATGCTTGGGCCTCAGAATCAATGTGGCAAAGAGCTAATTGTCTCCCACACAGAACGTGTCGTTTCTGGGAACAGTGTTAGACTCACTACAGATGAACGCGCGACTGACGTCACAGCGCGCGCGCGCTCTCTGTTCGGGACCGAGCGGTTTCCCTCAGGTCCGGTGTATACACTCCTCTCAAACACTTTCAGAGGATGTTGGGTCTCATGGCCTCGGCGGCGCCAGTCCTCAGACTAGGTCTGTTACACATGTTACACATGCGCCCTCTCCAGCGCTGGCTGAATTGCCAATTGGCTCTCGGGCCGACTACAAATCAAGGTACACCACAGCTGCGTATTGGCTCTGGTTCCTTGGAAAAATCCCATCTGGTATCAGACGGGCGTGAGTTTGGGCACTGTTACGAAGTGAAAAGTTATCTCGACATATGCATCCAACCTAGGTTGGGGAGGCCTTCACGAGGGCAGGCCAGTCTCTGGTCTCTGGTCAGACTCGGAAAAGAGCCTTCACATAAACTAGAGATGAAAGCGGTCACGCTATAGCTAAGAGCTTTCCTTCCGTACATAAGGCACCACCATGTCCTGATCCGAACGGACAACAGGTCTGGTAGCCTATATAAATCGCCAGGGCGGCCTAAGATCTACTGATCTGCACACGATGGCGAAAAAAGTCCTAATATGGGCGGAGCACAACCTGAGTTTGCTGAGAGCGACTCATGTGCCAGGCATTCTGAATCTGGGTCTGGACATGCTGTCCAGGGGCAAAGTGTCCCCAGCAGAGTGGTCTCTTCACCCACAAACAATTCAGACAATTTGGGGCATGTTTGGCGAGACAAAAGTGGATCTTTTTGCTTCACAAGACAATGCTCAATGCCCAATATATTTCTCCAAACACAAGGACGCGTTGGCCCACGAATGGCCCAGCCTTCCTCTTTATGCTTTTCCCCCAATCTCAATGTTACCTCAGGTCATAGGGAGGATCAGGGAGAGCAAATGCGCTGTGCTTTCAATAGCCCTGCTCTGGAGAAATCAACCATGGTTCTCACAGTTAAGTCGGATGTCAGATACAGCCCCGTGGCCAATTCTGCTGAGGAGAGATCTGGCATCCCCGTCCCGATCTATGGGCGCTTCATGTCTGGCCCATCAACGGGTACACGAGAACCTCTCTGAAAGTGTATTAAACACTATTTCTGAAGCTAGAGCCACCGCGACCAGGCAGCTCTATTAAGGCAAATGGTCAGTCATTTCGGACTGGTGTAAAGCACAAAGTCTGATCCCACATAATTGTGAAGTGTCAGAAGTGCTCACTTTTTTACAAGAGCTACTGGAGGCGGGTCGTTCCCCCTCCACGCTCAAAGTTTATGTGGCTGCTATAGCAGTGTACCACACTCAAGTGAATGGATTGTCACTGGGGAAGAACGATCTTATCGTGCGCTTCCTCAAAGGGGCTAGAAAGCTTCACCCACCTCGTCCCCCTTCAGTCCCTGTATGGGACCTGTCCACAGTCCTGGATCGTATGAAAGGCTCAACATTCAAGCCTCTGCATTTGGTGAGCTTAAAGCTCCTATCACTCAAGACCGCTTTTCTGCTAGCAATCGCATCAGTTAAGCGAGTGGGTGATCTGCACGCACTCTCAGTGAGCGCCTCTTGTCTGGAATTTGGGCCAAACGACTCTAAAGTCGTCCTCAAACCAAGACATGGATATGTACCTAAGGTGCTCTCGACTCTGTTCAGAGCACAGGTCATTTCACTTTCAGCACTCTCATCATCGCATAGATGAGGAAGATGCTAATTTGCTCTGTCCTGTCAGAGCGCTGAGAATATTCATAGAGCGTTCTGCTTACAGGCAATCTGAACAGCTCTTTGTGTGCTTTGGCGGCCGCACCCATGGGTGCGCGGTTACAAAGCAGACCTTGTCACAATGGATAGTGGATGCTATCTTGCTGGCTTATGAGTCCAAAGATCTCAGCTGCCCTATAGGCATCAAAGCCCATTCTACTAGAGGAATGGCCTCGTCATGGGCTTGGTCTACTGGCATTTCACTGGAAGATATCTGTGCGGCGGCAGGCTGGGCCTCCCCGTCCACTTTTATCAGGTTTTATCATTTGGATGTCCCTGCCTTAAAGGCTGGGCTTCTCGCCGTATAATACATATTAACCCCTTACGGCCCGATAGTCCGGTCTGGGTTAAGTATTGTATAAGTCATAAGCACATTCCTTATATGACTCGACTTGTCTGGTCGTTCAATATTCCTATTGGCCCGACTCTGTCTGGTTTATATATATATATATATATATATATATATATATATATATATATATATATATATATATATATATATATATATATATATATCTTTGTGTGTTGTTCTCATTGAAATAGCCCGACTCAGGTCTGGCTCATATTGGGGACTTCTCTGAATATCATATTCACTTAGGTCGGCCTGGGTATGGTGTCTCCAGGCTATCAGAGCCATTAAGCAAGCACGGCGTTTTGCATTGGTTCCCCGTAGCGTTTAGCAAACGCAATACGAGAGTACTCTCGAAAGGGAACGCGGTTACTTACGCAACCTCGCTTCCCTGAGAAGAATTGCATTTGCTTGCCGTGCTTCACTTGCTCAGGGAGTCGCTTCAGTCGATTCACCAGATGAACCTGGCGAGACAGGGTCTTTTATACCCTTGGCTATGCAAATTCTGCTGCCCCCTGTGGCGGGAATATTAGAGGGACCTGATTGGTCCTTCCCGACCAGCGGTCTCGCCATATGGTTCCTGCAGTTGCAGCAACACAGCCAATCAGCACGCAGCTGCTTCCTGCTGAGAGCTGTGCAGCTGCACTGCGTTTTACATGGTATTTTTAGGATAAAAATTTGCTTCAAAATCTCGAGGAAAGGAAATTCCCCGTAGCGTTTAGCAAATGCAATACTCGTTCCCTCTTCTCAGGGAACCGAGGTTACGTAGGTAACCAAAGCGTTTCTCTGCACGCTAACGTCACGCTTCAACAACCCTCGCATGCACGCAGATGACTGCTGGTCGGAAGCGATAGTCTACAGTTTAAAATAAATGTAAAATATTGTTATTTTTCTTACAAACACTTATCGTTTCACTTCAGAAGACATTGATTCATCCATTGGGATCGTATGAATTACTGTAGTTATGGCTGTATGTGCTGTTTGATGCTTGGACATTTAGGAACCCAAATGAGTTTTCATTAGCAGAGATTATGTATTTTTCTGTGTTCATATGAAGAAATAAAGTCGTATACATTTCGGATGGCATGAGGGTGAAAGAGGAGTAAACGGTGAGGACATTTCTGCGTGCACTGTATTTTCAGTGTAACAGTTATATAATACAGAATACTAGCTAGAGACATGGGATTCTATGTGATTCCTTCTTAAGCTTCATCTGTGACAAGGATGAAAAAGAAGAGGAACAAGAGGAGGATGAAGCCAAGCAAGAGAAACGAATAAGTGTTGTAAATCTGTTTTAAAAACCTTGTTTTTTAAATAAAGGTTTCTGAGTGATATCAGATCGTGTATGCGTTTTTATTGTACTTACCCTGTAACTACATGAAACAAGAAGGGAACAAAAATCCCTTTAATTTACAGCCCACAGATTCATATGTACCCTGTAACTACATGAAACAAGAGGGGAACAAGAAATGGAAGCTTCAGCTTAAGTTCTGCCAGGAAGACTTAATCACTTCGTCCCTTATTAATTCATCTCTATCCAATCACGTCTTCATATTTTCTGTATAAAGGTCGTACTTACACATGTTTGAGTTCGCAGATGCCGATGCGACAACAACCTCCACCCTCCCCACCACCACCAGGATGGTTCCGTCCATACCTCTAAATGGGGGTCGGCTGCGCCCCTGCCTTCATCTTCAGGCAGGGATATGCTGATCCGCTACCCTCGGATTACTAACTATGGACGGGGCCTATGCCAAAACTTTATTATGCTTGCTGGGCTGTTAATAAATGTATGCTTCATTCATCATCCTATCTCTGAGTCTTTCTGGTAGAACCACTTTAATTTACAGCCCGCAGATTCATACTTACCCTGTAACTACACAAACAAGAGAGGAACAAGCACCACTTACCCTGTAACTACACGGATAATTACCCCTTAATTAAAAAATACTTACAGTGTAAATAATTTGTTAATGTTCCTGATAGTTACCCCTTTATTCCCCCAATATTGCATACTTACTTTATAGTTACACTATAATTACAGAAAGTTATGAAGTAGCCTTTAAACAAAGTAGCCTTTAATACCTTTTTAACGTTAGCCTACTGTTAAGCGTTCTCCTCGTCTTTATAACGAGGACACATAAAGCGTCTTATAGGCAGAATAACGCACATGGTGCCGTTGTCTGTTTTGGCAGAATACTACCATCTAATGGCAGCAGGTTTTCTTAGGCCTAGTCCACACGTACACGGGTATTTTTATAACCAGAGTTTTTCCTTCTCCGTTTAAAAAAACAATCGCGTCCACACAAGCACGGTTTAAAAAAAATCTCCGTCCACATGAAAACGCAAAACCGCGCTATGATTGGCTGCCTGATTTCCACATGGGTCCCATCCACGGAGGGATGCTATGGGCTCAGTGAAACCCTTCTACAAGTTTACTTTGGACTCAGTGACAGGTAACTGTATATACAGGGGCAGGGCTCAAGTGGACTGAAGCTTCACACACCTTACTATGTTGTATTATTGAATTCTGGCACCTCTGTTCTGCAATACAATGAGATAACTGTGCATGTATCTGTATAGGCTACATGTGATAAGCGCTATTAGCAGAGTTATTAAAAGCTACGTCCGCGCTTGCATAGACTCGACTCATGTAACGTTAAACAAAATCGATAACGGCGCACAAACTGACGTCAAACAAAGGAGAGAACGGCGCACATTTTGACTTAACAAGCCTAAATCTCCGGTTTCACCGTCTACACGACAACGCTGTAACCGGAGTTTCTAAAAAACTTCACCCTGGCCGGAGTTTTCAAAAAAGTCCGGTTTCAGTAACCGGATACTGCGTTTGCGTGTGGACGAACAGCCAAACCGCATAGAAAAAGCTGCGGTTTTGAAAATACCCGTGTTCGTGTGGACAGGGCCTAAGTCAGCTGTTTGTGTGGATCGTGCAAGGCAAAATGAAAGTCTCAAAATCCAAATGAATCAAATAGGATCGACTCACAAACGAGTCAATGAATGCTGGATCCACAAATGCACATCTTACTCGTTGCACGCACAAATTCTGACTTACATTAATACAAAATTGAAGTTTTGTATTCACAACTATGTCTCTATTTGTACAAATCGCTGCACATTCATGTAATTCTGTATTTTGCACACACAAGTTAAAAAGGCATTTGTTTGTGGATAGTAAAACATGTCTGCAACATTTATCAAGTTCATGGATAATTGTGTGTGCATTTATTAATCATTTTGAGTATAAAATCGTCCCATACCCGGCAAAGCATAACCGTCAACTCAGGGTCCAATTCGGCCACCGCAACTCTCCCAGAGGAAGGCAGCGCAGCCGAATCTTCATCCTCCGAGGACTGGAACGCCCCCTTCGATGCAGCGATCGACATCTGTTCCCCGCAGTGTGAACATGAACTATCTGCTGAACGCCCAGGCACATGAGACAACGATTGTGACCGTCAGCTGGTGACAGGGAATTAGGGAAGTATTAGTGTTACTTGATCTTAGCGCTGCATTTGATACCATCGACCACAACATTCTTTTGAATAGACTCGAAAATTATGTAGGTATTAGTGGAATTGCTTTATCATGGTTTAAATCATACCTATGCGACCGTTATCAGTTTGTAGCAGTAAATTAAGAGATGTCACACCGATCGCAAGTTCAGTATGGAGTACCACAAGGCTCAGTGCTAGCCGCTACTCTTCACCCTGTACATGCTACCACTGGGAGATATTATTAGGAAACATGGCATTAGTTTTCATTGTTATGCTGACGATACTCAGCTCTATATTTCTTCACGCCCTGAAGAAACTTACCAATTCACAAGATTAACGGAATGCATAGCCGCCATAAAACATTGGATGACCGGTAATTTCCTGCAACTCAATTCAGAAAAAACTGAATTTTTAATTATTGGACAAAAAAAGCTCCACAAGTAGTAACCTAGAATACTGTCTAACACTTGATGGCTGCTCTGTCAAGTCTTCGTCGTCAGTGAGGAACCTGGGTGTGCTCTTTGATACCAATCTTTCGTTTGAAAGCCACGTTTCTAGCATCTGTAAAACTGCATTCTACCATCTTAAAAATATATCAAAATTACGGCACATGCTCTCAATGCAAAATGCTGAACAGTTAGTTCATGCGTTCATGACCTCAAGGCTAGATTATTGTAATGCTCTACTGGGTGGCTGCCCTGCTCGCTTAATAAATAAACTCCAGCTGGTCCAAAACGCAGCAGCTCGAGTACTTACTAGAACCAGGAAGTATGACCATATTAGCCCAGTTCTGTCAACATTGCACTGGCTACCTATTAAACATCGCATACATTTTAAAATCTTGCTTATTACTTACAAAGCACTAAATGGTTTAGCTCCCCAATACTTGAGCGAGCTCCATCACGTATTATACTCCATCACGTCTACTGCGATCTCTAAATTCCCAGTTGTTAATACCGAGAATATCCAAATCAACTGCAGGTGGTCGATCCTTTTCCTATTTAGCTCCTAAACTCTGGAACAGTCTTCCTAGCATTGTTGGGAAGCAGACACACTCTGTCAGTTTAAATCTAGACTAAAAACACATCTCTTTACTATGGCATACACATAAAACACTTTTTCAATTAATTGCTTGTTAGGCTGCATTAACTAGGTCAGCCGGAACCGGGAACACTTCCCATAACACCTGATGTACTCGTTACATCATCAGAAGAATGGCATCTACGCTAATGATAGTCTCTCTGTTTTATCCCGAGGTTTACTGCAGTCAGCCAGATCCGGGCCGTATCCAGATCAGATGGTGGACCTGCGCCCAGAGAAGACCAACACAGGACCCCGAAGTGTCTGCAGAGACCGTGTCAATTATCCTCCCCCTGCAACTGCCTCATCGACACGGCATCTTAATAAACCCGTCTCCAGCGTGATGACTCAGATTGTTAGAATATTACAATTAAATAATACTTAAATCGATATGTCATCCGCAATAAACCCGTCTCCAGCGTGTTGCCTCCGATCATTCGAATATTGCACTTTAATTATTATTTAATCAACATCATCCTCAATAAACCCATCTCCAGCGTGTTGCCTCCGGTCCTTCGAATATTCCGATCTATTATGACCTCTGACCTGTAAAGCAGCCAGAATAATAATAATACGCTGTTTGTTAATTGGCCAGAGGAGAACTGGCACCCCGACTGAGCCTGGTTTCTCCCAAGGTTTATTTTTCACCTAATGGGGTTTTGGTTTCCTTGCCACTGTTGCCTCTGACTTGGCGTGCTCAGTTGGGGACACTATATTTTTCAACTAAACATCGAAATAAATCTAATTAATAAACTAATTTAACCATATAAACTAAATTACTGATCTAATTATTGATCTAAAGTCCACACTGTCACCGTATGGAAATTTAAATGAACTGATGACATCAAATGGCTATACAGCTGAATAAAATTAGGCTGCATTATTTTGCTGTTTAACACTGTAAAGCTGCTTTGAAACAATCTACATTGTTAAAAGCGCTATATAAATAAAGTTGACTTGACTTGACTTGACAGGGAACAACTACATCCAGAAACGTGTTGCTCTATTAGAGGAAACCGCTCTTTTAATAGTGCTGAAGCACCCAGGAACAACAGCGACAGAATTACAGGGGATAGTGCAGCCTGTATCTGCTCTCACTGTGGGGAACGCCCTCACCGAACCAACAGGAAATGGTGTGAAAACAGCAGTTTGTTTAACAGGAAGTGAGCATGTGGTCGCGCTGCAGTGTGCCTTTTCCACAGCACAAGGCGATTTCACTCGATCTCTCTCTCTCTCTCTCTCTCTCTCTCTCTCTCTCTGCTTGATAGGCGCAGGAACAGTCTCGTCTTCATCAACGCCGTTCAGCTCCGAAGTGAATGACAAAGGTGCGTTGCATCTCCTTTCCGTGGGGCGGAGCGCAAGATGCAAATCTTGCACACCAATGGCCAATGGCCAATTTGTCGGTGACGTCTGACATACGTCGAACGTGACCGACTGAAAGGGAACAAATATTTGAGACACTGCCGATTTGGCAGGTTTTCCTACTTACAAAGCATGTAGAGGTCTGTAATTTTTATCATAGGTACACTTCAACTGTGAGAGAGGGAATCTAAAAAAAATCCAGAAAATCACATTGTATGATCTTTAAATAATTATTTTATATTTTTTTCTTTATAATTTATATTAATATATATAATTCAATTAGCATGACATTTGATCACCTACCAACCAGTAAGAATTCCAGCTCTCACAGACCTGTTCGTTTTTCTTTAAGAAGCCCTCCTGTTCTCCACTCATTACCTGTATTAACTGCACCTCTTTGAACTCGTTACCTGTATAAAAGACACCTGTCCACACACTCAATAAAACAGACTCCAACCTCTCCAACCTGGCCAAGACCAGAGAGCTGTGTAAGGACATCAGGGATAAAATTGTAGACCTGCACAAGGCTGGGATGGGCTACAGGACAATAGGCAAGCAGCTTGGTGAGAAGGCAACAACTGTTGGCGCAATTATTAGAAAAAAGTACCCTCGGTCTGGGGCACCATGCAAGATCTCACCTCATGGGGCATCAATGATCATTAGGAAGGTGAGGGATCAGCCCAGAACTACACAGCAGGACCTGGTCAATGACCTGAAGAGAGCTGGGACCACAGTCTCAAAGAAAACCATTAGTAACACACTACGCCGTCATGGATCTCGTCAACTCTTTCATCCTGCAGCGCACGCAAGGTCCCCCTGCTCAAGCCAGCGCATGTTCAGGCCCATCTGAAGTTTGCCAATGACCATCTGGATGATCCAGAAGAGGAATGGGAGAAGGTCATGTGGTCTGATGAGACAAAAATAGAGCTTTTTGCTCTAAACTCCACTCGCCATGTTTGGAGGAAGAAGAAGGATGTGTACAACCCCAAGAACACCATCCCAACTGTAAAGCATGGAGGTGGAAACATCATTCTTTGGGGATGTTTTTCTGCAAAGGGGACAGGACGACTGCATCGTATTGAGGGGAGGATGGATGGGGCCATGTATCACGAGATCTTGGCCAACAACCTCCTTCCCTCAGTAAGAGCATTGAAGATTGGTCGTGGCTGGGTCTTCCAGCATAACAACGACCCGAAACACACAGCCAGGGCAACTAAGTAGTGGCTCCGGAAGAAGTGGCCTAGCCAGTCTCCAGACCTGAACCCAATATAAAATCTTTGGAGGGAGCTGAAAGTCTGTATTGCCCAGCGACAGCCCCGAAACCTGAAGGATCTGGAGAATATCTGTATGAGGACGAAACGTATGATCTCTGTAATTGCAAACAGTTTCTGTACCAAATATTAAGTTCTGCTTTTCTGATGTATCAAATACTTATGTCATGCTATAAAATGCAAATGAATTACTTAAAAATCATACAATGTGATTTTCTGGATTTTTGTTTTAGATTCCGTCACTCACAGTTGAAGAGTACCTATGAAAAAAATTACAGACTTCTACACTACATTTGTAAGTGGGCAAACCTGCAAAATCGGCAGTGTATCAAATACTTGTTCTCTCCACTGTATATAGCGGGCACTGTATATCTGCGCGTTGCCCTGGCAGATGCAAGATCCCGAGCCACTAGGTTCTTTATTGAGAAGCAGCGGACGAGATGACGTCGCAATCTTGAGAGAGAACAAGAGAAAGGGAGGACCTGGCTCCTCAGCCAGATAGACTTGCGATATGCGAGATGAGCACAAAGTACTTTAATGGTAACAACTCACAGTGCTTGCACTCGCCATTCTCAAACACAAGCATTCGCTCGTGCATATCATAATCAGGGATGGGCTGTGAGCAGGGCAACACGCATATCTTGCTGGATTCTCTCTTTTTTTAAACTCTTTTATTTTCGTTGTAGAGAAAGAGAATGAGAAAGGCTTTATTCCTGCATGACAAAACTAACTCCTAACAAAAGGGATAGTTTCCGAAAAAAAAGGAGCACACACAACACACAATGCGGTCCTGAAGACAAAGGAACCTGACAGCGCACCTGTCTTTCATATATTTATAGCCTCTGATGTGTGCATTCTGCTGATATCATCATCAGAGGTTATTTAAGCCAAAATTGTTGTTTTTGCCACACATGTTCACAACCAGTCAAGTCAAGTCAACTTTATTTATATAGCGCTTTTTACAATGCAGATTGTTTTCCTGTGTTAAACAGGAAAACAATGCAACAGAATTTTATACGGCCGTACAGCCGCTCCGGAGAAAACGGTGATGTCTTCTATCTCATTTCAACTATCATACAGTGAAAATGTGGGCAGATCAGTAATTTAGTTTATATGGTTAATTTAGTTTACTAATTAGGTATATTTGGATATTTAGTTGAAAATGTAGTGTCCCCAACTGAGCAAGCCAAGCCAAAGGCGACAGTGCAAGGAAACCAAAACTCCATCAGGTGGCCTAATGGAGAAAAATAAACCTTGGGAGAAACCAGACACAGTCGGGGTGCCAGTTCTCCTCTGGCCAATTAACAAACAGCGTATGATTATTATTCTTGCAACTTTACAGGTCAGGGGTCATATTAGATCGGAACATCATTCAAAAAATCGGAGTCATCACACCGGAGACGGTTTTATTGAGGATGCCGTGTCGATGAGGTAATTTCAGGGGGAGTCTAATTGACATGGTCTCTGCAGACACTTCAGGGTCATGCGTTGGTCATGTCTGGGCGCAGGTCCACCATATGATCTGGATACGGCCCGGATCTAGCTGACTGCAGTAAACCTCGGGATTAAAACAGAGAGACTAACATTAGAGTAGATGCCATTCTGCTGATGATGTAATGGGAACATCAGGTGTTATGGGAAGTGTTCCCGGTTCTGGCTGACCTCGTTAATGCAGCCTAACAATTATTTCATTGAAAAAAGTGTTTTATGTGTATGCCATAGTAAAGAGATGTATTTTTAGTCTAGATTTAAACTGACAGAGTGTGTCTGCTTCCCGAACAATGCTGTTCCAGAGTTAAATAGGAAAAAGGATCGACTGCCTGCAGTTGATTTCGATATTCTCTGTATTATCAGCTGGCCAGAATTTTGTGACCGCAGTAGACGTGATGGAGTATAATATGTTAAGAGCTCGCTCAAATACTGGGGAGCAAAACCATTTAGTACTTTGTAAGTAATAAGCAAGATTTTAAAATGTATGTGATGTTTAATAGGGAGCCAAAGCAGTGTTGACAGAACCCGGCTAATATGGTCGTACTTCTTGGTTAAAGAACTCAAGCTGCTGCGTTTTGGACCAGCTGGAGTTTGTTTATTAAGCGAGCAGGGCACCAACTCAGTAGAGAATTACAATAATCTAGCCTTGAGGTCATGAACACATGAACTAACTGTTCAGCATTTTGCATTGAGAGCATGTGCCGTAATTTAGCAATATTTTTAAGATGGTAGAATGCAGTTTTACAGATGCTAGAAACGTGGCTTTCAAATGAGAGATTGGTATCAAAGAGCACACCCAAGTTCCTAACTGACAACGAGGACTTGACAGAGCAGCCATCAAGTGTTAGACAGTATTCTAGGTTACTACTTGTGGATCTTTTTTGTCCAATAATTAAAAATTCTTTTTTTTTCTGAATTTAGTTGCAGGAAATTACTGGTCATCCAATTTTTTATATCAGCTATGCATTCTGCTAATCTTGTGAATAGGTAAGTTTCATCATGGCGTGAAGAAATATAGAGCTGAGTATTATCAGCATAACAATGAAAGCTAACGCCATGCTTTCTCCCAGTGCTAGCATGTACTGGGTGAAAAGCAACAGTCCTAGCACTGAGCCCTGCGGTACTCCACACTGAACTTGTGATCTGTGTGACATTTCTTCATTTACTGCTACAAACGGATAACGGTCAGATAGGTATAATTTAAATCATGCCAATGCAGTTCCACTAATGCCTACATCATTTTTGAGTCTATTCAAAAGAATGTTGGGGTCGATAGTATCAGATGCAGTGCTAAGATCGAGTAACACTAAAAGAGAGATACAACCATGATCGGATAATAAGAGTAAATCATTTGTAACTCTGATGAGAGCACTCTCAGTACTATGATACGGTCTAAATCATGACTGGAAATCCTCACAGATACCATTTCTTTCTAAAAAGGAGCATAATTGTGAATACACTGCCTTTTCAAGTATTTTTGACAGAAAGGGTAGATTTGAGAGTGGCCTGTAATTGATTCTGTAGGATCAAGTTGCATTTTTTTAATAAGTTGTTTAATAATAGCCAACTAAAAAGTTAAACGTTTTCGGTACATATCCTAATGACAAAGATGAATTAATGATATTAAGAAGAGGGATCTGTGACCTCTGGTAGCATCTCTTTTAATAGCCTAGTCGGTATAGGGTCGAGCATACATGTTGTTGATTTTTATGATTTAACGAGTTTAGCCAATTCTTCTTCTCCTATAGCAGTGAATGAGTGTAATTTTTCCTCAGTGACACTACAATGCCAATGCACTGTCTGATGTGATACTGTAGTAGACGGCTGCATGGTTAAAATTTTCTTCCTAATATTATCAATCTTACATGTTAAGAAGTTCATAAAGTCATTACTGCTGTTCTGTTTACAAACATCAGAAGTTGAAGCTTTATTTTTGGTTAATTTAGCTACTGTATCGAATAAATACCTAGGGTTGTGTTTGTTTTCTTCTAAGAGAGTCGAGAAATAAGTAGATCTAGCAGTTTTTATGGCCTTTCTGTATGCGATCATGCTCTCTTTCCACGAATTAGAGAGAGTCAGTAGTTTCTGTTGCAACATCTAGTTCTTCTAAGCTATCTGGGCTGCTGAGGGGATGATACTGATGAGGAAGATTATTTAAAAAGCAATCTTTAGTGCCGGCAGTGTTAATCCTGCCATATTTGAAGCAACGGGACAGCTTTGCAGCCTTAGCAAAATTAAGTGTACATGATACTAGGTAATGATCGGAGATGTGCAGAGGTAATGATCGGAGATGTGCAGAATTTCAACGGTATCAGCATTTGTTCCATGTGACAATATTAGGTCTAAAGTATGATTATGGTTATGAGTGGGTCCTGACACGTGTTGCCTAACTCCAATAGAGTTTAGAATGTCTCTAAATGCTAATCCCAATGCGTTTTTTTCATTGTCTACATGTATATTAAAATCACCAACAATTGGCTTTATGCACAGCTGCACTACTTCCTGAACTTCAGCCAGCTCCTTTGTTTCCTGTCTGCCATTATTGGACAAACTGATTAATCCAGGTGTGCCTGACCTCTGTAGTCACAACAACAATAATCAGACACACCTGGATTAATCAGTTTGTCCAATAATGGCAGACAGGAAACAAAGGAGCTGGCTGAAGTTCAGGAAGTAGTGCAGCTGTGCATAAAGCCAATTAGTAAGTTTATCTGTGGCCAGTACTAACTCTGATAGAAAATCAGCAAATTATTTGATAAAGTCTGTATTGTGGCCTGTATACAGTAGCTAACACAAATGTTAAACAGGATTTATCATTTACATTACATAACGTTACATAAACCACCAAGACTTCAAAGGAATTATATGTGAAACTAGACTTCTGAGTAATACTGAAGATATTATTATAAATTACAGCAACCCCTACCCCTTTGCCTTTCAGACACGGCTCGTGTTTATAACAATAATCTTGGGGGGTGGACTCGTTTAAAGTAATGCAGTCATCAGGTTTTAGCCAAGTTTCTGTCAAACACAGCACATCTAGATTATTTTCTGTAATCATATCATTAACAATAAGCGCTTTTGGGGAAAGGGATCGAATATTCAGCAACCCGAGCTTTATAATTGATAATGTTCATCTGTATAATATCTGTTGTTTATTTGTTGGACATCAATTAAATTCTTACTGTTTAATGGTTTTGATGGTTTTTTGTATTTACTAATTCGGGGAACAGACACAGTCTCTATGTGATAATATCTAGGTGAAAAAGTCTCTATGTGTTGGGATTTATCTGACTTCAGTGACGTGAGACAGCTAACAGACGGTCGGTTTAGCCAGTTTGTCTGCTTCCTGACCTGGGCCCTAGTCAGTCAAGTTTTAGCTTTAAGACTATGTGCCAAATTACTAGAGAGAAGAGCGGCACGACCTCATCCCTGGATGGATGCCATCCTTCTTCAACAGGGCAGGTGTGCCCTAAAAGCTTTTCAAATTGTCTATGAACCTTGTGTTATTTTGCGGACACCACTTAGACAACCAGCCATTGAGTGATGATAGTCTGATAAGTATCTCATCACTCCTTTTAACGGGGAGGGGTCCGGAGCAAAAAACTGCATTTGACAACGAACTTGCGAGTTCACACACCTCTTTAATGTTAATTTTGGTGATCTCCAACTGGCGAAGTCGAACATCACTAGTGCTGACGTGAATAATAATCTTAGAGAATTTACGATTAGCTTTAGAATTTCACTTTTAAATTTGCTTTGATGTCAGGCGCTCTGGCTCCCGGTAAACATGTGACTATGGTGGCTGGTGTCTCTATCTTCACGTTCCGTGTAATAGAATCACCAATAACTAGGGCACTTTCAACAGGATTCTCAGTGGGTGCGTCACTGAGTGGGGAGAACCTGTTTGATGTTCTAATCGGAATGGAAGAGCATTTTTTAGATCCGTGACTATGCTGTCTCACAGTCACCCAGTTGACCTGCTGCATGGGCCCTGCAGCCGGAACTGAACAATGTACAGAGTTCACTAAGCTATTCGTATCCAAATAAGTGTCTAAAGATGTTACATTCTCACTACTCTAATTCTGTGTGTCTCTAATTCTGAATCTTATCCGTCAGCCTAACTATCTCCTTACATATATCACATGTGAAGCCCTGTTCGCTAACGGAGAAGGATAGGCTATACTAAACATGTAGCATGCAGTGCAAGTAACAAAGACAGGAGAGGATGACATGGCCTACAGTGTTTGTTGATTCAAAACTCACCACAGTTGTTTGATGAACTCATAAAACAGGAGACCCGTGTGCAGAGTTGGTAAGCTAACAGGCTAGCAAAATGCTAATGTGCGATAGTGATTTAGATTAAAATCTAGCAATGTCAGATTTAATGTAGTAGGCAATATTAGATAATATGGTGATGAGCAAGTTATATTTAACAGTTTAAACAACAGGGAATGATATCAAATAAAGATTCAAAAGCGAGCAGCACATGAGAGCGCAGCAGCAGGACAAACAGACAAGCAGACAGGAGCAATCGATCAGACATGGAAAAAAACAAAGATGTTTTTTTCCATAGCGCTAAATCAGCCCAGCATTGAGAATAGCTTTTGAAAAGGAACACAGTACTAGCTCAGGTCAAAAGGCTCCAGCATCCTTGGATAAAATAACCACCATTCAAAAATGTGCTATATCAGGCCTCATCCACACAACAGCCAGTGGCACAGATCCTCAATAAAACCTGTCCCATACCAGTGTGATAATAAAAATAATAATAGTAATAATAATAATAATAATAATAATAATAATAATAATTTGTATTTATATAGCGCCTTTCCAACACTCAAGGTCATTTTACAAAGATGATTTTAAGGAACAGATACAAATAAACATCAACATCAAAGCACAATACACATACCAAGGGCTGAAAATAACAAACAGAGGTCGCTTACAAAGTTAGGTTAGAGCAGTGGTTCTCAAACCTGTCCTGGGGACTATGGGATCAGATTACCGCCAAATTTATTGCAGTCACGCATAAAAAAAAAAAAGCACAAATCAAAATTTTTAAATATTGAAAATATAACGCACAAAACTGAAAAAATCAATGCAAAGTTAACCAGAATCACAAACAACGCAGTCACAGAAATACAAATAATAAGTGTAAATCAAATATTTAAACAAGTTTCAAATTATATTGCTCAAAACCGAATCATGAATTAAAAAAAATCTGAATCGCTCACAAAATCATGTTTTCTGCTCTTATTTTCATTTTTTGCATGTCCGTGCTCTTTTCTCCTTTGCTCTTGTTTCCATATTCTGTGCTTGCGGTTTCAAATGTTGCAGTTCAAGTTTCATGTAAATTAGGGCGCGTCTTAGTCGCACCATTGGTCCACTAGTTCTAGATTGACAGCTCATCCTCAGGCCAATTAATCGAAAAGGGAAGTTCATGCCGCAGTTCAGCCAGCCGCCATTGAGCTATGAGTATAACGCGTTCTCTATCACTATATATGCAATGAAATACATTATTTTATTGTTATGAATATAATAGGACTCTATTCTTTTGTATGATAGACGTTTTAGGGGGGTTTCTCATAATTAAAGCAGTCAAATGAACGTGATCATGACTGGATGCTTACTAATGCTTGGCTGTGAGCGAAACGCTTTCACTAGGGGTGTGATGAGACACTTATCTCACGAGACGAGATACAAGATTGGGTTCACGAGAAACGATTTTTACATAGTATTTTTAAGAAATCCTCAATGATGGAGTCCAATACATGACTAGAAAAACTGTTTGCAGGTGCATTTGAAATGTTTTAACTCATCATCTTGCAATGAATGTCATTTCAGTCCTACTTTCTGAGTATGAATTATCATATGCAGTAAAATACAACAATACTCAAGCACTATAAAGGTTTTGCCAAAAACTCAACTGACTGGCTTCTCTCCTGTATGACTGTCTCTTCTGACCTTAGAACTGCACATGAGCTTCTTTTGGCCTCCTAACTGAACTCTTTCCCACAAACTTATCATAGATATTAAGTGCAAACAATAACCATAAAAATCATAATCAAAGTACTCAACATTCAAAGTGCAAATAGTGACCACATTTTTCATCAAGCATGATACAGAGCTAAGAGATGGTTACAACGAGATAGCTTTCCTATTGGGAGAAATTTGCATGCCTCAGAGAGCCGCTTTCAAACAGCGGTAACATATTGAAATCGCGTTTGAACGCACACTCGCGTTTACTTTCACTTTGAATTTCGCGATCATGTGTACTCTGGGAATAGTACTGGTGGTGCTGCGCAACAAATCCTCCGCCACGGAGTCCATTAACATGTAACACACACTCGTAACACACGCTCAATGCAAGCGCTCATCTTCTCGACAGTGTGCACTATGTACGACTCGGAACAGCTCGTGTTGGGTGAGCTGATGGAATTGAATTGACTGTTATCCACCTGAATTAAATTGCTTTTATTTCTATAATAGCCAAACTAGTGTGGAGGCGTAATGTAAATGTAGTGTTGGCATATTCTATCCTAACTTCACTCTCACACTTGTCGTTACAATATATGACACGAGACAGCTTTCACCTCGACGAGAAATCTTGTCACAGTTTAGTCTCGCGAGATCTCGTGGCATGAGATCTCGTCACACCCCTAGCGTTCACTATAGGCCCAGAGATGCACGGATGGGCTATTATTTCATCCGCAACCGCATCACAAAATCCGTCCGAACCAACGTTTTTTTGACCAATTTTCAAAGCTGCCTGCCATCCGCTGGTTGTAAAGCCTTGTTGGGTGATGCAAGGAGCTGCTAACAAGAGCAATCATAATGCAATGGACTATGGCCTACATTAAACCTTTAACTAAAATAGTTATTGAGCTGTTTACACTGTCGTATACAATAAAAGAACCTGCACAGCAACAGGAAATAAAAATTAATGCAAAAAACCTGCCTACCATAGCCTACACTGTAAAAAATTTGCTGTAAAATAACGGTAATCTACTGGCAGCTGTGGTTGCCAGCAATGTACTGTTAATTTACAGCCCTCTACTGTTTATTTACAGCTCTCCTTTTTTGCAGTATGTTACCATAATAATATCATGAAAGGTAACTCTTTTCATTTGAAAAACTGATTGCTTCAAACAGTTCTCATTTTAAAACTAGTATTTATACGGTGTTTGTACTGTAAACATTTAATTTGAGTCCACTGAAAAGGAACCTTTCTTAATATAAACTGCAAACACGTAATGTGTAATAATGAAAGTAGATGACTTTAGCTTCAATTTTTACAGTTCATCGTTAGCAATAGCACACATGTCTGTGATAAATTACTCAACAAACAGCTCATAACTGCATCAGCAAACACAGTCACTGACTTTAAATAAAGTATCAGGCAGCATTTCATCAGGGTTTTTCTGCTCATCCTGGACTGAAGCACAGGCTCTACTCTCCTGCACAATGGTGACACACAAAACGAATTAATTAAACTAAAAGATCTCTTCTATATCATCTTGTGCAACAACACATAGAAACAGTTCATTTTAACAGTGAATCTGACTGTTACGTTTTACAGTATATTACTGTTTTTTCTTAGATTTTACGGTAATCTACTGGCAGCTCTGGTTGCCAGTAAATTGCTGTTTTTTTACAGTACTTTTCCGTAAATTAATTAACAGTTGTTTACCGCTAATTTACGTTTCACTCTGGGGGGTTTTTCCAACAGTATCTGTCTGCAACCTGCAAGACTTCAAGTTACGCCCACTTCAAGTTACGCCCACTTCAAGTTACGCCCCTTCAAGTTACGCCCACTTCAAGCTACGCCCACTTCAAGTTACGCCCCTTCAAGTTACGCCCACTTCAAGTTACGACTACTTTCAAATTACCGCGAGAGCGATTAGAGAAGTTTCGCATGCTTTTAAATCGCTCTCGCACGCGTTTAACATAAACTGAACATACTCGAGTTAATGAAACGTACTCTTAGCTGTTCAAGAGCGTTTAACAAACTGAACATACTTGAGTTAATGAAACGTACTCTTAGCTGTTCAAGAACAGAAACCTCTGAGATGACATCTTCAAAATGCTTGTTTTGTCTGTATACAGTAAAGCAAGCAGCAATATGCATTAGTGGCAAGGTATTGATAATGTATAGCAAGAAACCATTTTGCAATGTATCTTTTTTTCCATTAATTGTCCCACCACAACTACTTTGGAGCAATCACTAATATAGCTATCCTTTTGGAAATGGGCTTTGTGAAAAATATATATATATTTTAAATAAATACATGTCATATTGTATGCCTGATGTGCTCACAATTAATTTTTGACAACACTAATGAACAGCTAAATGCAATGCTGTCAAACACATCTTATGATACTTTGAGAAATTCACTACAAGCACACTCATCACAAAATCTTTTAATGAAGGTCATCAACACAATGCAGGTTTATGCAAACCATATAAAATTAGATTGTGCCTCCAGCTGCATTAAAACAGTCCATGCTGCAGTATCCTGCAAAAGCATTGTTAGAGTAGAACCCTTTAAGTTTTCCTCTTTGTCCACATCCCCAGTATCCTTCACAGTCTTTGAACACATCATCGCATTGAATGCAATGGGAGATCAAATAGGGAATCCGGTAGGTCCTTCTATACTCCTCTGAAAAGGAGTTCCAGTCTACCACACCTGTTGACAAAAGAAGAGAAAGGTTCATGTGTAAAATAAAAAAAAAAAATATTAATAAAATAAAAATGCAAAAAAATTAGTGTGCCACCACTACAAGAAAATTCAGAAATGAAAAGAACGCTTATTGCCTAAAACAAAAAGCATTGTAGAATAGCATAGTGTAATGTTAATAACGTAGAGAATGTTATATTATGATGATCAAAATAATTTTAGCACTAGAACCTTGACTTGAATCATAACTTAGGCCCACACAGACAGATAAAGAACAAATGTAGAATCGTCACACAAAAGCACCACAACTGCACAAAAATCACAGAGGAAAGTCATATACTGGTATAGAAAATAATAAATTAGGCAACATCTCTGTACAACATGGATTTACATTTTAATAATGGCAAGTGACCACTCCAAAGGCCATCTAATGTGTTGTGTTGCTGGGATCTGCGGGACACAGATTGACAAGCACTGCGAGTTTGTGAGTGAGTTACTTTCACCTATAGATCAGAGGTGCTTTACCTCTAAAAATATGGAAGGAGGGCTGAAGGAAAGAGACAAAACTTACTGTCAAGCCAGCAGAAGTGTGCTTCCTTCAGAAAGGATTCCTCTCTCACTATCCTCCAGAAACGAGTGCATGTGAGAGCAAGGGTACACATTGCAGGATCACCATCTTGAAGCACCACAAGGATGAAGATCATCTGCAAAATTTCCTCAGGCAGCTGTGAACATAAAACATGAGTCACTACAAAATCAGTAGGCTCAATAACAGGTCTCCATCATCATCATCATCATCATTGACCAGGAAAGGGTGAAGGACCACTCTTAATAGGAATGTTCTGTAGCCTTCACATTTGTGTCCTGAAAATAGCATGTACTGGAGGTCTTCAACCCTGCTCCTGGGGATCCAATGTCCTGCTGAATTTATTTCCAACCTACTTCAGCACACCTGCCTGTGATTTTCAAGCGATCCTGAAGAGATCAGGTGTGTTTGATTAGAATTGGAGCTAAACTCTGCAGGATAGTGGGTCCCCTGGAGCAGGGTTGAAGACCTCTGCCATATATGTAGTTATTGTTGCATCTTGGATTAAGCTACAGAATATAAGAAGTGGCAAGGTGGCATGTCTACACGGAGTGCACATATAACTAACGAAGATCCTGTGAGCGAGTTTAAACTGTGGCATATAGATGTGCTTCACAGATACATGCCTGCAAAATGCCAATACCCTCCGGTAAGGACTCAACTCTGCATGGCTCCTTCGCCTTGCATGGTTTTATGGGGACAGGTTCCTTTAAAACAAGGGAGTGAGATGCATATTACATAATAGCTTAGTACATGTAAAGCACAAGAAAGATGATCACTTTAGACCAGGGTTATTCAAATCTTGCCCTGGAGGTCCAATGCGCTGCAGAGTTTAGCTCTGACCCTGATCAAACTCACCTACCTGTGATTTTCTAATGAACCTGAAGACATTGATTAGCATGTTCAGGTGTGTTTGATTAGGGTTGGAGCTAAACTCTGCAGCGCATTGGCCCTCCAGGGCAAGATTTGAATAACCCTGGTCTAGGGCATGGTTCCTCAAATCTTGCCCTGGAGGTCCAATGTGCTGCAGAGTTTAGCTCCAACCCTGATCAAACTCACCTACCTGTGAAGCCTACCTAATGAACTTGAAGACATTGATTAGCATATTCAGGTGTGTTTGATTAGGGTTAAAGCTAAACTCTGCAGGGAAGTGGATCTCGTGGGCCAGATTTGAGGATCCCTGCTTTAGACCAAGTTTTTGGGCCATAATTCTTACCATGGTGACCTCATCATATTTCCTCTTCCTACACTGTAAAAAAATGCTGTTAAAAAACGGCGAAATTTTGACAGTAAAATGCTGTTTTCCATTAAAACAGTAATATACCGTAGAAAACAATGCATTCTGGGTAATATTTGTAATTTTTGAGAAAATAGCCAACAGGAATATACCGTGAATTAACAGTGCTCAAAGTCGACACTCAGAGGCTGTGCTCCAAATCACACCCTATACCCTCATTCACTATTCCCTACACTAGTTTACTGATAGTGAGCGAAAATAAGTGAGTGAATTCAAACCGCTGATGAACAGCTGCTGTTATCACCGAAGGAAAGAGATACATGAACAGAAAAAAGCTGCTTTCATCAACTGAAGATAAAAGAAGATATTAAATCTCTGAAGATCTCAGCAGAAGAGGATTAAACAACTCCACAAACAGCATTACCAGCTTCACACATTACTAACCAGACTGACTTTATTTCTGTCAGACGTCTACAGAACTTATTTTGACGTTACCATTATGGTGATTAGTGTTTGCTTTAGTTGGGCTCTTGAACCATGACACAATAACATTAGTTATTTTCTATAGCTGCTCTAACTGTGTGTTTTAAATACATTTGTTATAGCATGCAAAGCCGAAAAAAATGTAAACAGATGATGTTGACTATTTATTAATGGTCTGGTTCACTGAGCTCCTTCATAATCTAAGTTATAATGATATAGATGAAGTTTTATTTTATGGTAACCCAATAATTTTACAGCATGAGTTCAATTAGTGTTGCAACAACCAGATAATTTTAAGGACAGGAAAAAAGCTTGTGGTCAATACATTTTGAATACTAGAGTCATTCAGACTCAAATAGACATCAAGAATCGGCGTATGAATCTCAACAATGGTGACAATCAAAAGCTTCATTCTGCAATGCATGCTGGGTACAGGCATTGTGCAAAAATCATCCATGACTCCCAGCATGCATTGCGGCATGAATACATTATGCTAATGAATAGCCTGGTTATTTTCGTTAATTCTTAATATTTACCTTTATTTTTGGTGTTGTTTTTGTGTTGACTTTTGGTAGTGTTTTGTGATGTTCAGAGTTGATCTGTTCATCTTTTTTTTTGACTGTCACCATTGTTGAGATTCATATGCGGATTCTTCCTGTCTATGTGAGTCTAAATGGCACCATAGAACAAACCATTTATGTATTTCAAGAGTTTAAAAATCCTTCATAACTGATTTCTAATCACAGTTTGATATTTTACAAACTGTCACAATTTTGGTAATGAAAAATAGGGGTAAAATGAGATGTATATATTAAAAAAAAAGGTTTTGTTTAGGGAATAGACACTGAATGAGATGAATGAACCAAGCATTCCATGATGTTTATGTCACAATCAATAACACCTGATCACAAGTGTTTTGCTACAACAAATGTGTCTAAGAAACACACAGTTACAGAAACTAAAGAAAAACTATTGTTACAAAGTCAAGGGTCAAGAGCCCAACGGAAGCAAACACTAATCACCATAATGGTGAGCAAACATTTTCAATTAAACATCAAAAGTTAATTTGATCTGTTCATTTTCTATAAGAGCTTCTGTAGATGTCTGACAGAAATAAAGTAAATCTGGTGAGTAATAAGTGAAGCTGGTAATGCTGTTTGTGGAGTTGTTTAATCCTCCTCTGCTTTAATGTCTTTCTTTCAGTTGATTTCATCTAAGGCTGTGGCTGAAGTCAGTTGTACTTCTCTTTCCTTGAGTGGTTCTGCTTGTTAACAGCAGGTGCTCATCACTAATTCTCAATTACCACTTAATTAATATCTTAATTATCTCATTAACTTCAACAATGCTTCAATAACTCTAACACTCTGTAGTGTGGACACATATAAGTGTTCATTTAAAACTGAAGATTTTGCTGTGGAGCTTAAAGGGTTAAAGGAATTAGATGAAAATTAACGGTAAACAACTGTAAATTAATTTACGGAAAAGTACTGTAAAAAAACAGCAGTTTACTGGCAACCAGAGCTGCCAGTAGATTACCGTAAAATCAAAGAAAAAACAGTAATATACTGTAAAACGTAACAGTCAGATTTACCAGATGAATCAAGCTATTTTCACTGAAATAGTAGTGAAAGTTAATAGAAAAAAATTGTGCAAAGTCTGTAACTGATAAGGAGAGTAAATATTAAAATTAACTGTTTCTATGTGTTGTTGCACAAGATGATATTGAAGAGATCTTTTAGTTTAATTCATTTATTTTGTGGGTCACCGTTGTGCAGGAGAGTAGAGCCTGTGCTTCAGTCCAGGATGAGCAGAGAAACACTGATGAAATGCTGCCTGATGCTTTATTTAAAGTCAGTGACTGTGTTTGCTAATGCAGTTATGAGCTGTTTGTTGAGTAATTTATCACATACATGTGTGCTATTGCTAACGATGAACTGTAAAAATTGAAGCTAAAGTAATCTACTTTCACTAGTACACATTACGTGTTTGCAGTTTTTATTAAGAAATGTTCCTTTTCAGTGGACTCAAATTAAATGTTTACAGTACAAACACCATATGAATGCTAGTTTTAAAATGAGAACTGTTTGAAGCAATCAGTTTTTCAAATGAAAAGAGTTACCTTTCATGGTATTATTACGGTAACATACTGTAAAAAAGGAGAGCTGTAAAAAAACAGTAGAGGGCTGTAAATTAACAGTATATTGCTGGCAACCACAGCTGCCAGTAGATTACCGTTATTTTACAGCACAATTTTTTACAGTGTAGTAGAGATGCTCCGATCAGCATTTTTGGGGCCGATCACCGATTACCGATCACCAAGATCATGATCTGCCGATTGCCGATCACTGCCGATCACAGAATGGCAGGGGAATGGCAATCTTTTATAATCTTGAAGAGTTTGCACCATTTGTAGAAATGAAACTAACTCTAAATTAACTGAGTCAAGATCTTGAAGAACCACCAAGTGTTTATTTTAGAAAATGAGAACTTAAGTAGGCCACCTTTCCCAAATAAATGTATATAATAAATGTATATAATTATCTCACCTAAATATTTGATCATGCAGTGCATTTTTGTTTTTAAAAACAAATTTTCAGGTAGGTCTAACATTAGTATTGAGGTAAGACATACTAAAGACATTTAATAAGAAATCAAATGTAAATTAATATTAGTCTTCCCTGAATACATTAAATTAGATTAATCCTTACACTTAAGGTTGCAAAAGTTAGTCATTCAAGAGCAGTGAGTGTCATAAAGGTTCATCAAACACCACAAGACAAAGAGAAACTCAGAGACAGCAGTAGTTTATTCGACATCTGTCCCTTTAAGAGCGAACACGGATACGGTTACAGCTGCACAAACGTTCACTCGCGAGTCACGACGGGGTTTACGTGCATACTTGTCAAGACGGTCATTTAGTACATACATTTGTGTGTATCTGACCATTTCACCGCAATTTGTACTCGCAAGCTTTTTGTGAGATGGCCTGTGTGTGTGTGCGCGCGCTCACGGTCTGGAGAGCGCGCGAGTGCTGAGCGGTTTGAACACTGGCAAGACTTAAAAATAAACGCAAATGATAAACTTTAGTGACGATGCGACACTGCCTCGATTGTGCAAAGTGGCAAATCCTGTGTCAACTGTGCAGCGCGATTTTAGTGCACATGCGATGCGCTGATGTGAAAGCCATTTGAGCTTGCCTTTATGAGAGGGAGAGAGAGAGCGCGCGCACGCGGTGATTCACGCGCGCTGTTTGTGAACTTACATTCCACAGAAAGTTTTCAAATGACTGCGTAAGTTATTTAATATAGAAATATGAATTGTACCTCACCTTCAGCATTATAATTATTTTACCCGCGCTGGAAAGAGAATGAGACGGTGTCGCTGCATATCATGCCCCCCAGCTCTCACGGCAGGTGCGGGTTTATGTGTCGTCAGCTGCGATCGGTTCATGAGATCGGCCTTTTTGGAGACCGCCGATCAACCATCCCAAAGCGATTATCGGCCGATCGAGATCGGATGCCGATCAATCGGAGCACCCCTACAGTGTAGGGATGCGGAAAATTGGGTCCAGACTTCCCCTGGCCATCTGTATTCCCTGCTCTGTAAAGTGAGCAAACCTCCGGCCATGACTGTAGTAATAAGTTAAAATAAAATAAAAATGTTTACCTTGCTGCCCCAGATTACTGCTAATAATAGTATCTTGAATTTATCTAAAAAAATTTGAAGACACTGGTACCCTTCAATCTCAAGATTCTCCACCAACCACCTCCTTAAGCACGGCATGTCATGCTGAAGAAAAGAACAGAGTACAATACATTTACAATTCAAGATGCAAGTTAAGTTAATTTTGAGGCCCAACTCACTTTTCCAGTCCGAAAGGGCTTAACTGGCCCACTTTATATCAAGCAAAAAAGGATGGCAATCCCTGACTTAAACCCTCATAGCAGCAAGAAAATAAAAACTCCCAAAAAAAACCAAAGGTAAAGGGGGAAGAAATATCAGGAAGGACCACAGAGGACTTCCTGGACCAAATCAAAATCCAAATTCTACATATTATAACCCATATATATATGAGCATTGACATTATACTTACAATTGTAAAATCAAATGGAGCCTCCATTACAGCATACCAGCAGTACTGCAAATATAACAAAGTTGTGTTTGTACTTAAGTTGTAATTCTTTTTTTTTGTGTGCATGTGAATTCAGCAAGCTGAATGAAAAGAAAGAGAGAATCCTCTTTCACAACATTATGTTTAATATTATGAATACCATTGCATTAACAAAAACTACAAAAACTTACTACTAGGTGGAACTGAGGAGAAGGAAACTTCACTCACCATCATCATGAAGACTCCACAGTCAATGCCAAATTGTTGTTGAGGGAGTCCCTGTTTAAAAGAGGAAAAAAAACATGTTTAATAAACAGCAAACTACAAAAGTTTAAAGATTTACAGATTTGGGTTAGTGTGAAAGGGCCTTGCTTGGTGGTTTGAAGGGTTTGTAAGTGTAAAACGAGAAATAGTTAAAGTAGTAATAGCCCAAGTTGTGCCAAACCAATAATTAATAAAAAAAGTGATATGCAGATAAAATGTCCTTGATATTCTACCTCAACATCCAGGCCTGTTAATTCTGTCAATGGTCCAGAGACAATGTGCTGTGCAACAGACCTGATAAAAACAAAAAGGGCATCAGAAACTTCTATAAAGTACTGGAGTACACAAAGTTCGGTCGAGGAACACATTGTTTTTAAGCTACAGGATATGTTAGTCTGAGGAACACGACTGGCAAACAGCAGTAGTTCAAACAATCTGAGGAAGTCTTGTGAACACGACTAACATTTCAAACAATCTGAGGAAGTCTTGTGAACACGACTAACATTTCAAACAATCTGAGCAAGTCTGGTGAACACGACTAATATCATTGCAAACAGTTTGAGGAAGTCTGAGGAACACGACTTCCAACAAACATCTTCCTTTAGAAACCTTAAGATGTTTAGATAAGGTCCGTGTGCAAAGCCTTGTCCCATGACTGAATATAGGGAATCCAGGAACAGAACCTCTCTTTTAAGTGGCTTAATAACCTACAGGGAAAATAGTCTTGGAAATGAGTCAACAAGTCTTCACCATTACGACACAGCTAAAGTCAATTGCAGCCAGGATTAAAAAAGACTAAAAAGAAAGGAGGACCTACAACTTAAATGTGTTAGCTTTTTTCAGTATGAATCCTTTCCATGAGTGGGGTTTTGTAATAAATACTAAAAATTCACTTACACACAGCAGAAAGTGCCCTGGGGTCCATAGGGGGAATATCAGGGCATCTTTCTTTTGGGGGTCCAACTTTAAGAAAGAAAATATAGCAAAAACTTAGCTCTGACTTTTAACACTTATTTGATCCATTATTTATTATATTTATTTTTATTAAATTTGAAAAGACATTTGAGGCTCCCTTTTTCATTTTCTCCATGTTGTACGACCTTAAAGTGTTGTCATCTTGTTGTGTGTTGCAAGTTTATTTTGAAAAGCGTTGTATAAGATATAAGGGTTATCACTATTAGTTGAATGTATTATGGGTACTTACTGGAAGACAGAGGAAAGGGTCACAGGATGAGGGCAAGAGCCACGTTGGTGGAATATGGAGATCCACAATGTAAACATCTTTCCCCTGTAGAAGATCTCTATCAGTAATTACAGTAATTGTAATTCAAATGAATTTGTCACAAATATCTGTATAAAATGACAGACACACCTGATACTGCAACATTTCCATGATAAGCCTAAAGCAAGCATTTCCCACCTGGAAAAACAACACTTTTAAACCACATTCCAGAAAAAGTACAATTACTTCAAAAATAAAACTAAAAATGTTCCCCACCACTGAATCCATTTCCCTTCTTAGTCCCAGGGATACAAAGTTCTCTCTTGTGAGGCACGTCTGACCATCTTTTACAATGATTTCATTCATTGGTCTGTCCTCATCCAGTACATAATTCATCTACACATTACACATATTACAAAGAAATGCAAGCTGTGTCAAACAAAAAAACACTCCAGGCCAGGGATTAAAGCAAGATAATATTTGTGAGCCTGAAAAGTTATCCTGCAGGAAATGTGAAAATGTAATGATTTTTACATTAATTTAAAACGGCTCTATGCCTGAAATCAGGCATGGTGCCTGATAACTTTAAGCTCTGAAACTTAAAGAAATGCAACAATACAAAAGAAAAAGACAATACAATAACATAAATGTGAAAAGAAATTGTGATAAAATAATGCAACCACATACCAAATGCTCTTGAAGGGGATGATGCACTCCTAGTGTCCATGAGGCGCGACAGGGTCTAAGGTTTGATGTCATAGTCAGAGCCTCGCACTGCTCCCCACAGTGGTCTGCCATGTCCACATCTGTAGGGACATTCACATGCACTGCAAGACAATGACAGTTCTAAGCATTGACGGTGATAAGATGTTTAAAAAATATTTTATTTTGGATTATGTAGGCAAACAAACATTTAAACAATGTTATCCTTCTGTGATGTTTTGTTGAACGGTAGTTGCCAAGATGCAGGCATTTTTTATGTATCTTTGTTAATTTAAGTGCTAGTTGTTCTAAAACAGATCTTAATGTAAATGCGTCAAAATAAGGAAATTAAAGTATAACTACCCAAAGTGGCTTTTCCATGTGCGTCAAGGGTGACATCTCCATGAGAAACTTGTTTAAAATCCTCCATTGTCTGCTGGTTGACTTTCTCATTGTGGTGATGTAAAATGTTACGCATAAGGAAGATGTGGCTTGCTGGGGAGAGAGAGTTCATGAAGTAGTTGTTCTTTCGCATGCCAGAAAACAGCTGCTCCACTGTTTGGGAGTTGACCCACCCACATAGCTCAGGCACAAGTCCAATTAATCTCAGAGCATCCTTTTCATCTCTTGTGTTGTACTGATGAAAAGTGTCGTACAGTGCATAGTGTTCTGAAGAACCAGTTGCAGGATGGCCATTAAGATCAGGTGGGTGTTTTTTTTAACTGCAACCATGGCAAATTCCTTTTAAGTTCCCCTCTCTTGGCAGATGCAATATTCTCTGGGGTAGCTGCAACCACTCTTCCTTCATATGGACTGAAGGGCAGTCTCTCTGGTTCCCGAAGGTTAGTATGAGTTACTAATCCCCGAACAAAATCATAGATAACAACGTTTGGAAAATGTTGGAAGGAAAGCAACATATCTGCATAATCGCGTGGGCTTTCAGCTCTTATGTTGAATTTTACTGAGTTCACAATGCCACAAGGACACATGATCACTGCCCAGCCACCTTGAAATGGAAATACACACGATTAGCTTGACCATTAACCTTGCTATCTTCAGGTACACGTACAGACACATAGTGACATGTTTACAACAATTAAATATTCTCTTATGTCATTACATAAATAATAGAACTACATATATGTAGGACACTTACCAGATGCTCCCCAAACTTTTTGGAACACTTTGTCATAAGTGCTTCTTGTTTTCATCTCCTCCCTCAAACGGAGGAGAAGATCCATTTTGGAGCCCTTTGAGTCAACGCCACATTCTTTAACAAGTTTTCTCAAGGCATCAACCTGTGTAAAAGTAGATGCAACAACAGCCAATAATTAAAAAGCAGGGTACATCACTGCAATCTTCCATGTGTTTTTTGCATTTAGTAAATAGTCAAATCTTGAGCGGTTTCAAAAACATCCAGCAGAGTAGACATCCAGTACAACAATGTACTTAATGTCTATAAATAATAATAAAAAGTTCAGTGCATTGCTACTACATTTACATAATTTAAAAATTCACCTTTAAGTTCATTAGTTCACTTGACAGCCGTTCTTCTGAAATGTCTATGTCTGCCTGTTCTACAACAGACTTCTTTGCTGCGAGTTTGGCATACTCAGTGTTGAGTACTTTTTTGCTGGCTCTGGTGAGAGGCCCAATCCATGGTGCCCATTTCACATAGGAAGGTGAAACTTTACATGGATTCTCACGGTTACCTTTGTAGTTTAAAAACAAAAGCTCTCTTAAATGTTATTGCATTTAATACAATTTATGGCAGTTAAAATTATATGCACAATCATCCATGGGACTAGAAAAGCATGCACATACATAGTTACAGGCAATTGTAGACAGATAGATACATCTTTTGGAAAACTTTTTAAAATATGGCTGCAGAATACTCCCTTTTACAGAAAAATGTCTATCTATAACTTACTTTGTAAAAAGCCTCTGCAAACAATTTCTTGGTCAACAGATTGCCAGAAATCTTCAATGTCAACATGACCATCAAACTGTGGCGGGGGTTCTTCAATATCACTCACTGTAAGACATTTTGCTCAAAATCAGTTATTTGGCAGTACCAATCATGACTCATGTTAAGAGAAGAGAGACCACTACCTGGCATGCTAAAAACTCCCTTCTTGTGCAAGTCCATTATCACTACAGGTGGATGGACTCCACAGTGCACACATGAAAAATTATAATTGTGTTCTGTCAACGCCTCAAAGTGAAGATAACCATGAAGAATGGAGTCATGGTTCGGATACTTTTTTTGGTTTGTCTGTTCCAAGATGTCCAAGGCCCTGCCAACTGCAGTGTGATTCTGTAATAACATTTGAAATTAGATCACGCCAGATTACAAGTCATGTTTGCTTTTCTCTTGACATTATGTGAGTTTACAAAACAGGATTTTCAGGGAGACACTTTAAGAGCAAGTGCTTATATATGCTTATATAGACTTCAAACTATCCAAATTCCTACATAACTGAATTAAAATAATTATGAAAATAGTACATGAGAAAAACATGCAAGTCATGTGTTTATTAAAATAGGATGGGTGCATTAAAAAGTTGCATGAATGCAAAAGTGCCCTGTACAGACTGTCTCAAGAACAGGCAAAGATGCAGTGTTAATATTGTGTGGTCATCGAAATTGTGCAGCCCCTCAGCCCATTCCTGGTATCTGTAAAAATGTCCACATACACCACACCTTTTACAGTATACAGTGTTCACATCTACAAGGAAGAAAAATAATACTGTATTGGTCATGGGATAACTGTAAGTTTTAATTTGAATTAACAATTTAACTGTATGTAACTGGCCTGTACTTATGAAATAAACTTGCTATCTTAAAGTAAAACTTTAATTAGACTAGGCCTTGTAAATATTAAGAAACAATAATGTATTCCTAAATAACACACACCTTCCAGTATGCCAGTAAACGTGACAATCTTTGCTCTTTGTGTAATAAAGATTGGATCCGAAAGAGGGATCTTCCCTGGGCATACAATGCAAAAGGTCTCAATTGGAATGAGGTGCTTTGGCAGAGTCTCCATGTTCTGTGGTGAACAAACATCTTTTGGCAGGACTGCTGGCAATTTCTTGTTGTTCAGCAAGTAAAGGACCATTGCATTCAAAGCTTTTTTGTCAGGTGGATAGAGAATAATTTCCTCAGTACTGTGTACATCTTGAGGACCAGATTCTACAAAGGTGTCAAACACATCACTGTCTGTACTTCTAACTTTTAAGAAAAGTTCAGGTCGAGTCTGGTTCAAGTGCCATTTTGCAATGGACTTATGAGGACATGAATTCCTTGGCTTAGAGCATGGGCAGTGCCAAGTATTTCTTTTTTTGTCGAAACAAACAGTTACTCTACCTAACCGAGAATAATATGAGGTGCATGTTTCCAGGACTGACACACATATTTTTGATGTTCCATTCCCTAATGAGACTTCTTTACTCAGTGGGCAGCTCTCAGACTCCGCTTTTTGCTTTCTAGCAAGACACATTTTCTTTGTATTTTCAGAAATCCACTTTCTTCCTACCATATCTGACAGAACTTCTTCCTTGAGTGTAATGTCTGGTTCGGATGAAATAGGACAGTATGATATAGACTTCACGTGGATGCACTGAAACCCCATTAAGCCACTTCTTCTGGAAAATTCAGAAGCCCGTTTGCATTGCTCCAGCTCACAGCTCACATGATGATTGTTACCCCAAGTGCATTTCTGCATATGTATAGGGTTACTAAATCCAGAAAAAGTTCTTCCGACAGCGAAAATGCCATTTTTACGGTCAATGCATTGGGATGGAAGATGGTGATTTGCCGTTACATCGACATTTACTGATGAGTGACGTCTTTCAATGTGTTTTTTGATATTTTTCTTATTCACAATCAAATTACAAAACAAGCATGTCGTTTTTTTGGGCCTTGACTTGAGTATTTTTGGGTTACTCATACAGGTGGTTTGGGCTGGAGTTGATGAGATAGGTGTGTCTTCACTGTCAGAAAGTGTAATGACTGTTGGATAGCATGCACGGACGCTGGAAGGTTCACTGACACTGGAGGTTGCACGGACGCTGGATGGTTCACAGATGCCGGAGGCTGCACGGACGCTGGAGGGTTCACAGATGCCGGAGGCTGCACGGACGCTGGAGGGTTCACAGATGCCGGAGGCTGCACGGACGCTGGAGGGTTCACAGATGCCGGAGGCTGCACGGACGCTGGAGGCTGCACGGACGCTGGAGGCTGCACGGACGCTGGAGGGTTCACTGACACTGGAGGGTGCACAGACACTGGATGGTTCACAGATGCCGGAGGCTGCACGGACGCTGGAGGGTTCACAGATGCCGGAGGCTGCACGGACGCTGGAAGGTTCACTGACACTGGAGGGTGCACAGACGCTGGAGGGTGCAGAGACACAGGGAGCTATTGACACATCAACTAACCCACATTTCTGCACATGGATCAAAAACAAATTTTGCCGAGTAATAATCCTTGCACAATAGCAGCAGTGATAATGATGACTTCTGCAACATCCACTGTGGCATCTGTATATTTTATACCCTATAAACAAATAGAAATACAGATTTACAAACTACTCATACATACCTTACAATGGCAAAATTAAAACTGTAAACAAATTAACATTGGAATTAAATGCTTAACATTACAATTGTCCAGTGGACAATTTGAAATATTTCTTTAAACTGACAGATACCTCCATGTTTAACAGCTGTCTTCTCGTGTGTTTGCATATGTGCCACAACATATGCATACTCTCCCATTTTGCTGCAGAACTGGCATTTGTAGTTTGGGGCTTCAAAAATTTGATTTTTTAAAATACCTTCCCTACAAACTGTTGGGTGAAGCTGGAAGAAAATAAATTAAGAATTACATTTTTTACACACATAATTTGATTTGATGGTGGACGTTAGAATTACTGGTATGGTACATTCTTGTAAACATGCACTAGTAATCAAAACAAAGAGTCTTGCATTATTCTGAATGCAGATGTGTGGGAGATATGTGGGGGAAAATAAATAACGTTACACGTTACATGTTACAGATTGGGCTCCCAAGTTACCCTAATGTTTACCCTTAACTTTAATTAATACCGCACGTTAAACCTCAGTTCAAACAACCACTAATATTATTTTTTTAACGTAAAGCTAACGTTACGACAAATTTAGTGATTCATTGCGCTAGCAAGCTTCTGTTCTGCCCGCCAAGTTAACGTTATGCTGCCTTCACGTGCTATCAGAAATGTGATATTTACAACTTCTGAAATCGTGATCACGAGCTCATAGCATTCAAGTTTCGAAATGGGAGGGTGTTCATGTACATTGTTATACCAAGGAAACTCTATTTATGTATTTACGACAATTCTGAGAGCACGAGAAGGCAACATTATTATTCCGCCAGTAAAATATTGCTTAACAACGCTAAGCGAGGACGGTTGAGTTTTAATAGATTATGAACTCCAGAAACAATACCAAAATGTGTTACTACTGTATGAAAATGACTTATACAATTCAATTTAAACGGTTATCTCTGGAAAATATTCTTACCGTTGTCTCCATGGTTGTCTCTAAACGAGTTGCCATCTTGCCAACAAAATCTCGTTCTGACTTCTCGTGTGATTCGGTGTGATTTGGACAACTTCAAATTACGCCCCCTTCAAGTTACGCCCCTGTCTTGCAGACCGCAGACAGACCCATCTCGTTTTTTCATCTAATTCCATTAACCCTTTAAACCCCACAGCAAAATCTTCAGTTTTAAATGAACACTTATATGTGTCCACACTACAGAGTGTTAGAGTAATTGAAGCATTGTTGAAGTTAATGAGACAATTAAGAGATTAGTTAAGTGATAATTGAGAATTAGTGATGAGCACCAGCTGTTAACAAGCAGAAGCACTCAAGGAAAGAGAAGTACAACTGACTTCAGCCACAGCCTTAGATGAAATCAACTGAAAATAAAAGAAGACATTAAAGCAGAGGAGGATTAAACAACTCCACAAACAGCATTACCAGCTTCACTTATTACTAACCAGATTGACCTTATTTCTGTCAGACATCTACAGAAGCTCTTGTAGAAAATGAACAGATCAAATTAACTTTTGATGTTTAATTGAAAATGTTTGGTCACCATTATGGTGATTAGTGTTTGCTTCAGTAGGGCTCTTGATCCTTGATTTTGTAACAGTAGTTTTTCTTTGGTTTCTACAACTGTGTTTCTTAGACACATTTGTTGTAGCAAAACACCTCTGATCAGGTGTTATTGGTTATGGTTATTATATAAACGTAATGGAATGCTTGGTTTGCTCATCTCATCCAGTATCTATTCCCTAACCAAAACTTTTTTTTTTTTACATATACATATATTACCCCTATTTAACATTACCAAAACTGTGACACTTTGTAAAATATCAAGCAGTGATTAGGATTCAGTTCTGAAAGACTTTAAACTCATGATATACAAAAATGGTTTGTACTATAGTGCCATTTAGACATGAAGAATCTGCATATGAATCTCAACAATGGTGACAGTCAAAAAAAAGATGTACAGATAAACTCTGAACATCACAAACACTACCAAAAGTCAACACAAAAACAACACCAAAAATAAAGGTAAATATTAAAAATTTAAGAAAATAACCAGGCTATTCATCAGCATAATTTATTCATGCCGCAATGCATGCTGGGAGTCATGGATGATTTGCATTGCAGAATGAAGCTTTTGATTGTCACCATTCTTGAGATTCATACGCCGATTCTTGATGTCTATTTGAGTCTGAAAGATTCTGGTATTCAAAATGTTTTGACCACAAGCTTTTTTCCGGTCCTTCAAATTATCTGGTTGTTGCAACACTGATGGTCTCATGCTGTAAAATTATTGGGTTACCAAAATATAAAACTTCATCTATAGATAGACAGAGCTCAGTGAATCATACCACTAATAAATAGTCAACATCATCTGTTTACTTTTTCTTTCGGCTTTGCATGCTATAACAAATGTATTTAAAACACACAGTTAGAGCAGCTAAAGAAAAACTAATGTTATTATGTCAAGGTTCAAGAGCCCAACTAAAGCAAACACTGATCACCATAATGGTAATGTCAAAATAAGTTCTGTAGATGTCTGACAGAAATAAAGTCAGTCTGGTTAGTAATGTGTGAAGCTGGTAATGCTGTTTGTGGAGTTGTTTAATCCTCTTCTGCTGAGATCTTCAGAGATTTAATGTCTTCTTTTATCTTCAGTTGATGAAAGCAACTTTTTTCTGTTCATGTATCTCTTTCCTTTGGTGATAACAGCAGGTGTTCATCAGTGTTTGAATTCACTCACTTATTTTCGCTCACTATCAGTAAACTAGTGTAGGGAATAGTGAATGAGGGTATAGGCAGGGCTTAATTTGAGCCGGAACACGCCGGAACATGTTCCGGCACCTCCGATGTTGGATCCGGAACCTTTTTTATTGAATCCGGCACCTCAAATGTCACTATTCAAATTAATCGTCAAAAAAAAATACTATTTGTGTAGTGTTCAATGTTATTGGTCGTGTTCGTATTTATTCCCTATGAAAGTTCCATAAAAAATTGTGTTCAACTTTCGATGCGTTTTGAGGTGAATGTTTAATTTAGAGTAAAGACCCGTTCACACCGCCTGCGATTTTGTCGCTGCGTGTCGCTGGCGGGGCTTCAGACAGAGAGGGGGAGCGGAGAGGGACGACGAAAGGTGAAGCACTTAAAGTGACATGCTATTCGCGCTTGTTGTGAAGCCTTGAGATCGCTGTTAGAAAAATGCACTGGACACGAGGTGTAGAGAAAGAAGCAGAATCGAGGCCGGGGGCACTATCGATGCTGTATGGGCCGTTTTGGATAAATAGGATAACGACCTGATGTGTTTGTGTTGATTATTGGGTGGTCATCATTAAAATAGCCTACTATATAGTTGTATATGAAATGTAGTATTATTATATATATATATATATATATATATATATATATATATATATATATATATATATATATATATATATATATATATATATATATATATATATTCTACTATATGAAATTTCATTGTGTTTATTTAAGTCCCACAATAGCCTGTTGCTGTTTATCTGGATGGAGTGTTTTTCTTCTTTTTTTTTCTTGGTTAATTAATATTCCGAAAAATAACTGCTTGTGAAAACAATTCATGCCCGTGCAGTGCATGTTCTGAAATAAAAATAAAAATTGCCTTGAATAGGCTACACGCAGCCTTGTTTGTTTTGCGGTCTATTGACGCAATGTTCTGCTGATGCGAGCCGCGAGAAAGCCCTGGTCTGTTGTAGAAAGGATACCATCCAATGCAACAAATATATTTAATGGCTAATGTATGCATAGGCCTATGCTGAGTTTAATTTATTTATGATTAGATGCGCTGCAGTTCACGCGCAATGCAACAACGCGGCGCACCGGTGCCTCCATTTCACGGTTATTATATTGTCTGTTATATTTGCTTTTTATTTATTAAATACAAGCAATTTGTTAATGCAACATTTACTAAAATTAATATACAATTTATACAAAACGAAATTCGTTTCAAAGAAAGGCTTTTTGTACAAAGCAAAACTTAATGAAAGTGGTAAAAGATAATGTCACCCGAATATATATATATATATTTAAAATATAGGCCTATATTTTATTTATATATGATGATCGTTATCGGTATTGCAAATGTTTTTAATTTGTTTAATAAATCTAATAATTCTGACTGGGCACATCACTATAGTCATAACTTTTATTTCTATCTCAAATTATTTTTAATAACTTGGCTGAGAAAAAAAAATGATAGGGGGTACGTTATTGAAAAAAGATTGAGAAGCACTGCTATAGGCAGAGTAAAAAATGTTTTGTTCTGTTACCTCCAACCTGCGTTTTGAGTCGCCGGATCCACCCCCCCTCTGCGCTCCGGGACCTCCCACTTTACAAATTAAGCACTGGGTATAGAGTGTGATTTGGAGCACAGCCTCTGAGTGTCGACTTTGAGCACTGTTAATTCACGGTATATTCCTGTTGGCTATTTTCTCGAAAATTACAAATATTACCCAGAATGCATTGTTTTCTACGGTATATTACTGTTTTAATGGAAAACAGCATTTTACTGTCAAAATGTGGCCGTTTTTTTACATATTTTTTTACAGTGTAGAGCATGTGACTGAAGCGGAGCGGAGCTCCGCTCATGAACCGCTCACCAGTAAAAAGATGTGTGCTCAAATCCCGCTCCAACATGACATTTCTCTGTACTGTAGCCTACTTTGCTTGTTTAGTTTCATATGTTTAAATATTATAATGTTATTTTTTTAATTTCATTTATGTTGATTATGAAATATGGTTATGATATACTGTATGTAAGAAGACATGGGGGTCAGAAATTATTTCGACCACTTTAAGTTTTGTTAAGTTTTTCTTTAAATTGAATATCATTTTGTATAAATTGTATCTTAATTTTAATCAATGTTTTGTCAACCAATTTCGTGGATTTAATAAATAATAAGCAAATATAGCAGGCAATGGCAAGGAGGCGCCAGCGCAGCGTGAACAACGGCTTAAATGAACAACTAGGGAAAAAAAACTTTAGTTGGGGGCAGCCCTAGCTATTTATTTCAGTAGGCCTATATTCGAACCAGCATGACACAAAGGGCATGAGCTATAGAAATGAACGGAATCTTCAGAAAGGCGCTCACTCTGGAGGAAAAATTACCGTTCTACGCAATCTCTATATGCACACTACAACGGTCACAATATGACCTCATGTATGTATGTTTTAAAAAACACAATTCCACATATAACTATTAAGCCTTTTTTTAATGGCAACTTAAAGTGTACAAATAAATTACTAAATGCTAAAAATGAATACATGTAAATTAACTCAAATTTGCAGCACCTCCACTTCACGTGCTCCTGCTAGCCTATTGGTTATGAATAGCCTATTGTACCCCAGAATATCAGCAGGGAACTGATCGGCGCACAGGGACAATAATAAATAAACACCATAAATAAAACTCACATCGGCAAACCTGACGTAAACCTGAATAGGCTACTGTACAATTTTATCATTGTAATAAAAAACGCAATTTGGCACATATTTCAACATGCTGCTATTAAGCCTACTACTAATTAATGCCTATTGCACAAATAATAAAATAACAAGTCTGCTTTAATTATAAGAAACTCCCCTAAAACGTCTATCATACAAAAGAATAGAGTCCTACGATTATATTCATAACAATACAATAATGTATTTCCTTGCAGATGGTGATAGAGAACGTGTTATACTCATAGCTCAACAGCGGCTGGCTGAACTGAGCGGCATGAGTCGCATTTGAGTGACGTAAACTTCCTTCTTCGATTGATTGGCTTGAGGATGAGCTGTCAATCTAGAACTAGTGGACCAATGGTGATGCTAAAACGTGCCCTAATTTACATGAAACTTGAACTGCAACATTTGTTGCAAGCACAGAATGTGGAAACAAGAGCAAAGGAGAAAAGAGCACGGACATGCAAAAAATTAAAATAAGAGCAGAAAACATGATTTTGTGAGTGATTCAGATAATTTTGAATGTATGATTCAGTTTTGAGCAATATAATTTGAAACAGTTTAAATATTTCAATATTTAAATAGTTTAAATATTTGATTTACACTTATTATTTGTATTTCCGTGACTGCGTTGTTTGTGATTCTGGTTAACTTTGCATTGATTTTTCAGTTTTTAAAACTTTGATTCACGGTTATTATTTTTTTATGTGTGACTGCAATAAATCTGGCGGGAATATGATCCCATAGGACAGGGGTGTCCAATCCTGATCCTGGAGGGCCACTGTCCTGCAGAGTTTAGCTTCAATCCCAATTAAACACACCTGGACTAGCAAATCAAGGTCTTATTAGTCATACAAGACACTTCCAAACAGGTATGTTGAGGTAAGTTGGAGCTAAACTCTGCAGGACAGTGGCCCTCCAGGACCGACTTTGGACACCCCTTTCATAGTGGACCCCACACCATTGCACATTTTGCGTGTCTCCCTAATCTAACACACCGGATTCAAATAATCAGGTTCATTAGTAGAGACTGCAAGACTTTAATTGTATGTGTCTGATGAGGGAGACACAAAATGTGCAGTGGTGAGGGGTCCCCAGGACAGGTTTGAGAACCACTGGGTTAGAGATACAGACAAGGAGGAATGCAAAAAAATAACAAACATAGCAAGGTGTGATTTACAGACCAAGAGCTAAAAAGTAATAGTCAGAGAAAAAAATGGTTTTAAAGAGGTTTTTGAAGGAGAGCAGGGGTGATGAATCCAATCTTCAACCAGATGGATTTGGATTAAATATTTTGAATGTTCCAATCCCAATCTGACTTCTGACCTGTAATGCTGCCTGAAACATAATCATACATTGTTTGTTTGTTGGCAAGAGGAGAAGTCAAGTCAAGTCAACTTTATTTATATAGCGCTTTTAACAATGTAGATTGTTTCAAAGCAGCTTTACAGTGTTAAACAGCAAAATAATGCAGCCTAATTTTATTCAGCTGTATAGCCATTTGATGTCATCAGTTCATTTCAATTTCCATACGGTGACAGTGTGGGCGTTAGATCAATAATTAGATCAGTAATTTAGTTTACATGGTTAAATTAGTTTATTAATTAGATTTATTTCGATGTTTAGTTGAAAAATATAGTGTCCCCAACTGAGCACGCCAAGCCAGAGGCAACAGTGGCAAGGAAACCAAAACCCCATTAGGTGACCTAATGGAGAAAAATAAACCTTGGGAGAAACCCGGCTCAGTCGGGGTGCCAGTTCTCCTCTGGCCAATTTACAAACAACGTATTATTATTATTATTCTGGCTGCTTTACAGGTCAGAGGTCATAATAGATCGGAATATTCAAAGGACCGGAGGCAACACGCTGGAGACGGGTTTATTGAGGATGATGTTGATTAAATAATTATTAAAGTGCAATATTCGAATGATCGGAGTCATCACACTGGTGACGGGTTTATTTAGATGCCGTGTCGATGAGGCAGTTGCAGGGGGAGGATAATTGACACGGTCTCTGCAGACACTTCGGGGTCCTGTGTTGGTCTTCTCTGGTCCACCATCTGATTAGGATACGGCCCGGATCTGGCTGACTGCAGTAAACCTCGGGATAAAACAGAGAGAATATCATTAGCGTAGATGCCATTCTTCTGATGATGTAACGAGTACATCAGGTGTTATGGGAAGTGTTCCCGGTTCCGGCTGACCTAGTTAATGCAGCCTAACAATCAATTAATTGAAAAAGTGTTTTATGTGTATGCCACAGTAAAGAGATGTGTTTTTAGTCTAGATTTAAACTGACAGAGTGTGTCTGCTTCCCGAACAGTGCTAGGAAGACTGTTCCAGAGTTTAGGAGCTAAATAGGAAAAGGATCGACCGCCTGCAGTTGATTTGGATATTCTCGGTATTAACAACTGGCCAGAATTTAGAGATCGCAGTAGACGTGATGGAGTATAATATGTTAAGAGCTCGCTCAAGTATTGGGGAGCTAAACCATTTAGTGCTTTGTAAGTAATAAGCAAGATTTTAAAATGTATGCGATGTTTAATAGGTAGCCAGTGCAATGTTGACAGAACTGGGCTAATATGGTCATACTTCCTGGTTCTAGTAAGTACTCGAGCTGCTGCGTTTTGGACCAGCTGGAGTTTATTTATTAAGCGAGCAGGGCAACCACCCAATAGAGCATTACAATAATCTAGCCTTGAGGTCATGAACGCATGAACTAACTGTTCAGCATTTTGCATTGAGAGCATGTGCCGTAATTTTGATATATTTTTAAGATGGTAGAAAGCAGTTTTACAGATGCTAGAAACGTGGCTTTCAAACGAAAGATTGGTATCAAAGAGCACACCCAGGTTCCTCACTGACGACGAAGACTTGACAGAGCAGCCATCAAGTGTTAGACAGTATTCTAGGTTACTACTTGTGGAGCTTTTTTGTCCAATAATTAAAAATTCAGTTTTTTCTGAATTGAGTTGCAGGAAATTACCAGTCATCCAATGTTTTATGGCGGCTATGCATTCCGTTAATCTTGTGAATTGGTAAATTTCTTCAGGGCGTGAAGAAATATAGAGCTGAGTATCGTCAGCATAACAATGAAAACTAATGCCATGCTTCCTAATAATATCTCCCAGTGGTAGCATGTACAGGGTGAAGAGTAGCGGTCCTAGCACTGAGCCTTGTGGTACTCCATACTGAACTTGCGATCGGTGTGACATCTCTTCATTTACTGCTACAAACTGATAACGGTCGCATAGGTATGATTTAAACCATGATAAAGCAATTCCACTAATACCTACATAATTTTCGAGTCTATTCAAAAGAATGTTGTGGTCGATGGTATCAAATGCAGCGCTAAGATCGAGTAACACTAATAGAGAGATACAGCCACGATCGGATGATAAGAGTAAATCATTTGTAACTCTGATGAGAGCAGTCTCAGTACTATGATACGGTCTAAATCCTGACTGGAAATCCTCACAGATACCATTTCTTTCTAAAAAGGAACATAATTGTGAAGACACTGCCTTTTCAAGTATTTTTGACAGAAAGGGTAGATTTGAGATTGGTCTATAATTGACTAATTCTGTAGGATCAAGTTGCGGTTTTTTAATAAGTGGTTTAATAATAGCCAACTTAAAAGTTTTCGGTACATATCCTAATGACAAAGATGAATTAATGATATTAAGAAGAGGATCTATGACCTCTGGTAGCATCTCTTTTAATAGCCTAGTCGGTACAGGGTCAAGCATACATGTTGTTGATTTTGATGATTTAACGAGTTTAGCCAATTCTTCTTCTCCTATAGCAGTAAATGATTGTAATTTTTCCTCAGTGACACTACAATGCTCTGTCTGATGTGATACTGTAGTAGACGGCTGCATGGTTAAAATTTTCTTCCTAATATTATCAATTTTACATGTGAAGAAGTTCATAAAGTCATTACTGCTGTGCTGTTTACAATCATCAGAAGTTGAAGCTTTATTTTTGGTTAATTTAGCCACTGTATCGAATAAATACCTTGGGTTGTGTTTGTTTTCTTCCAAGAGAGTTGAGAAATAAGCGGATCTAGCCGTTTTTACGGCCTTTCTGTATGCGATCATGTGCTCTTTCCACGAATTTCGAAAGACCTCTAGTTTTGTTTTCTTCCAGCTGCGCTCCATTTTTCTGGCTGCTGTTTTAAGGGCCCGGGTGTGCTCGTTGTACCACGGCGTTGGACTATTTTCTTTAATCTTCTTTAAGCGCAGAGGAGCAACTGTGTCTAAAGTACTGGAAAAGAGAGAGTCAATAGTTTCTGTTGCAACATCGAGTTCTTCTATGCTATCTGGGTTGCTGAGGAGATGATACTGATGAGGAAGAGTATTTAAAAAGCAATCTTTAGTAGCGGCAGTGATTGTCCTGCCATTTTTGAAACGAGGGGGCGGCTTTGCAACTTTAGCTAAATTAAGTATACAAGATACTAAGTAATGATCTGAGATGTCATCGCTCTGCTGCAGAATTTCAACGGTATCAACATTAATTCCATGTGACAATATTAGGTCTAAAGTATGATTATGGCGATGAGTGGGTCCTGACACGTGTTGCCTAACTCCAATAGAGTTTAGTGTATCTTTAAATGCTAATCCTAATACGTCTTTTTCGTTGTCTACATGGATATTAAAATCAACAACAATTAGTACTTTATCTACGGCCAGTACTAATTCTGATAGAAAGTCAGCAAATTCTTTGATAAAGTCTGTATTATGCCCTGGTGGCCTGTATACAGTAGCTAACACCAATGTTGAACGGGTTTTGTCATGTACACTACATAGCGTTACATAAAGCACCAAAACTTCGAAGGAATTATATTTGAAACTAGACTTCTGAGTCTAGGAGAACTGCTCCCCGACTGAGCCTTGTACAGACGACAACATTGTCAATAAAATTGTTTAAAAAAACAGTTTAGCATTGAGAGTAGCTTTTAAAAGTGAAGACAGTAATAGCTCAGATCAAAAGATTGGATATAATAACCACTATTCCAAAATGTGCTATTAGGCTATAATTTGACATTAAGTGTTATGTGTTTTTACATGTTACCATTAACATATGCAATAACAGTATGCTTAATTAAAATATCCAGAAAATGTTTGAGTGAAAAATGGAGAGCAATTCTTCAAAATAAACAAAACAGCAAACTACAAAACATATGTACTGAGGATTTTAAAAATTTTCTTCATGGATCATAGAACTGGCTGTTAGAACCGACCATCTGTGAACAATTAGTGGAAGCTTAAAGCAAATATTCAACTAATAAATGCTTTTTTAACCATTATTTACTCACACTAGATTAATATTAAACTTCTATTTTGACTATTATGTAAACATTTCAACATAAACAAGCCATCTTTTTAAAATTCATATAGTATGTATATTTGCCACATTTCTATCAGAAATTATCTTCAGGATGGCAACACTTCTTCACACAACCAAATTCCTCACTTGCAGTGCAAGGAGATAGTCTGCGTTCTGGACAGTGTTGTTTGAAAGCTAAACACAGATATGATAAGGTCTGGTAAACTCTGGTAAAATATGTAAAACTCCCTTTTCACTCTCCTCTTGAGAACAGAGCAAAGTTTCCAATTCAAGACATGGATGCACAAACTTTTAGCAGGAAACTTTTTTTATTTCTATTTCTTTGTAATGTATACATTTATTGTACTACAACTGAAATTTGCTCCAACAGCATTCTCCCTGGATCAAAAGGTATTTAATTGTTTTATTTTTAATTTTTATGAAGAAAAAAAAATCAGGTTTTTATCTTCTTTTAACTTTTTTTTACAAGTACAGATTTCAGAAAAGCCTGTTTGTAATTTATTATTATTATTATTATTATTATTATTATTATTATTATTATTATTATTATTATTATTATTATTTGCTCTGGTCAAACATTATCATTAAATATTAATCTGGATAAATAACCTTCACTTCAATCATTTATGTGGTAACATCTAAATTAGTTAAAATGTTATTTAACATTAATGTTAAATAACATTTATTCTCTAAATTGCTTGTCCTAAGCAGAGTTGCAAGGATGCTGGAGCCTATTTCAGCATCTCGGGCCAAAGACAGGGAAACACCCTGGATGGATGGCCTGTCCATTGCAGGGCATGACTGTATCAACCTAAATAACTTAGGTTACACTAACAAATCTAAATGTAAGGGCAAGATCAGGTAGAAATAGCTTTTTAAGGTAAGAATTGCAGATTACCACTTTTTACATTGTTGGCTTCCAGCTGGTTTGTTGTGCTACAGTAGCTTCTCGTATGATTGGAGCCATGCTGGTAAACCCAACAATGTGCCTTTGTTAAAATGTTGCTCTGTCATTGAAAGGATCACAGTCTTAGCAAAGGAAATTTTGTGGAACATTGTGTCAGTGATTATTCCATTACGTTAAACAGCATGCATATAAGAACTGCTATTTCTGGATATGAGGTGTGTATATGTACAGTGGGGAGAACAAGTATTTGATACACTGCCGATTTTGCAGGTTTTCCTACTTACAAAGCATGTAGAGGTCTGTAATTTTTTATCATAGGTACACATCAACTGTACCTATGACAACGGAATCTATGCAAATTAATTATTAAAAATCATACAATGTCATTTTCTGGATTCTTGTTTTAGATTCTGTCAGTCACAGTTGAAGAGTACCTATGATAAAAATTACAGACTTCTACATGCTTTGTAAGTGGGCAAACCTGCAAAATTGGAAGTGTATCAAAAACTTGTTCTCCCCACTGTATATGTATATATTTATGTTTTTTACTATATATATATATATATATATATATATATATAGTAAAAACATAATTATATAACTGTAGCTTCTTGTATCTTTGTCTGAATAGCTCTGCTAATACTTCCCTTTTGCTTATATATATATATATATAATAAATTATGTATTTTACTATATATAAAAAAAAATAAAAAAAAACTGTTAAGAGGAAATGTCTCTCCCAACAGCTCATGCTTTTGCCAATGCCAATAAACTTGCCCTTCTTGATATTGAATAACTGTCTGTATTTAAACAGCTGCAATGTAACGGAGAAGCATGTTTGGGTAAGATCTGTCTGTGCATTTTCTGTTTGAGAGGCCCCAATCTCTAACTTTGTCTTCATCTAACAGGCGATCCAGGTGACATGGGAGCAGACGGTGAAGAGGGCAGAATGGGGAAAACCGGCCCACCTGGCCAGCGAGGTCTCTGAGACGTTGTTGGTTTGTTATTTAATGAATCAGTGATAGATTAAAGGGAAGTTGGTTAAAACATTTCTGTTTACTGTTCATGGCCAAAAATATCCAGTAAACTCAAATCAGCTGCTTTAATAAAGCTTTGTAATGCAGTTGCTCTTTCTGTTTTTCAATGTAATTAATTTTGTTAATTCAAGATTAATTTATTTTGAATAGCACTTTTCACAAAACAGATTGTTTCAAAGGCTCTCCTTTTTTGCAAAAATCCTACTACAATAGGTAGTCCAGAGTTTTGTGAACTTGTATGAGTTTTGTGGAGTAAGCAATGTATTTGTATGACATTAAGCAGTAATGCTGCTCAGATAACAAGATTCTGAGCTACATTACACTGATGGAGCTGTTGTAATTCCCTAACTGCTATACAGTAGCTTCCTCTGTACCATTCTAAAGAAGTTGTAGCATAACATCTGTAATAAGTTTGACCTAAAGTTAGCTGTTTGATGTGTCCTTGCCCTCACTGGACATCAGAGTGTAGTTGGAAGACAGTCTGTTTCTGCCAGACCACATCTTCCCTTGAGGGAAGTCACGTCAGAGGCAGGCAGACATGTTAATTGAGGCCAAGGGCAGTGGTGTCGCCATGTGTTCAAAGATGGAAGTGTAATCTGTGGAGCTCTGCAGCAGACATGCCTCTTCCAGGCAAGCTGTTAATCAAACCAGTACAAGAACGCCTGGAATTGCAATCACAGGAAGACGTGCCCTCTCTTTCACACGTAAACGCACTTAACCCTCTGGTGCTCTTCGGTAATTTCTGACCGGAAAATTTTCGGTTTTGAAATTCTAAAAATCACAGCTTCATCGGAATGATATGAAACTTGGTGACTTTATTGGCATTAGGTATGTAAACACTAGGGATGCAACAATACAGTTAGTCCACGGTTCAATACATACCTCGGTTTTTAACCACGGTTTTCGGTTCGGTTCGGTTCTGATGGCTTGTCACATCAGTTTTTTGCTATTCTATTTTTAAGCAACAGGAACAGCAAGAGGTTAAGGAGAAAAAGACTATTTTTTTATTGCAATACTCTTTCTTTACTTTACTTAAAAGAATTGAAAAACCTTACTTAAACTTAAAACTTTACTTAAAAAAAAACCCTGTACACATTCCTAGTGTATTGTATAATGTAAAATAAATATATATAAAGATTTTCACTGGCAGCTCAGAGCAGTACAGCAGCATTTAAGTATGAAATTTAATAAATAAATGTAAAAATAAAATACTACATAGACTTCACTATAAAATATACATTGATTTTTATTAAAGCTACTGTATTAGTTTTTCAGTCAAGAGCAGTGAGTGATTTTCTATTTGTCTTTTGTTGTTGTATTAACATTAAAGGGATAGTTCACGCAAAAATGAAAATTCTCTCATCGAGAAATGAATACAGGTTTAGAACAATATTAGAGTGAGTAAATAATGACATAATTTTAGAAATGAACTGTCCCTTTAAGGACAGCTGCTGTCAATTTAAAGGGATAGTTCACCCAAAAATGAAAATTCCAAAGCAACCATTGACTATATATAGATATTGACAAAATATCTTTTGTGTTCAGCAGAACAAAGAAACTCATACAGGTTTGGAACAACTTGAGGGTGAGTAAATGATGACAGAATTTTCATTTTTGGGTGAACTATCCCTTTAAGACCTGCATGCATCTAATACAGACATGCCGATTTTACTTTCACTTTAGACATAACCGACTGTCTTTATGTTAACCTTGTGTATTTGACTACTTAGTCCAGTAATCGCGTGTTTGACTGGCGTTTAGTGCGCGCGCTCGGAAAAGCGCATGTTAAAACCGTGCATAAGCACATTAAATGCGGCAAGGCTGTAAAACGTATGCATATAAAGAACTTTCGTGATTGTGAATAACTATAGTGTTCCGTGAGTATAACTCTACCACTAACGTGTGATGTGAATGTATGTTGCGTTGTTCAGTATATTGTGATGGAGGCAAATGATAGAATTTGTAGAAATGCAAAACCGAAAGTAAATGCAAAACCGAAAGTAAATGCAAAACGCAATTCACAAGCGTGTATTGAACCGCGAATGCCGTACTGAACGGTTCAATATTATATTGAGAATTGTGGCATCCCTAGTGAACACACAAAAAATTGAGGGCATGAATCGAGCATGCTAAGTGGTCATACAAAAAATACTACCTTTCATTATCTTCGGTCACAAATGACCCCGATAGGAAATGAATGGGAAATCTGCAAAAACAAAAAAAATTACCGAATTTTTGTGTGTACAATCTGCAAATCGGCCACAATGCTGAAAAAAAGTCATCAAGAGTGTGATATTGACACATCTACTCACACACATACGCACACTTACACACACTTACACACACACACACACACACACACACACACACACACACACACACACACACACACACACACACACACACACACACACACACACACACACACACACACACACACAAACAAACCACTGTATCTGTAATACAGAGCAAAGTTTGTGGAATGTGAAATCCATTCAATAATTCAGTCATAATGCAGAAACAGATCACAAAAGTGAAGGGGTGACACTCTAAATCTTCTCTTTCTCTTTCTCTCTCTCTCTCTCTCTCTCTCTCTCACACACACACACACACACACACACACACATCTTTCTGAACATTTTTAAAAACAAAATACATAATTCACATAAAGTTGAATGAATGTTTTTTTTTTTTTAATTCAAATTCTGAATAAAAAAATGGGTAGTAAAATGCTTCCTTGCTTTCTCTTCCGAACACAATGATTAGGTTTGACTGTATACATAATAATAATAATTATTATTATTATTATCATAATACAAAAACTAACACTTTAAATCACTATTTCTAACAAAAAATGTCAAATCCATCTTTAAAAAAAAAATCATTAAATGTGTTCAAAAGAGAACTAGGGAATTCACAAGCCTCTCCATATAAACCTCTAGTGGTTACACCCATGGTTGCATGTTTCCATAAATAATTCCAAAAGAGGGCGCTAATCTGCCTTCAATTTTTTTTTAAGGCATAGACTCTATTTTAACCTGAAATATTGTTTAAAAATGACAAAAAACACACACAAAAAAAAGGTATTATTTTCAATGGCAAAAATAGACCATAATTATTGCATAAATATTAATAAGTACCATCAAATTATCTCAAAATACAAAAGAAAATAGAAAAAAATATTATTGAAGAAAAATAAATTACATTGGTTTTACTGGGGTGGAGGAAGTTAAATTTTTAGGTGTCCGGTCACTTATGACCGGGAAGATAACCAAAGCTCCCCAATAACCATACCAAAGATAACCAAAGCTCCCCAAACGAAGGGTTAAAAAAAAGGAAGAGAAAAGTGCCAGGAAGAGAAAAATGCCTGTTTTTTTTACTCTACAGAGTGACCACAGAGGCATTAAGTTTTAGAATGGCTGTTTACTGCTAATTTTTGGTTGTATTTTTAGCTATGCATCTAAAAACATATTAGCAAAATGCTATACCTAACAGCTAAATGTTCCTCTAAAAAAAGGGGAAATCTGAGAATTTGTGGGCTTGACTGGCAAAACCATGGCAGACTCTGCTTTAATTCATTTTAAACAAGTACAGGGAATTATTATTCCAGTTTTTAATAATCCTCACACCCTCAAAGCAAAAATTAAATCATTCACAAGAAAAGAAAGAGAAAAAGTTCCAAAGTTTAAAAATTAAGTATTGCAGGAGTTCATTGAGACATTCAGATGGTTCAGTTCCTCTTCTCCACATAACTTGGTTTAGACATTAGGATGGTACGTCTGCTCTACAAATCATTTAATAAATGATGTCTGAGGTTTTCCAGCATATTTTGCCTTATAACTGAAATATTTTAATAAATGGAGCAATCACTGAAGATTGCAAACAGCAGCTGAAGAAAAAAAGAAAAGAAAAAAAAAAGATCCATACAGTATGAGAAAATATGTATGGGAATGTCATTGCCACTAAGCCAAAATGAGTAATCACAGAAATTATATTGAATGACACTACAGAAATGAAAGCAATTGTATCCTATTATTGCTTTGGCAGTTGTATAATATTATTGCTTTGCAAAACTCAGGAATGCCTATTACCCATTTCCAGATGGATATTTAATTAGGAACTTTGGTCCAAGGCTGTCACAAGCAGTCCCAAAAACAGCTGTCTGAAAGCTTTTAACGAGCTGGAAAATTTTTATATCAAAGACTACTGACACAATATAATTTTGCCACACACAAAATGCAATGATTGAGGCTAAAATAGTATGCACGTAACAAGACTAATTTTGCTTTGATATGTGCTTGATTCCTTTGGAAAGGCATTGTGAGACAATTTTCTGGAATTTTGGCAGAGTCAGATAACTAGTAACCTTTTTGTCTTCTTTCATAGGCCTGACCGGTGAATGTGGAGAAAAAGGAGAGATGGCCCAAATGGGAAAGATGGGCCCTAGGGGAATGAGAGGTTAGACTCTAAACGGAGATTGAATTCTGTTTGTTTATGTATGCTAGGGAATCATCTACAGAAAGACACTTTCCTTTCCATCCATGTTGTGCAGTATTTTCTAATTTGTCTATGCCCTTTCATTCACTATAGTTCATGTTTAATCATTCCTTCCAGACACTGAACATTACACTGAAATAGAACTAAACAAAATTGTTGGATGGCAATGATTACTTGTGGTTGATCTGTAAAGTATGTTGAAAATGTACTGAGCACTGAAGGTTAAAATACAGTGATCATTGATCAAATTAAGTAATGTGGATGTCCTAATGCCCATCTAGAAAGTGACGGTATTTATTGTCCTACATTAATATTTTAAACCAGCAATATTCCAGCAAATTTGCCACACCAGGAAAATAAACAATTGACAGAATGTATAGTATGTATAGTTTGAACTTACTCTCTACTTACTCTGAAAATAATTGCAATAGAAGAGAAGAGAAGAGAAGAGAAGAGAAGAGAAGAGAAGAGAAGAGAAGAGAAGAGAAGAGAAGAGAAGAGAAGAGAAGAGAAGAGATTTACTTCCCAAGTGTTTATAAGAGGACCAAACACGAAGGTTAGGGAAGGAAAGGTTATGGAAAATCATGGTTAGTTGGAGACTGACATAATTTGCCCTGCAGATAAGGGGGAAATAGTGTCAAGTATGTGCACTGCTGCCATCTACTGGTGATTCATTGTTATTACTGGATATATAATATTTAAATAATATATATGTGCTTGTAACATGAATAATTAGTGGCTAATGTTTAGTTAGATTAGACTGTATGTTTTAATGGAATGTCAGAGGTTAAATTGTAACTGTTAATCTATTGCTGTGACAGGTGACAGGGGACAACAAGGAATTGATGGTCTCCCAGGGTTAAAAGGAAAGCCTGGTAAATATCAAAGCATCTTTGTGTTTTCCACTTTAAAGGCATTTCATATAATAAGAAAAATACTTGTATCATACCTCTGAATAAACAGTAGGCATTAGATTTTCTTCATATTTATTATTATTGATGACAACAATTGAACAATTTGTGTGACAGGTATGACCTGTGACTGTGGGAGGTACAGAAAGGTTGTCAGACAGATGGAGATCAATATAAGCAAACTGAGAAATGCTGTCAAGTTTCTTAAGAACGGTGAGACTTGTGTGTTTAATTAATCGAATTTGTTTTGGATCAGAGAACTGTCAATCTGACGTTTCCTATATGCCATCAGATCAGAGAAGGCTACTGTCAAAAAAGTTTGCGTTTGGAGCCTCAACAACACCATTAGATCAATGAACTCGGTCAATGCTTTGGCAAGGTAACACTTTTTTTAACCATAAAAAAAAGCTAAATTCAAACTAAAGGCCAATTAAAATAACAGGTAGCCTACAAATCTGTATTTTGTTAGGGCAGTATTTGTGGCAGTCTAGAAATCACGCTGTGAATGGGCAGCATTGCTCCTATGTTAGAGGCAAAATATAACTGCACACTTACTTCAGCATTTCATGAAGAAGTGAATGCAGTTATATTTTAACTCTAAAGCTTTCTTCTCTTAATTGCACCTCCAAAAGGTTTTTGTGCCAATGCATTGTTAAAAGAATCAGTGTGTTTTGTAATTGTCCCATATAAAACTTTAGCGGCCAATTTAAAAATGGTATAATAAAATGTGCAAATTCACAACATGAATACATCCTTTATTAAATCACGTTGACAAATTGAACGTATCTTTACGGATGGTGTTGAATGCTGTATCGATTCATTCAGTTCTAATAGCGCTTAACGCAAGCAGTGTCGTACACACAAAGGGCAAAGTGTTGCTTTATTTAAAGGGGAAGTCCACGCATCAATGAGTAACAAAAATCACACTGAATCAGTATTTATTCTTCTTACTTTCATGTGAAATGTACTAATAACACATAATAATTATGTAGATGTCTGAGAACAATTTCTTAGCAACTAGGGACTGCACAAATATAGGCTATATATTATAGGCCTACACTCAAAAAAATATTTTGGTCTAAATATAAGTTTTATGTATTTGAATTACATTACAATTTTCCATCCATTTGGACTACATAGTTTTAACATAAACAAACAAATAAACTTAATGTGATTCATATTTGTCAGTCAAACGTAAATGAAATAGGTACGTTTTATGTAATGGTACACAGAAAAATGCCCATGATAAATTAACACAGCCTAGTGCACACTACTGAGATAAAGTACCATTGAAGCAGTGTTCAAGTTAATGAGATAATTGAGTGATGATTGAGAATTAATTATGAACACCTGATGATAAAGAGCAGAATCACTGACGGAAAGAGAAACACAAGAACTACAACTGACTTCAGCCACAGCCTTAGATGAAATCAACTGAAGATAAAAGAAGACATTAAATCTGAAGATCTTGGCAGAAGAGGATTAAACAACTCCACAAACAGCATTACCAGCTTCACACATTATTAACCAGACTGACTTTATTTCTGCAATTTTCTGTTTATAGTTTTGTTTGAAGTCACCATGCTGGAGATCAGTGTCTGCTTTAGTTGGGCTCTTAACTCTTTAACTTTTTTCTCTAGCTCCTTTAACTGTGTGTTTATAAAGCACATTTGTTATGACAGGGGAATCCAAGAGAATATCTGGTGATGTTGGCTCTTTATATATTGTTAATGACATCGTGTGGCCAAATCACTGATCTCATTTGGAGTCTAATATTCTGGTTATTGTGGTACTGTGTTAATAGTTTTGTTTTATTCATAATAGTTGCCATGTGATTCTACAGCATGAGTTACAGCACCGTTGTGGTATTCGAATAATATGCAGGATTTAAATCTATGGCATTGCTTAGATCTACACAGACATCAAGAATCAATGTATGAATCTCAACAATGGTGACAATCAATTAAAATCTTCAAGCTTCAGTGCATGTTGGGTACCACCAATCAACCCCCCCCCCCATGTGTCCCAGCATGCATTGCGGCATGAATAAATTATGCATCTGAATTGACAAATTTTCTTTGATACTTACTAATTGCTTTTACTTTTGCTGTTTTTGTCGTGACATTTTAGTTGCTTGTTTTATGTTCAAAGTTGATCTGTTTATCTTAATTTTTTTTGATTGTCACCATTGTAGAGATTCAAACGCTGATTCATGATGTCTGTGTGTGTCTAAGTAATGCCATAGATTAAAACCTTTTGTGCACTTTTTTTCTGGATATTATTCAATTAACACAACCGTCCTGTATCTTGTGCTGCATAATCCCATGGCTAATACTATGAATACAACACAATTAATAACACATTACCTCTATAACCAGCAAATTGGCCTCTAAATTAGAGCAGTGATTCAGGCCTAAACAAAAAGCCAACATCACCTGATAATATTTTCTCTTGGATTCCCTTGAAATAACAAATGTGCTTTATAAACACCCAATTAAAGGAGCCAGAGAAAAACTAAAGCTAAACAAATTAAGGGTCAAGAGCCCAACTAAAGCAGACACTCATCTCCAGTATGGTGACTTCCATACTATGAAACTATTATTTTCATTAAAACAGAAATTACAGAAATAAAGTCAGTCTGGTTAGTAATGCGTGAAGCTCATAATGCTGTTTGTGAAGTTGTTTAATCCTCATCTACTGATATCTTCAGAGATTTAATGTCTTCTTTTATCTTCAGTTGATTTCATCTAAGGCTGTGGCTGAAGTCAGTTGTAGTTCTTGTGTTTCTCTTTCCGTCAGTGATTCGGCTCATTATCATCAGGTGTTCATAATTAATTCTCAATCATCACTCAATTATCTCATTAACTTGAACACTGCTTCAATGGTACTTTATCTCAGTAGTGTGCACTAGGCTGTGTTAATTTATCATGGGCATTTTTCTGTGTACCATTACATAAAACGTACCTATTTCATTTACGTTTGACTGACAAATATGAATCACATTAAGTTTATTTGTTTGTTTATGTTAAAACTATGTAGTCCAAATGGATGGAAAATTGTAATGTAATTCAAATACATAAAACTTATATTTAGACCAAAATATTTTTTTGAGTGTAGGGCTATACAGGCATCTGGCTATTAATTTGAATCCTTATTAACAAGTATATACAAATATAATTTGGTATGTATGTATTTGTTAATTAATACCAGTAATACCAATGTTGCAATGGGGGCACCAATAAGGATATCGCCTAGGGCGTCAGAATGAAACGGCCCTGATTCTGGCTGCTTTACTGGTCAGAGGTCATAATAGATCAGAATATTCGAAGGACCGGAGGCAACACGCTGGAGACGGGTTTATTGAGGATGATGTTGATTAAATAATTATTAAAGTGCAATATTCGAATGATTGGAGGAAAAATACATTTTGTATGATTAAAGAGTGTGGTATTTTCTGCTCCTATGCAAAGTAATACTGAGCCAACAGCTCCATTCCGTGTTGCATGTCACACTTATTTCCACTGAAAACACAGACAAATGATTACAAGACACTAACCAGTACTATGTTTTGTCAATTTCATTAAAGTGGTTCTAGGTATCAGGGAGACTGAGAACAAGTTTTACCTGCTGGTCACAGAGGCACGGAGGTATGAAGACTCACTTCTAAACTGCAAGTTGCGTGGGGGGTCTCTTGCTATGCCCAGAACCACAGAGACAAACACCTTGCTGGCCAACTATATCAGAGAAGCTGATCTTACGCATGTGTTCATAGGGCTACAGGTAGGGGTGACAGAGGTGGGGTACATGTATGTTGATGGTAACCCCCTCTTAAATACCACAGTCTGGGCACTGCAGGGGCCACGCAGTGGCAAAGGTGGCTGTATGCAGCTTTGTAGTACCGGAGGCTGGAGCCAGGTAGATTGTGGAGCCACACAGTACTACATATGTGAGTTTGTCAAAAACAAAAACACTTCAGCAACTTAAATCTTGTGATGGTTTAATGGCCACAGAGGAAATTTATTTTTATATCATCATTATTTTTTAAATGCATCATCCATCTTGTGTCATACATCTTTTCTCATATATCATGTATTTTGATGTTTCTGATTTTATGAAAATGATCCACCACCGTTCAAATCACCTAAGTTAAATAAAAAGTAAATAAGATAACAAGGGGTCTGTGAGTGTCGATGCCTTTCTTTAAATAACTGTGTGGAACTTTTCATTCTAAATTTTTTTTTTTTTTTTTTTTATAGCAAAATACTGGCAATACTGCAGCAAGTGATTGTAAAAACTATATTACAATAAGCTACTACAATTGCCGAATAATGTTATTTTATGATTACTGTAAATCATACCTGTACAATGTAAAATAAAAAACGATAAATTTACAGCTGTTTTATTATTATTAATTTGCAGACTCGACTCACTTCTTATAATTCAGTAATACTGTTGCTTCATCGTTTACAAAATAAAAAAACAAGTGATTTATTATTGACATTAGGTAATACTTATCACTATCTGCACAGATAGCACTTCTTTTCCCAGCAGATAACTAGAAATGCATGCTTGCTATCTGTTAATCATGGCAATGTCACATGTGAAACAGGAACTTTTATAAGTAGCTTTGACAAATGCAAAGTAACTTCAAATTTCTGCGCACATTAATTACAGTGTTCAGTATATCCCTCATTATTGTACAAAGAGTCACAAAAATAGCTGTGGTCTTATCCACAAAACTAGGCAATAATTTATGAATGGGCCTGTGCACTTCACCTCTATTCATGGAGGGAGAATGTTTTCTATCGACTATCATATTTCCAGAAATCCTTCCACCCCTTTCAATTGTATTCCACTTCAGCTGTTATTGATTTCATTCAGTACATGAAATCAAATAAGTACTCTTAAACTCCATATATGAATTTTATAACTCCACAAAGCACTGGAGGAAATGTACATTATCCAGGCTTTTCTTAAAAATAATTTTGGGGTGTAACAATATTTACTCAGGTATGTTGAACCTAAGCATATATGCATTAATCATTAACCAAAGTTGTGAAACTGTTCAGTTATTTTTGTACATTGCCAAACAAAAGAACGAAAGTCTTATGTTGCAAGGAAAATAAAAACTCAGAGGCATGTATTATATATAACTACTTTTTAAATAGGCATTTAAATAAGTACTTTTTAAAGTAGGTATTCATTCACAGTAAATGAAACTGCATGCTCTCAGTCCCAGGGGTTTGGCTGAATTGTGGGAGTGAGAAAGGACTGAACAAAATGGGAGTGGCTGCACACCGGTGAGACCTGTTCCTGATACATGACTCCTGCAGGATTTTCCAGTGCGTTAGTCTTTTGTTCAACCTGTCCTTGTCGAGCTGAATGAGGATGGCGGAAACACAGAACCCGGCCACTACCTCCTTCCCAGCACCGACTATTTCTCTACCCCTCGGAGTGGAAATACTAAGGACGTATTCTGGGGCTCTGATTTGTTTGGAAATTGTAAGTGTTGTTGTTTATAGCTATTTCAAGACTTACTGGGTTAAACTTCTATAATTCACAAAGGCGTGTCCCTTATAATTATGCAGTATACACCTTGATAGCTAAAAACATGGCCACAAAATGGAAATCATAATAATAAGGCTGTTATGATGATTTGTAATTGATAGTCTGCAATACAGTAATACTTTATTATGTCTGTACACACCAATTATACTACACAAACTTAAAGGTTTTTGAATTCAGAAATTAATTTTTCCCCTTCTCTCAAACATTAGGTTTTTGGAGGATTGGTGTGGATATTAGTAGCGTCAACGAATGTGTCCGTGCCATTGTTGCAAGGATGGGTGATGTTTGTGTCAGTAACCATGTTCATCTGTTCATCTGTTTACCTCGCCCTGTTTCTGCTGGGCCTGGCTGACAAGATTAACACTGACTGGAATTTCATGGTGAGTGTGCGTTACTTTAAAAATTCACAGTGCTCAGATTAGCACATACATGGAGTTGACATTTTATTGTAGATTATTGTACACTAATTGCCTGGACAATCTTCCAAGTAGAGTTTGGGGTTAAGCACCTGGCTCAAAGTCACAGGGTTGGTAGAGCAGGAAATACTAGTGCTTGCAAGATTTGTCAAGGTCATTTTGTCAGGTAATTTTATACGTTAAAACTTTTATTAAATCTACATTATTTTTGTAATATAAAGGTTACCTTAAAACATTTTGGAAACTATGCCTTTATTATTAATCCATTATATGAATCACTATGTTAGTTATTACATAGCTATTACACTACATTAAAATGATGATTTGAGGTGTCATTTCCACCACAACTAACAGATTTGCACCAATTAATTTTTTGAAAGTTGCTGTAACAAGAAATACCTGTGAACAAAACATCAGATTAGTCCCCCTTTGCCAGTGCCCACACATTGTCATGTTTTTTTCTTTTTTGAGCTCAAAAATCAACACACAATAAGTTTAATTTCATTCAATGTGAAAATATATAAAATATTACGAAAAGACAAATCACAATTCAAACAAATATACGCATCAATCAATTGATTTTCGTGATTTACAAGTCGGACACTTTCTGCTTCCCATATTGACGCATACTTTATCACAGATTAAGTGGATTAGATGCAATATTTGTCAAATACACAGATTTCAGACCTATTCATGAAGCAACAGAAACATTTTTCATGTGCTGCTTAAAGGGATCTCTTACAGAGTTCATCCTAAAATGAAAATGTTGTCATCACTTACTCACCCTTAAGCTGTTCCAAACCTATATGAGTTTAATTCTTCTGTTAGAAGATAGATAGAAGAAGTTAGAAGAAGATATTTTGAAGAATGGTTGGTAATCAAAGAGTTGATGGTATCCATTAACTTTCATAGTAGGAAAAATATCAATAATCAATAGCTTTAAAATGAATTATCCCTTTAGTACAGTTCAACATACTATTTTACTACCAATAAAGTGGGTCTATATATATTTAATCAGTGCTATTTTGACACAATATAACATTATGGTTGCATAAAAAGAGTTTTTACTGATAAAAAAAATATTTATGAGCATTAGCGGAACTGAAGGTTATGGAAGTAAAATAATGCCAAATGTTTTTGAAATAAAAAAGCCTGTTGAATTGCACTACTTGAAAAAATATGCATTGCATTAACCATGATTGCATTTTAATGCATTGTATTTTTAGGGCTTGCATTTATATGGGCTGAAATTCAACATGGTTGTATATTTAAGCTGTGAATATTTCAATTCAAAACATTTCAAACACATTTTCATTAATAAAAATTCAATAATCCATATTCTCCTTTCATATTTCACTTCCAAAATATTCAAACTGTTTAAAAATACAACCTATAATATCCAACAGGCAATTTTCGGTCCGTTTTTATTTCGCTTTACAAATTCGCTCCACAATTCAGTGGTTCAAATTCGACGGCAAATTCGATGGCAAATTCGACATTGAATCAGGGACTGGAGGAAAAGCAATAGACTACCGATGCATTATATCTATCTGCTGTTAGTCGCCCTCACCAGTAGGTGGTGCAAGCGCAACGCGTGTTGACAACATCAAAGCAACAGACAGAGACGAGAAGCCTTCATAAAACATCATTTGCTGAAATGGACCGAGCGGTGAGTAAGAGTTATTATGAGTGTATATATAGTATATAACTTACATGTTGAAAAGGCTGATTAAGACACAAATCATCACACGAGCATTTACTCAAGTGTCTTATGATACGACTTTTTTTTTGTCAAAAGTGATAAAAGGTGCCTTGCTGATCTCAGCACTTCATTGTCTCCCTTGTATAACAAAGTTAACATGAATTAAAGATAGAGGGTAGCTTTAAATATATCACTTCATCACAGATGTCAAAATATTAATGCAGATACAGAGCTGCGTATCTCAAAAGCATTGTGGAGCTATGTTGATTGTTTAAGACTAACGTTATTGGTGCTTGTTTTTCTACGATGCTTTTGAGATAACGTTACACGGAGACAATTCACGTTTAACTTAATCATATACCGTAACATGAAGATGAACTGATATTGTGGTAGAAATGTACCATTTTAATATATAATTGCGGAATTTAATTTATAAGTAGGTTGTATTTAATCATGCTATATCTAAATAAAATTAACTTTGCCATCATTTAAACCCATCCATCGAATTAGTATTCTGTCATTAGTGACTAAACCAAACAATACACATGTCTTAGCGTATAACAGTTGTTTTACTAAAATTGTATCCACTTTGCAGTCACGTCACTACCATGGATACCTGGCGGGCAAAAGGCAAACACTGAGAGAATGAAGTACTTGCCAGCCAGTACTAGTGACATCACGTGCAAAGTATGAATTAATAGGATCTTGCCAGGACGTCGCCAGTATTAATATACAAAAGTTGGTGTTTTGAGGTGTAAACGATCGTCGCCTGCATGCCAGATAGTTGTGCGATTGGATGCACAATAACCACATTTTGTCAGCGTTTGTTGCCGCGCCAGGTAACTTATCCATGTTAGTGACGTGACTGCAAAGTATTTAGGCCTATATCAATGCTAAAGGCGAGGGAATTCTGGATTAATCAGAAAAATCACCTTCCTTTTGAACGCTGTAAAAAGTCGTATCATAAGACACTTGAGTAAACGCTCGTGTGATGATTTGTGTCTTAATCAGCCTTTTCAACATGTAAGTTATATACTATATATACACTCATAATAACTCGTACTCACCGCTCGGTCCATTTCAGCAAATGATGTTTTAATATGAAGGCTTCTCGTCTCTGTCTGTTGCTTTGATGTTGTCAACACGCGTTGCGCTTGCACCACCTACTGGTGAGGGCGACTAACAGCAGATAGATATAATGCATCGGTAGTCTATTGCTTTTCCTCCAGTCCCTGATTCAATGTCGAATTTGCCGTCGAATTTGAACCACTGAATTGTGGAGCGAATTTGTAAAGCGAAATAAAACGGACCGAAAATTGCCTGTTGAATATTATAGGTTGTATTTTTAAACAATTTGAATATTTTGGAAGTGAAATATGAAAGGAGAATATGGATTATTGAATTTTTATTAATGAAAATGTGTTTGAAATGTTTTGAATTGAAATATTCACAGCTTAAATATACAACCATGTTGAATTTCAGCCCATATAAATGCAAGCCCTAAAAATACAATGCATTAAAATGCAATCATGGTTAATGCAATGCATATTTTTTTCAAGTAGTGCAATTCAACAGGCTTTTTTATATCAAAAACATTTGGCATTATTTTACTTCCATAGAAGGTGCACTGTAAAAAACACAACTTGAAAAAAGTTGAAATGACTGACTTAGTTGTGTTGGCTCAGCAAAAATTCACACGCTGTAAAAAACACAAATTGAAAAAAGTTGAAAAGGCTGATTTTGTTTTGTTGGTTCAGCAAAAATCCACACTGTAAAAATATCGTACAACAAAAAAAATCTTAGTACTAATTTCCACTAGCTTTTTCTTGTTGACTCAACTTTTGTAAATAACAGTTATATGAACTGAAAATAAGTTGTCTGTGACACAAAATAATTTTTTAGTTGACACAACTTGACATTATTTGTTTTCTGGAGAGATGCAACTATTCTGTAACAAATCTTTTGTAGTTGAGCCAATTCAACAATTTGTGTCTGTTGGAAACAGAAGTTCTTATCAAGAATTAACAGGTGCAGATGTAGATTTTTTTATTGAACATTTTTGGTCACCATTTTGGTGATGAGTGTTTCCTTTAGTTGGGCAGTTTGACTCATAGTGTTTTATGTGAGTTTGTGGTTTTTGTAACAGTGTTTAACAAAACACTTAATTTGTTGCAAAGAAAGCTATAACCAATGATCAGGTAATCTAGATCAGTGGTTCCCAACCACGTTCCTGGAGGACCCCCAACAGTGCACATTTTGGATGTGTCTTTTGTCTGACACACCCACATCAGGTCTTGGAGTAGCTACTAATGAGCTGATGACCTGAATCAGGTGTGTTTGATTGAGGAGACATGCAAAATGTGCACTGTTGGGGGTCCTCCAGGAACGTGGTTGGGAACCACTGATCTAGATAACAGCATTATAAAGTGGAGTAATTTACTACTTTATTCCTGATCAAAAGTGATTGTTTATGAATAATATATTACATTTACCAACAAAAGTTTTATGCAGCAGAGCAGTCATTCTGAATTTCAATTCTGATTTTTAAATACGTTGCGGAAACTTTTTTTTTTTGACAAAAACACAGACATCAAGAATCAGCATATGAATCTCAACAATGGTGACATGTTTCATGCCACAATGCATGCTGGGAGCCATAATTTTAATACTTTGTTGGCTCCCAACATGCATTGCGGCATGAAGCATGTCACCATCATTGAGATTCATATGCTGATTCTTGATGTCTGTGTGGCAAAACACTTCTTTTTTTCTTCCCGTAATGTATTTTAAATTCAGAATGTCTGATCTGCTGCAACAAAGATTTGCTGGTAAAATAATGTTGTGAAATATTTGTCAGAATTAAGATTATTGATTTATTAGAGTTTATGAGGCTGAAAACTTAATCATTTTAGTTTATTTCTTAGCAACAAATTATGTGTTTTGCTAAACACTGTTGCAAAGGCCACACACTCACACAAAGAGGCTAACTGCCCAACCAAAGAAAACATTCATCACCAAAATGGTAATGATTTTCAATAAAAAATTCAACTTCTGTTTCCAATGGACAACATTTCTTGAATTGGCTCAACTACAAAAGATTTGTTACAGAATAGTTGCATTTCTCCAGAAAACAAATAATGTCAAGTTGACTCAACTAAAAAAAATTTATGTCACAGACAACTTATTTTTTGTTGTACAACCTTCAAATTTTTTACAGTGTGTCAGAATAAACAGGGAACACAAGTCATTGTTGTCATCTGTGAATCCGGCTAATGGTGAAAAAGCTTTGTTGTCACCAGTGCTTGTGCAGCCGCTCTGAAGAAACTGCAGCGGCTGAGTCAGCCGTCTACTCTTGAATCACTCTTGCTGTACTTTGATGGCATACGTTACAGTGACATGGCATCGGCTCTGTCTTAAAGGTCCTGTTTTTTGTGTTTTTTTTAAAGCTTTGATTGTGTTTACAGTGTGCAATATAACATGTGTTCATGTTTCACGTTTAAAAAACACAGTATTTTTCACACAATTTACTTATCTGTATACCGCTGTTTTCACTGTCCTAAAAACAGGCTGATGACTTCGTTGTTCTATGAAGTCCCTCCTTCAGAAATACGTAACGAGTTCTGATTGTGCCAGCGGTTCCCGTGTTGTGATTTGACCGCAGCTTAGCGCACGTTGCCCGGTTCCTGTGTTGTGATTTGACAGCAGCTTAGCGCACGTTGCACGGAAAGGTCACGCCTCTTAACGGGGAGATGTATGCGCTCAATGATCTCTACAGCGTCCCTGGGAAAACCAAACAAAGGTGATTTGACTCCGGGATGAATATAACAGCGTCTCGACGACATGGCGACAAACACACTCAAACGCAACACTTCCTCTTCTCCACGCAATACTTCCTCTTCTCCACGTGGGAGAGCAACAAGACCACGCCCCCTTTTTTCACGTATTCTTGTGGGCGGAGGTTAGTCAACAAACTGTTCTACTGACGTCATTAAAGCAGGCTGTACCAGGATGTAGTCCAAGCCGGCCGTTCGCTGTAGGCTTTGAAAGGGAACTTCTGTTAAATAAAATATCTCGCTTGGCATTGAACTTTGAGCTTTATAATTTTACAGGTATTATTTATGCTCTAACAGCAACATTACACACTAACTAAAGTTTGAACAATGGGATCACGAAGAACGGGACCTTTAAGTCGGACAAAATTTCAGCATGCACTGCTGCAAGTCAGATGCCGATCGGTCTGAGCACCACTGCATGAAGTCGTACAAACCTATTGATCTAGCAGAACAGAGAAACACATGAATAAACAAATAAAAACATAACGCATAGAGCAAAGGAAGCACATTACATGATCACACAAGGAACAGGGGAATTACAATGATCATAATGTAATTCGTCCTTTTCTGCAGGTTAAGAGCCTGGGTGTTATTCTGGATAGCACACTTTCCTTTGAAGCTCATGTTAATAATATTACATGTACTGCATACTTTCATCAGTGTTATTTAATTGTCTCTGTCCTTCCCTCACAATGAACCTTCACAATGTCCTTCCCTCCCTGCAATCCTCATTCACGCACTGTTTACTTCATGTATCAATTATTGCAAATCTCTTCTTACTGGTCTTCCTTACAAACTTCTTTATAAACTTTAGTTGGTTCAGAACTCCGTGGCTCATGTTCTTATTAGAAATCTTTCGACTGAGCACATTTCACCAATTCTCCAGCCGCTACACTGGCTTCCAGTGAAGTATCGCATTGATTTCAAAATTCTACTTCTCACATTCACGGCACTTCACAACTTTGCTCCTCTGTACCTTACTGATCTTCTTCATATTTATATGCACTTTGCGCGCTCTAAGATCTTTACTCTCACTTTCTCTGGTGTCACCACGTATGCGTTAACTACCATGGGAACTAGAACTCTTAGCCATGCGGCCCCTCACCTATGGAACTCTCTCCCTCTTGATATTTGTAATAGTGACAGTCTGCATACCTTCAAATCCCGTCTTAAGACCCACCTTTTTTCCCAGGCTTTTTTATGACCTGCTTTTAATAGTCTGCATTGAATTCTACTGTATCTATGATGTTTTCTGATATGTTGATACAGTGAGGAAAATAAGTATTTGAACACTGCTATTTTGCAAGTTCTCCTACTTGGAAATCATGGAGGGGTCTGAAATTGTCATCGTAGGTGCATGTCCACTGTGAGAGACATAATCTAAAAAAACAATCCAGAAATCACAATATATGATTTTTTAACAATTTATTTGTATGATACAGCTGCAAATAAGTATTTGAACACCTGTCTATCAGCTAGACATCTGACCCTCAAAGACCTGTTTGTCTGCCTTTAAAATGTCCACCTCCACTCCATTTATTATCCTAAATTAGATGCACCTGTTTGAAGTCGTTAGCTGCATAAAGACACCTGTCCACCCCATACAATCAGTAAGAATCCAACTACTAACATGGCCAAGACCAAAGAGCTGTCCAACGACACTAGAGACAAAATTGTACACCTCCACAAGGCTGGAAAGGGCTACAGGGAAATTGCCAAGCAGCTTGGTGAAAAAAGGTCCACTGTTGGAGCAATCATTAGAAAATGGAAGAAGCTAAACATGACTGTCAATTAGGGGTGGGTGATATTGCCTCAAAATTATATCACGATATTTCAAGAATATTTGCGATAACGATATTTATGACAATATAGAAAAAAAAAAAATGTTTAAAAAAAATTTAAATTTAAATTTCAGGTGTGTTTAGACGGAGCACTGTAATTGGTTTAAAAGTCTGAAAGTCCGAATGAAAATGCTGCTTATAAACACTGCTTTCATACGGATACACTAATATTTCTGAAGTGTAAAACTTTTTATTTTGTAAGAAGTTATGTTGGAATAATTACACAGACATAGCCTGGCTATGCCATCTCATCTGACAGCGTTTGTCCCAGGCACTTTCTACTTCAACTGCGTCTGACAGAAGAATTAATTTTTCTGAGGTGACACCAGATCGGTTTAGATAACGTCTCGTGTAAACTGTCCACAGAATCGCTCAATCGGAATGATTTTAATTGGAATGACATAAAAGTGTGCATGTAAACGGGGCTATTGAAGTGCAAACACACACACACGTGCGCGCGCGTCACTCTTACTGGATCTCTTACACGTTACTCTTACACTTACTGGATCACGACATTATATTTCTCAGCAACGATGGGGTTACATCGCTATTTTTCCAGTAATAAACCCACATCTTCGTTAATAGAGACGCTGAACATACGCAGTCACACAGGTTCTCTCTCTCTCTCTCTCTCTCTCTCTCTCTTCTCTCTCTCTCTCTCTCTCTCTCTCTCTCTCTCTCTCTCTCTCTCTCTCTCTCTCTCTCTCTCACTCTCTCTCTCTCTCTCTCTCTCTCATTAATCCAAATAAATGCTATAATCCATTCATTCAAATAAATGTAATCTTACGCACTACTTTATCTCTGTGTCTGATTCAAAGAAGGCAGAATGCTAGATCTAACGAGCTGTAACTGACGAAAATAACTGTCAATGTTACCCTTCCGGTCAAATATTGAGCTGCAAACATCAATAGCAGCTTTAAGTTATCAATGTTTAGTCAGTTGTCAAGAGGCTGACCTCTTGTAACCAAGTAGCTCCCTTTTTAGGTACTAAGTCGTTATCGGAGGCTGACTGCTCTTCGTGTATACTCTGACAGGTGTTGTTGTTGTGCGCGCTAGGGAACGTAAATGCGCTATACGCCATCGCGTCGCTATATCATTGATATCGCGATATGACACTTTTATCATGTAAAAAATTTATACCGGTATTATCGTGGACGGTATGATATGGCACACCCCTACTGTCAATCTCCCTCGGACTGGGGCTCCATGCAAAATCTCACCTCGTGGGGTCTCAATGATCCTAAGAAAGGTGAGAAATCAGCCCAGAACTACACGGGAGGAGCTGGTCAATGACCTGAAAAGAGCTGGGACCACCGTTTTCAAGGTTATTGTTGGTAATACACTAAGATATCATGGTTTGAAATCATGCATGGCATGGAAGGTTCCCCTGCTTAAACCAGCACATGTCAAGGCCCATCTTAAGTTTGCCAATGACCATTTGGATGATCCAGAGGAGTCATGGGAGAAAGTCATGTGGTCAGATGAGACCAAAATATAACTTTTTGGTCATAATTCCACTAAACGTGTTTGGAGGAAGAAGAATGATGAGTACCATCCCAAGAACACCATCCCTACTGTGAAGCATGGGGGTGGTAGCATCATGCTATGGGGGTGTTTTTCTGCACATGGGACAGGGCGACTGCACTGTATCTGTATTAAGGAGAGGATGACCGGGGCCATGTATTGCGAGATTTTGGGGAACAACCTCCTTCCCTCAGTTAGAGCATTGAAGATGGGTCGGGCTGGGTCTTCCAACATGACAATGACCCGAAGCACACAGCCAGGATAACCAAGGAGTGGCTCTGTAAGAAGCATATCAAGGTTCTGACGTGGCCTAGCCAGTCTCCAGACCTAAACCCAATAGAGAATCTTTGGAGGGAGCTCAAACTCTGTGTTTCTCAGCGACAGGGCAGAAACCGGACTGATCTAGAGAAGATCTGTGTGGAGGAGTGAGCCAAAATCCCTCCTGCAGTATGTGCAAACCTGGTGAAAAACTACAGAAAACGTTTGACATCTGTAATGTAATTGCAAACAAAGGCTACTCTACCAAATATTAACATTGATTTTCTCAGGTGTTCAAATACTTATTTGCAGCTGTATCATATAAATAAATAGTTTAAAAAATCATACATTGTGATTTCTGGATTTTTTTTTAGATTATGTCTCTCACAGTGGACATGCACCTACGATGACAATTTCAGACCCCTCCATGATTTCTAAGTGGGAGAACTTGCAAAATAGCAGGGTGTTCAAATACTTATTTTCCTCACTGTATATTCTATGATGCAAATGGGATTTATTTCTTGTTATTCATTTGTTTATTTATTTTATTTTATATTACTGTTTTGTTTGCTTGTAAGGTGGCCTTGGGTGTTATAAAAGGCGGCATTCAAAAAATTTATTATTATTATTAGGGGCCAAGCACCGAAGGTGCGAAGGCACCTATTGAAACCGTTCCCGTTCCTATTATTATTATTCTTCTTCCGCCACGAAGTCTATGGCAGCCCATAGAACCGTATGGTAAAAAGTTGTGAAATTTGGCACACAGATAGAGGACAGTCTGAAAAGTCTCCATAGCAAATTTGGAGTCTCTAACTCAATCGCTCTAGCGCCACCATCAGTCCAAAATTTTACTCATGTTTATGCTAATAACTTTTTAACCATAAGGGCTAGAAACAAAATTATTTTTTCCTCTGAATCCTTTGATCAAGCCGATTCGATTGCACCCTATGGCGTCATTTTCCGTCATAATAATTTTCCCGCCATTTAGAATTTTCCGAAAAACCTACTTTTGCAAACTCGTCCTAGACGGTTCATCCGATTTGCACGAAAATCGAACCAAATCATCTTCAGACCATGCTGACAAAAAATCTTGCAAAGCAAGTTGATTCGTTAATGCGTTTTTGATAAACACGCAAATACATTTTATGTAGCGGTTGCAAAAACACCCTTAAGGCAATATCTCCACAATGCTTTATCCTATTCAAACCAAACTTGGTACATGTCATCACAAGCATGACTTGAGGCAACATGCAGCGTTTCGGCGCAGCACCACCTACTGGTCCGGAGATACAAAAACAGCTATTTTTGCTTATAACTTCTGAACTCTTTGGTCAAAAATCATAAAAGTGGTCTCATTAGATTCAAGATGGCATGTTGAGTCGTCTGATATCCAATTTTACCATATCGGCCATTTTGGCTGTCGGCCATTTTGAATTATGTGCTAAAATGCTGTATTTTATGATTGCATGAACGAATTGATACGAAACTTGGTATGGGTCATCAGCACGATGCCCTGAAGTAGCCTGAGAAGTTTCGAAACAGCGCCACCTAGTGGAGAATTGTTTTTCCCAAACACTTATAACTTTGGGTGAGATTGACTTATTTTCATGGGACTAACTTTTTATGATTCCTTGGCTGAAGCCGATTCGACTGCACCATATGAAATCATTTTCTGTCATTAAATTTTTCATGCCATTTTGTATTTTCCGAAAAACCTACTTTTGTGAACTCGTCCTAGATGGTTAATCCGATTTGCACAAAAATTTAACCAGATCATCTTCAGACCATGCTGACAAAAAATCTTGCAAATCAAGTTGATTCGTTAATTCGTTTTTGATAAACGCGCAAACAAATTTTAAGTAGCAGTTGCAAGAACACACTTAAGGCAATATCTCTGCAACGCTTTATCGTATTCAAACCAATCTAGGTACATTTCATCACAAGCATGACTTGAGGCAACATGCAGCGTTTTGGCGCAGCACCACCTACTGGTCCGGAGATACAAAAAATTGCTATTTTTGCTTATAATTTTTGAACCGTTTGTCCTAAAATCATAAAAGTAGTCTTCGTTAGATTCGGGACAGCATGCCGAGTCGTCTGATATTTAATGTTACCATATCGGCCAGTTTGGCTGTCGGCCATTTTGAATTATGTGCTAAAATGCTGTATTTTATGAACACATGAACGGATTGTTACGAAACTTCTGTCTCCTGAATCCTCGCCAAGTCCAACAATACCAGACTTGCTAGGTTTCAGTCTATGGTTTGTGCAGCGTTGTAATTTAGCGCTTTAAAAATATTAGCTGATATCTTCGAAACCGCTAGTCCGATTGAGACGAAACCAGCATCAGAAGTTCGGAAACATAAGTCGTTAGTTGAATTCTATTGCCCAAATGTCAAAATATTGATAGTAAGGGGGTGTAAAATCCAATCAAAGTCAGGTGTCAGTCATTTGTCATGTGTTTTTTCATATAAAGGTCTATAACTCCAAAACGAAACAAGATATTTTCACCAAAATTGACACACACATGTATGGGCTCACTCCGAGGACACATAAAAAAAATGGTACGATTGTGCCACTTGGTGGCGCTATAATAGAACAAAACATGAAATTCCCAATGACTACAATGCAGTATTATGATATAAAATGCTATGCTTTACAAATGAATTGGTGTATTATTACGAAACTTGGCATGTTAAGGTACTTAAAAGGTTTCAAAACAGCACCGCCATGTGGTCCATACTTATAATGAAAAGGCCTCTTGAGGCTATATCTCTGCAATGACATATTGACACTATATTGACACCCTGCTTTGATATATTGACACCAATCTTTGCATGTGTCATTGTTCCCTTATTCTGACCACACCATATCAATTTCGTAACTGTGCCACCTATTGGTTGAAAGTGATAAATCATTAAATCATTATTATTGACTGTATTTATCATTTTACAGCTATTTTGCCTAAAATCACCTTTATAGGTCTTTAATTGCTCATTGCTGCGGTTGATCTGACACTGCCAGCCATTTTGCCACGTCTTGTCTTCTTCTTTGCGCTTGTTATTGACTGTATTTATCATTTTACAGCTATTTTGCCTAAAATAACCTTAATAGGTCTTTAATTGCTCATTGCTGCAGTTGATCTGACATTGGCAGCCATTTTTGCATGTCTTGTCTTCTTCTTTGCGCTTGGCCCCGGTATGGCTGCTTGTTATTATTATTATTATTATTATTAGAAATATTGTCTGACAGGATTCTCTGAAATACATCCTTTGATATGTACACACTATAAACATTATAAATTGTCTTCCATTTACAGGATATGTTCTACCATTTCATCGCTTTGCTGTTTTATTTTGGTGCCTTTTTGCTGGAGGCTACAGTTTCATCTGCGGGTACATATGTAAACAGCACCTGTATACGCAGACCCCGTGGCAATATAATGACATTTCTGGACTATCGGGAATACAGCATTAATGTTGCTGCTGCGGTGAGTTGTTAACACTACCTTTATTTTTCCCCGTGGTTTTTTTAAATTGGTCACGAGACACACAAGCTTATGTCATGATTTCAATTGGATATGCACAATCTGGATTTGGTCCAGATTTGAACTGACAGTTTGAACGTACCCTTACATCAAAAATGTAACTGTTACATGGTACAATGTAGTTATTGTGTTCATGTTCTATGGCAAAACACTTTTTGCTGCTATTGAGGTGGGATACGGATAAGTTTGGAGACAGATTTGGTGGTATGAGTAGGTTTAAGGGTTTTGTTAAGGGGTCAACAGTGTACAAGGGTCAATTTGATTACTATAAGAGAACACTGTTCAAACTGTTCATTACTTCACTGTTTATCAAAACAATGTAATGCAAACAATGAAGTATTTTCTTGAAAAAGTTTATGTATGATTCAAGGAATATCCTCTCTTTAAGGATATAGTATACTAAGTGTTGAGGTAATGAAAACATGTTTTGTACCGAAATTACATTTATGTCTTTATTATGTCTTTAGCAAGAATTTAGCTAAATGAATGCTGTGACAGCTAAAAGTACAATACTCATAAAGGTACTAAATGATGCATAGTATAACACTTATAAACATTTACAACTTAAGATTGTACATTTAACTTTAGATTGAGTGCTGCAAAACCATGAAAAAATGATGTTTAAATATGGTGAATTCAGATAATTTGGGAGACTTTTTGCCATAGAGATTACTGGGGAAAGTGTCCTAAGTCCACTTCCCATAAAGGTACTAAATGATAAGCAAACTTTTTAAACATTTACAAATAAGGAATAGTTTAAACTTTAGATGGGGTACTGCAAAAACTGCAATCATTAATAAATTATTTGTAAAGATGTATAAATAGTAGAAGCCTGTATACAGTGCATCCGGAAAGTATTCACAGGGCTTAATTTTTTCCACATTTTGTCCACATTTACAGCGTTATTACAAAATGGATTCAATTAATTATTTTAATCAAAATTCTACAAACAATACCCCATAATGACAACGTGAAAGAAGTTTGTTTGAAATATTTGCACATTTATAAAAAAATAAATAAAAAAAATTCACAGGCTTTGCTCAATACTTTGTTGAAGTATACACCTTTGGCACTAATTACAGCCTCAAGTCTTTTTGAGTATGATGCTACAAGCTTGGCACACCTATTTTTGGGCAATTCTCCCACAGGACCTCTCAAGCTCCATCAGGTTGGATGGGGAGCGTCGGTGCACAGCCATTTTCAGATCTCTCCAGAGATGTTCAATCGGGTTCAAATCTAAGCTCTGGCTGGGCCACTCAAGGACATTCACAGAGTTGTCCCGTAGCCACTCCTTTGTTTCTTGGCTGTGTGCTTAGGGTTGTTGTCCTGTTGGAAGATGAACCTTCACCCCAGTGACATTCTGAGGTCCAGAGCAGGTTTCAATCAGTGATGTCTTTGTACATTGCTGCATTCATCTTTCCCTCGATCCTGACTAGTCCCCCAGTTCCTGCTGCTGAAAAACATCCCCACAGCATGCCAAACATGCCACGATTATGCTTCACTGTAGGGATGGTACTGGCCAGGTACATCAGACCAGATAATTTTGTTTCTCATGGTCTAAGAGTCCTTCAGGTAAACCTTTTGGCAAACTCCAGGTGGGCTGTCATGTGCCTTTTACTGAGGAGTGGCTTCTGTCTGGCCCCTCTACCATACAGGCCTGATTGGTGGAGTGCTGCAGAGATGGTTGTTCTTCTGGAAGGTTCTCCTCTTTCTCCACAGAGAAAGGCTGGAACTCTGTCAGAGTGACCATTGGGTTCTTGGTCACCTCCCTGACTAAGGCCCTTCTCCCCCAATCGCTCAGTTTGGCCGGGTGGCCAGCTCTAGGAAGAGTCCTGGTGGTTCCAAACTTCTTCCATTTACGAATGATGGACACAACTGTGCTCATTTGGGACCTTTAATGCTGCAGATTTTTTTCTGTACCCTTCCCCAGATCTGTGCCTTGATACAATCCTGTCTTGGAGGTCTACAGACAATTCTTTGGACTTCATGGCTTGGTTTGTGCTCTGACATGCACTGTTAACTATGGGACCTTATATAGAGAGGTGTGTGCCAAATCATGTCCAATCAACTGAATTTACCACAGGTGGACTCCAAAGTTGTAGAAACATCTCAAGGATGATCAGTGGAAATAGAATGCACCTGAGCTCAATTTTGTGTATTATGGCAAAGGCTGTGAATACTTATGTACATGTGATTTTTTTTCATTTTTTATTTTTAATAAATTTGCAAAGATTTCAAACAAACTTCTTTCACTTTGTCATTATGGGGTATTTTTTGAGAATTTTAAGGGAAATAAGGAATTTAATCCATTTTGGAATAAGGCTGTAACATAACTAAATGTGAAAAAAGTGAAGCGCAGTGAATCCAGATGCACTGTACACACCACAACAAACAAAGATTAAATGGGTGACCTTTACAGGCTTTGGTTATGAGTTAGTGAATAATGTGTTAACATGAATAGTGTCAGCAATGGGGTTGCAAACAAATACAATAAAAGAGCTGGATCTATTTGCAGTCAGCAAATACTTTAAATCAAAATAAACTCCATAATACATTTTTGGTTAACTAGGATCCTAGGAGCAGAGCAACAGACAAAATGTAACTGAAAACACAGGCTGTATAAATACCAAAGGCAAACAATGGAGATAATCAATGAAATTCAAAACAGGTGTGACTCCAATCAGTAACTAAGGCAACAAACATGGTAATCAAACAAGCAGGAAAACTAAAACAAAGGAAACATGCACAAAAACCTCTTGGGTTACGACTGTACACCTGTGCCATTGCACCCTGAGAAGGGAACAAGACGCTGCATTGTATGGCGAAACTTTGCATCTGAAGCACATGTGAAACTAGTCAATCTTGATTGGCGCTGCATCATGACCTGGCATGTGATGTAGCATGCATCGGTGGAATGCGGAAATTATGAAAGGACACTGGCACATAATTGAATTAGTTTCTGATAGGTCGAAGACACTCAGGCATATGGAGGTGTAGCAAGGAGATGCAGCATCTTGTTCCCTTCTCAGGGAACAAGGGTTACAGTCATAACCTGAAACGTTCCCTTTCGAGGGCACTCAGGCTGCGTCGTATGACGACACTTTGGGGAACAAAATACCCACTAGGCCACACCAACTAATGCCTGTCCTAATGTGAAATGGTCTAGGCACAACTAAGGCGAGAGTAGAAGGAAGGTGTAGACTGTAAAATCTCATGAAAGTATGCTGGGTAGACCAGCCTGCAGCATCACATATTTCTTGTAGGGAAACCCCAGAGAGAAGGGCTTTAGAAGACTCCATGCGTCTAATAGAGTGAGGCCTTATGGCCAGAGTTGAAGGCATGCCGTGCACCTGGTAGGCCAGAGAGATTGCCTGAACACAATCCAGTTACTAATTGTTTGTTTGGAGGCCGGGGATCCTTTCCTGGGTGACCCAAAGCACACTAACATTTGGTCTGACTTTCTCCATTGAGAAGACCTCTGAACGTAAACCTCTAAAGCCCTAACAGGGCAGAGTGAATTAGGTCTCTCCCAAGCAGTGGAGGGTGGAAGGCCTGTAAAATTGTAGACCGTACCACATTGGAAGGCACTTTAGGCACATAGCCTCGTCTAGGGTGCAGGATAGCTTTCACACTCCCAGGAACCAATTCTAAACCGGGAGGAGAAATGAACAAAGCTTGAAGGTCCCCAACTCTCTTAAGGGACGTAATAGCCAAAAGGAAAACTATCTTAAGCATGAGATATTTCTCAGACGTTGACTCCATTGGTTCGAAAGAGTCTAGGGATAACCCCTTGAGAACCACCACCAGATCCCAAGCTGGAACCCTGGCATGAGGCCTGGCCTTATCCTCCATGCTCCACTGAGGAACCGTACAACCAACTGGTGTCTCCCCAGCGGTCCATCACATAATGGAGCGTGGAAAGCCGGTATTGCTGTCACATACATCTTAAGTGTGGACGAAGTAAGACCAGCAGAAAAAGACAGGTCTGCAGCCCGATGAAGCTCTGAAATATTGTGGGGCCCAACCCCCATGAAAGCTTTCAAGTGGCTCTTCAACCCGTGGCATCATTCCATCCTTAGCCCCCAGTATAGTGCTGTAATACAAAACAGTGTGCACTTAACCTCATCAAAAAAAAACTCAATCTTTCCTCTACTCCCTCCCTATTCTAGCTTATGCTACTCTAAGCAATGTCCAAAACTTAGTATTACAGGCACTGATTTTTCGCCTCTTCATGACGGATCGCTTCCTGTATTCCTTGTAAGTCGCTTTAGATTAAAAACTTCTGCTAAATGAATAAATGTAAATGTAAAAAGGCGATAGGGAATTTTTTTGTGTAAGTGAGTTGTGTACGTTTTCTGCTTCCTGCAGTCTTTCTGTTAATTTTGCCACAGCGTGAGTCACAATCTCCAAGAGCTCCTCATAAGCGAGGGCATGAAGTGGCGAGTCCTCCTTTTCATAAAAATATGAAAATAGCATAAAAAAATATTAGGTCACAGTTACATTTAGTCAGAATAAACATTTACAGATTACAGATTATAAACATATTTACGGGGGGGGGGGGGGGGGGGGGGGGTATTTTAACTGTTCAAGAGGGAAATGGCCTGTGGGAAGAAACTGTTCCTGTGCCTAGATGTTCTAGTGGCCAGTGATTGGAGTCGCCGTCCTGATGGTAACAGTTCAAACAGGAGGTGTCCATGGTGAGTGGAGTCTGTGATGATTTTCCCTGCTCTCTTCCTCACTCTGGAAGAGTACAGGTGGGGTTGGCAGGGGGGCACCAATAATCCTTTCTGCAGTCCGGATTGTGCACTGTAGTCTCCTGGTGTCAGATTTGGTAGCTGAACCAAACCAGACAGTGATGGAAGTGCATAAACCAGACTCAATGACAGCCGAGTAGAACTGAATCAGCAGCTCCTGTGGGAGGTTGAACTTCCTCAGCTGACGAAGGAAGTACAGTCTCTGCTTGGCCTTTTTCCCAATGGAGTCAGTGTGATTGTCCCACTTCAGATCCTGAGAGATGGTAGTTCCCAGGAACCTGAATGACTCCACTACTTCCACAGTGCTGTTCATGATGGTGAGTGGGGGGAGAGCTGGGCCTCCTGGACCTCCTGAAGTCCACTATCATCTCCACCGTTTTGAGCGTGTTGAGCTCAAGTTTGTTATAACTGTACCAGACAGCCAGCTGTTCAACCTCCAGTCTGTAAGCAGACTCATCACCGTTTTGGATGAGGTCGATGACAGTGGTGTCGTCTGCAAATTTCAGGAGCTTAACAGAGGGGTCTTTAGAAGTACAGTCATTGGTGTACAGGGAGAAGAGCAGTGGGGAGAGAACACACCCCTGGGGGGGCGTCAGTGCTGGTAGTGAGAGTCCTGGATGTGTGTTTCCCCAGTCTCACGAGCTGTTGTCGGTCTGTCAGGAAGCTGGAGATCCAGTGACAGATTGAGGATGGCATGGAGAGCTGGGTCAGTTTAGTTGAGAGAAGATCAGGCATGATGGTACACTGTAAAACCCAACAAGTTCAGCTAACTCATTTCATTTGAGGGCACCGATTACCTCAAACCATTTAGGTTTATAAAAAACAATAGTTATGATTACTCTGCACTTACTTTAATCAAGTCCACTAAAAAAGGATATTTCTGAATATACAATTAAACTTTACACTGCATTCAAATACTTGATATAGCTGAACCTTCCCTATATTGAGTAAAACAACTGAAATTACAACCTTTAAATTAACTTAGAGTGCTTGCAGTTACTGCTAGCTCACAATAGCACACTCAAAGTCAAATCTAGTAAGTTAAGCTAACTCATTAAATTTGAGGACACTGATTACCTTAATTATTTTAATTTTTAGAAAACAATAGTTATGAGTACTTTGAACTTATTTCAATTGAGTTCACTAAAATAAGACACTCATTGCAATCAAGAAATTAAGTGATTCATTAAGTGATGATTGAGCATTAGTGATGAACACCTGATGATAATGAGCAGAATCACAGAAGGAAAGAGAAACACAAGAACTACAACTTACTTAAGACACAGCTTTAGATGAAATAACAGAAGATAAAATAAGACATTAAATCTCTGAAGATCTCAGCAGAGGAGGATTAAACAACTCCACAAACAACTACCAGATTCACACATTACTAACCAGACTGACTTTATTTCTGTCATTTCTGTTTTAATTAAAAAATAATAGTTTAATACTTTAACTGTGTGTTTAGAAAGCACATTCGTTATGGTAAGGAATGCCAAGAGAAAATGTGATTAGGTGATGTTGGCTATGCAATGATGTCTGGTATAATCATCACATAGTGGCTTAAGTCACTGATCTCACACAGAGTCATATGCTCTGGTTATAGCGGTATTGTGTTGTTAATTATTGTATTGTTCATAATGGTGGCTACATGATTCAATAGCACGAGATCGAGCACTGTTGTGGTAATTGAATAATATGCAAGATTTTAAAATTATGTAGTGTTCACAAGGTGTTAATATTAAAAATACACAGACATCAAGAATCTGCGTATGACTCTTAACAATGGTGACAATCAATGAAAAGCTTCATGCTGCAGTGCATGCTGGGTACCACCGATCAAAACTCCCTCATGGGTCTCATGCATTGCGGCATGAATAAATTATGCATCTGAATTGTGAATAATTTTCTTTGATTCTTGCTATTTACTTTTACTTTTGCTTTGTTTGTTGTGATGTTTTTGTAGCTTGTTTTATGTTCAAAGTTGATCTGTTTATCTGAATATTTTTATTTTTGATTGTCACCATTTTTGAGATTCATACTCCGATTCTTGATGTCTGTGCGTGTCCGAGTACTGTTGTACATTAAAACTTTCTGTGCATTCATATTATTCATTTAAATCCTGCATATTGTGTGATTACCACAACCATCCGGGATTGTGTGCTATAGAATCACATAGGTTCTATTATGAATAATACAAAAAAATAATAACACAAAACCTCTATAACCAGAGCATTAGACTCTGAATGATATCAGTGATTCTGTCACTACATGACAATATCATCAGCAAAAAACAACCAAAACCAGCTGATCACATTTTCTCTTGGCTTTTCTTACCATAACAAATGTGCTTCATTTTGTCAAGGGTCAAGATCCCAACAAAAGCAAACACTAAACACCATCATGGTGAATTCAAACAAAACCATTATTTTCAATATAACAGAAATTACAGAAATGTAAGTTAGTATGGTTAGTAATGTGTGAGGCTGGTAATGCTGTTTGTGGAGTTGTTTAATCCTCTGCTGAGATCTTCAGAGATTTAATGTCTCTTTTATCCTTCAGTTGATTTCATCTAAAGCTGTGGCTGAAGTCAGTTGTAGTTCTTGTGTTTCTCTTTCCTTCAGTGATTCTGCTCATTACCATCATCAGGTGTCACCACCAATACGCAATTATCACTTATTTAATCATTTAACAATACAATTATTATCCAATTATCATGCTGGGCACTATAAATGTTCTAGAACTCATTCAGTTTGGGTTCTGTTTCAGTCTTTGTGTCCACATAACATTCGGTAATATTTGAGTGCAGTAAACTAATTTTTTTTAGTACATGCAACTGTTAGGTTTTACAGTGTATTGAAGGCCGAACTGAAGTCCACAAATAAGATCCTTGCATAAGTCCCAGGTCTGTCGAGATGTTGCAGGATATAATGCAGTCCCATATTGACTGCATCATCCACAGACCTGTTTGCTCTGTAGGCAAATTGAAGAGGATCCAGCAAGGGTCCAGTGATGTCCTTCAGGTGTGCCAGAACCTTCAAGTGCAGTGACTCAAGTCAAGTGGTTTTTCAAACGACTTCATGACCACAGATGTGAGAGCGACAGGTCTGTAGTCATTAAGTCCAGTGATTTGGGGTTTTTTTGGGGACGGGAATGATAGTGTAGCGTTTGAAGCAACCAGGAACTTCACACTGCTGATCTGTGATCAATGATCTGTTGAAGATCTGCGTGAAGACTGGGGCCAGTTGGTCAGCGCAGGCTTTCAAACAGGCAGATGAGATGCCGTCTGGGCCTGAAGCTTCCCTAGTCTTCTGTTTTGTGCGTGTCCCCAACCATGATATATCTGGGACAGGGATGCATACACCGCTTGAACTGCTTATCACTCGCCATTGTTATTGCTTTTTTATTCACAGTTTGAAATAGTGCTTGCTATACAGAGAAACTCCTGACCCCTGACGTACAACACCAAATAGACAGACAGTTTCACAGAAAGCGGTTGCTGGAGAGCAGAAACTAACTCTATTGTGTGCCGGTGTCCTTTTATAATTACAGCATTCTGTCGGTGCGTGCTACGTCATGACGCAGCGCCAATAAAGATGGGACTAGTTTCACACATGCTTCAGACACTTGTACACTGAGGGCATTCCCCAAAGTGTCATCATAAGAAGCAGTGTGAGTTCCCTCAAAAGGGAACAGAACATGACCATAACGTCATGTTATGAATTTGAAGGACTTAAAATGACTAATTAAACTTTTTTTTTTTTTTCACATTTGTAATGTAAAAAAAAGGTGCATTATGTAATTGAATTTTAATCATTGTAAATCATCTGTCAAATATTTTTTAGAATTAATATTAAACATTTAATTATTAACAGGTCATTATTTAAAGTTGTAAACATTACCAAGCACATATTTCTAGCTTTGTGATTTTATATATATATATATATATATATGCCCTAGTTAGTTGTCATGGTTAGTGATTGCTTTGTTCTCATTCACATTGTCTTTGGGTAAAGATCTGTCCTTGGGTGTATCATTCTTCCACTTCCTCTTATTTTGTTTAAAGAAGGCTAAAAGTAGATTATCCAAAAAGGCAGCCTATCCAAAAAGATGTATTTATTTATTTATGAAAAGTATTGCTGAACAATCAGTCATAAAACTAGAGTTAAGTTCTACTTTGTGCCAAAATAACATTTGATAATCAACCTGTTTGAGTTTGAACAGTGGTGTAAGGTCTATACTACACTCAAAAAAATATTTTATGATGCTGTTCACTTTATTTAAGCAATTCATCTTGATTTAACACAATTATATCAGGTTCCCTTTCGTTCAGTCACTACGACGTACGTTAGTGACTAACGAATGGGGGTTTCGCCTAGAAGCCTATCATCTTCGAGCATATAGAAAACACCCAATGGCGTGCCAATGCCATGGGGCATGCGAAATTTGCATACATAACTCCGCCACACCGCGTGAGTATATAAGGAAGTACGTGGCAATACAGCATTATGTTTCTGCTTTCGGCTCAAGCTGGCTCCTGCTGTCCCGACTGTGGCGTTTGGCGCGGCGGAGGACGAGGAAATGTCCATCGCCGCATTACAAGGTGGGCTGGAGTCATCCGAGGATGATGATTCGGCTGTGCTGCCGCCTTCGGGCGTTGTAGCATTGCCCGAGTCGGACACGGAATTGACAGCCATGTTATCTCGGGCCGCCGCAGCGCTTGGGTTGGAGTGGAACCCTCCGCCCCGACCTGAGCGTTCGCGGTTGGATGATTGGTTTTTGGGGGAGCGTCCAGACACCCGTCCGGCCACTCCTCCAATTCCTTTCTTTCCCGAGGTGCATGAAGAGATCACGCGGTCCTGGAAGAACCCGTTGTCTTCCCGCGACCGTTTGGCGAGCTCTTCCGCCTTCTCCACCCTTATTGGAGCCATTGGCTAAAGGGTACACTGGGGTCCCCCCGGTCGATGCAACTGTGTCCGCAGAGTGCTTCGACCTGGCGCGGTGATCCTAAGCACCCCTCCAAGGCCTGTAGGTTTTCGTCGTCTCTGGTGGCGAAGACCTATAGAGCTGCGGGGCAGGCTGCCGCTTCGCTGCATGCCATGGCAACTCTTCAAGCCTACCAGGCCATGTTGCTGTGCGACATGCACGAGGGTGGAGCTGATACGATTACATACGACTACATAAAGGATACATGTATATACAGAATGAAGAAAAGTAAAGAAGGAGGATGAGAATGAGGAGAAAGGAAAGGAAAGTAAGAAGGGTATGGTCCGGTCAGACACTTTCCCAAACCGAACCGCTAGAGCCAGCAAGGATACGATCTCCAAACGCATCGAAATTTTGATATAATTGATACTTGCAAGGTTTCTTTGTGTTGTGTAAAGCAAGATGCGTGCATTGCGTTTCTCTGAGCGTTCATGCGCTGAAGCTCTCTCTCCGTTTGGTCCTTCCGGAGCGTGGTCGGTCCGCGGGAGATTTAAAGGTGTTTCGAAGCGATTGTCTTGGAAGGGAACGTTCATCTCGTCCGCGCTGAGAAGGTTCGCGCAGTGATGCGCACGCTTTGATGGAGCGCGCCGGCCATGTCGCGGAGTGCGTCATCTTCAAAGGAAACGACCAGCTTGGCTGGGCCGCACGGGCTCGGGGCCGAAGCGAAAGTTCGGGGAGGAAAAGAAAGTTTGTCTCGTCGGCGTCTTTTCAAGTTGACTAAAGGCCCAGATGGCAGTGTTTCTGTCCTTTAAAGTCCATTAACCTACGCCCAGCTTCTCTGAGATGACCAATCGTTGGTGTGAATTTCCGGCGGGAGATCGTCCCTTTGTTCGGACTTTTATTACTCAATGAAATGTTCCTTTGGCAGCCAGACTGAGTAAGGTTTCGCTCAAAAAGGACTAAACATACTAATGGTACATCTCATAATCATATACTTTGCACCATTGACTAAGACAAAGAAAGAGGAATCTTTAGACATCAAACATGCCCTGTCTTAAGAAATCATCATATATGTAATTTCTGGGATAGTTTAATTAAAGGCTAAATAAAGAGGAACACCTGCAGGCATTTTTTTGGGTCGACGAATCGTGTCTGGAATTTGGGCCTGGTAACTCTCATGTTAAGAGCTCACTCCACCAGGGGTGCTTCTTCCTGGGCGCTGGCTAGCGGCGCCTCGCTGACAGATATTTGCAGAGCTGCGGGCTGGGCGACACCTAACAAAGGTTAATTCATTGCCATATAGTTAAATCGGGTTAACATTCTTAATTTTGTCCAAAACTATTACATTTAATTATTCTAAAGTGAATATAAAAAACAAACCAAAACAAGTAATCACGTTTAATAGATTATTTTTATTTAGAAAAATACTATTTTACAACATTTACAAGGTCTTATTTGCTAGCCAGAAGATGGTTTAGTTTCATCCTTCAGGGAACGAGGGTTACCATACGTAACCGAGACGTTTACTGAAATAAACAATTTTAATTAAATTCAACATAACCCAATTACGTGGATCCTGTTGACATAAAAAAATAAGTAAAACCCACGTATAATTTTTTGAGTGTATGCAACCTTCACATTCACATTCTAAAGCAGAAACAATATTGTAATATTTATGAGTCATGCTTGCAATTGCTTTCAAGCTATTAAAATACTAAACACTTACAGTATGTAAATAATTCTGTTATTTCTCTCTCCACAGATATTTGCATTTATAGTGACTTTGTGTTATGGCTGCAGTATGTTCATGGGCTTCAGGAGATGGAGAAAATAGCACACAAAGTGAAGCATATTTGACTGTCAACTGTACTATTATAGACATTCCACAAGGTGATAATGTCACCACTGGTTGACCACAATGGTAATGTTTCTTTATTCACATTAAAGTAAAGAGACATTTAACAGCTGTAAAATATTTACAAATTTTGGTGATTTGGCCAAAAAGTATATCAAATCATATTTAAATTGTTCTTGTTTTAAGAGATTATCCTTAAACTTCACTGGTGGTCAGAGAGATTTATTATCAGTCCCAAAAAAACTAATTGTACATCCATTTTACAAAAACGTTTTATGACAAATGTGCTTACAAAGTTAGATGCAACTGTGTATGTAATAAGCATAATATATTTAATATAACTTTTTTTTTCTCATGTCATGTTACATTTTATAACAGCCTTAATAAATCATACTATGATACTATGATTATGAAAACTAAAATGCAGCTGCCTGATTCCTTTTTTCAGTGTGTTATCAGTACCCACAATATACTGTTAAAGTCATTGCAAAATGCCAGTTACAGAGGCATCAATCAAATAAATTAAATATAATCTAAATATAATATAATCAATAATTTGATAAAGATTTGTTTGTATCAATGTCTCATTTCATATGCAAATATTAAACAATTTGTTTTACATTTTTATTAATTGCGAGTTTTTAAGCATTTTATAAGTTTAAAAAGTCTGTAATTTCCCACACCAGTAAAACCTTTGACCAGATGTCAGGGTCTGTGATGTCGGCTTGATTGACCCAATAATATTTTTTTTTGGCTGGACGTTTGGATTGGAAAAAAATTGTTGAATGAGAGAAAACTCATTTGTTTATATTTTATACATTTGTATGCTATTTAAAAAAATATAAATGTATCCAGGTAGTATACTGATCATAGAGTTTTTACAGAGGCTTTTATGAAATATTTAATCAAATTGTTACTGGTAGTTGGGACTGTACCTGTTGAATCTTAAAAGAAAATTTGGTCATGTTTCACTCTTTAAAAATACATATTGCCTTTAATTTATACTGATTTAAATTATATTATACATATATATATATATATATATATATATATATATATATATATATATATATATATATATATATATATATATATATATATATATACAATGATTCTTACTGTTATTATTATAATATATATTATATATTACAGTCATTAAAATGTTATTAGATTTACAATTTACCAAAATAAATTGTAAATCTACTGAATTTAGATTTTTAGCACTGAATTTAAAGGCGTTTTAACACCTGAAAGTCCGCTCCAAGGTCAGAACCAAAGTTTGTGTTTTGATACATTTTATACATTTGGTTAGTTTCACATTGCAATTATGCAAGCCCACTAAATAACTTTACATGACATCAACACTAGAAACAAACCAAACCTTTCCAACCTTTCCAACTTTCCATCCGGACCGAGACTACCTTGTAGCGACCGAGACAAATCAGACACAATTATTTGTTCAATTTAACAAGTAATCCATAGAACTCACTCTGAAGGTCTATGGACCCATCCCCCGAAAAGGCCCATGAGAGCAAGGAAAAGCTTTCTAGGTTACAAGACACCTAGAAGGTTTACGACTAGAAAGTATGCACAGGGAGCTGTGAAACTCAATTATTTTTACAAACAAACCATCTTAAACCCATATAGTCTATATATAACCACTTGAGAAATATATAAACATATATCCATCTCATGATTTGTTTTTATAGGGTTTGGTCTGTGCATTCATTAATTTATGTTTCAGAATTGCATACTATGGTTAACGAAAATCATGTGTATGGCATTTTTGGTGTCTACGAAGTTGAGATTTAGAGATCTGAATGATTGTGTATATGATATGTCGATCCTTGTGCAACATATTAGTATTACAAGAATACAAAATAAAATGGCGGCAGCAGCCCCTCACGGCCAACTGCCGCATACATACAAACACAAATGAACACAAAATAAATTGGCGGCAGCCCCACACGGCCGATGGCCGCCTACATACAAAAACAAAACGTAAATAAAACACAAAACAAAATCCAGGCCTGGTCCTCTCTCGTCCTTCACTGTCGTCGCTCCTCCTTTATACTCCCGTCACTCCTCCGTGAGCCACGAGACCGCTGCAGCGCGCAGCTGGCGCCCATCTTCAATGATGAGCTCGGCCTCGTCCCGTTCTCACGGTCCCTCAGCCTCGCTGCCCGCCACACCCCCGAAGAGGAATTTCCCGCTGAGAAATCCCAACAATCTCATTGGTCTACCCCAGGAGGGTGTGACTACACCCAGACCTTAAAAAGAGATGGTTCAGATCCCCGTTCTCTCTTCTGCATCTCCCTCGTGCATACAACTGACACGCTGTGCCTGTGGGCTTCCGCCCAGCAGGCCAGATAAGGCCTTCACACAAAGCCTCACGTGTGTGTGGGACAGGAGACCAGATGCCACGACATGGGCCAGCAGGCCCAAACTTCTTAAGGCCTGTGCACCTTGGACGGTCTTCTACAGCTCAGGCTAAATGCAAGTAAAGTACGAAATACAAATCCATGTGTAGTTAGTAAAACTGTAAACTCTCTGTTCAGTCAAAGGAGTTTATCAAAGATGGTTCTTCCCATAGTTAAGACTCTTTGCATAACCTCATCCATCTTTTCTGACCCTTTTCCCTGCATCCACTTTAACCTTACCTCTTGTCATGTGTTTCATGTTAGTTTTAGTCTTGTCCGCGCTTTAGTTAATAACGTTTGAGCACAATAAATGTTTGGTCCTGACTCCCTGCCTGCAAACAAATTGTCCCTTAAATGATCGATCTTGTTATGCGCTCTAAGCACTTACCATGAAAAATATCCTTTTCTTAGAACTAATTAATAATCAATACTGAATGTTCATGTGAGGAACTGATTGATTGATTGTAATGTTAATGTAGCTACATCAAGTTAATCTATTTAACTGATTCAAATATTCATAATTAATCATAATGAATAATAATAATGAGTTATGAATCATAATTAATATTTCCCCCCAGAGCTAATTCGCTACAGAAATGGTGGAGAAAAGCTGGCATCATTTTAAACAATTGTTTTCAGACGGACCCAGTAATCAATCATGTTGATGTTCCATAAATTTTATTAACATCATAAATGCACGTACAAGTTTCTGATAAAATCAGCAAAACTATAGCTTAAGTGTGCCTTCCTGCATACAGCAGAAAGTTGACCAATGCTAGAATGCATGTTTAAATTGTACGATAAGAAACTAACCTGAAATGATATAAGAAATCATAATTTCAGTCGTTTAACGAGCGTAAGCGTTTTTCTGATGAAGAAATCCCAGATTAGCAGCACGTATAAATGGTAACTACCAGAATAAATTATCATGGGTGAAGAAAACACCACTTTCAGCCTTAACCCCCTCGAGTCGGTGGTTGCGCTGGCTCGATCGACTCGCTTTTTTTCTTATCAGTGCCAAAGAGACTCAAATAACTGTCGTTTTTTTATTATTCAGGCAAGTGTTATACATCATTATAATCTGTTAAATTTCTTTTTTTTTTGTGTACAGTCACAATAAAAACAAATTGTTGTGCTTTTTGCAAAATAAAGAAAACCAACATGATGCGCGATCTTCAGCCTCTCTGTAAATAATGTCTAATCTGATTCTCTTCAGAAAATGACCTGTAGTTTAGTGAAAAATTATCACACAAACATGAGACATGTCTAAAGAAACGTTAAAATGTCAGGTTTTAAATAAAGTAAATTAAATCTAAAACAAATATTCTGTGTTTATGTAAGCTGTTTGTAAAGAGAGATGTCAGTCATTCGCAAGCCTCTTCATTATCCGGTAATGCGCCATGCCCACGGAGCACGCGCTCTTTGAGATTCAAATACTGAGGCAATCCATGCATCAACACCCACACATCAACCCAAACAAACACTTCAAGTGTAGTGCTACACTTCAGCTACATGGTTTTGAGACGTGTTGAGGAATAATCCTGGAATAATTCTCCTCATGGAAAGCTGTTCATGTTCTTTTCAGAGCAACGGGTTCAGCCGCTGATTGTGACGCTGACTGTAAAACAAATGAGTTCACTGCACTCAAATATTACAGAATGTTGTGTGGACACAATGACTGAAACAGAACTCAAACTGAACGAATTCTAGAACATTTCTAGTGCCCAGCATGATAATTGGATAATAATATCCAATAATATTGTTAAGTGATTAAATAAGTGATAATTGTGTATTGGTGGTGACACCTGATGATGGTAATGCAGAATCACTGAAGGAAAGAGAAACACAAGAACTACAAATTACTTCAGCCACAGCTTTAGATGAAATCAACTGAAGGATAAAATAGACATTAAATCTCTGAAGATCTCAGCAGAGGAGGATTAAACAACTCCACAAACAGCATTACCAGCCTCACACATTACTAACCAGACTAACTTTAATTTCTGTAATTTCTGTTATATTGAAAATAATAGTTATCTTTGAATTCACCATGATGGTGTTCAGTGTTTGCTTTTGTTGGGATCTTGACCCTTGACAAAACATGTCTTGCTCTGGCTGCATTTACGAAGCATGTTTGTTATGGTAAGAAAAACGTGACCAGCTTTGTGGTTGTTTTTTGCTGATGATATTATTGTCATGCAGTGACTGAATCACTGATCTCATTCAGAGTCAAGTCAGTTTTGTGTTATTATTTTTTTTGTATTATTCATAATAGACCCTATATCAGGGATGGGCAACTCCAGTCCTCGAGGGCCACTGTCCTGCAGAGTTTAGCTCCAACCCTAATCAAACACACCTGAACCAGCTAATCAATGTCTTCAGGATTACTAGAAGGTAGGGCTGGGCGATATATATCGTGAGATTGTTATGCGCATCTCATCAGTAAAGCCGGTTCCTTGATTAGTAGTAAATCGCCTTCACCTGCTTTCAGATGGAGCGGCATTTACTACAAAGCTAAAACTCCAGTGTTAAATTAAGAAAGAAGTTAGAGAAGTTAATGAGATAATTAAGTGATTAATTTAGTGATGATTGAGCATTATTGAAGACACCTGATGTTAACAAGCAGAATCTCTGAAGGAGAAAATCATAAATTGTAAGCCACCGTTATGGGGATGGGTGTTTGCTTTAGTTGGGCTCTTGACCCTTATGTTATTAACTTTAGATTTTGTTTGTCTGCTGTTATTGATTTATAACAGTCAAATTAACAAAGAAAAGTGTGATCTGATAGTGTTGGCTATGTTTTGACATGATCATGCTGTGATCAGAAAAATGAAACTTTTTGAGATAGTTTGGTTTAACTTGTTAGCAGCAGCTTTGTGATTCTATGGCATGTGATTATCAAGTTTTTTTTATAATCCAAAATATTTAATTAACATTGTTCTGATCAAAAAACTTTCAAATTAATTTATTTAGAAACACAGACCTCAATAATCAGCCTGTGAGTCTCAACAATGGTGACAATAATAAAGCATGTTGCAGTGGCTCCCATCATGCATTGCGGTATGAATAAATTATGATCTGAATTGTCTATGTAATTTACTTTTCCTAATTGAATATTCTGCTCGTCACCATTGTTGAGATGCATAGACTGAATCTTGACGTCTGTGTGTGCCTATAAGAAAGATTTTTTTTTTTAAACAACTTTTAAGAAATCCTTAATATTTCATCTAAAATTTTGTATATTTATGCAGAATCACAGTTATGCTGTAAACAACAACATAAACCAAAACCATAGTTCAAATGATGAATGTCATAATATAACCAACAGATCACTTTTTATCTTTGTTCTTCTGGCAGTTATAACTCAGATAAAGCAGCCAGACAAAATCTAAAGTTAATAACATAAGGGTCAAGAGCCCAACTAAAGCAAACACCCATCCCCATAACGGTGGCTTACAATTTATGATTTTCTCCTTCAGAGATTCTGCTTGTTATCATCAGGTGTCTTCAATAATGATCAATCATCACTAAATTAATCACTTAATTATCTCATTACCTTCAACACTCTTGAGTGGACTCATATACACTCCCAGGAGTGTTCATTTAACACTGGAGTTTTTGCTGTGTACAAAGAGCCGTAGTTAACTGACAAGCTGAGCCATATCGCATTAATTATCACTGGCGATACGTCCCCGATATTAATGCGATATGGCTCAGCTTGTCAGTTAACTACGGCTCTTTGTAGTAAATGCCGCTCCATCTGAAAGCAGGTGAAGGCGATTTACTACTAATCAATTAACCGGCTTTACTGATGAGATGCGCATAACAATCTCACGATATATATCGCCCAGCCCTACTAGAAGGCTACAGGCAGGTGAGTTTTATCAGGGTTGGAGCTAAACTTTGCAGGACAGTGGCCCTCGAGGACTGGAGTTGCCCATCCCTGCCCTATATGATACTACAGCACAAGATCCAGGATGGTTGTGGTAGTTGAACAATATGCAGGATTTAAATGAATACAATTAATGCACAAAAGATTTTAATCTACAACAATACTTGGACACACACAGACATCAAGAATCAGAGTATAAATCTCAACAATGGTGACAATCAAAAAAAATATTCAGATAAACAGATCAACTTGAACATAGATGAACATAAAACAAGCTACAAAAACATCACAACAAACACAGCAAAAGTAAAAGCAAATTGTAAGAATCAAAGAAAACTAGTCATAATTCAGATGCATAATTTATTCATACCGCAATGCATGCTGGGACCCATTTTTGATCGGTGGTACCCAGCATGCACTGCAGCATGAAGCTATTCATTGATTGTCACCATTGTTGAGATTCATACGCAGATTCTTGATGTCTGTGTGTTTCTAAGTAATGCCATAGATTCAAACTTTTTGAACACTACATGATTTTAAAATCTTGCATATTATTCAATTACCACAACAGTGCTGGATCTCGTGCTATTGAATCATGTAGCCACCATTATGAACAATACAATAATTAACAACACAATACACTGTAAAAAATGTATCATTACATACTGCTAACCCTAACCCTAGCCCAATAAAGGATTTCCAAATAATTATCCCCATGCAAAAAGATGCATTGTACTTATCATAGCTTAAGGTCTTCACTCAAAATTAAAATTGTATATTCACTGAACATATTTAATTGTGCTCAGTCAATTTATGAAGTCGAAGTGAAAAATCCATGTTGGGTGAACAAGTCCTACGTCCGAAAAACTGTATACGCATGCGCAAAATGCGCTTGAGGAAAACCGTTCGTGTGGAGATTTCAAATACGGAGCAGCAGGAGCGGCGGGAGTGCGCTGAGCCAAACGGTGCTGAAGACTGAAACAAACATTCCCAAGAGAATAGAGAGATATTCATCATCACAAGACGTTGCTGAGTAATGAGCACTGAAATTATTCTCCAGAGTTTTGCTTCATGACCCAGTATGAAGTTTAAAAGACATTTTGTATAATCATGAGTTCATGCATTCATTGGTTTCATGAGTGTGTTCTCGTTTACTACATAATTGTCTAATGGTAGCCATTAGTTTTATTTTCCTCATGTCTTAGAGTATATGTCTAAAATAATAGGTAATAAGTAAATTAAGTAATTTGTGTGATATATGCGGCATACGACTGTTGAACACGGTGCTGTTAGATTGCATTTGGAGTCGGCCTCTTTCAGGGCTTAAGTTATTGCCTTTTTATATCAAACACGTCAAGCTCGTGATTTTCTTATTCGTCCATTCATTCGTCTCATCCTCATTATATAATGAAGAACTTCTGTTCCCTTTCGTTCAGTCACTACGACGTACGTTAGTGACTAACGAATGGGGGTTTCGCCTAGAAGCCCCATTCGTTAGTCACTAACGTACGTCTCCGTTCCCTCCTCAGGGAACGAGGGTTACATCCGTAACCGAGACGTTCCCTTTCGTTCAGTCACTACGACGTACGTTAGTGACTAACGAATGGGGCTTCTAGGCGAAACCCCCATTCGTTAGTCACTAACAAGAAAATAAAATAAAATAAAAACTAACATTAATGGCAAAGTTTCCCTGCATCATATCTGGCAAATGACAGAACGTACTCCGTTCCCTCCTCAGGGAACGAGGGTTACATCCGTAACCGAGACGTTCTGTCATTTGCCAGATATGATGCAGGGAAACTTTGCCATTAATGTTAGTTTTTATTTTTATTTGCAGATTTTTAGCCTATGCAGTGTCACGTTTTCTTCATCCCATTAAGACATCCTGTTATGCAGAAGACTTCTTGACTTCTTGAATATTCAGAGTTTTTCCTTATTGAAAATAAGGTATTTTCACCAAATATCCTGTGTTGGAATTTACTTGTTAATAAAGTAATATGATAAAATGTCAACCTTGTTGTCTGTGTTCTGTATTTTGCTTAATATATTTATGTTTTTAGTCATTTTTGTCTTTTGGGACAGCAAGAAATAAACAATTGTTACTACAATTTAAAATATTTAATTGGACCAACCTCACAGTTTCACTGTAAAACATTTCTCCAATTCAAAATTTTCTAGTGACCGATCACATTAAAAAATTTTAGTTGGCCAAATTGAAAAATTTTGATGTGATCGGTCACTAGAAAATTTTAAATTGGAGAGGCCTGACATTTTTTACAGTGTTGGTAAATTACATTTTTCCATTGGCTCAACATATTATTTCTCATTGAGCCCATGTTAACAGACTGTTGCCAAAATGGATAGAATTCAATTAACAGAAATTCAATTTGGCCAATTGAAAAATTTAGATGTGATCGTTGACTAGAAAATTTTGATTTGGAGAGGCCTTAAATTTTTTACAGTGTACCGCTATAACCAGAGTATAAGACTCTGAGTGAGATCAGTGACTTAAGCCACTATATGACGATTATACCAACCATCATTGTATAGCCAACATCACCTAATCACATTTTCTTTTGGCATTCCTTACCATAACGAATGTGCTTTCTAAACACACAGTTAAAGTGGCCAGAGTTTCCAGATTCGTTTACAGTTTCCAGATTCGGCCATCGAAACCACGGGGTTCTCCGTGCACCGTATGGACAGAGAAAAAGATCTCTCAGGGAAAAGCAAAGGCGGGGGTGTGTGTTTTATGATCAACAGATCCTGGTGTGATCAGAGGAACGTACATTCTATCAAGTCTTTCTGTTCTCCTGATCTGGAACTTCTCATGGTTCTGTGCCGACCATTCTGGCTACCGAGGGAATTCACAGCGGTCATCATCACAGCTGTGTATATTCCCCCACAAGCCGACACAGACCGGGCACTCAAGGGACTGTATAGGACAGTGAGTGAGCAGGAAACCGCGCATCTTGAGGCTGCGTTTATTGTGACTGGGGACTTTAACAAAGCCAACTTCAAACGTATTGCACCTAAATACCACCAACATGTTAACTTCAACACGCGAGGGAACCGTGTTTTAGATCACTGTTACTCTCCCTTCCGGGATTCCACCATTTGGCAAATCGGATCATTCTTCCATTCTCCTTCTGCCCGCATACAGGCAGAGACTGAAACAGAAAGCACCCGCCCTCAGAACCATCCAGTGCTGGTCGGACCAATCGGACTCTATGCTACAGGACTGTTTTGATCACGCGGACTGGGAGATGTTCCGGTCGGCCTCTGATGACGACATCGAGGTCTACGCTGATAGCGTAACGTGTTTCATCAGGAAGTGCGTAGAAGACGTTGTTCCGACCAGAACAATACGGCTGTACCCAAACCAGAAGCCGTGGCTAAATGGGGATGTTCGCGCGGCACTCAATGCGCGGACCTCCACTTTTAACTCCGGTAATGCGGAGGAGCATAAACAAGCAAGTTATGCCCTCCGGAAAACCATCAGAGCAGCAAAACGCCAGTACAGGGACAAGATTGAAGGACAGTTCAACACCACCAACTCCAGAAGCATGTGGCGGGGAATTAACACCATCACAGACTATAAAGGGAACACAAACTCCACCGTGAACACCGCTGCCTCTCTCCCGGACGAGCTCAACACCTTTTATGCTCGCTTTGAGGGAACTAACACCGCCCTCGCGGAGAGAGAGCTCGCGGCTGAAGATGCAGAGGTTGGTACACTCTCCGTATCTTTAGCGGATGTAACCCGATCCTTCCGGCGGGTGAACATCCGTAAAGCCGCGGGTCCAGACGGCATTCCGGGCCGCGTTTTCACGGACATCTTTAACCTGTCCCTCTCCCTGTCTGTGGTCCCCACATGCTTCAAAACGTCCACCACTGTGCCTGTACCTAAGCAATCAAAAACCACCTGCTTAAACGACTGGCGTCCTGTTGCTCTGACCCCCATCATCAGCAAATGCTTTGAGAGAATAATCAGAAACCACATCTGCTCTGTTCTCCCTCCCTCACTGGACCCACTGCAGTTTGCATACCGCACAAACCACTCCACTGATGATGCCATTTCATCTACAATTCACACTGCTCTCTCTCACCTGGAAAAGAGGAACACGTATGTGAGAATGCTGTTTGTAGACTACAGCTCAGCATTCAACACCATTGTGCCCTCCATACTTGACGTGAAACTCCGGGCTCTAGGCTTAAACAGCTTGCTATGCAGCTGGATCCTGGACTTCCTGTCAAACAGACGCCAGGTGGTCAGAATGGGCAGTAACATCTCCTCATCACTGACTCTCAACACTGGAGCCCCTCAGGGCTGTGTTCTCAGCCCACTCCTGTACTCCTTGTACACACATGACTGTGTGGCAATCCACAGCTCCAATAACATCATCAAGTTTGCTGACGATACGACGGTGGTAGGTCTCATCACTGACAATGATGAAATGGCCTACAGAGAGGAGGTGCACACTCTGACACGATGATGTCAGGAGCACAACCTCTCCCTCAACGTCAACAAGACCAAGGAGCTGGTGGTCGACTTCAGGAGGAATGAGAGAGAACACCGCCCCATCACCATCGATGGAGCACCGGTGGAGAGAGTCAGCAGCTTCAAGTTCCTCGGTGTCCACATCACAGAGGAACTCTCATGGTCTGTCCACACTGAGGCCGTTGTGAAGAAGGCTCATCAGCGCCTTTTCTTCCTGCGACGGCTGAGGAGGTTTGGAATGAACCGCCACATCCTCACACGCTTCTACAGCAGCACCATAGAGAGCCTGCTGACTGGCTGCATCACCACCTGGTACGGCAACAGTACCGCCCGCAGCCGCAAAGCCCTGCAAAGGGTAGTGCGCACGGCCAGCTGCATCATCGGAGGTGAGCTTCCCTCCCTCCAGGACATTTACGCCAGGCGGTGTGTGAAGAGAGCTCAGAGGATCATCAGAGACTCTAGCCACCCGAACCATGGGCTGCTCTCACTGCTGCCATCAGGCAGACGGTACCGAGGCATCAGAACACGCACCAGCCGACTCCAGAACAGCTTCTTCCCACAAGCAATTAGACTCCTTAACTCTTGATCCATCAGGATCATAACACACACTGACAGAATATCACTCAGCACAACCCACTGTAGATACACACACACTATATACAAATTTATTTATAATTTATTATTTATCATATAGCACCTATTGTACATTGGATCTCTACTGTGAATAATAATGTATACTGTACATTGTATATTATTATTACTATAGCTTAATGTATACTGTTTAATGTATGTTTAGTGTATATTGTTTAAAGTATATGTATATTGTAAGTATGTGTATATTGTTTAAAGCTGTGAGAACTACACTCACATTGTGTAAATTATTTATTGTTATTGTAGAGTTTACCGTGCTGTGAGTAATTGTGGGCGCATCAGATGTGTAATCTGATGCTGCTTTAAATGTTGTACATGTCATGTCATGACTGCTATGTTGCTCGGAACTGCACCTAAGAATTTCACCTGCTGTTGCACTTGTGTATATGTCTGTGTGACAATAAAGTGATTTGATTTTGATTTGATTTTGATCAGAGAAAAAACGAATGTTAAAGGTTTAAGGGTCAAGAGCCCAACTAAAGCAAACACTCATCTCCATCATGGTGACTTCAATGAAACTATTATATTCATTAAAACAGAAATGAAAGAAATAAAGTCAGTCTGGTTAGTAATGTGTGCATCTGGTAGTGTTGTTTGTGGAGTTGTTTAATCCTCCTCTGCTGAGATCTTCAGAGATTGAATGTCTTATTTTATCTTCTCTTATTTAATCTAAAGATGTGGCTTAAGTCAGTTGTAGTTCTTGTGTTTCTCTTTCCTTCTGTGATTCTGCTCATTATCATCAGGTGTTCATCACTAATGCTCAATCATCACTTAATTAATCACTTAATTTCTTGATTGCAATGAGTGTCTTATTTTAGTGAACTCAATTGAAATAAGTTCAAAGTACTCATAACTATTGTTTTCTAAAGATTAAAAAAATTAAGGTAATCACCCAGCCAGCACAGTCATGTGGGGCCCATATGGGTGTCACCTGGGCTGTCTAACTGGGGCCCAGCCTGTTTTGTCCTCAGTTTCCATGGAGTCCCCACATGGGCTAGCCCAGATGAACTGAACACTACTCAGTGTGCACACTACAGGCTGTTAAATGTAACTGAATCAGTGTTGGAGTTAATGAGATAATTAAGTGATTAATAGAGTAATGACTGAATATTACTGAAGACTCCTGATGATAACAAGCAGAATCACTGAAGGACAGAGAAACACAAAAGACTTCAGACACAACTTCACAAAAGCATTATCAGCTTCCCTTTTTACCTATTAGATTGACTTTCTGTCATCTTAGTTTTTATTGATAATTCCCACTGAGCAAAGGTGTACGTTGAAAATACGTCCACTGAGGAGCCAGAATGAAAGTTTTTATGACGTCTGTTTTTGACGTGTTCTGCACGTCCGATATAGACGTTCAGGGAACCTCAAGGTTAAAAACTAGTAATGTGCTCATTGTGGACATATTTTCCATTTGTAATTGCAAAGCAACTCACAGACAGAGTGTGTTTGTCCAGAAATCATGAAAATAAAAGAAACTTAGCTCACACCTTTAGACACTTTAGACAACTTAGCATCTGTAATTCACATATCTTTGGATCGTGAGAGAATCGTGGGATTCAATCCAGGATCTTCTTGCTGTGAGGAGACAGTGTTTCCCACTGAGACACTGGTGCTGCCCTTAATCACAGACATAAGACACACTTTGACTATTTCTGTCAGACGTCTACAGAAGCTCTTACTGACAATTAACAGAGGTTTAGATGTTGATGTTTGTTTCATTTGAAGTCACCATTGTGGTGGGAAGCGTTTGCTTTAGTTGGGCTCTTGGTCCCTGTTCTTGAGTTAGCTTTTCTTTGGCAGCTGTAACTGTGTGTGTGAAACACAATACTTATGGCTGAGAAAGCAAAGATAAAGTGACTTCAGGTGTTGTCAGCTCCTTGTTGATGACTAAATCATCAAAAGTCTAGAATCTGATGTTGTGCTTTTGAGTTTTATGTTCTTGTTCGGCAAATAATAATTTGTTTATATACTATAACCTTGTGAATCTGCTGTATTGACACCAATAGCAATAAACAAATCACTTATCCTGAAAGATGAAAAAAACAGCAGGTGCACATTGTTTTGAGAAAATATTTCACATAGTCACACACAGACATCAAGATTTTGCATATGATTCACAACAACGGTGACAATCAAGCATGAGTTTTGTACTTTGAAGCTACCCATCATGCATTGCAGCATGAAGCTTTTTTTTGTTTTGATTGTCACCGTTGTTGTGAATCATATGCAAAATCTTGATGTCTGTGTGTGACTATGTGAAATATTTTCTCAAAACAATGTGCACATGCTGTTTTATCATCTTTCAGGATAAGTGATTATTTTATTGCTATTAGTCCCGATACAGTGTATTCCCAAGGTTATAGTATATAAACAAATTATTATTTGCCAAACAAGAACACAAAACTCAAAAGCACAACATCAGATTCTAGACTTCTGATGATTTAGTCATCAACAAGGAGCTGACAACACCTGAAGTCACTTTATCTTTGCTTTCTCAGCCATAAGTATTGTGTTTCACACACACAGTTACAGCTGCCAAAGAAAAGCTAACTTAAGAACAGGGACCAAGAGCCCAACTAAAGCAAACGCTTCCCACCACAATGGTGACTTCAAATGAAACAAACATCAACATCTAAACCTCTGTTAATTGTCAGTAAGAGCTTCTGTAGACGTCTGACAGAAATAGTCAAAGTGTGTCTTATGTCTGTGATTAAGGGCAGCACCAGTGTCTCAGTGGGAAACACTGTCTCCTCACAGCAAGAAGATCCTGGATTGAATCCCACGATTCTCTCACGATCCAAAGATATGTGAATTACAGATGCTAAGTTGTCTAAAGTGTCTAAAGGTGTGAGCTAAGTTTCTTTTATTTTCATGATTTCTGGACAAACACACTCTGTCTGTGAGTTGCTTTGCAATTACAAATGGAAAATATGTCCACAATGAGCACATTACTAGTTTTTAACCTTGAGGTTCCCTGAACGTCTATATCGGACGTGCAGAACACGTCAAAAACAGACGTCATAAAAACTTTCATTCTGGCTCCTCAGTGGACGTATTTTCAACGTACACCTTTGCTCAGTGGGAATTATCAATAAAAACTAAGATGACAGAAAGTCAATCTAATAGGTAAAAAGGGAAGCTGATAATGCTTTTGTGAAGTTGTGTCTGAAGTCTTTTGTGTTTCTCTGTCCTTCAGTGATTCTGCTTATCATCAGGAGTCTTCAGTAATATTCAGTCATTACTCTATTAATCACTTAATTATCTCATTAACTCCAACACTGATTCAGTTACATTTAACAGCCTGTAGTGTGCACACTGAGTAATGTTCAGTTCATCTGGGCTAGCCCATGTGGGGCCTCCATGGAAACTGAGGACAAAACAGGCTGGGCCCCAGTTAGACAGCCCAGGTGACGCCCATATGGGCCCCACATGACTGTGCTGGCTGGGCAGTGTCCTCAAATTTAATGAGTTAGCTTAACTTACTAGATTTGACTTTGTGTATGCTATTGTGAGCTAGCAGTAACTGCAAGCACTCTGAGTTCATTTAAAGGTTATAATTTCAGCTGTTTTACTAAATATAGGGAAGGTTCAGCTATATCAAGTATTTGAATGCAGTGTAAAGTTTAACTGTATATTAAGAAATATACTTTTTTAGTGGACTTAATTAAAATATGTGCAGTGTACTCATAACTATTGTTTTTTATAAACCTAAATGGTTTGAGGTAATCGGTGTCCTCAAATGAAATGAGTTAGCTGAACTTGTTGGGTTGTACAGTGATAGGCTAAGTTTATTCTGTTAACATCTGTGAATATTAAACGCAAAAAGAATATCCTGCTGCAACATAAAATGTAGATCATAGACGCAAGACAGTTTAGACAAGATTTATTTGGCATGTTTTTGTTTTGTATAAATTGTATCTTAATTTTAATCAATGTTTTTAATTGATTAAAAAAAAATTTTATTTAATAAGAAGCGAATATAACAGACAATAGCCTTAGCGCTGGTGATCATGCATTGCACGCATGTCTCATAAATGAACTGAAGATCGAAATGATATTTGAGTATCGTGTGTATCGGATAGTTTACAAAATCAAATGATTCAGAAAATGTTTGCCATTGAAATGACTGGGAATAAGTGTCCCAATAAACTTGAATTCACCCTCTACTATTTGAAATCATAATTGCATTGCATTATGTTGTTTTAAATCCCAAATAGTTTACTTATAACACTCATCGTTACAAATTATTCAGTTATTTGTATTTACTGAATACTGAAATGGGTTCAGTGTCACAATATTACTGTTTTTTTTTTTTTTAGACGTCTTTCAAAAACATTTCTGATTGAAATATTGTTTCTTGTTTTGGCAGATAATTTAGCTTGTTTTAAGCAAAAACTCACTTCATTTAGATTTTTTCCCCCAGAAATTTTTTTTCCCCCTTATACAGTAAATTAATCTTGATTTAAGAATTTTTTATATTTGCACTGGAAACAAGAAAATACTAAATAAGAAGAGCGTTTTTTGCAGTGTAGTCAAATCTTTTGATCATTTAAATATAACAGGCCTTTGTTGAGTACATTCTATATAAAATATATTTCCTTTGTCCTGTTGCTCCCTCTCAGTCACATACCTGAAGCTCATTCATTATGCAGGTCATTATGCGGTCCATTATGCGTTCTTTTGTTATCTCAAGTGTGATACCCAGCATTATTCATTAACGTTCACGCCTCCTCGCATACTATCTTTGTAAAGAAAAAATGTCTCACAAAATGTAAATTAATATATTGTTTTATGTGAATAAGTAGGCTCAATGATTCTCACATCAGTTTGAAGCAAAAACGTCTTGGTTACGAATGGTAACCCTCGTTCCCTGAAGGAGGGAACGGAGATGTACATCGATTGTACCGACGAATTGGGATCACTTCAAAGAGCCCCTATCAGCTTTGAGATATAAAGGACGGGCCAATGGGCCATTGGCGTGCGAGATTTGCATCTCATGCTCCGCCCCGCGCCGCGGGTATAAACAGGAAACGAGAGCAACGCACTGATGTTTTTCACTGAGGAGCCGAACTAGTGACACGGCCATGCAGTGATGTACATCGGTGACGGGACGTACATCTCCGTTCCTTCCTTCAGGGAACGAGGGTTACCATACGTAACCGAGATGATCCATTTCAGTCGGTCACGATCGATGTACATCAGTTGTACCGACAATTTGGGATCCCTTTGGAAAACGCCACAGTTACTACCACTTCCAGCACTTAGCGAGAGACCCTCAGACCTTGTTATGAACTGGGCGGGGAAATTTACGCAGGGAGAGTCACACTGCTGTTCCGCAAGACCCACTCAGCAGACTATTGGATACCGCTGGGAAAGCGTGCCCCGGAGGGACGCTGCGGAACCACATCATGCCCGGAGGGAGTTACCATGTGGAGAATACATGTATGGACTGGCCTTGGGCAGTGCAACATACGGAAGTCCAGGGGTGGCCCCAGTCTGTTGCAGGCAGGGGAACAACACCGTACTGAAACGGCAGAGGAGCTCTGCCGAGGGAAAGACACAAGCTCGCCAAAGGGAGCTGTACCGTGGAGAATACACATATGGGAACATACGGAACCCAGCCTGACACAAGTTCCACCAATGCATACAAGTGCCAGACCTGGCGTCGGGCGCTCCGCCACATCCGACTGCCGCGTGTTGCGGAGGACTCAACAGGGTTCGCCATTTCCTGGGGAACTCAACTGGAGAAAATAAGCGCACATATCCGTTCCATGGGGAAGGGAGTGGTGCAGCAAGCCGACACTTAGAACGGGCACTTCAGTGTTGCTGACTATGGGAAGCGAGCACACGAGAAGCAACCGGCTCTACACGTAGGCTATAATACCTAGCAAACGTGTAAGGGTCGCCCAGCCCGCAGCTCTACAAATGTCTGTCAGCGAGGCGCCACGAGCCAACGCCCAGGAAGAAGCTACACCCCTGGTGGAGTGGGCTCTAACCCCGAGCGGGCAGGGCACGTCTTGGGATTCATACGCCAAGATGATGGCATCCACTATCCAGTGGGCCATCCTCTGCTTGGAGACAGCCTTTCCCTTCTGTTGGCCTCCGTAACAGACGAAGAGCTGCTCTGAGGTCCTAAAGCTTTGCGTTCTGTCTACATAGATGCACAGGGTGCGAAATGGACAGAGAAAATCCAGGGCTGGGTCTGCCTCCTCCGAGGGCAGCGCTTGCAGGCTCACCACTTGGTCCCGAAAGGGAGTAGTGGGAATCTTGGGCACATATCCGGGCCAAGATCTCAGGGTTACCTGAGAGTTGCCTGGCCCGAATTCCAGGCACGATTCGTCGACCGAAAAGGCCTGCAAGTTCCCTACCCTCTTGACAGAGGTCAATGCAATCAGGTGTATCGTCTTTAGAGACAGGATTTTCAGCTCAGCTGGCTGCAAAGGCTCAAAGGGCACTCTCTGCAGTGCGGTCAGCACCAGAGTTAAGTCCCAAGAAGGTATAGAGGGAGGGCGAGGCGGATTTAGTCTCCTCGCCCCCCTCAGGAACCTGATGATCAGATTGTGCTTACCTAAAGATTCACCATTAACCCTATCGTGATTCGTTGCAATATCGGCAACATACACCTTGAGGGTGGAGGGAGACAGCCTTCACTCCAACCCATCTTGAAGGAAAGAGAGCACAGATCTGACTGAACACTTTCGGGGGTCTCCTCGGTGAGAAAAGCACCAATTGACGAATAGGTTCCACTTCAGTGCATACAGCCGTATTGTAGAGGGGGCTCTGGTGGAAGTGATGGTGTCTACCACTGCCTGTGGTAAGTCACCTAGAACCTCCGCATCCCGTCCAGAGACCAGACATGGAGTTTCCAGAGGTCCGGACGCGGGTGCCATAGGGTGCCCCGTCTCTGAGTCAGGAGGTCCTTCCTCAGAGGAATGGGCCAAGGAGGTGCTGTCATGAGGAGCACTAGTTCCTGTTGGGCCAATACGGAGCGACCAAGAGGAGCTGCTCCTCATCCTCCCTGAACTTGCACAGTGTCTGTGCGAGAAGGCTTACTTGGGGAAACGCATATTTGCGTAGGCCCCTGGGCCAGCTGTGTGCCAGGGCATCCGTGCTGAGGGTTCCCTCGGTCAGGGAATAAAACAACTGGCAGTGGGTCGCGTCGGGGGCGGCAAACATCTGTGCGGCCCCACATCAGCTGGACCACCTGGGGGTGGAGTCTCCACTCTCCGGGGAGCACCGGCCACCGTGACAGCTCTTCGGCCGCACGATTGAGTGGGCCCGGAATGTGAGTGGCACGAAGGGACCTCAGATGCTTCTGACTCCACAGGAGGAGATGCTGGGCAAGTTGGGACATGCGGCTACCCTGTTTGTTGATGTACACAACGGCCGCAGTACTGTCCGTCCGGACCAGAACGTGCTTGTCTTTGAGCAGCGTTTTGAAGCGGCTGAGAGCAAGATGAACTGCCAGCAACTCCAGGCAATTCTCGGGACTCGGTCGTGTAGCCAGCGTTGAAGCGGTCTCATATGAAGCAACCCTAGCGGCGTTACTGCAGCTGTGGATGCCATATGCCCCAGGAGCCTCTGAAAAAGTTTCAGTGGTACCGCTGTGCTGCGTTTGAACGAATTCAAGCAGTTCAACACTGACTGGACGCGCTCCTCTGTGAAGCGCGCTGTCATGGCGACCGAGTCAATCTCCATCCCGAGAAAAGAGATCCTCTGTGCGGGACAGAACTTGCTCTTCTCCCAGTTGACCCGAAGACCCAACTGGCTGAGGTGCTGAAGCAAGTTGACTGGGCAAGTTGAGAAGGCGAACACCGCGCTCTCTCATGGGAGCAATGGTCGCCTCCGCGACTTTCGTGAAGACACAGGGCGACAGGGACAGCCCGAAGGGCAGGACTTTGTCCGTCAAATACAAAGCGTAGAAACGGTCTGTGTCGAGGGAGAATCGAGACATGAAAGTACGCATCCTTCAGGTCGATCGCTGCAAACCAATCTTGGGAACAGATGCACCTGAAGATGCGTTTCTGCGTTAACATTCTGAACGGCATTCTGTGGAGGGAGCGGTTCCAAGATCGGTCGTAACCCGCTGCCTTTCTTGGCTACAATGAAGTACGGGCTGTAGAACCCGGACTTCATATCGGCTGGAGGGACCGCCTTTATCGCGTCCTTCGCCAGTAGGACAGCGATCTCTCTCTGAAGCCCTGAACTTGGGGGGACGCCGGGCGAACTGAATCACACAGCCGAGTCTGATGGTATGGATGAGCCAGCGAGACTGGCTGGGGAGCGCTAGCCAGGCTCCCAGAGACCGTGCAAGCGGGATCAACGGCACCACAGACGTACCCGCAGCGGGGCAGCGCAGTGGAACGCAGTGACCCGTGGACGAAATGGAAGTGGTCCGTGGAGGGGTCTGGGTGTGTGACACACAAACCTGCATCCGCTGAGGGGGCAGGCGAGTGTGAGGAGGCACATTGAGTGCGTCCCGACAGCCAGCGCCCCCTCCTGCGAAGGGAGATGCGTCCGAGGGGAACGAGGCATGGTAGCGTCGCATACCGCCGCTCTCACAGTGTGCTCTCTTGGCACCCGGAGATGTTGGAAACTGCTCTTTTATTGATAATTTGGGTACCGCTGGCCCGGAACAGAAATCAACGAACAAAAATTTTTGGAGTGGTGCTGCAGCCATTTCCTGAAGAGCAGTCTCCTCCATCTTTGGGTGGCCGGGTGGAGGCTGCTGCTGGGCTGGGGCGGGAGCTGGGGCAGCAGCAGGCGGACGTCCTCAGCGACGAGCAGACGAAGGAGATGCAGCCAGCGGCGAGGTGGAGGCAGCAGCGGACAGCCAGGGAAGGATGTGCTTGATAGCCTCCATCTGCTTCTGGGAGGCCGAGAACTGCTGGGCAAAGTTCTCGACCACGTTGCCGAACAACCCTGCCGAGGAAATGGGGGAGTCCAGGAACCGGTTCTTATCAGTCTCCCTCATGTCGGCCAGGTTGAGCCAGAGATGCCGCTCCTGGACCACTAAGGTGGACATCACCTGACCAATGGAATGGGCGGTGACTTTCATCGCCGTCCGGAACTCCCGGAGGAGCTCTGGGTCAGGCCTACCCTCGTGCATGTCCATGTGTGCCTGGGCCTGGTGCACCTGAAGCAATGCCATGGCATGCAAGGCGGATGCCGCCTGTCCGCAGGACCTGTCGGCCTTCGCAGTCAGACTGGAAGAGAACCTACAGGCCTTGGACGGGAGACAAGGGTCACCACACCAGTTGGAGGCAGTCGCCAGACAAGTTGCATCGCAACGGCCCGCTCAACTGGTGCGATTCTCTCGTAAACCTTGGCCTGCCTGCCGTCAAGGGTAGTGAGGAGGGAGGAGCCACCAGGTCTGTTTCTGGCACTGAAAGGTGTCGTCCACGACTGGGAAAGCTCCTCATGCACCTCCGGGAAGAATGGTTCCCCGGTCTTCATCCTCTGAGGACAGGAACTCTCCCTCCGATGCAGCGATCGACATCTGCTCGTCCGTGGGCGCCCCGAAGGTCACCACCAGCCGCCCATGGGAGGGGCCAGCGGTTTCCTCCAGAAGCACCACTGGCTGCGGCGCTTGTGTGGGATCAGGGGCCTGTGGAGGTATGCTCGGCGGGTTTGCCCTGAACGTGATCCTCAGGTCACCCTGGTCATTCGTCGAAGTAGGTCTATCTTGGGAGATAGCTCTAGATCGAGGCATGGGGAGGGGGACTCCACCTTCCCGGAGGTAGGCGAGTCTCGACCTAAGCGCCGAGATAGTCATGTTCCCGCAGTGAGAACATGAGCTATCCACAAAAGCTGCCTCAGTGTGCTGTATACCCAGGCATGTGAGACATGTGAGAGAATGTGAGGCATGAGATTGTGACCGTCAGTGGGCGACAGGGAACGACCGCATCCAGAAACGCACGGGTGGAATGACATCTTGAAAAAGACGCAGTGTCACACCCGTGTTGCTCTTTTTGTGAAGAAACACTCATTTCAGAAGTGCTGAAGCACCCAGGGAAGACCGCGGTGTAGTGATTGAGGCGATTCAGACACTTAACTGCCTGTTACATTTAACAAATATGTTTTAAATACTTTGGGCTGAATAACAGACCTTCCCCCAACACAACGGAGAAGGACCCTCCGTTACCAGGGAAACCAGCTGATAAGGTGTTTTATGGCCCCAAAGGAATGTGGCCACATGGAAAGTTCCCAACTAAAGACCGTAAAACGTAAAACACACATTGTGGCCTCAAGTTATAGACAAATCGTCTATAAATGAACATGCACCCCAGGACATTGTATGTACACATAAAACTATCTTGTAATGTGTTCCCTATCATTGCATTCCCTATGTATCCATGTCCTATGAGTGACTTACTATTTAATGTAACCTCATATATGTCATGTCTCCTATCAAATTAATGCACGCTTCATAACTTACACTTCCACGTATGTCATGTCCTTGTACGAAGCAATATGTGTTTGTTGCATTAATTAGAGTATGCCTGAGCACAGTCTCATCAATTTCAGGCTTGGAACAAAGAGCAATAAAATTCTTCAGAGGAATTTCCCGCTTGGAAATCCCAACAATCTCATTGGTCAAGCCTGCCTCCAGAGGGTGGGACTATTTCCTGACCTTAAAAAGAGAGCTCTCAGAGATCCTTCGCTCTCTTCTTCTCCTGCTAACACAGACACAACACGTTGTGTCTGGGGGGGCTCTCACCCAGCAGGGTGCCCACATGGCAGGCCTCCACAAACACCGAGCCAAAGGCCTCACAAGGCCATGGACCAGAAGGCCCAAACTCTGCATGCCATGTGCAACTTCCTCTATGGATTCGAAGCAACCACGCAAGCTCACCATCTCTTCTTCATCCAATGCAGAAGAACTTGATCGCCACGTCAAAGCCATCGGACGGAACCCACAAACTTTCTCCTGCGATTTCACCTCGGACGGCCTTATACAGCTCTAGCTAAATGCAAGTAAAGTACGAAACAGAAATCGCGGTGTAGTTAGTAAAACTGTAAACCCCATTGTTACAACAAAGGAGTTTATTGAGGATGGTTCTTTACAAGGTTTAGACTCTCTGCATTGAGGCAGCCATCCATTCTGACCCTTTCCCTTCCAACCACTTTAACCTTAACTCTTGCCATGTATGTTTGTGTATGTGTATGTTTGTATGTTTCATGTTAGTTGTAGTCTTGTTCCGTGATTTAGTTATTAAAGTTTGTGCACAACATTTGTTTGGTCCTGACTCCCTGCCTGCAAACAAATTGTCCCTTAAATGATCGATCTTGCTTTATGCTCTATAGGCGTGTACATAAATTAAGAGAAATAATACATTTTCTGTAGCCATGGAAAACATCCTTTTCTAAGAATTAATTAATAATCAATACTGAACGTCCATAGGACTAACTGATTGATTGTAATGTTAACGTAGCCACGTCAAGTTAATATATTTAACTGATTTGAATATTATATAGTATAATAATTATTCATATTTTCATATATTCATATTCATATTCATATTTCCCCTCAGAGCTAATTCGCTACAGCGGCAACACACAGGAAATAGCCTGGAAACGCCTACCGAAACCAACAGGTTTGCTGTGAGAACAGCAGTTGTTTCACAATGCAGCTGAGTCTCGCGGTCGCACTGTATAAAGCCGTCACACCAGCACAGCGTCCCTCTTCGTTCTCTGGTTCTCTCTCATTGAATTCGCTGAATTAACAGGAAAGCAGTCTTGCTTCATCAACGCCATTCGGCTCTGAAGTGAATGATGTCAGTGCGTTGCTCTTGCTTCCTGTTTATACCCGTGGCGCGGAGCGCGAGATGCAAATCTTGCACGCCAATGGCCCATTGGCCCATTCTCTATATCTCGAAGCTGATAGGGGCTCTCTGAAGTGATTCCAATTCGTTGGTACAACCGACGTACGTCGAGCATGACCGACTGAAAGGGAACTCTAGGCAACAACACCCATTAGTCAAAAGTCTTGTGGACACATATCTATTGTGTGTTTTGAGGCCTTAATTTAAAAAAAAATTTTTTTTTGTTTTTTTCAGAAACCACGCATAAACATTATTCTATCAAAAATACAAACATGTATTATGGTAGCCCAGTTTGTTCTGAATACATAATTACACTTTTGCCATTAATATGTTTATAAGCAACTGAAAAAAGCACAAATGTCAGAGCATGTCAAAACTTCTAGAAACTAGAAAGTCACCATTGTCTGTGAAGTGATGTGCAGTTTTGATTTGTGAGTCATGACTGACCACACTAGAGTTCTCGGTGCGTGCCTGAAATCTGCTCATTTTCGAGCTGTGTCGTGTGCTGGCACTGGTCTCTTGGCAGCGCATGAAAACAGAACGTGTGAGCAGACACTTCTGATAATCTGATAGCAGTACCCACATCACGGGCCTGCATGTAGCCAAAGCTAGCTCTTAAGCAAATCTACACGTATAAGCTAAAGCCCTTTGCCTCAACTAAAGCTGTTAGCACCCTGCTAACAACTAGACACGTTTGAGCGTATAGTGTAACATTCAAATCAAAGACTCTACATACTTTGGGACCCTTTAGGCTAAAGAATTTTGAATCACTGATGGGGGATCTGGAGCTTGTGAAGCTCCGAATCAAACAAATCCATTAAGTCACAAATGTATTAATAAACAAACTCTTACTAGAACCAGGAAGTATGACCATATTAGCCTAGTTATGCCTGTTAAACATTGCATACATTTTAAAATCTTGCTTATTACTTACAAAGCACTAAATGGTTTAGCTATATATATATATATATATATATATATATATATATATATAGAAAAACTACAGCAGAGAGACTAAGAAACTAGGAAAAATTATTCTTAAATTAATGTTTTATGTAAACACACACACACACACACACACACACACACGCTTTATAATGGCAGTGAATTGGGTGGTTTTTGAAGGCCATAAAAGTGCATCTAACCATCATAAAAGTGCATCCATCCATCCTAAAAGTGCATCCATCCATCATAAAAGTGTAAGCCCTGACGTGATGTACAGGAGCAGGTTAGGGTTAGGGTTCCATTGCAAGCTTTGACGCCTCTCGCTGATAGTGCTGGCCAACAAACTCAAGCCCCTCTTCTCTTATATCAAAATCCTCCGCCATTTCTCTTGAAAAAATCTTGTTTTAGACTAGCACTAACACTCATTTTCAATGTCAATCTGGAGTACATGGAAGCTATAGCATAAGTTCTGCCGGGAAGACTTAATTGAAAGACGATGAGACTGCCTACAGGGAGGAGATCCAGCACCAGGCCACATGGTGCACTGATAATAACCTGCTCCTCAACACCACCAAAACGAAGGAGCTCATCGTGGACTTCAGGAAGGAGTCAAGAGGCACACACGACACCATCCACATCAATGGAATGGCTGTTGAGCGTGTCTCCAGTTTCAAGTTCCTGGGGATCCACATCTCGGCGGACATGTCGTGGACGACCAACACCTCCAGCCTGGTCAAGAAGGCTCACCAGCGCCTCTTCTTCCTGAGGACACTGAGGAAGAATCAGCTCTCCTCGGCTATCCTGGTGAACTTCTACCGCTGCGCAATAGAAAGCATCCTGACCAACTGTGTCGCAGTATGGTATGGGAGCTGCTCTGTTGCGGAGCGCAAGGCACTGCAGCGGGTGGTGAAAACTGCCCAGCGCATCACAGGGACTCCACTGCCTGCCATCGAGCACATCCAGAGGAAACGCTGTCTGCATCGAGCGTTTGTTTGTTATTCACTTTGTTATTTGCACTGCACTACCGACTGTTTATTACAGTAACAACTGTTTACTTATGCATTTTGCACCACATCTTAACTGGAATATGCTCATTTGCACTGCCGACTGTATTTACAGTAACAATGTTTACATTTGCATTTCGCACCGTACTTCTAACTGCAATATGCAACCGCTTTCCACTGCACTTTTACACTTTCTTTCGGATAGCTCTGTCCATAATTTATTGCACTAACTTAATCCACTGCTATATTCCTCATATTAGCCTAACATATTATTGTATACACTGTAAAAAAATGCTGTTAAAAAACGGCGAAATTTTGACAGTAAAATGCTGTTTTCCATTAAAACAGTAATATACCGTAGAAAACAATGCATTCTGGGTAATATTTGTAATTTTTGAGAAAATAGCCAACAGGAATATACCGTGAATTAACAGTGCTCAAAGTCGACACTCAGAGGCTGTGCTCCAAATCACACCCTATACCCTCATTCACTATTCCCTACACTAGTTTACTGATAGTGAGCGAAAATAAGTGAGTGAATTCAAACACCTGATGAACAGCTGCTGTTATCACCGAAGGAAAGAGATACATGAACAGAAAAAAGCTGCTTTCATCAACTGAAGATAAAAGAAGATATTAAATCTCTGAAGATCTCAGCAGAAGAGGATTTAACAACTCCACAAACAGCATTACCAGCTTCACACATTACTAACCAGACTGACTTTATTTCTGTCAGACGTCTACAGAACTTATTTTGACGTTACCATTATGGTGATTAGTGTTTGCTTTAGTTGGGCTCTTGAACCTTGACATAATAACATTAGTTTTTCTCTAGCTGCTCTAACTGTGTGTTTTAAATACATTTGTTATAGCATGCAAAGCCGAAAAAAATGTAAACAGATGATGTTGACTATTTATTAGTGGTCTGATTCATTGAGCTCTGTCTATCTATAGATGAAGTTTTATATTTTGGTAACCCAATAATTTTACAGCATGAGACCATCAGTGTTGCAACAACCAGATAATTTGAAGGACAGGAAAACAGCTTGTGGTCAAAACATTTTGAATACCAGAATCATTCAGACTCAAATAGACATCAAGAATTGGCGTATGAATCTCAAGAATGGTGACAATCAAAAGCTTCATTCTGCAATGCAAATCAGCCATGACTCCCAGCATGCATTGCGGCATAAATAAATTATGCTGATGAATAGCCTGGTTATTTTCTTACATTTTTAATATTTACCTTTATTTTTGGTGTTGTTTTTGTGTTGACTTTTGGTAGTGTTTGTGATGTTCAGAGTTTATCTGTACATCTTTTTTTTGACTGTCACCATTGTTGAGATTCATATGCGGATTCTTCATGTCTAAATGGCACCATAGTACAAACCATTTTTGTATATCATGAGTTTAAAAGTCTTTCAGAACTGAATCCTAATCACTGCTTGATATTTTACAAAGTGTCACAGTTTTGGTAATGTTAAATAGGGGTAATATTATATGTATATGTAAAAAAAAAAAAAGTTTTGTTTAGGGAATAGATACTGAATGAGATGAGCAAACCAAGCATTCCATTACGTTTATATAATAACCATAACCAATAACACCTGATCAGAGGTGTTTTGCTACAACAAATGTGTCTAAGAAACACAGTTGTAGAAACCAAAGAAAAACTACTGCTACAAAATCAAGGATCAAGAGCCCTACTGAAGCAAACACTAATCACCATAATGGTGACCAAACATTTTCAATTAAACATCAAAAGTTAATTTGATCTGTTCATTTTCTACAAGAGCTTCTGTAGATGTCTGACAGAAATAAGGTCAATCTGGTTAGTAATAAGTGAAGCTGGTAATGCTGTTTGTGGAGTTGTTTAATCCTCCTCTGCTTTAATGTCTTCTTTTATTTTCAGTTGATTTCATCTAAGGCTGTGGCTGAAGTCAGTTGTACTTCTCTTTCCTTGAGTGCTTCTGCTTGTTAACAGCTGGTGCTCATCACTAATTCTCAATTATCACTTAACTAATCTCTTAATTGTCTCATTAACTTCAACAATGCTTCAATTACTCTAACACTCTGTAGTGTGGACACATATAAGTGTTCATTTAAAACTGAAGATTTTGCTGTGGGGTTTAAAGGGTTAATGGAATTAGATGAAAAAACCCCCAGAGTGAAACGTAAATTAGCGGTAAACAACTGTTAATTAATTTACGGAAAAGTACTGTAAAAAAACAGCAATTTACTGGCAACCAGAGCTGCCAGTAGATTACCGTAAAATCAAAGAAAAAACAGTAATATACTGTAAAACGTAACAGTCAGATTTACCAGATGAATCAAGATATTTTCACTGAAATAGTAGTGAAAGTTAATAGAAAAAAGTTGTGCGAAGTCAGTAACTGATAAGGAGAATAAATATTAAAATGAACTGTTTCTATGTGTTGAGTTTTATACTGAGAACTGTTTGAAGCAATCAATTTTTCAAATGAAAAGAGTTACCTTTCATGGTATTATTACGGTAACATACTGTAAAAAAGGAGAGCTGTAAAAAAACAGTAGAGGGCTGTAAATTAACAGTATATTGCTGGCAACCACAGCTGCCAGTAGATTACCGTTATTTTACAGCACAATTTTTTACAGTGTACCTCTATCTGTAAAATTCTGTTCAAAGTAATAGCCATCTGTACATTATATTCATAGTACATATTCACCTGTACATTCTGTTTACATTCTGTTTATAGTAATAGCCATCTGTATATTTATATTTATTCACTGTATATACTCATCTGTAAATTCAGTTCTGTTTATAGTAATAACCATCTCTCTACTTATACATATTTATATATATTCAGTACATTTTTATGCCCTGCACTTATGCAACCATTGTATATATCCTGCACTTGCTGCTATTGCACTTCTGGTTAGACCTAAACTGCATTTCGTTGCCTTGTACTTGTACTTGTGTAATGACAATAAAGTTGAATCTAATCTAATCTAATCTAATTGTCACGTCACTTTAACTTTATCTATCCAATCCCATTCTAATACCTGGGTATAAAAGATTGGTACTTACGCATGTCTGAGTTCGCAGATGCTGACGCAGCAAAACGGCAGTACAGGGACAAGATTGAAGGACAGTTCAACACCACCGACTCCAGAAGCATGTGGAGGGGAATTAACACTATCACGGACTATAAAGGGAACACAAACTCCACCGTGAACACCGCTGCCTCTCTCCCGGACGAGCTCAACACCTTCTATGCTCGCTTTGAGGGAACTAACACCGCCCTCGCGGAGAGAGAGCTCGCGGCTGAAGATACAGAGGTTAGTGCACTCTCCGTATCTGTCGCGGATGTAACCCGATCCTTCCGGCGGGTGAACGTCCGTAAAGCTGCGGGTCCAGACGGCATTCCCGGCCGTGTGATCAGAGCGTGCGCGCACCAACTGGCTGGAGTTTTCACGGACATTTTTAACCTGTCCCTCTCCCTGTCTGTGGTCCCCACATGCTTCAAAACGTCCACCATTGTGCCTGTACCTAAGCAGTCAAAAACCACCTGCTTAAACGACTGGCGTCCTGTTGCTCTGACCCCCATCATCAGCAAATGCTTTGAGAGACTAGTCAGAAACCACATCTGCTCTGTTCTCCCCCCCTCACTGGACCCACTACAGTTTGCATACCGCACAAACCGCTCCACTGATGATGCCATTTCATCTACAATACACACTGCTCTCTCCCACCTGGAAAAGAGGAACACATATGTGCGAATGCTGTTTGTGGACTACAGCTCAGCATTCAACACCATTGTGCCCTCCATACTTGACATGAAACTCCGGGCTCTAGGCTTAAACAGCCTGTTATGCAGCTGGATCCTGGACTTCCTGTCAAACAGACGCCAGGTGGTCAAAATGGGCAGTAACATCTCCTCATCACTGACTCTCAACACTGGAGCCCCTCAGGGTTGTGTTCTCAGCCCACTCCTGTACTCCCTGTACACACAAGACTGTGTGGCTACCCACAGCTCCAACACCATCATCAAGTTTGCTGACGATACGACGGTGGTAGGTCTCATCACTGACAATGATGAAACAGCCTACAGAGAGGAGGTGCACACTCTGACACGGTGGTGTCAGGAGCACAACCTCTCCCTCAACGTCAGCAAGACCAAGGAGCTGGTGGTCGACTTCAGGAGGAATGAGAGAGAACACCGCCCCATCACCATCGATGGAGCACCGGTGGAGAGAGTCAGCAGCTTCAAGTTCCTCGGTGTCCACATCACAGAGGAACTCTCATGGTCCGTCCACACTGAGGCCGTTGTGAAGAAGGCTCATCAGCACCTTTTCTTCTTGCGACGGCTGAGGAGGTTTGGAATGAACCGCCACATCCTCACACGCTTCTACACCTGCACCATCGAGAGCCTGCTGACTGGCTGCATCACCACCTGGTACGGCAACAGTACCGCCCGCAGCCGCAAGGCCCTGCAAAGGGTAGTGCGCACGGCCAGCTGCATCATCGGAGGTGAACTTCCCTCCCTCCAGGACATTTACGCCAGGCGGTGTGTGAAGAGAGCTCAGAGGATCATCAGAGACTCTAGCCACCCGAACCATGGGCTGCTCTCACTGCTCCCATCAGGCAGACGGTACCGCAGCATTAGAACACGCACCAGCCGACTCCAGAACAGCTTCTTCCCACAAGCAATCAGACTACTTAACTCCTGATCCATCAGGATCATAACACACACTGGACAGAATATCACTCCGCACAACCCACTGTAGATACACGCACACATTATATACACATTTATGTATCATTTATTATTTATCATTTATCATATAGCACCTATTGTACATAATTGGATCTCTACTGTGAATAATAATGTATACTGTACATTGTATATTATTATTATTATAGCTTAATGTATACTGTTTAATGTATGTTTAGTGTATATTGTTTAAAGTATATGTATATTGTACGTATGTGTATATTGGTTAAAGCTGTGAGAACTACACTCACATTGTGTAAATTATTTATTGTTTATTGTAGTGTATACTGTGCTGTGAGTAATTGTGGGCGCAGCAGATGTGTAATCTGATGCTGCTTTAAATGTTGTACATGTCATGTCATGACTGCTATGTTGCTCGGAACTGCACCAAGAATTTCACCTGCTGTTGCACTTGTGCATATAGCTGTGTGACAATAAAGTGATTTGATTTGATTTGATTTGATTTGATTGAGATTGCGAGCTACGGACGGGGCCTATGCCAATGTACTTTATTGCTTGCTGGGTTGTTAATAAATGGAAAATTGTCACAGTATTTATTCTCCCGAGTCTTTCTGGCAGAACTATATAGTAGTATTGCATCCTTCATATCTCCGAAAAGTCTTAAGTTTTATTATATTTATAAAAGAAAGATATGCTGTACAGAGTCTTTCCGAATAAAGCAGAGCGGCTGGAGGCATGTCGTGTGGGCGGAGCTAAAGAATCACGAGCGCGCGCAGCTATTTCGTTGAGAGCGTCTGAAAGCTGTGGCATCCTTAAGCGTGGGGAAAAAACGTTATCCTAAATAAACCATGGCTATCAATCAGATTCAGACATGCATATATGATCCAGAATCTGATCCGGAGGCTGAAATTGAACAAGAGCAGCAACAACAACGACTACAGCAGGGCGTCTCTATGTGGTATGTACTGTAACTATATATTTGCTTAGCGGCTTGTCATGCGCAAGTTTTACAACATTTGTGTGTTTACTCATGGTTTATGAGGACATAATGGACTATTGTATGCGAATTAACGATAGCAGTAGCAAGCGGAACGGTTTTGCACATCAGAATACGTGTTTACTTGTTGCACATTTGAATGAACGTGTCGACAGCTAACAACACAAAGACATTTGAAGCAGTTTTACTCACCGCCTGCTTCCAACGCACGACCATGAACCTTTCCCTAAAGCCCACAGCGCGTTAATGGCCGTGCATTTGCTCTCTCGCTCTAGTCGTGTGCGCCCTTCCGGGGGAAGAGCCCGTACAAAGACATTCCGCCCTTGTTGACGTCACGCAGACCCATACTCAAAAAAAACTTTACGAAACTTGTGACAAACCGGAAGGAGTATTTTTGGCACAGAAATACTCCCATCAAATGTCCAACTTATTTTTTGAAACTTGTCCATGTTTAGCATGGGAATCCAAGTCTTTAACAGTGTAAAAAGCTCAGTATGCACGAAACAGCATTACACCCCCCCCCCCCCCCCAATTTAATGTTTACTTCAAACCAAAATACTGTTAGATGTAATGAACTCTGCACAAAAGAGACACAAACTCAACACAAGTCTGTTGTATGTTTATTAATGATCCATAAAATAAAACATGGTGAACAACAAAGGCAACATATCCAAGACGTAATGTTCGTGTTCAACGTGATCAACAATAACCTGCAAACTGCCATATAACCACCAGTCGGAGCTATTCTCTTTAAAAGGCAGAAAATTAAAAAAAAAAAAGTTAAATTGTTAAATGTTAAAACAGTACAGGCATTAAATGAATACACATTTACACAGTATTATTACAAGACTGATAAACAAAAAAAAAGTTTACTCATGCGTATAAATTAGTCATAAAGTAGGAGAATGTAAAAAACATACACTTAAGGTCTAGCAATAAAAAAATTAGGCAACACTATTTTACAGTGTCCTTGTTACATGTTACATGTAGTTACTATAGTAATTACTAAAAATTGTGCATAATTACATGCAACTAACCCTAAACCACACCATAACCCTATAATGAGCATATGTAGATAATTATTATTACTCAGTAAATGTATAACACTGCAACATGGACACCTTAAAATAAAATGCAACCAAAAATAAATATGATAGATTTTATAAAAATATACATCTTACTTCTGCATCCTGACAGTTAAGATGTAGGGAATGCTAATGCAGGGATGCAGTGGTTTAGATCTCACTCTCGTATGTGTGTAAGTACACTTTTAGAGAGAGAATCTCCTCATAGGTCTTGCTGATGCGACGATAAAAGTCCAGTCCTGTAAGTAACTCCACGTCTCGTAGGCGCGCTGTGTGTGTCTGCATTAGTTCCTCCACCCACTTTGACTCGTCTTCTGAACTCTAGGTGACAAGAAGTGTGTTTGACACGGTTTTTGCCTCTGACTTCGATAATAGACTAAGGGTCCATTTACCCAACACCATTTTCATTTAAACACTTTTTAGGTGTTTTGGCCATCAATTTACACGACAACAACATTTTGGTGGACTGAAAACGCAAACTTTTGAAAACGGGTTCTAAGTGTACGTTTTTGAAAATTATACCGTTATTGTCTCTGTGTAAACTAAAAAAAAACGTGAATTTGTGAAACCGATGACATCATCTCACCAACTAATGGCCTGGCATGCATAATGAAGCATTTTTAAGTTTTAATCGTTTTCATGCATTAGTATGACTGGGGAACGTTTTGACAATGTTGTCGTCTGGACGCAAAAAAACAAAGGAAAAACATTTCTGTTTTTAGTACATTAGCGACACTGGTGGCCATTAAGTGAAGTGCAGCCAACAATTATTTGTATGACATTGACATTGCAGTACAAATTAGCACTTTCAGCATTACCCTAAATTTATGTGTCATTAAACAGAAGAGGGGTTCTCCGAAGGGCACGTAACCATCACATCGTTTGGAAAAATTTGATTTTTCCAGCGAAACCAGTCCTAGTTTCATAGACAACCTAGGAAGTCGGGTAATAAAATCATAAAGAGGAGAGGAGAGGAGATTACTTACATTACAGGTCTCATCATTATCTGATCGGTGTGGAAGGATGAAAGAGAACGCACTAAGAGGGCCAGTACAGGAGTCAGGAGTCTGTGTGTAATCCAGACAACTTGTAACAACAATGTAGTAATGAGTTGGGATTTGCACAGAGCCACTGACATATCTGTAAACAAAGAAAGAGTGGCATTACTCAGACTGAAGGATTATATAAAAGTATGTACATATTAGGACTTGTACTACTTGTAAAATGTTAGTTCTGTATTAGCTAGTCATGGATCAGTTAACTTCAGTTATAGAATGACACTGGTAATGGAGGTATGCATACTTTAATTTGTCACTCCACATCATCTCAGATGCACAGACATTCTTTCCACTCACATACTGTCTGTTAACACAGTATTGCTTTTGCCAGAAAGAGCAATTTACACGAGATAAACACTGACCCACAGACCAGTCAACTACTGGTCAACTTTTTTGGATAACTAGTAAAATCATACTGTGTGCATACAGTATGTATATGTATATGTTTTTGTTTAAATAGCTGGTTTTTGTGATGGAAAAAATGAGACAGAACTTTTGCGATACTTTTGTTGACGACTGTCTTTTTCACTGTGTTCCATGGTATATCTAACTCCTTGGCACTCACCTGAGGGATACCTTTCAAAAATGAGAACCTGTTGATGCTTCATAAGCTCGTTGTGGCCCATGGCTTTTGTATTAGTATACAACCAATAAGATGTCAGAAAAATCTTTCGGTGAAGACAGGTGTGTACTATTTCACATGAACTTAATAATTAGTTAATTCTTAACACGGTCACAAACTCAATTACATCACACTCATGCAGGTTATTTAAATTTTAATCTTTTTTCTCTGGAATCACTTTGGATTTCAGTGGCACTGCATAGGGTGTCATTTTTACATTAGAGGTGCAAAAGTTCTGATATGATTTATCTTTGTTTCAGTTTTACAAAACAAAAGTCAGCTGTTTTAACAGGGGCGTGAAGTCTTTTTATATCCACTGTATGTGCACTTAAATTAATGAATGTACTGTGTATGTGATATAAGACCGTGAAGACAACTTACTGTTTTATTGTCTCTGCAGAATCTCTAAGACCATTGTAATCATAGTCAAAGATGGGCCCAACAACCACATTCACACCATTTCTTTCACTAGCATAACGTTTCACAAGTGATTTCTGGAAATAACCCCACAGACCTGAAACAGCCAAAAAAAGATATAAAGAGAGAGACATTAAGAATGAGATATGCATATTTAAAGGACAGAACAGAGATTAAACATTAGCATAATAACTTGAGTGAAATATTTAATTGGATGTGAATTTCAGAATTTCTTAGTACTGTGAATTCTAGTAGTTTGCTGAAAATCTGAAAAGAGCATCTTGTGCTTCAATGGAGAAAGAAAAAAAAATTGACCTCTTGTACATGAGTACGATATGATAGAATACAATTGCCTACGATATAATAATACTTCAGTGTAAAAGTGTGACATTTTTATTGCATCACAGTATCTATGTTCAGAATTACTCAAACGTTCTCCTGTTACACCTTAATATACTGTAGGAATTGTGGGCGCAGACACATAGATGAATGAATCTTCCAAATTATTAGATCAGAAATGATCCCACACAAAGCCCCATTCAACCCGACCCCAGGAAATCGACCATCTATCACCAGAGAGACGTAGGCTCCATTCTGCCCGGAGCTACTACTTTTATATAATAATTACTATATCAGTAGCTATAAGTATATCAGTCAGCCAGAGAACTGAACGAACTTAAACTGCATAAATTGAAATACCCTGCGAGGAATAATCTCCTCACAGCGCGGTCAGATCAAGCGTGTTCCTTGATCGATTTATTAAGGCCTTATATGCATTTAAAGCTATTAATTCAGTGCGTGTTCCACTGTAATTCAAAGCTATCTTCCCTGTGCTAAACAGTTAAAAGCTTGCCAGTTTGTATATCCATCTTGTATAACACTGCGTGTCCCAGTGTGATTTAAAGGAGAATGATTTGAACCCAAGTAAAGCTGACATTGAAAGAATCAACAGTAAAAGATCCGCCGAGATCACTAGTGTACTATTGACTGCGCAAAGCTGTAACATTGAACTGTATCTGTAAAGTTTAATCTCACTCTTAACAAACTGAGTGATAAAACCAGCTACGAGTGGTGTTCCTTATTTTTAAATTCATTGTTGAAATGTGCTGACATGTAATATGCTCGATTGCGCGTGCTAAACTGTGTACAGGGTGAAAAGGGCTGACTTTTCTGGTTACCCTCAACTGTATACCCTTTCTGCAGTTCACATGCTTGCCGCTAGCGTGTGTTTGTCGCCATAGTCACGACTGTGGCACGGAAGTCAACCAGCGCTTCCGGATAAACTGTGCATCGAAAAGTGCATCGAAGCCATATTGTAAACAAACCTTACGGTAGCTACTGGCTAAGCCAATCGAAGCAGTTGTTTACATTGAAGCCTATATGCTAAAGCTTTAGCATTAGTTTCAGGTATCAACCTTATTAACATGCGTGTAAATACAGTGTCTGTTTGAGCCACGTTAAAGTGATTTAACCATTTAAACACTTCAACTTTATGTACACCTGTTGGTCTTTCTTACTTTTCTCTTATCTCTCTAATACATTACTTTATATTCTACTTTAAGGGAAAATATTGGTTCACAGTTATTAATTACTTTACCTACATTTTACTTGAAAAGGAAAGATACTGGTTTGCAATTATTAATTAAGTTTCAATTTAATGAAAGAAAAAAAAGTTATTAAATATTAATTCCTCAAAGTCATGTAAAATTATTTTAAAGTTATTCTAACTATTCTGGAATTTCCTCATTTTCAGAATTTCTAAATTTTGAAAATTTTTCTAAATTCTAAAATCGACATCCAATTACTTTAGGTATAAGTCTGGAACTTTAGAAGTTCAAGTGAACCACTAAATTGATATCTATAACCAAAACTTTTTGGACTCACACTTATTCATTATTTTATTGCGTTATACCCTCCTTTATCCTCTCTTCCTATTGTAGCTATTCACTTAGCCACTCTCACATTATTAGCCACTTTTATTTACTCATTTATCTCTTTATTTAACTTTCCTTTTTCTCATTTTAGCCATTATTATTTCCTTAACTTTTCCTCAGCAACACACCTGAGCCTCAATAGGAGACAGTGCCAGATTCCTACGAGTTTCAAAATAAATCAGAGACAATCCTTGTTGACAAAATTTTTATTTTGTGTGATTAGTTGACCATCAACTATCAATTTTATACTCGTAGTCAGACATAAAGGCTTCAGAGCCATTTGCGGGGCCAGATCTCCTTCCTTTCCTCCCTTCTCCTCACGTCTTCCCTGTTCTGTCCTGCTCTATTCCATCTTATTCTTCATATTTATAGGGAACAAGCCTGGAAGGACCATTGATCATTTCTAAAAGAAAGAGAAAGATAATCCTTCCCAGAGAAAAAAAAAAAACAAGTAGGCATTTGATTGGTAATCAAACCCTCCTTTGTTCTCCATACTTTCCCTGCATTTGTAAACGCAATTTTAAATTTTTAACAGAGACAAGTGTTGAGCAACCATCGCCTTCAACGCATCCCTGCGTAAGCGGTCCGCCTGTAAGGTGTGTGGTGTCAATCCTTCAGACTAAGAAAAGAGGTATCAGCATTATTATTGTGTTATTTTCCTCTGTAACATAAACAATAATATTGTTTCCCTTTTGAAAACAGATTTTCATTGATAGGAAGTATTTATTGGAAAAAAAAATTCTCCCAGTGAATGTTACTTTTGTTTCTTTCAATTGAAATAGGTTTTTAACCTTTTCTCTCTTTCTCCCTTACTAAGCTAAGTGACATAATCCTTGCATCACGATTTGGAAACAGCTTTTCATTAATATAATTTTTTTTTTAGAAAAAAGGAGAAATTCTCCAAGTGAAAAGAAAATTGTTTCAATCTATTGAGATTTGTTTTAACCCTTTTTCTCTCTCTTTCCCTTACCTAGTTGAGTGACAAAGCCTTCACATCACTAGCCTACCTGTCTACACTGAGACCAACACTTAGTCATCACCACACTCCACTATTGGTGTACAATCACTGAAACGACACTTAGCTGTTCCACCACACATAGGCTTATACCCCACACAGATCTATGTCAGTCTCCTCTCCCAGCGTACTAACATGTCGCGGAAGACAAACCCCACTGCCAAAAGGGAAAATGTGGACGCCTGACTCAGAGGCATTACAGACTGCCTCACACCAAAGACAATTGAACTGTTATTATTTTTTATAATAATCATGATTCTGAGATGGTTCCTGACACATGATTCAAGCCAGAACAATAACCACATGGAACTAGCCAAGATCACCTGTTCCCTAAGCAACGCCTTCACAGCACAGCTGAAACTAAGTGACAAGCACATCATCCACCTTCAAGAGGAGCTGACACGTGCCCAAAACCGCATAGACAAGCTGGAAATGAAAGTCCAGGATGACTTCAAGCGTCAGACCACTGAGTTCCTGAGAGAGCTGGTGCACACTCAACGCTGCACAGACCAGCTCAAAGCTAAAGCTCAAGACAAACTCAAAGTGCCTGACGAAGCGGAGCAAGAAACAAAGAAACAAGTTGACAAGCTCCAAGAAGCCCTTGCAGTCTCAGAACGTGACAAACAAGAATTAAAGACTGCACATAAACACCTGGTAAACCAACTCCAGTCTGCTGAACATCAGCTAGAGAAAGCCAACGCTGATATTAAAGACCAGAACTCTAAAATCAATGCTCTGGAAGACCACCTTGAAAGGTACAGCACTGAGATGGACCATCTGATCCGACAGCGAGACGACGCCAACGATGAGCTCTACACGGTCAGATAGGAACTCAATCATGCTGTCAAACAGAGACCAGAGCCAAGAAGGGAGAGAACTCCCTCAGCATCACTACTGCTGAGTAGGACACAGTCTCTCTTCCAAGAACTGCCATACAACGGAAGAAGTGAATGGCCACAACCCAAAACGTCACCGGCCTTCACCACAGAACTTGTCCTGGCCTTCACCACAGAATTCGTCCCGGCCAACAAAAGAGAGCTCATCCAAGCAGACTCCGAAGCTGCACAGAAGATGTCCTTTGAAAACCTCGACAAGCTCGCTAAGAACATCACCCAGTTCAACCCAAACTGCACGGAGGGCCACGACATCCAAGCCTACCTCCGAGATATTGACTTCTACCTAGAGGCAAGACCTCAGGTGACCCACCGAGACAGGTTATACCTCCTCAGAGCAACATCCAGTCACAAGGTACGAAGCTTTCTAGACCGGCAACCTGTTCACGTAAAGTACAACTACCAGCTACTACATGAGACGCTGACCCAAGAATTTACAGGCCCAGAGTCTGAACACGGACTGTTAATCGCCTTGGAAACCAAACAAGGTCGACAAGAGACTCCCCAAGCCTACTACAGCCATTTCCGACAAGCCTACTTTGGTGCACATAATGAACCTGAACTTGAAGAGGATTTGAACTTCAAAACCCTCTTCCTGAGAAACATGCACCCTGGAGTGAGTCATCATCTAGGCATCATGGCCTGCCCATACACGATGACAATCGAACAGCTGCGTGACCTGACACACAAGGCCTACATCAAACAAAAGATGGCCTCAAGGAAAGGTTTGAAAACATCCACAGTGTCAAACTCCGTCAGCCAAGACCCAAGCCTTGCACTGGACGACACCCAGTGGCATGACAACACCACAGTCTCCCTTGGGAAAAGCCATGGGACCAGCCTCGCTTCGCAAGAACCCCTAAAGATACCAAAGGCCATCATCATCCCACACATTCCAGAGCATCTAACGTGGGTAAGCGGCGACAAAACCCACCTCGGCACCACTCAGTTAAGCACAGCATTGTGTATGCCCAAGAACAAGACTCTCATGACAATGCCAGACCCAAACAACCAGACGACCGCTGGCACAAGCAAAGCAGCGATTCACAAGAATTAATGCAGCTATTCATGAGAGAATTCCTCAAGCACAATGAAGAGGACAGGAAATGGGACAAGTCAGATTCTGCTTGACACGCCTTCAAGAAAAGGGGGGGGGGGGGCAAAACAGACTGGAACAGATCTGAACATACATCCACTACGTTACATACACTACACCACTTACATACTCGCTAACATACAGAAGTTAACCACATCTGCCATGGAAAACATTCAACAAACATGTTCTTCTCACAGGTAGTGGAAGTGATGGTGGTCCAGTGGGTTAAACCATGGAACTGATATGCAGAAGGTTGCTGGTTCAATCCCAGCGGTCACCACCAGTGTGTCCTTGAGCAAGGCACTTTACTCCATGTTGCTCCAGGGGGGTTGTCCCTGTAATAAGGGCACTGTAAATCACTTTGGATAAAAGTGTCTGCGAAATGCATAAATGTAAGGTAGAAACTAGCTTCAGAAACTAGCTTAGCATGGACCCGGCTACACTCATCATAGGAAACATTGCACAATCTACCCAACAAGTAGAACACCTCTCATTAAGTTAGGGTACACAACACCTTAGCTGCACAACAGTAGTTGTAGGCAAGACCTAGAAACACTCAACCGCTTTGTTTTGTTTCACCTCTTCCTTCCCTCTCCTTCTTCTTTTATTAGGTAAAATGCCTGTCTACCCCATAAGGGTCAAGGTCACGATATAGGGATTGACGCACCAACATCGGCAGGCCACCTTAAAACTAATGTGAGCAAGAGAGCTCCATGATTAAGGGGTCACCTCATTTTTACCACAAATTATGTCACCACGTCATGAAGAAAGGTACAACGGTCTCAACCTAGTACGATTTAGAAGAGAAGAAAACAAACAAAACTATTTAATCACAGAATTTGGTCAAAGAGTCACCGTACCGAACCAAATTAGAATAACAATACCAAAATTAAACTACAATACGTCCGAGGAAACCGAGGAAAGTTAAAATGTAAACTTCAAGTTAACCTTAAGTTTAAAGTTTAAAACCGTTAGTACTCAGATAATCTAAGGCCCTGCACCAGTACAGTGGCCAATCATGGAGGTGTTGTCTTGTTGTTTGTTGTGTTGTGTGTCTGCTTCTTCTCCCTGTGTTTCTACAGCGTTCACCGATGTCTTCATCCCAACACATCGCCTAACGAAGGGGGGAAATATGTAGGAATTGTGGGCGCAGGACAAGGCTTCTGGACCAGACAACATCCCTGGACGTGTTCTCAGGGCATGTGCGGAGCAGCTCGCTGGGGTTTTTACAGACATTTTCAACCTGTCTCTTGCCCAAGCAGCTGTACCAACATGCTTTAAACGCACTTCCATTGTGCCAGTGCCGAAACACTCTAGCCCGAGGTGCCCTAATGACTACCGCCCTGTAGCACTCACACCCATCGTTATGAAGTGCTTTGAGCGGCTGGTCATGGAACACCTAAAAGACTCTCTACCATCCACATTGGACTCACACCAGTTTGCCTACCGCAGTAATAGGAGCACAGAGGATGCAGTTTCCATGGCACTGCACTCTGTTCTCACTCATCTGGACAATAAAAACACTTATGCAGGCATGCTGTTTGTTGACTTCAGCTCAGCATTCAACACTGTTATCCCAACCAAGTTAATAGCCAAACTTGGAGACCTGGGCATCAACACCTCAATGTGCAACTGGATTTTGGACTTCCTAACTGACAGACCCCAGAATGTTTGATCAGGATTCACCTGCTCCACGTCCATCACACTTAACACTGGTGTACCACAGGGCTGTGTGCTAACTCCATTTCTCTACTCCCTCTTCACCTCCGACTGTAAGCCTGTGTATGGATCTAATTCCATCGTCAAGTTATGGACGACACTACGGTGATTGGGCTCATCAGCATCAACGATGAGACTGCCTATAGAGAGGAGATCCAGCACCTGGCCACATGGTGCGCTGATAACAACACCACCAAAACGAAGGAGCTCATCGTGGATTTCAGGAAAGAGTCAAGAGGCACACACAACACCATCCACATCAATGGAATGGCTGTTGAGCGTGTCTCCAGTTTCAAGTGGAGACATGTCGTGGACAACCAACACCTCCAGCCTGGTCAAGAAGGCTCACCAGCGCCTTTTCTTCCTGAGGACACTGAGGAAGAATCAGCTCTCCTCAGCTATCCTGGTGAACTTCTATCGCTGCGCAATAGAAAGCATCCTGACCAACTGTGTCGCAGTATGGTATGGGAGCTGCTCTGTTGCGGAGCGCAAGGCACTGCAGCGGGTGGTGAAAACTGCCCAGCGTATCACAGGGACTCCACTACCTGCCATCGAGCACATCCAGAGGAAACGCTGTCTGCATCAAGCTCGCAGCATCCTTAAGGACTCCTCTCACCCAGCCCACAGACTGTTTTCTCTTCTGCTCTCCGGCAGCGTCTCAGGTGCCTCCGGACCAGAACCAGCAGACTAAAGAACAGTTTTTTCCCCAGAGCTGTCTCTTTATTGAACTCTAACCCTCGCTGATCCACTCCCCTCATATACTGCCAACTCTCCTACCTCACATCTGCCTTCACTTGTTATTTGCACTACTGGAAAAACTGTTTACTTATGCATCTTGCACTACCATACCTTAACTGGATTATGCTCATTTGCACTGCCGACTGTATTCACAGTACCAACTGTTTACATTTGCATTTTGCACCGTACTTCTAACTGTAATATGCAATAACTTCCACCGCACTTTACACTTTTTTTTCGGATATCTTCTGTCCATACTTCATTGCACTAGATTAGATTAGATTAGATTCAACTTTATTGTCATTACACAAGTACAAGTACAAGGCAACGAAATGCAGTTTAGGTCTAACCAGAAGTGCAATAGCAGCAAGTGCAGGATATATACAATGGTTGCGTAAGTGCTGGGCATAAAAATGTACTGAATATATATAAATATGTATAAGTAGAGAGATGGTTATTACTATAAACAGAACTGAATTTACAGATGAATATATACAGTGAATAAATATAAATATACAGATGGCTATTACTATAAACAGAATGTAAACAGAATGTACAGGTGAATATGTACTATGAATATAATATACAGATGGCTATTACTTTCAACAGAATTTTACAGATAGAGGTATACAATAATATGTTAGGCTAATATGAGGAATATAGCAGTGGATTAAGGTAGTGCAATAAATTATGGACAGAGCTATCCGAAAGAAAGTGTAAAAGTGCAGTGGAAAGTGATTGCATATTGCAGTTAGAAGTACGGTGCAAAATGCAAATGTAAACATGGTTACTGTAAATACAGTCGGCAGTGCAAATGAGCATATTCCAGTTAAGATATGGTGGTGCAAAATGCATAAGTAAACAGTTGTTATTGTAATAAACAGTCGGTAGTGCAAATAACAAAGTGAATGTAGGTGTGAGGTAGGAGAGTTTGCAGTTTATGAGGGAAGTGGATCAACGGTGGTTTGAGTTCAGTAAAGAGACAGCTCTGGGGAAAAAACTGTTCTTTAGTCTGCTGGTCCTGGTCCGGAGGATCCTGAAATGCCTGCCGGAGGGCAGGAGAGAAAACAGTCTGTGGGCTGGGTGAGAGGAGTCCTTGAGGATGCTGCGAGCTCGATGCAGACAGCGTTTCCTCTGGATGTGCTCGATGGCAGGTAGTGGAGTCCCTGTGATGCGCTGGGCAGTTTTCACCACCCGCTGCAGTGCCTTGCGCTCCGCAACAGAGCAGCTCCCATACCATACTGCCACACAGTTGGTCAGGATGCTTTCTATTGCGCAGCGGTAGAAGTTCACCAGGATAGCCGAGGAGAGCTGATTCTTCCTCAGTGTCCTCAGGAAGAAGAGGCGCTGGTGAGCCTTCTTGACCAGGCTGGAGGTGTTGGTCGTCCACGACATGTCCGCCGAGATGTGGATCCCCAGGAACTTGAAACTGGAGACACGCTCAACAGCCATTCCATTGATGTGGATGGTGTCGTGTCTGCCTCTTGACTCCTTCCTGAAGTCCACGATGAGCTCCTTCGTTTTGGTGGTGTTGAGGAGCAGGTTATTATCAGTGCACCATGTGGCCAGGTGCTGGATCTCCTCCCTGTAGGCAGTCTCATCGTTGTTGCTGATGAGACCAATCACCGTAGTGTCGTCCGCAAACTTGACGATGGAATTAGATCCATACACAGGCTTGCAGTCGGAGGTGAAGAGGGAGTAGAGAAACGGACTTAGCACACAGCCCTGTGGTACACCAGTGTTGAGTGTGATGGACGTGGAGCAGGTGGATCCTGATCGAACATTCTGTGGTCTGTCAGTTAGGAAGTCCAAAATCCAGTTACACATTGAAGTGTTGATGCCCAGGTCTCCAAGTTTGGCAATTAACTTGGATGGGATGACAGTGTTGAATGCTGAGCTGAAGTCAACAAACAGCATGCGTGCATACGTGTTTTTACTGTCCAGATGGGTGAGCACAGAGTGCAGTGCCATGGAAACTGCATCCTCTGTGCTCCTATTGCTGCGATAGGCAAACTGGTGTGAGTCCAATGTGGATGGTAGAGAGTCTTTTAGGTGTTCCAGGACCAGCCGCTCAAAGCACTTCATAACGATGGGTGTGAGTGCTACAGGGCGGTAGTCATTAGGGCACCTCGGGCTGGAGTGTTTCGGCACTGGCACAATGGAAGTGCGTTTAAAGCATGATGGTACAGCTGCTTGGGCGAGAGACAGGTTGAAAATGTCTGTAAAAACCCCAGCGAGCTGCTCCGCACATGCCCTGAGAACACGACCAGGGATGTTGTCTGGTCCAGCAGCCTTGTGCGCGCTGATCCGGCTCAGTGCCTTGCAGACATCTCTGGAGGAGAGTGTGATTGGTGGGTGGTCAGCTGAGGATTTGAGCTTGGTGGCAGTTTCTCTGTTGTCTCTTTCAAAACGAGCATAAAAGTAATTTAGCTCGTTCAGGAAGTTGACATCAGTGGCTGCGGGGGTGGAGTGGGTGGGTTTATAATCACTGATGGCCTGAATGGCCTGAATGCCATGCCACTACCTTAATCCACTGCTATATTCCTCATCTTAGCCTAACATATTGTATACCTCTATCTGTAAAATTCTGTTTATAGTAATAACCATCTGTATATTTATTCATTGTACATATTCACCTGTAAATTCTGTTTATAGTAATAGCCATCTGTATATTTATTCATTGTACATATTCACCTGTAAATTCTGTTTATAGTAATAACCATATATATATATATATATATATATATATATATATATATATATATATATATATATATATATATATATATATATATATATATATTCAGCACATATCCATGTCCTGCACTTATTCATCCATTGTATATCATGCACTTATGCAACCGTTGTATATCCTGCACTTGCTGCTATTGCACTTCTGGTTAGACCTAAACTGCATTTCGTTGCCTTGTACCTGTACTTGTGTACTGACAATAAAGTTGAATCTAATCTAATCTAATCTAATCTAATCTAATAGATGAATGAATCTTCCAAATGATTCGATCAGAAATGATCCCACACAAAGGAAAAGGAAACTTACCAATTCACAAGATTAACGGAATGCATAGCTGACATAAAACATTGGATGACCTGCAACTCAATTCAGAAAAAAATGAATTTTTAATTATTGGACAAAAAAACTCAACAAGTAGTGCCCTAGAATACTGTCTAACACTTGATGGCTGCTCTGTCAAGTCCTCGTCGTCAGTGAGGAACCTGGGTGTGCTCTTTGATACCAATCTTTCATTTGAAAGCCACGTTTCTAGCATCTGTAAAACTGCATTCTATCATCTTAAAAATATATCTAAATTACGGCACATGCTCTCAATGCAAAATGCTGAACAGTTAGTTCATGCGTTCATGACCTCAAGGTTAGATTATTGTAATGCTCTACTGGGTGGTTGCCCTGCTCGCTTAATAAATAAACTCCAGCTGGTCCAAAACGCAGCAGCTCGAGTACTTACTAGAACAAGGAAGTATGACCATATTAGCCCAGTTCTGTCAACATTGCACTGGCTACCTATTAAACATCGCATACATTTTAAAATCTTGCTTATTACTTACAAAGCACTAAATGGTTTAGCTCCCCAATACTTGAGCGAGCTCTTAACATATTATACTCCATCACGTCTACTGCGCTCTCTGAACTCTGGCCAGTTGATCATACCGAGAATATCCAAATCAACTGCAGGCGGTCGATCCTTTTCCTATTTAGCTCCTAAACTCTGGAACAGTCTTCCTAGCATTGTTCGGGAAGCAGACACACTCTGTCAGTTTAAATCTAGACTAAAAACACATCTTTTTACTGTGGCATACACATAAAACACTTTTTCAATGAAATGATTGTTAGGCTGCATTAACTAGGTCAGCCGGAACCGGGAACACTTCCCATAACACCTGATGTACTCGTTACATCATCAGAAGAATGGCATCTACACTAATGATAGTCTCTCTGTTTTATCCCGAGGTTTACTGCAGTCAGCCGGATCCGGGCCGTATCCAGATCAGATGGTGGACCTGCGCCCAGAGAAGACCAACACAGGACCCCGAAGTGTCTGAGAGACCGTGTCAATTAGCCTCCCCCTGAAACTGCCTCATCGACACGGCATTTTAATAATCCCGTCTCCAGTGTGATGACTCCGATTGTTTTGAATATTACAATTAAATAATACTTAAAACGATATGTCATCCGCAATAAACCCGAATATTGCACTTTAATAATTATTTAATCAACATCATCCTCAATATACCCGTCTCCAGCGTGTTGCCTCCGGTCCTTCGAATATTCCAATCTATTATGACCTCTGACCTGTAAAGCAGCCAGAATAATAATAATAATAATAATAATAATAATAATAATAATAATAATACGCTGTTTGTTAATCGACCAGAGGAGAACTGGCACCCCGACTGAGCCTGGTTTCTCCCAAGGTTTATTTTTCTCCATTAGGTCACCTGATGGGCTTTTGGTTTCCTTGCCACTGTTGCCTCTGGCTTGGCGTGCTCAGTTGGGGACACTATATTTTTCAACTAACATCGTAATAAATCTAAATAATAAACTAAATTAACCATATAAACCAAATTACTGATCTAATTAGGGTTCTAAAGCCCACACTGTCACCGTATGGAAATTGAAATGAACTGATGACATCAAATGGCTATACAGCTTAATAAAATGATGCTGCATTATTTTCCTGTTTAACACTGTAAAGCTGCTTTGGAACAATCTACATTGTTAAAAGCGCTATATAAATAAAGTTGACTTGACTTGACAAAGCCCCATTCAACCCGACCCCAGGAAATCGACCACCTATCACCAGAGAGACGTAGGCTCCATTCTGCCCGGAGCTATTACTTTTATATAATAATTACTTGATTGCCTATGAACTTTTGACCAAAACTTAGATAAAGAGAACAAAGACTCGGTGTGATCACAAGACAAAGAAACAAACCAGATCTCTGTCTTCGCAATGACCGGTAAATGAACTCCACGTGACACAGCTAAAACTCCAAGCAAACTCACAGAAACTGTGTTGCAAATTAACTGCAGCAAATTATTTGATTATTGGACTTGCATTCAAATAGCCTTCAAATAGCCTTGTTAGTGTGTCTACAACTGATACACGTGACTATTATGCATGTATATCACTCCCAATTCATGCAATTATAGAACTATTGAATGAGTGGACGAAAAGGCACTGTGTTTGAAATCTCTTTGTTCGTATAGGTATAATCCAACAGATGAAAAATGAAATCTTTGTAGAATGGATCATGTCCTTATAGTAAGAAATTAGGTCTACATTTACTCTCTGCTTAAGAGCAGTAAACTAAATTACCATAGATAACCCAATTTTATGGGAGGGGTGGAAACACAATCACCCCTGAAGCCCAATTGGCCAGAACCCATCCAGGGAATGGGCAAAAATTTGAGTTTTAACCTCAGAAAATAACTAAGAGTTCCAGCTGACAGTAGAGTTGAGTTCCAGCAGTTGACGAAAGTTGAGTTCTGAACGGAGAGCTCCCAGGAGAGCTCTGCCCAGTCGGGAGCTGTTCACAGTGCAGTTCCAGAATCCACCAAGGAGACAATCAGATGATCGTGGCAGACCAAGATCAGAGAAAATGGGTTAACAGATTTCATTCAGGCCATCTGCTCTTCTCACTTTCCTTTCTTTTAATTAAAGTTTATTTTCTTTCCGTTAAGTTTCGCCGCAAAGTTTCTCAACGAGTCTCCAACAGCGCGCTTCAACTTCAAACAACGCCCACAAGACTTCCATCCAGCCGCCAAATTTTGAGATCAAATTTAATAATCCCGCCTAAGAAACGATAGGAGGATAAATTAATGATCGATGGTTTCTTCAGGTCATGTGGCATAAATGCATATACTGCTTGGGATTTCATAATTTCTCTTTCTTAAAACTCATTATTTCCTCACTTTCTTCCACGTGTGTGAATGTGCAAGTGTGTGTGTTTATGTTAGATTTAGTTTGATGTGTTAGAGTAATCAATAAAGTTCAGTTTGTATTCAAAGATAACTGTTCTTGTGTTATGTGCTTACAAATTTAATGTCTTGAACTGCCGATCTAAGTTACCTGGCTGTTAAATAGTGTTTCACTATTGTTCGGATATTAATATCCGCTGCAGAGTTTATATTTACGACCCGTTCAAATGTACGCTGGAAGAGTCATTTGCTTGGCTGTAAAATAGACTCTCTCAAAATTCCCTATGAATTCATTAATTCATTCGAGCTAAATAGACCTGTTTCCCTTTAACAGAGTCCCCTTTAAGTTCTTACATATCGGTGGACGAATAAGTTAAGGTGTAAACATTAATTCTGAATTATTTATAATGTAATTCAAGTCACTTTCATTTTAATTCAATTCCCCTTTGAGTTATTATTTGATCTGATTCATAATCCCTACAATACAATAATAATATGTTCACATAATATGAATTTCCACATTATGCATTACATACATCAAACTCCAAAAGTATTGGAACACCCCTCTAAATCACTAAATTAAGGTGTCCCTATCACTTCCATTGCCACAGGTGTATAAAATCAAGCACCTAGGCATGCACACTAATTCTACAAACATTTGTGACCAATCATACACAAGTCGGTTCTGGGGCATTTGGTTATTCACATTATGAAAGTGTAGTTTCCAAGCTTTCCAACGATGTGTAACATGGAAATCTGATAATATTTGGAGAAGTTGTGACCATTTGAAGGTAGGCATTCAAAACAGCTTAAAAAAAGAGAAAAAGGCCTCTAAAGATTCTCACCTGTTCTCACCTGCTGGGAGTGACAATAGGGCTCATTTACATCTAATTTAGATAAACCATACCCCCTGTAAAGCTCCCCCTGTAAGGACCGCATACTATTAATAATAAAGGATAATGTGCATTGTAAATGTCAGTCATTTATCTTTTTTGACTTTTATAAAAAATTATTTAGAGGCTGAAATATGTGAGTTTTATCTATTTATAAAACTTTTTTTGTCAAAACTCTATTTGAACTTGTGCATTGTAGATAACATGAAGATAACAAAAGAGCTTAGGCTCATGTAACCAGTCTATTTTTGCAATATTTCACGGTGTGTCTGTGAAACGCTGAGGTACCGTAGTAGTTTTGTGCGCGCGTGAACATCATGGCAACGTACAACACAAAGTACCTCACGCGGGAAACACTTAACGTAACGCGTAAATGCAAGTAACAAACGTAAATCAAGCATAGTCCACGAAGTGTTGGCGAAATAACACATTATCGGACCAGAGAGAATAATATGGAATTTTTTCCAGAAAACTTCTTGCACAAAATAAATTCAAGCACTTTCAAGGACCTGTAGCCTATGTATGTTTATTTTTAGTCATGTCATTGTACACAGCCCTCTCTTTCTGCACAAGGGAAAGATGATATTGTTGCTTCTTTTCTGCTTCAGACTTTCGATCATCTGGGAGGTTTGCACTTCGTATCAGCTGCTTGTTATTGCTTTAGCACTGCCAGCAGAGATCTGTGCACGGCCAGCCACCACATAATTGCTACTCAAAACTAGCCCAAAACAAGCCCAATCGCGTTTCAGGGGGGCTTCACTGGTTTGCATTTTGGGGGTAAAATATGTGGGGTTTTTTTGCATGGTTGCATACTAAAATTCGCATTCCCAGGGCTAAATATCACATAATTGGGGTTGCTTCAACCCACGGACATGAAAAACAGCCCGCGGCAACAGTGTTGAAGTAGCCCAACCGCGAACTTGGCAACACTGAGCCACACTTCCCTTGGAGGGCGGGGGCAATAACAAAAGAAACACGCCTCTACTGCATGCTAGAATCTCCAAAAAACAAGCCGATTTCAACCTCAAAGTGTATGCTTTTAAATATACCAATACTGCTATCTCAAACACGGAGAGGCTTCTTCGTGATCTCAACTAACAGATTCTGCAAAAAAGCAAAAATCACCAATTTTGAAATTAAAACGCTTAAAACGCTTTCTCATTTTGCTCGAAAGTTGTGCTGCCGACTTGTGTCACTGTTTTCCGTGACGGGTCACATTTTTGAAAGAATGGGTCGCTCTCAGGAGCTCAGTGAATTCAAGCGTGGTACCATGATAGGTTGCCACCTGTGCAATAAGTCCATTCGTGAAATTTCCTCACTACTAAATAGTCCAAATAGTTGTTTGGCAATACGATGGATGAGTCTGGGATTGGCAGTTGCTAGATAACGGTACTTGCCTGACTGCATTGTGCCAAGTTTAAAGTTTGGTAGAGGGGGGATTATGGTGTGGGGTTGTTAGTTCCTTAGTTCCAGTGAAAGGAACTTTTAATGCTTAAGCATACCAAGACATTTTGAACAATTTCATGCTCCCAACTTTGTGGGAACATTTTGGGGATGGGCTCTTCCTGTTCCAACATGACTGCGCACCAGTGCACAAAGCAAGTTCCATAAAGACATGGATGAGCGAGTTTGGTGTGGAAGAACTTGACTGGCCTGCACAGAGTCCTGACCTCAACCCGATAAAACACCTTTGGGATGAATTATAGCGGAGACTGCGAGACAGGCCTTCTCATCCAACATCAGTGCCTGACCTCACAAATGCGCTTCTAGAAAAATGGTCAAAACATCCCATAAATACACTCCTAAACCTTGTGCCAACTCCATACTAAACCATACGGATTAAGAATAGGATGTCATTAATGTTCATGTGCATGTAAAGGCAGGCGTCCCAAAACTTTTTGCAATATAGTGTATATTTAATTCCCATAATATCATGATTTCTGTGATGTTTAATTAAGTGCCTTATTCAATTCCAAGATCGCCTGATGCATAAAAGAGTGATATAACCTGACTAATATTAAATCTTGGAACCAAGAACCACCGATTTAATGGTAATGATACAAATTCCTTATGCAGTTCACATGCACACACAGCAGTGTCACAAATTTGCATATTTATTTAGTGACTTATGTGCTTGTCAAATCTGTCATGGGGATCTCCCACTACTGCACATTTTATGTCTCCCTCATCAGACACATCCAATTCAAGTCTTGCAGTCTCTACAGGGAGTGCAGAATTATTAGGCAAGTTGTATTTTTGAGGATTAATTTTACAACATTAATAATTAAACAACAACCATGTTGTCAATGAACACAAAAAACTCATTAATATCAAAGCTGAATATTTTTGGAAGTGGTTTTTAGTTTTAGCTATTTTAGGGGGATATCTGTGTGTGCAGGTGACTATTACTGTGCATAATTATTAGGCAACTTAACAAAAAACAAATTTATACCCATTTCATTTATTTATTTTTACCAGTGAAACCAATATAACATCTCAACATTCACAAATATACATTTCTGACATTCAAAAACCAAACAAAAACAAATCAGTGACCAATATAGCCACCTTTCTTTGCAAGGACACTCAAAAGCCTGCCATCCATGGATTCTGTCAGTGTTTTGATCTGTTCACCATCAACATTGCGTGCAGCAGCAACCACAGCCTCCCAGACACTGTTCAGAGAGGTGTACTGTTTTCCCTCCTTGTAAATCGCACATTTGATGATGGACCACAGGTTCTCAATGGGGTTCAGATCAGGTGAACAAGGAGGCCATATCATTAGATTTTCTTCTTTTATACCCTTTCTTGCCAGCCACGCTGTGGAGTACTTGGACGCGTGTGATGGAGCATTGTCCTGCATGAAAATCATGTTTTTCTTGAAGGATGCAGACTTCTTCCTGTACCACTGCTTGAAGAAGGTGTCTTCCAGAAACTGGCAGTAGGACTGGGAGTTGAGCTTGACTCCATCCTCAACCCGAAAAGGCCCCACAAGCTCATCTTTGATGATACCAGCCCAAACCAGTACTCCACCTCCACATTGCTGGCGTCTGAGTCGGACTGGAGCTCTCTGCCCTTTACCAATCCAGCCACGGGCCCATCCATCTGGCCCATCAAGACTCACTCTCATTTCATCAGTCCATAAAACCTTAGAAAAATCAGTCTTGAGATATTTCTTGGCCCAGTCTTGACGTTTCAGCTTGTGTGTCTTGTTCAGTGGTGGTCGACTTTCTGCCTTTCTTAACTTGGCCATGTCTCTGAGTATTGCACACTTTGTGCTTTTGGGCACTCCAGTGATGTTGCAGCTCTGAAATATGGCCAAACTGGTGGCAAGTGGCATCTTGGCAGCTGCACGCTTGACTTTTCTCAGTTCACGGGCAGTTATTTTGCGCCTTGGTTTTTCCACACGCTTCTTGCGACCCTGTTGACTATTTTGAATGAAACGCTTGATTGTTCGATGATCACGCTTCAGAAGCTTGGCTATTTTAAGACTGCTGCATCCCTCTGCAATATATCTCACTATTTTTGACTTTTCTGAGCCTGTCAAGTCCTTCTTTTGACCCATTTTGCTAAAGGAAAGGAAGTTGCCTAATAATTATGCACACCTGATATAGGGTGTTGATGTCATTAGACCACACCCCTTCTCATTACAGAGATGCACATCACCTAATATGCTTAATTGGTAGTAGGCTTTCCAGCCTATACAGCTTGGAGTAAGACAACATGCATAACGAGGATGATGTGGTCAAAATACTCATTTGCCTAATAATTCTGCACTCCCTGTAATAATGAGCTGATGAGTTGAATCAGACATAATTATTATGTATTTAATAGGGCTGTCAATTTAATGTGTTAATTAGATTAATTTGTTACAGTAAAAAATAACAGTAAAAAAATTATTATTAAAGCATTTAACGCACTTGCCCCTCCCCATACCAACGTAGGTCATCTACCATTTCATACAGTTGATTGATGAAGAATATGATGATGCAGATCAACAACTGACTGTGTGATGAAGCTTATAGAATGCAGTTAGAATGTCCCTAAAATTTAAGATATGGTGCAAAAAAATTTTAATCTCAAAAAGTTTTAATCTCAGAGCGTCTGGGCATGTTTGTTTTGGTCCATGTCAGCGTGCGATTGTTCCCACCAGTGCTATGCACGAATACACTTGCAGGCTCACTCCTTTCTTATCTAAGGTAAATCATCAACACTATCATCCCTTACATGTGTTTTATTGAACTAAATACATCGTCATCTGATAAAACTTTTCTAGTGAACCCTTGTGAGTCCTTGTTGCTTTCTCATTCACATGAATCGCGGCAAAGATTTTGACCCCTGAGCTCGGCTGAGCTTTCACATTACCAATTTTTCATGTGAACCATGCTTCGTGTCAAACTAAACTGAAAACGCCCTCACACGAGCAAAGCTTGCAATAGGTGCAATATCTGTGTGTAAAAAATATGTTCTGTTTTTCTGTACAGAATAGCACGAGGTAAGTGCAAATGCGATCTCATACAACAGTTTAATAAAATAAATAAGTTAATATTGTGTTGTTTTAGACACAATATTGTCTGTTTTGCTCAATTTTGCCAACGAAAATATAAAAACAAAACAGAACTGTTTGTCTCCGAGTCAGAGCAATACACAGTGGCGTTTAATTTCTGAACCCGCGTTTTGAACGAATCAGGTGAACCAATGATTCAATGGACCATAACGAGAACGTTAGGTTACTGACGTAACCCTGGTCCTTTGATAATATGAAGTGAGGTATCTCACTATATGGGAACGCCTCAGGGCATGACCGATCGCGGAAGCACCAATAACACGACGTCTGCCAACCATGGCAGACCAATCGCTGCAGCGATCAGGGAGTCCCGTCTCCCTGTATATAAACCGCAGCAACCTGCCATTTATTCATTCTCCGCATATCTCTTCTCCGTGCAGGACAGGCAAGGAGGGCAATGTTGTGAGATACCTCACTGCATGTTATCAGAGAACCGGGGTTACGTCAGTAACCTAACGTTCTCTTTCAAACATTCGTTCGGTATCTCACTATAAGGGATATAGACAACTCCTGTATTGCCGATATGTGACAAAGCAGACTAAGAAAAGCTGTGTAATTCTCTGAATCATAACTCCCAACGGAGGTGAAAACAGAATAATTAGAGGAATTCGCCCATTAATAAACTGCATTATATCCTAACTACTCACTCCCAGGACTGAGTGGGCTAGAGAGGGTTCTGTCACATCCAGTTTATAGAAGTGAGCAAAAGTGTGCAGAGAAGACCAGCTGGCTGCCGCACAAATTTCTTGGATAGAGATGCCTCTAAACAAAGCCCAGGACCTGGCCATGCCTCTAGTGGAGGGTGCTCGTAGTCCTATTGGGGGCTCTAAATTTGCATTATTGTAACATGATACGATAGCCTCCACCACCCAGTGAGAAAAGCATTGACAGGAGATAGGTCTACCTCTGTAAGAGTCAGCCCAAGAGGCAAATGGCTGATTACTCCTACGAAGTGAGCAGGTTCTCTGAACGTACACATGCAGAGTCTGAACCGGACATAAGTTATGTAACCTCTCCTCCCCTGGGGATTGAAAAGGTGGTGGATGAAAAGCTAGTAGGTCCACAGATTGGACTGCACCAGCGTGATCAAACACCTTGGGTACAAATGCCGGGTTAGTTCTAAAAGTGACTTTTTGACCACCCATAGCGAACATCATACATGAAGAGTGAACTAATAAAGCATGTAGTTCACTTACCCTCTTTGTTGTAGTGAGAGCAAGTAACAGAGCCGTCTTTAAAGCAAGTAGCTTTAAGGCAATTTTATCAATGGGCTCGAAAGGGGCTTTCAAGAGCGCGTTCAATACCACTGACAAGTCCCAGGGCGGGACCAGTGGCTTCGATACCGGATGTAACCGACGTGCCCCTTTCACAAATCGACAGACGAGAGGGTGCTGGTCAATAGTCCCCGAATTAAGACCCGCATGACATGCCGAGATAGCAGACAGATAAACCTTAATTGTGGAAAAGGCTCTGCCTTTATCTAGAAGGTCCTGTAAGCAAACCAGCACCTCTGAAACTGAACACAAGAAAGAAACGATGTTCCTATCTGTGCACCAGCCTTCAAACACCCTCCATTTGAGATCATATAAAGAACGCGTTGAGGCAGACCTCGCATTCTGAATGGTCTCGATCACTTTCGGGGGTAACCCAGCTGCATTCAGATTTAGCCTCTCACGGGCCAGACCCAGAGAGCTAGTTTCTGAGGGGAGGGGTGAAATATTTCCCCCCGTGCTTGTGAGAGGAGATCCCTGCACGCTGGTAACGGCCATGGTTGGTCGTAGAGCAGTTGCCCAATCTCCACAACCCACAGCCACCCCGGCAAGTATGGGGCGATCAGAATCATTACATGTTTGCATAAAGCAACTCGTTTGGCCACTCGTGGGCTAGAGCATCCACACTAGAGGCTGACATTTTTTCGGGAATCCCACGGGTCACAGGATTTCCGTGGGATTCCTGCAGGATGGTAGTCATCTTTGCTATTAATCACGGGATTTGGACGGTACAGGATAAATGGTTAACGGGAGCAGATGGGAGCGGGAATAAACCAATAGCAAAGACGACAAAAAAAGAAAAAAGTAAATGCACCATTTTGTAGTTTCCTTTTAATACGCCTACAAAGTAACGCAATTAAAAAATAACTACACGACCCAGCCGTCCCAGAAGCCATCAGTGCTTTTTGTCACGGCTTCCCGCCGGAATTCAAAGAGCAGTGATGGAGGGAGCTAATAGCTGCGGAGAAGTCGATGTGGCAAAATATTATTTACAGTGCAAAGTCAGAAGTAATGACATGTCTATTAAGTTCACAGAACTGGTCAGAAAGTCTGAAATATTAATTAAGTTTATGAGAGTAGAATGTGACGGTGATAGCACGATGTATGCTGCTTGTAAGACATGCTTTTTGTTCCTACACAGCAACATATAACCAAGATGGACTCATTATGCAAGAGCATAATTGATGAAAATCGTTAACATGTAATTAAAAAAAATTATAAATGTAAACTATAAATGTATTGTTTACTCAACAATAAATGAGTAAAATGCAGCTTTATGTACTGTTTGGGTTTATTAAACTATTGTAGACATGGTGTGAACTATGTACTGTTTTTCTTTTATTTGCTGTCTTCCATTTTCGGGAGAAAATCTAGAAACAGGGGCTCAGCAGCTGGTCTAAAACAGGATGGAGAGCAGATTAAATCAAATTCTATGTATTAACTAAACACTAATTGAAGAAAAAAATATATGGGACCGGTACAGGAGCGGGAGTCAATTTACCAGGAACGGGATGGGATGGGATTATTTTTTAAACTTTGGTCTGGGAGTGGGACGGGACAAGATTTCTTTCTATGGGAGTGGGACGGAACAGGAGTGAAAATCCACTCCCGTGTCATCCTCTAATCCACACCCAATGGTGTATCGTTGCCGACCAGAGAGAAGAACCGGGGACATTGCACGTCTTTGCGCGATGCGAAGAGATCTACGGCTGCCTGGCCGAATCTCCACTCCCTGTATAGAGGATTACCTCTGGACAGTAAATCCGCTCCCCTGTTCATTATTCCTGGCACAAATGCGTTGCGCGTAATGACAGGAGGGTCCTGCTGCTCCACATAATCAGTTCTTTTGCTAACAAGTGAAGCTTGTGAGAACGTACTCCTCCTTGTCGATTTATGTAGGCTATCACCGTTGTATTGTCTGTCCTGACCAATACATGATGATTCTTGAGAGAATGCACTAAATGTCTCAGAGCTAGTAACACTGTCAGTAACCCTAGAAAATATATGTGCTTCTCTCTCAGCGCAGGAGACCAAACTCCTCTCACTGTTCTGCCTTCGAACACCGCCCCCAGCCCGTGAGAGAAGCATCTGTTGTCACCACTTTCCTCAATAGAACAGGACCAAGGGGACAACCTGTCCTGAGAAAAGACGAAGCTCTCCAATGATAGAGAGCGCTCATGCATTCTGGTGAGACACGCACTCGGTGGCTGAGACGGCTCATGGGGCGAATGCCCTGTGACACAGTCCAGTTATGGAAATCCCTCATTCGCAGCAGTCCCAGGGGAACCACTGACACTGTTGAGGCCATCAAACCCAGTAGTCGAAGACACATTCCGAAAGAGACTAAACTCCCACGTTGAAAGAGGGAGAGGCAGCTGAGAAATTTCTTGATGCGTTCCTCTGATAGGAACGCTCGAAACCTCACTGAATTCAACCTGAGGCCCAAGTAGACTATTTCCTGTGAGGGAATTAGACAACTCTTCGTCTGGTTTATCTTGAAACCTAATCTCTCCAGATGCGTCACTAGTGTGTATGTATCACTCTCTGCTTGTCGCAGGGATGGCACGCAGATGAACAAATCATCCAGGTATGATGAAACTCTGACTCCTCCGTTCCTTAATGGCGTCAGAGCCGCTTCCACACACTTGGTAAAAACCCTGGGCGCTAGAGCGAGGCCAAAGGGAATTTTCATAAACTCGTATGCCCTGCCCTGATAAGCGAACCTCAGATATTTCCTGTGAGCAGGAAAAATATCTATGTGAAAATGCATCCTGGAGGTCCACTGAGGTGAACCAATCCCCTTGACGAATACTTTGACACAAAGTTCTGAGTGAAAGCATTTTGAATTTGTAATTTCTGAGGTGTTTGTTGAGGATCTGTATCTAAATGTGATGGAGACCTCGATCCCCCTCGTTTGGAATCACAAAATAACGGGAGTAGAAGCCTATCTGGCTTTCTTCCGTTGGAATCACTCTTTTCAATCCTTTTCTCATGAAAGAGGATATTTCTTCCTCTAAACCTGAGCTGCTTCCTCTTTGGCCACTAAAATTACCACTCCATTGAACACAGGAGGTTTTACAGCAAATTGAAGTCTATATCCTCTGACTATCGTGGTTAAAACCCAGGGATGAACCAGTTCTCCATCTGAGCAGCGAGTGAGCCCTTCCCGGCTTTGCTCACTAGTGTTACTGTGGCACCCTCTAGTGGCGAAGGAGGGGAATAACGCTCCAGTGAAGGAGTTATATAATTTTTTTTGTGATATTCTTTTTTTTATCCCACTCTGCGCCCTTAGCCCTTGGCCTGGATGCGACAGAGAAACAAAAACGGGCTTTGACTGAGGGCCCACGTTTCCCGGCTGTTGTGGTGGAGCAGGACGGGAAGGTTAATATTCAGAGTGCCCTCCTCTACCTGAAGGCCTGATATTCGGACGGCTCGGGTGATTAGGGCGAGCTGCCGGCTTTCTGGGGAGACAGACCTCGAATGCCTAGCCCTCTTTTTTCCGCAGGTCACATTGTTGGTGCATAGCTGAGACCGTCGCGCCAAACATGGCCTTTGAATCGATAGGGGCATCCAAAAACTCCACTTTTTCTTTGTCAGAGAGGCCTGACAAACCCAGCCATAGCGATCTCTCTCCCACAACCGCTAAGCCCATATTCCGTCCGCAACTTTGAACTACTCCACGGGACGTGCGCAGGTTTAAATCTGTGATGACGCATATCTCCTCCCAGAGCGCTGGGTTGGGAGAACCGGAGTCCAGCTGACGACCCATCTCCTCTAATAACTCTGCTTGATAGGCTGTGAGGAGGGACGTCACGTTCAAAGCCAGATTTATAAATCTTTTGAAAAACAAAGGCGGCGAAGTGCTCTGTTTTCCCTGGCAGCGAGGCTCCGGCTGAAGAGAGCGCTGCACTGGGTTGGTAGGCTGAAGCACAGCTGAAAGGGTGGCATCTGATCAATGTGGAGCCAGTGGGATGACGGTCCATGGCGGAGAAGCATGGAGTTGCAACCAATGGGTCAACAGGCTGAGGTGAAGTCATGTGCTCTGAGGTCTAAAATGGAGCCAGGGGATCCTTAAGCCAAGATGGGGCTGGAGATTGGAAAGCCAAAGGCATAGCCGGGGATCATGGCAGAGCCACTGAAGGCGGAGGACAGAAGCTGATGGGAGCCATTAGAGGCAAAACTGTTTAGGTGGGTGGAAGCACCATAAGCAAAGCCAAAGAGATGAATGGAGACAGCAGAAATGAAGGTGAGTAAACAACATGACTTTGTTTTGGATTTATCTATTTGAGAATTTACAAATAAAAATAATTGTTTTTAGAAGTCACAGACAATTTTACGACAGGTAGGATTCAGTTTGCAGCACTTCTTATTCATTTTACGACAGGTAGGATTCAGATAAGACAGATAAGACCCGAGAGCGAAGGCTTCGTGTCGCTTTAGCTGGGAAATCCGACCCATGCCTCTCAGCTCAACCCAGAGAGGAACCGATGGATTGTCCACCACAGGCCTCCAGCTCTTGGAGTGATATAATGGAGAAGGTGTCACCCGTCCTTCCCCCGCTGTTCAGAGATCCATAAGCGGGAGTGGAAGATGAGGATGACAAAGTTCTGTCGACCATCCTCGGACGAGGATGACAACAATGAAGATGCTATTCTTCCCCCGATGCAGTCGCGTCCGCCGAGCGCACAGGATGAGAGCTCACCTTCCACCGTGCAGACGGATGCAGACCTTCTCAAGGTCTGTCGCAGGGCCGCGGCCAGACTGTCTATCGACTGGCCATCCCAACCAGCAGATCTCACAGGGAGCTGTGAGAGACTTGTACGATGGAAAGAGAAAGCAGCTTATCCCAGCCGTCCTGGCTTGCGTGGCTGAAATGAAGAGGTTTTGGGATAAGCCCTTTCCCACCGAGTACCTGTCAAGGGCTTCTCGAGACTGGATGTTCAGGGAATGGAGGATTTAGGGATGGCGGATCCTCCCCCGGTAGAATCATCCGTGGGCGAATCATCTGCACCCGAATCACAGTGCAGCGCTCTCTTCAGCCGGAGCCTCGCTGCCAGGGAAAACAGAGCATTCCGCCGCCTCTGTTTTTCAAAAGATTTATAAATCTTCTGCACTGGCTGTCCGTGCTTTGAACGTGACGTCCCTCCTCACAGCCTATCAAGCAGAGTTATTAGAGGAGATGGGTCGTCAGCTGGACTCCGGTTCTCCCAACCCAGGGCTCTGGGAGGATATATGCGTCATCGCAGATTTAAACCTGCGCACGTCCCGTGGAGTAGTTCAAAGTTGGTATCAGCAAACAGCGATTGACTGTCGCACAAATTAGGTTATCAAGACAAACGTGATCCAAGTGGGCCGTTACACTTTCTCCATGGACCCTGGTATCTCCCAATCATAAGACCAGGATCGGCCAGCACCATCAGCAAGGCACCACCCTAGCTTCTCCCTCTGTCAGCTCTGCCATTGGATCTTCCTCTGCCTGCTGCACCGGTGTCCAGTCGGTCACCAGCTTAGCTGCGTACACCTCCAAGACACCCCCCCATGTTTATGGTGTGAGGCCTTTATGGCCTTTCGGGATTGGGGGTGTTATGTCATAGTTATGTTCTGTTTATGTTTGTTTCTCCACTCTATTTAGTTTTGGTTTCTGACCATGTCCTAATTTGCTTCTATGGTTACCCATTATGTTCTCCTGTGTCTTGTTTAGTTCCATTGTTTGTCATGTGCATTTAGTTTGCAATCTTAGTCGGTTGGTTATTGTCATTGTTTTGAGTTGTTTACTGTAGTGTTCTATGATTAATATTACTCCTGCAATCGTCTGCATGTTCCTGGTTGAATTAGAAATAAAGGTTTTGTTTTGGATGCTTAATCGTCTTTGCGCAATTACTACAAACCACCCACATGACAAATACATTCAAACATGTTTTTAAAAAAGACAGAGAACATATTCAGCTGTAAGCTATGGAATGGGTTGTGTCCCTCTGTGGGTGGCTGCTCAGTTAACTGCCTGAGCCCAGCACAGCTAATCTAAAGCAGACACAGCATTCATCACTGCGCTCTCCTTTCTCCTCTGCTGCCAAACCCTCTAAATACACATTTCAAGATTCCAGACAGGCAGATTACATGTGGGGAATCTATTTGTAAACCTGAACAAGTATAAAGAAAATGTTAATTACATCTAAATTATGTTTTCTGTGAATATTTGAGGAAGCATTTTTGTTTGGGTGTCTTTATGAGGTTTAATTTCCTATGAAGGGATGCAACATGTGTATATTCCTTCTGAAACAGAGGTGGCTCTTAGGTGGCCTGTTTGAGTGCTACCACAGGCCACACATGTATGCTTCTAATTCACAGACAAATGTACAAATTAATTTACCTAGAGTGAGCGTGCCCACACAAGAACATATGCACACTTAATTTCATTTTAAGCACACTTTTTTTGCACACTTTTTTTTCGGTTCCTGGGGGACGTAATGGTTAAGTAAAACTCATGATTTCCTAAAAGATACAAACCAGCGCAGCAAACCTTATAGCACACATAAAATGAGGGTAATGTTTCTTTAGATTTGTTGCTCAATAACATTTGTAAACACCTTATCCTAAACAATAAGACTAAAACATGTTGTTTACATTATTGTGATATGAAAAGCACAGATGAGAGAGAAAAGTTCTGCGGGTTGTGCTGACATTGTGCAAATTAAAGAACACAGGCAGAACCTGCTTGTTTCCATTATGCCAACGCAATCTACAAAGAACAGCGCAAATTAGTATTGGTTTGCAAACAAGCAGAGCCAATGATAATATGTTCGGATAACAATTTCATTACTGGCATTTCACAATAAATACACTGAGTGGAGAAAATTCTCTTCCTTCTACCACATGCTCTCTGTTCTCTAGTCAAGTCAAGTCAAGTCAACTTTATTTATATAGCGCTTTTAACAATGCAGATTGTTCCAAAGCAGCTTTACAGTGTTAAACAGGAAAATAATGCAGCATAATTTTATGAAGCTGTATAGTCATTTACAGTCATCAGTTTAAATTTCCATACCGTGACAGTGTGGGCTTTAGATCAATAATTAGATCAGTAATATATGGTTCATTATTATATGGTTAATTTAGTTTATTAATTAGATTTATTTCGATGTTTAGTTGAAAAATTTTAGTGTCCCCAACTGAGCACGCCAAGCCAGAGGCAACAGTGGCAAGGAAACCAAAACCCCATCAGGTGACCTAATGGAGAAAAATAAACCTTGGGAGAAACCAGGCTCAGTCGGGGTGCCAGTTCTCCTCTGGCCAATTAACAAACAGCGTAGTATTATTATTATTATTCTGCCAGCTTTACTGGTCAGAGGTCATAATAGATCGGAATATTCGAATGATCGGAGGCAACGCGCTGGAGACGGGTTTATTGTGGATGACATATCGATTTAAGTATTATTTAATGGTAATATTTGAACAAACGGAGTCAACACGCTGAAGACGGGTTTATTGCGGATGACATATCGATTTAAGTATTATTTCATTGTAATATTCGAACAATCGGACTCATCACACTGGAGACAGGTTTATTTCTACAGTACCGATAAATAATGGTGCAAATACCAGTAAATGGACTACCGCAAACCATAATACATTCTGTTGCAGGATTTAGTTTAATACTCTCCTCCTATAAAGTTTGTGTCTGAAATATGCATTTGTAGGATTTTCCCTTTCAGTCAGGACCACTCTGTTTGATTAAGATTATTGTAGAGGCTCTGAATGTTATTGGCGGCAGGCTTCACTCTGAAGGGTTCAGCTTCTAAGCTGTCCACAAGCAAACCTTGCTGAGTTTTGAACCCCCCTGGGGCCTAAGGCAATCAACCAGAATTTTTATAAGCAATCGTTACACAATTCCATGCAGAAGTAATACAAGTATTGTAATGAGATTGAACAATATTAAGCAACAATGAGCTGGATAGATAGATATATCTCCTTGGACAAGCAGCTAAGCAATCATGTGCCTGCATAAGGAGGAGTTGAGGATGTAGGATGGGTAAGCACATGTCTGTGCGACAGACTGAATCGTGTGTCTTAGTGAACTGAAGCTGGCTTAACCAGGGCTCCAGACCAACATTTGAGAACATTATTGTAAGATAAGCAGATAAAATTAACTTTTATTAACAACAGTAATATACAAAAAACTAATTCTTATAGGGAAAATTTAAATATCTACTCTTATTAAATGTACTATTGTTCTTTTATAGTATCATAGTGAACTGACCGACAGCTTCAGTGATTATAAAAGGAGCACTCTTTACTTGTTTTCTGTATAATTCAGTCACAATTTGAAGAAAAGTCTGACTTTGTGACTTCCTACTTTTTCCATATTTTAAGGAGTGAAAATGGCTAATAAGTCAATAAGTGCTCCTCTGTCACCATCTACTGGTTATAATGGTAATATCATGTCTTTTTAAATAAAAGCACTTGTTTTCCGCCATCTTCCAGATGACTTGTTCAAACATAACTCCACACAAACTCAACTCAACACTCCAGACCCCAAATCAACAATCTAGGACCATAAATTTAGAGTTTAATTTGAGTTTAAAATCTCAGACCAGGAAAAAAGAATTAGACAGAGATGAGATGATTCGATGATCAGACGATCGAGGCAGACAAAGATCAAAGAAAATGGGTTAACGGTTTCTTTCAAGCCATTTATAGTCTCTTCTCAGTCACTTTTCTTTAACTTAAGTTCTTTTCTTTCCGTTGAGTCTCGTGTTGTAAGTTACGTTTTGCCACAAAGTTTCGGTCAACGATTCTACTGCAAAGCCCGCTTCAAATTAAAACATTATCCACGAGACTCTCCATCCATCCGCCAACACGCCACGTGATTGGCTTCCCAAGACATCGATCAAAGACACAACAAGACCACCAGCGAATCGAAGAACCTACCTGGGAAATATTTTTATTCTTAGAATTTGTATTACTATGTTCTTGTTGTGTTTGTATTGTATATGTTCACTGGAAGCTTCCGCACCAAGAAAAAATCCTTGTGTGTGCAAGCACACTTGGCAATAAAGCTCTTTCTGATTCTGATTCTGAAATGAAGTGGGCTTCATCCAGTCTGAGCTAACTAACGAAACCCCCAGGTAAGTATTTTATGGCCAGAGATGATCATAGCTAAAAGGAAGATCATGTCAACCATGGGTAGTTTGTAAAAGACGGATTGGTTTGGAGAGGGCACAGTTTGAGCCACACCAAGATAACGGCAGAGATTGTTTGATCCCCCAAGATAAAATATCCAAAACAGATCTTCTTCTGAATGACCTTTGAACACAGAGTTGAAATCCACAAGAAAACCCAGACTGTTTTTACATATAAACTGCATCAAATCATTCAAAAAGGTTGGTAGCCGGACTTTTAAAATCAAACATCCTTCTACTACTAATTCTATATTATGTCTACAACCAATACATGTGACCAATATGCGTAGATCACTCACAATTCATGTAACTGTTATAACTATTGAATGGTTGATTGGAAGGGTGGTTTGCTTGATACCATTGTATCTATCTGTTCATAATTCAGAGGATGGCTTGATTGAAAGCTGTGTAAGTATTCTTTTTAAAAGAAATCATGTCTAAACCGTACTCTCAATACTCTCTGCTTAGAGTGGGAAGTTAAGAGATCACAGGTAACGGTTTATAGAGAGAGGAGGAGAAATAGTCACCTCTGAACCGAAGATGATACCTAATTGGTGAGAACTCATCCAGAAGGATGGGCAGACATTTGAGTTTAAAATCTCAGAACATGACCAAAGAATTAGACAGAGATGAGATGATTCGATGATCAGACGATCGAGGCAGACAAAGATCAAAGAAAATGGGTTAACGGTTTCTTTCAAGCCATTTATATTCTCGTCTCACTCAGTTTTCTTTAACTTAAGTTCTTTTCTTTCCGTTGAGTCTCGTGTTGTAAGTTACGTTTTGCCACAAAGTTTCGGTCAACGATTCTACTGCAAAGCCCGCTTCAAATTAAAACCTTATCCACGAGACTCTCCATCCATCCGCCAACACGCCACGTGATTGGCTTCCCAAGACGTCGATCAAAGACACAACAAGACCACCAGCGAATCGAAGAACCTACCTGGGAAAAACCCTCACCAGAAAGGACCAAGAAGGGAATCCCCATTCAAAGAAGACACGAAATACAAACGCAAGTAATACCTCCAAACTGAACTGGTGCATTGATATGAAATTTAATAACCCTGTTTGAATTAAAACGCTTTCCCACTGGATCTCCCAGGGCTGTGCAGTAACAGTGACGCGTGATCGAGATTGGCCCGTGTATGAGCTTGGACTGTCCATTATTGCTCCGAGCTGATAAACGGTCCATGCTGCACAGCTCAAACAAGTAGTGTGGTTCCATTCCACTTTCGTTTCAGTCAATCAGGACCACTCTGTTTGATTAAGATTATTGTAGAGGCTCTGAATGTTATTTGGTGGCAGGCTTCGCTCTGAAGGGTTTAGCTTCTGAGCTGTCCACAAGCAAACCTGAGGTTTGAACCCCTCAACACAATGAGCAGCTTTTTACTCTGCAGAGATATCACCTTTATCATCATCAGGTCATTGCTGGGAACATTGGGCAACAACCATCCTTCAAAGCGTTTGATACATGGCCACATTCTCAACATCTTTCCTTTGGACACCATTTATCAGTTCTTCTTGGAATGTCTGTCTCAATGTCTTTGATCTTCCTTACGTCCTCCTGGTGGTGTCCACTTCATAGCTGAATTTGGAAGCTGATGTTTGTGCAATCGTAGGACAGTGAGACCTTTCGCACAGTGACAGTTTCTGAGATTTGTCGAGTACTGTTCTCTTGTAAGGCGACTGGTGAAGGTATTACTAGAAAACTGATGTTACATCAGACATAATGTTAAGCCCATAAGAGGGAGGAATAATGCTTGAATTATTATCCCCCACAACAAAACACAGTTAGCTTACTTGAAGTTATTGTTGTCTGCTTAATTTTAGGCATTAAGAGAGTAATGATAATGATGCTAGCATAAAAATAATTATGAATGTAGGTTTCACCACCTGTGGCCTTGGAGAAAAGGTAGTGTAGACATGGATGGATGTTAAAATAGCTGCATTTACATGAACCCTTTTATTCCATTGAAATCAGACTATTCACATTACCAGTGAAATGTCCATGTCATTGCATCGCTTGTCAATGGCATTGAATCCTTGTTACCTTCGGTTACTGGTTTACTTGCATATAAACCATGGAACCACCGCTTGCCTTCCTCATCCATGAACATGAATCCGTTCTGCTTCAAATACTGCTTTAAGCAACATGTTCCCCATAACAACCAGATGAGCCTTAAGCAACACAGATGCACTAGATAAGCTAAAAGAAATGCATGTTGCTGATAGTCGGATAAGCTTAGGACAGCATATGCAATAACCAAAAGCCTAAGCAACAAATATGTTGTATTAAATATGTATGTATAAATATGCAATAATAAACAAATTGCCTTAAGCAGCAGCATGCTACCGATAACTACTACATAGCCTTATGGAGCGAGCGTGTTGTATACACTTAAGGCATGGCATGTTCACAATACCAGATGACTCTTAAGCTATGACTATGTAACTGACACACTATAGATTAAGGAACAAGTATGATACTGATACCCGGATAAGCTAGTAGCCTATAGTATGTTGCCAATAACCAAATAAGCCAGATAGCTAAGCACAGCATGTTGGCAATTATAACCAGAAGCCTAACCAACAGCATATTCCCAATAAAAAGCATGTTCCCAATAATACACAAAAAAGCCTTGAGCAACAACATGTTTCCTAAAAACAGCTTAGCCTTAAACAGCAAGAATGTTTCCAATGAAAAACATAAAATCCTTGCAAACAAGCATGTTTCCAATATGACTAGATAGCTTAAGCAACAAGCAATTTCCTATTTCCAAACAACAGATAACACTAAGCCCAGGGTTGCCAACTCTCACACATTTGGTGTGAGACACGCTTTCAGGCTCTATCTCACGGTCTCACTCTGCCCAACTTAATCTCACGCCAAACCTGCTTCTGATATTAACTTTTGATTTTTTTTATATTAAAGTCTAAGCTTTAAAAAATATTTTTACGTTTTACTGCGAAATTCAAACAATAAATATAGTTTTGGTCGCACTTAATGAGGCATACAGTTAAAGCCAGAATCATTGAAAAACAGAGTTGCGACATGCTTTCATCTCGCGGCGGCGTGCGCGGTCACGTGGTTCATGGAGCTCTCGATACTTCTAGCGCTGTGTCAATACATTTGAATGGCTTAAGCGGATACACAACAGCTTCACTATACAGGTGTTTGCAGCAAGTTTTGGTAAACAGTACAGCATTGTGTGCATTGATTATTACATCAACCATATTTACAGGATTGTTTTATTATGGAGAGTGATGGAGATGCAACATTGTTAACATTAATGTTAATGTTTTTCTTGTATTTAGCACTCAGGTATTCCTCACTAATTGCTCACACTCGTCATAATCATTGATGGTCAAATGTGACCATAAAACTTAACTATTTTTCAATTAAATAAATATTCTATAATTTAGTTAAATAATATTTATTGAATATTTTGGGAAGATCTTTTGGTACGAAATACTATTTGTGCAATAATTATTGTCAATTAATGACCACTTAAAATATTTGAATTATTTATATTACAATTGGTGTAGTAATTAAGGTTAAAATAGAGAATTCCAATTCAAAGAGGAAAATTAAAGTTATTTTGTGGCTAGAAAAATAATAATTTTCATTTGTAATGCCATTATCCACCAGGTGCCTGTATCAAATCTAGTTGCTCAAAAAAGTATTGCAGATCATAACTGCTTACTTATTTTTAGGATTTGCATTTTAATAAATATTTAGATATGATCAAATACTAGATTTCTTTAAATGTGAAATTTTAAAACGTTAATAACTTACATCCTAATATTTTTAATGATACTTGTATATGCACACACAAGTGAATATTAATGAATTCAAGCACATATAATTTAACCCAAGAAACGTTTAAAATAGTGCTAAAATAGTGTTATGGCAAACTTATTTTTCCTTATATGTACAGTAGGCTATATACATATGAATAGATACTGGATTAATATCGAAATCGATATTTGTGCCAATCGTCTCACTCCAACCTGAACTTAAAAGTTGGCAACCCTGCTAAGCCACTATGATCAGAAGAGCAGTATTAGTCCCTAGTGCATTTTCGTTTTAAAACGCATAACTTTTGCTACGGTTACGCCTGTCGTCTACATTACTCCACCATTTTCAAACCTTGAAACAAATACTTTTGAAAACGCTGCAGACCCCGTTTTAGATGGAAAACTCTGGGGTTGCGTTTCAGTGTAAACGGACCAAAATGTAGACCTTTGAAAACGATGATGTGGCTGCCCACATAACCCTACCTACATGACAATAACAGACCAGGGCTGCGTTTCCCAAAAGCATTGTACGCCTAAGTTGATCGTTGGTGACTATTGTTACAATGCTTTTGGGAAACGCGTCTGAAAGCTGATTTAACACGTGTCTGTGTGAGTGACTGAACCTGTTTTAATGCATGTCTGTATGAACTAAAGTGGCGTTTCATGTCTGGTGAACTCTGACCTGTGAATTTGCATCACATGAAGATGTGTGACTGGTAGAAGATCGATACGTCATAGCTGATTAAAGATTATTTTTTGCAGTAAAGTCGAGTAATTTGTATATTTTTTACATTTTGAGTATATTACTATTTGTTATATGTTGAATTCATGTTTATAAAAATGACACTTTAGAGCGTGACGTCATATCACGACCGTTGCAGTGTCCGAAGAAATTTTGCATGCTCAAAGTCTAGTGTGACTGCAGCTTATAGCTGGCTTAACGCATGTCTGTGCGAACTGAAGCTGGCTTAACACATGTCTGTGCAACAGACCAAAGCAAGTGAGTGTACGGATGAACTGATTAATTGGTAGTGGGAGGAGTTATGGATCATGTAGAGGCTATCCTATAAGCCTCGGTATGAATGGCATGGCATTCTCAACTCGTAGCGGAAAGATCCTAAGTCCAGGCATTAGCTCTCTTTGGGTGGTGTTCCTATTTATTATAATGGTATAAAATTATTTTACATAAATTAATACTGAAATATTAATACTTCAGCCAGTGCTAATTAATAAAGTTCTGCTGTGCTGTTGGTGGAGTGGGTGCTCACGGCTACAGTAAGAACCGTGTGTTCCCCACCATCCACACCTTCCCTTACTGATTGCCACACCTGTAAATATACCTTACTCCCAGTGAAGTGCCACACCTAGTGCAAAACTAGGGACTGGGTAAACCCAGCCTGATCTGCCAGCGATTTGATTTCACCCGGCAACTCAGTTTGGAAACCCGTACATTTATTTCTACAGCTTCTGTTACACTTTTGCGGGAACCAATTACAGACGGGCTTACCCACCTGGCCCGCTATTGGAGGGATTATCATGATGATGGATAGAGAAGCGATGGGTCATTGCCCGTTGATCACGACTCTTGTGGTCTGATTGGTTGAAGGACTATCCAATTGCGTACAGAGTCATTTGAATTATGCTTGTTTATCACGCCTCTTGTGGTCTGATTGGTTGAAGGACTATCCAATTGCGTACAGAGCCTCTTGTGCAGTAGAAAATACAGAGCAGACTCCCCTGACCAATGTTCAATCTTAAATTGAGCTTGGTCTGGTGATAGCCAGACAACAAAACTCCCCCAAGTGGCTAAAAAGGTGAATATAAATGGCTCCTACAGATCAGCTGAGCGTAAGCTGATAGCTGGCTGTCACACCATTGTCTGCCTGAACTACGCTTGAGCTCCATTCAGTCACTCAAACTCCATGCAATAAGATCAGTCTTAAAAATAACTGTATCCATGCCTTCTCATCACAATTTTACTGTGTCTTTAGTAAATTCTGACAGTAATTTTAATGCCAAAGGAGGGTTTGAACTGGCACAAACTGTTATTAAATATGGCACCAAGTGCTTTTTTTATCTAATTCATTCTTAAAATTCAATAAATGACAACACCCTTTTTTATTATTTAATTTCATTTAAGGGTGTAGTGGGTGAATTTAATTTCAATAACATTACCTCTGATGGGCCTCCATGATTAATAACTTAATATGTTTACTAAATTCGTACCTCCTACCTGACAATACAGGATTTATTTTAAGCTCAAGTATGTATTAAAGGGGTCATGAACTGGCTTTTTAGCTTTTTTATACTGTTGTCTGAGGTCAACTTATGATGTTCGCGTGGTTTTTACATTCAAAAACATCATAATGAATAAGTAATAGGCTATTTTCTACCCTGGTTTTAAGCCTCTCTCCTGGAACGCTCAGTTTTTATTGGCGTGCCACACTAAAGACTTGGAAGTAAACGCCCACGGCTAGGATTAGATAAGATTTGCATATTTATTGAGCTTCAGCTCACCTGTCAGTACATGTGGGAATTGTTTTGAAAGCGGCAACCGGAATGAATCGCCCAAAGGGCTTGCAAAATATCTTTATGAAACAAACACAATGATTTATCTCTCATCCACCCGCGACTGATTGGAATGTTGTTGTTTTTCTTGGCCCAATGGATATAACCACGAACCATACATCAAATATCAAGTCAAGAGAGTGAACAACGCACATCAAGAAAGGAATGTTATTTCACTATTTAAGATAGCCCGTCGGTAGGCCGGGCTTACAATTTGGTAGCCCGTCTGGAAAACGCATAGCCCCGGGACGTTGGGCTTTGCGAGCCCTGGCCCATACATGACCGAGTCTGATCCTGAATTGCATTTAACTAACAACACCACAAATAAAGGATTCTTCAGCTTTTGACAGCGTGCTAAGGTATGTTCAGTTAGACACGTACACATTAATGTGGTTTAGATATCAAACGATCTGTAACAATGCAATACTATCACATATAAAAAACATTTTTACTCACATTAGTGTGTTGCTTCATTCATTAATGTAATCTCATCCTGTCTGCAAATCCAGTCTCTTGTTTATAAACAAATCCGTGGTGAAATGAAGGAACAGACACGCAATGTCTTCCCCACGTGAGCTGGATATTCATTAAAAATAAAGTTGATCCATACACTCATAATATTGGAATCCGAATGAAGCTTATGTGGTATGTTTATTGCTTAGAAGTTCGATCCGGTTTAGCTCTATGTAGGCCTATATCATCTCAGGCACGAGCCGGTGGGCAGGGCTACAGAATCAGGCGTTGTTCTTCTTTTGTTGAGGATGTGACGCCTCACTCTGTCGTCACAGCCTGGCACATTCTGAGATCGATCGTTTGCTGGGCCAGGTGTCAATAAAAGCTTTTCTTTGACTAACAAGGACGTTTTCAGCTCTGAAACTTACAGGATATTCTTATATTACCATGACCTTTTATATATCAAAAGTTGGAAAAGTTGATTTCTCAATTAAAGTATGTATAAAGTATGTAATCTATTAAAGTCTCGATGAAATGAAAGTAGCAACAGATCTTTTGTTCCATATTATGACATTCATACAAGTGTAACTGATTATCAAAAAAGAAAAAAAAATAGGACGGGACTTTTTATTTATTAGTTGTTGATTAGATTGTAAGATTGTAAACATTTTGATTAATTAGGTCAAAATTTTAACATATGAAACATATGCACGGATGAATTGTTTACCAAAAGACCCATAACATGCATTAACAAAAAAAAAAAAAAAAAGATTTTAAGACTTTAAGACCTTTAAATTATTGTGAAAAATCAATGCAAGCATTAAAGGAACACTTACGTTTGAATGCTGGATACATTGGTACAGTATTGGTAATGAGGACGGCATCATATCTCGGTTCCAAACTGGAGGAAAGCTCTGTCAATTATAAGATCATGAAAAAAATATTTAACAGACATCAGTGGACAATTTTGTGTGAAAGCACAAAACTAAAACACACTAAAAACTATGTACTAAAACAATGATCTGGCCCAGTCTATACAAGAAATAAATCCAATTTGACCAATTTTGACCAAAATTGAGAAATACATTTTAATTTTATCCTTTGACACAGTTTTGTGTTTGATCTTCAGAACAGAAACCCAATTAAGATTAAGCCCAATGCTGTACTAATTCTATTTTGCTGGTTTCCAGAATTGGCTTAGATTTAGTACATGATATTACTGAGTCTAGGATGTACACTATAGAGAGAGATGGAAGCCTCACGAGGTGGAAAGAGGAAGCTGTAGGAGATCTGTTTGTCTGCGCGGTAGCTTGAGCAGGACTGACTGTAGGCTGGAGGAACTCTAATATCAGGCCGAACACAGTTACTCAGAGCCTCAGTCAGAGCGGTGAAATCTACCTGCAACAGAAAAGCCACACAGTCAAGTTTAGACTCTAATACAACAGTCAACAGTTTATTTTTTGTGAATTGACTACAAACTAACATAATTTTGTCAACTGCACCTGCTTAGATACAGTATAAGATGTCCAGAGAGGCATAGACAAAACTTCACTGTAGCCACTAATGTAGTCACTATGATGAAGAATGCAGTATTTGGTGCGGAACATGACCGCTGGACGACCATAAGGAAGATTCTTGTTGTCTAAAAAAAAGAAGGAAAAAAAAGAAAGCAGGAGTAGCTAATCTCTTATTATGCACAACAGAATGACAAAATATTACTCCATACTATATCAACTATATCATACTATTACTCCATTACTGTATCAGTTAAAATTCCTCAAAACCAAACATTTTCCTAAAGCAATAATTTTTGTTCAGAAGACTTTTTAAAGTGCTTGATTCATATGGATTACAATGTTTTTGTGTATTTTCTAGTACCTGTTTCCTTTGTTTCCATTATTCCGCCACTAGTTTGTTTCTATGGTTACTGATTTGAATTACACACCTGTTCCAGTTTTTATTAATTAGCTTCCCTCAGTTCATTCAGTTCTTTGTTCGGGTCATCTATAGCCCTATTCGAATGGTAATTGTTTCTCATGGGGTCGTAAGGTATTTTCATAATTTACAGGGGCTAGTCTTTTTTTTTTTAGATTTTATTGCCGTCCGAATCCAGAATGTCAGTGTTCTTCTTCCACCGCCCGCGTAAAAATCCCTGGCCGAATTACCTACTGTTTTTTGACAAACACCAAGGTCGTATGGTAATTTAATTGCCGTTCGTTTTCAAGAAGAGATCACTTAAAAATTCACTGTTTATACACTGCAAAAATGCTTTTCTTACTTAGTATTTTTGTCTTGCTTTCAGTCCAAATATAAAACAAATCTTACATTAAGAAGCATTTACTAGACAAGCAAAAGTTTTTGTCTTGTTTTGGGGGAAAATAACTCAAAATTAAGGGAGTTTTTGCTTAAAATAAGCAAAATAATCTGCCAATGGGGTAAGCAAAATAATCTTGTTTTCTGTTTGAATTAAGATTATTTTGCTTACCCCATGGGCAGATTATTTTGCTTACCCCATTGGCAGAAGATTTTGTTTAGATATTTGGACTGAAAACAAGACAAAAATACTAAGTAAGAAAAGCATTTTTTGAAGTGTATCCTTTTTGACCACTGCAGAGCACCGTGCGATGGCACTTTGCGGTAATCGGAATGCATTTTAAAGATCTAGCCTACACTTTTATTACTGTAATGCTGAAAAGTATTTACAAGAACAATCTCCGCTCAAAAGAGAAAGAGAAGAAAAGCATGTAACAGTTGCACATTTGAAATGGGCCGTTATTAGTAGGGCTAGGTATTGACACAAATTTCCCAATTCGATTCGATTTCGATTCACAAGCTTGCAATTTGATTAAATTTCGATTCACAAGCTTGCAATTCGATTCGATTATTTTGGATATATATCAGGTACAATACATGACAATTTTTTTATTAAAACAAAAATCAACTAATTTTAAAACAAACTCTTAACTAATGCTGTAAACTCTGGAAGTCAGTTGTAGCCTACTATAATATTGAAGGTAAAAATTTACTGAATTGTATACAAACACTTAAATTACACTGACAATTATGTTTTTTTAAAATAATAATAATATAAGTTAATAAGTAATAAGTTATAATATTAAATTTACAATTATATAATCATATTTCTACTCTAAATATTTGAAATATAAACATTTAAATGGTGGCTGTCATAAAAACTTTTAATGTGCCAGATTTATTCATGCATTAAATATTGAAGAACATTAAAATTATAATGAATATGTAATATGGTGCATACATTTATCAAAATGCTCCTCTCTCTAGCTCACCAACGAGTTTATGGACACTGGATATGGTTTTTCTGAGGTAAATGTGACCTTACATGACATTGTTTACAAGCTGCTTTATTGACGTCTTTCCACAGTTGAAACACTGATTGAGCGACATGATACGGATTTCGGTAAGTTATATTTTATCTTTTTTTAACACACTTTCAGATGCTCATTCATGTTTATTTCGCGCTGTAACTGGTATTAACCTCTTAAACTCCATGGACCCTAGTCCGGAATGACATCAAGTATATACTTGAAATTTTAATTTTAAGGAGCTCTGACCTCATATGTGGTACCATTTGAAAGCTTAGAATGTCTACTTTGTCATTTGTTTTACACAAAGTAATTTATTTACACTAAATTACTCTGGGACCATTTCTGCCTGGATTTGGCCTACCCAAATTGAAAAGCTTCCCATACCCCCATACAGTGGTCTAAATAAAAAAATGTTGTGTAATTTTACAGGAAACCCTTTGACATACATAAAACACTGCTAAAAGTGATAAACATTTAAGTATATGTTGTCTGAGATGTAATAACCCCTCCCCCCCCCAAAAAAAGAGGCATTTTTTGGTTATAGATTCCTTTTTTAAAAATATATTCATTTAGAAAGTTGGTTTCATGTATGCAAGATTTATTCAAATGGATCTGAATGGAGGAATATTACCCTTTTTATGTAATTTCCACCTACCCAAATCTAAAGTCTCCCCATACCCATATACAGTGGTATAAATGCAATATCTCCATGTCATTTTACGGAAAACCCTGAAATTACATAAAACACTGATGAAAGTGATAAATATTATAGTATACTGCAGGGTTGCGGACTCGAGTCACATGACTTGGACTCGAGTCCCAAATCGGATGACTTGCGACTCGACTTGACATAATCAAAGATGACCTGCGACTCGACTCGACAACAATGACTCTCGACTTGACTCGGACTTGAGCCCTCTGACTTGGAAAGACTTGACCTACCTTCTAAATGGTCAGAGAATTGTATTAATCACTGTAGGATTGTCTCCTCCATGAACTGCCACCTTAACGTGGTGGAGGGGTTTGAGTACCCGAATGACCCTAGGAGCTACGTTGTCCGGGGCTATATGCCCCTGGTAGGGTCTCCCAAGGCAAACAGGTCCTAGGTGACGGGTCAGACTAAGAGCAGTTCAAAAACCCTCAAAAACCCTTATGATGCCAAGAAAAAGGAGGACCGTGACGTCGCCCGGTATGGCGCAGCCGGGGCCCCACCCTGGAGCCAGGCCTGGGGTTGGGGCTCGTATGCGAGCGCCTGGTGGCCGGGCCTTTCCCCACGGGGTCCGGCCGGGCTCAGCCCAAAGGAGCGACGTGGGGACACCTTCCCGTGGGCCCACCACTCACGGGAGGGACCGTAAGGGGCCGGTGCAAAGCGAATCGGGTGGCAGTCGAAGGCGGGGGCCTAGACGACCCGATCCCTGGACACGGAAACTAGCTCTTGGGACATGGAATGTCACCTCGCTGGCGGGGAAAGAGCCTGAGCTTGTGCGTGAGGTTGAGAGGTTCCGACTAGAGATAGTCGGAATCACCTCTACGCACGGCTTGGGCTCTGGAACCACACTTCTCGAGAGGGGATGGACTCTTCACCACTCTGGAGTTGCCCATGGTGAGAGGCGGCGGGCTGGTGTGGGTTTGCTTATAGCTCCCCAGCTCTGCCGCCATGTGTTGGAGTTTACCCCGGTGAACGAGAGGGTCGTTTCCCTGCGGCTTCGGCTCGGGGATAGGTCTCTCACTGTTGTGTGTGCCTACGGGCCAAACAGCAGTGCAGAGTACCCGACCTTCTTGGTGTCCCTGGGAGGGGTGCTGGAGAGTGCTCCGACTGGGGACTCCGTCTTTCTACTGGGGGACTTCAACGCCCACGTGGGCAATGACAGTGAAACCTGGAGGGGCGTGATTGGGAGGAACGGCCCCCCTGATCTGAACCCGAGTGGTGTTCAGTTATTGGACTTCTGTGCTAGTTACAGTTTGTCCATAACGAACACCATGTTCAAGCATAAGGGTGTCCATCAGTGCACATGGCACCAGGACACCCTAGGTCGTAGGTCAATGATCGACTTCGTGGTCGTTTCATCTGACCTGCGGCCGTATGTCTTGGACACTCGGGTGAAGAGAGGGGCGGAGCTGTCAACTGATCACCACCTGGTGGTGAGTTGGATCCGATGGCGGGGGAGGAAGCTGGATAGACTCGGTAGACCCAAACGTACTGTGAGGGTCTGCTGGGAACGTTTGGCCGAGTCTCCTGTCAGAGAGATCTTCAACTCCTGCCTCCGACAGAGCTTCGACCGGATCCCGAGGGAGGCTGGAGATATTGAGTCCGAGTGGACCATGTTCTCCACCTCCATTGTCAAAGCGGCTGCTCGGAGCTGTGGACGCAAGGTCTCCAGTGCCTGTCGAGGCGGCAATCCCCGAACCCGGTGGTGGACACCGGAAGTAAGGGATGCCGTCAAGCTGAAGAAGGAGTCCTATCGGGCTTGGCTGGCTTGTGGGACTCCTGAGGCAGCTGACAGGTACCGGCAGGCTAAACGGACTGCAGCCCGGGTGGTTGTGGAGGCAAAAACTCGGGCCTGGGAGGAGTTCGGTGAGGCCATGGAAAAGGACTATCGGCTGGCCTCGAAGAGATTCTGGCAAACCGTCCGGCGCCTCAGGAGGGGGAAGCAGTGCCCTACCAACGCTGTTTACAGTGGCGATGGGCGGCTGTTGACCTCAACTGGGGATGTTGTCGGACGGTGGAAGGAATACTTCGAGGATCTCCTCAATCCCGCCGTCACGTCTTCCATTGAGGAAGCAGAGGCTGGGGGCTCAGAGGAGGACTCGTCCATCACCCAAGCTGAAGTCACCGAGGTGGTCAAGAAACTCCTCGGTGGCAAGGCACCGGGGGTGGATGAGATCCGCCCTGAGTACCTCAAGTCTCTGGATGTTGTGGGGCTGTCTTGGCTGACACGCCTCTGCAGCATCGCGTGGCGGTCGGGGACAGTGCCTCTGGGATGGCAGACCGGGGTGGTGGTTCCTCTTTTTAAAAAGGGGGACCGGAGGGTGTGTTCCAACTATAGGGGGATCACACTTCTCAGCCTCCCCGGGAAAGTCTATGCCAGGGTACTGGAGAGGAGAATTCGGCCGATAGTGGAACCTCGGATTCAGGAGGAACAGTGTGGTTTTCGTCCTGGTCGTGGAACACTGGACCAGCTCTATACCCTCTACAGGGTGCTGGAGGGTTCATGGGAGTTTGCCCAACCAGTCCACATTTGTTTTGTGGATTTGGAGAAGGCATTCGACTGTGTCCCTCGCGGCGTCCTGTGGAGGGTGCTGGGGGAATATGGGGTCCGGGGTCCTTTGCTGAGGGCTGTCCGGTCCCTGTATGACCGAAGCAGGAGTTTGGTCCGCATTGCCGGCAGTAAGTCAGACTTGTTCCCGGTGCATGTTGGACTCCGGCAGGGCTGCCCTTTGTCGCCGGTTCTGTTCATAATTTTTATGGACAGAATTTCTCGGCGCAGCCAAGGGCCGGAGGGTGTCAGGTTTGGGGACCACACGGTTTCGTCTCTGCTCTTTGCGGATGACGTTGTCGTGTTGGCCCCTTCTAACCAGGACCTTCAGCATGCACTGGGACGGTTTGCAGCCGAGTGTGAAGCGGCTGGGATGGGGATCAGCACCTCCAAATCCGAGGCCATGGTCCTCAGTCGGAAAAGGGTGGCTTGCCCACTTCAGGTTGGTGGAGAGTTCCTGCCCCAAGTGGAGGAGTTCAAGTATCTAGGGGTCTTGTTCACGAGTGAGGGGAGGATGGAACGGGAGATTGACAGACGGATCGGTGCAGCTTCTGCAGTAATGCGGTCGATGTACCGGTCTGTCGTGGTGAAGAAAGAGCTAAGCCGTAAGGCGAAGCTCTCGATTTACCGGTCAATCTACGTTCCTACTCTCACCTATGGTCATGAGCTTTGGGTCATGACCGAAAGGACAAGATCCCGGATACAGGCGGCCGAAATGAGCTTTCTCCGCAGGGTGGCTGGGCGCTCCCTTAGAGATAGGGTGAGAAGCTCAGTCACTCGGGAGGAACTCGGAGTAGAGCCGCTGCTCCTCCACATCGAGAGGGGACAGCTGAGGTGGCTCGGGCATCTGTTCCGGATGCCTCCTGAACGCCTTCCCGGGAAGGTGTTTCGGGCATGTCCAACCGGGAGGAGGCCCCGGGGAAGACCAAGGACACGCTGGAGGGACTATGTCTCCCGGCTGGCCTTGGAACGCCTCGGTGTCCCCCCGGAAGAGCTGGAAGAAGTGTCTAGGGAGAGGGAAGTCTGGGCATCTCTGCTTAGACTGCTGCCCCCGCGACCCGGCCCCGGATAAGCGGAAGAAGATGGATGGATGGATGGACTGTAGGATTGTCTCTGCAGTGCATGATCACACCGCTAAGATTAGCGCTGCTTTTGCACTTTTGGCACTGAGCCAGAGAGGCACTCGTTCAGCGAGCGCTTGTCAGAACAGAGGGGAGGGCTTTGGGGGCTTGAGACCCTGCCCTTCTTGAAAATTAATCAAACGTGCACCTCTCAACAATCATCAATAATATTGTGGCCAATAAAACAGAATTTGAATTAGGCCATAATATAACAACATGTAGCAAAATAGTAATAAAGCTCTCAAAAGTCGGAAAATTCCAGTTTATCTTTTACGTGTCTGTCAGTCTGAAATATAGTTACCATGACGTGTTGCTATGGGTGCGTGTCATGCTTGACTGCTCATTCTGACACTGCCGCCTCTATATTTTTCTGTTCATTGTAAAAGTAAAATACAATAAGTTTGTATCTGTAATCCCATATTCATAATTATGACCAAACTGTCATCTAACAACAGTGGTCGGGAACCTCTCCAGTGAACGCCTGTGGCTCGGTGGCAGGAAAAAACAAGCCAAACAATCGCGATTTTTAAACCTTTTTCATCATTAGTCAAAGCTATTATTCGAAGTGTAGGCTGTCAAGAAGGAGGCAAGAGAGGCCGTGTCTCCTCAAAAAACTGGATGAGACAATATATATTATTACAAAAATAAATCCACGCAAATATAAAAAAATATTACATTAAAAGGTGTAAAAATTCCTCGTTTTTATAAAACAACACTGTCCAACAGCGACACCCGCAGGTAAAGTTACAGAGGGTTGCCTGAGCACATTGACTTTTAACAGACCCGACTAAGTCGTGCTATGATTGGATATGATCGGTTATGATTGGGTATGATTGGTTCATGCGTTAAATCCCACCTCTTTTGATTTCCTACACGTTCTCGAATCGGCCTGAATGAAAGACTAATTAAAAAGGAATCAACTTGTGTTTATTTAACCAGGAAAATTAAGTGTAGTGAGTGACATATATTTACATTTGATATGTAAAAAAAAAAAAAGTAAAAAAACTTTGCCTCTTCATTGTAAACCTCCACCGCACACCACTGAATATAGGCGGTTTCATCGGACGCACGTGCGTTGCCACGGTTAGCGCCTGGCCCGAAGTTAACTTCCAGTCTGTGTTTGTTTATCGGTCTGGCAAGGGGATAGTATGGCACACTACACTGGCTGCGTTTACACCTGGCATTAGTCAATCAGGACACAGCGAGTTTACAATTGTTCACATCAAGTGGTCGCCATCTGGATAACTGATCGGATTTATGTTTCCCGCAAAATATTTAAATGTGCCTTTATCACGGAGTGTAAAACAACTTTCGCTTTGTCCTCTATTAATGGCAGTGCCCATAGAGCACAGGAGTGTTTGTGATGCATTCATATACAATCAATCTCTAATAGGGTACTTTATCTACAAGTTAACTTTCCCAACATTAATCTTATGTTATGAAACAAACATGAAACATGTCATTCCGATGCATTGCATGATTGAAGGCGAGCGTGCAAGCATTTATAGATACTGTACAGAAAACGGCATTACACCCAAAATTGTTAATTCTGTCATTATTACTCTCCCTCATGTCGTTCCAAACCTTTAAGACCTTCATTCATCTTCAGAACACAACTTAAGATATTTTTCTTCTTCTCTACGGCCTTACGGGTTGGGGTCGACATGAGGGTGAGTAATTAATGTATGAATGTACATTTTTGGGTGAACTAACCCTTTAAGGGGGGCGTTTCCCCCACTCTATATTGCAGACAGAAATGGGAGATTATTTATAATAAATATGCTGAAACAATAAAAACATGTAAATTAAGATAATGCTGCCCAATTAAGATGATAGATGATAAATAAGAAAGATAATGCAGCCTCTGTTGTTGCTGATTCTTTGCGGACGTCTACCGGAAGTTAAGTTTGGGCCACAAAAGCGCACATGCGCAGTAACGTTTGTTTATGTTGTTGCCGTTGAAACCATATATAGGCTACTATTATTTGTAATATTGGAAGTTATAGACATATACACCTATTTTTTACATTTGAGCCCCTGAGGAACTCTCTGCACGTCCCCGATCAGTATTTTCTAATCACGTTTTTTATTCTTCTTCAGGCATTTTAACACATAAGTACTAGCAAACCGTTTTAAATGTGAAAAATGTTGCATGTTTTTGTAGCATCTGTGCATGTTTTTTTCTTAATCTGTTTTTGATGTTCCAAATAATGGTTCAATAGCTTAGATACATTACTCACGCACACATACAAAGTGAATAGCAGTGGTTATTTCTATGAAATTATTTTGTCTGTTACTCTGTTACCAATAATAATAATAAAAAAAATCTCTCTACTTTTCTTATTTTGTCACACATAAGCACAATCCCTAAATTGAACTGAGCTAGATGGGTGCCCTAGTGAAAATTGTTTATACCTCATCTCACATGAAATTGAACTGCTATGTCATAAACATATTTTAAAAGCCTTCCTGATATAAATTAGTATACATTTCATTCCATATAGTAATTAATACTGCAACACTAATTTGTGATAAAATTACTAATGACTTGTTTAAGACTTGAAGCTTAAAGTTGAGGACTTGCAACTTGACTCGGACTTGCCTGTCTTGACTCGGGACTTGACTTGGGACTTGTCTATCTTGACTCGGGACTTGACTCGAGACTTGAATGTAAAGACTCAAGACTTACTTGTGACTTGCCAAACAATGACTTGGTCCCACCTCTGGTATACTGTATGTTGTGTGTGATATAATAAAACAAATATTTTATTTTATTGGTTATACATTCATTTTTAAAAGTGTATATCTCAGTATAAAAGTGTGTTCTAGCACCCTGCAGACAGTTTTGGTTATTTCCAGCATATGTCAGCAAACACTGGGAAAAATAATTTAATACCACTGTATATGGGTATGGGGAGATTTTAGATTATGGTAGGCGGAAATTGCATAAAAAAGGTCATATTCCTCCCTTCAGATCCATTTGAATAAACCTTGCATTCAAAAAAATCAAAAAGCTGCTCTTTTTTGGGGGGTTTATTACAGGTCAGACAACATATACTTAAATGTTTATCACTTTTAGCACTGTTTTATGTAACTTCAAAGGGTTTCCTGTAAAATGACACCACAACTTTGTACAGTATATGGACCCCTGCATGTGGGTATGGGAAGCTTTTCAATTTGCTAGGGCTATTTATGGTTTTGAATTTTGTTATAAAATGGACGTAATTTGAAATATTGACTTTGTTTCACATCAATAGTAACAAAGCACAAAGATTATTGCCATTTATTGGATGGGAGACGCGCTACAATGTTCCTTCATTCATCAACTGAAAACAGGATGACTAATTGATTCTTGGGATTAGAGAAAAAATGAGAATCTATAAAAATCGAGCAATCAATATTTTTTACCCAGCCCTAGTTATCAGGCTACAGAAGCAATTATATAGGCTATGTTAAAATAACCAAGCAGCATTATGTTAAACTCATGTAAATAAGAGTCTGTTTTAACTTATTTCCGCTCAAAATGACATCCATCGTTTTGAGATAAAATACAAGACAGAAAATCATTTTAACTATAATTTGTCTATCTTCCTATTTTTTAAACAGGAGATTTAAATAATTAAACAATAATTAGGATATCATTTTCTTATTATTAAATTAAATATGATTTTATTCTTATTATTCCAAGCATATGACATTTTATTACAGAAGATAATCATGCGAATGACGATGTGAGCAGCGTGTTCCTGGGTTCGTAGGATAACAAAACTCCAATGTGAGTAAATCGCCATCCGAATAAATGAGGTTGCATGCAAATTTATTTTTACGGATGTCCACATAAGAAACAATTAGCGTCCGTGTTCTGTCTGTTGAATTAAGTATTGTAGGTTTCTTGTCTGGGACTCTTATTTTGAAAAATACCGACTAAGCAAGGGAGCAGCCATTTTTAGTTCAGTTTGCTCAGCTCTCTCAAGCATTAAGCTCCATATATTTATATATATATTTATGCATTTGGCAGACGCTTTTATCCAAAGCGACTTACTACAGGGACAATCCCCCTGGAGCAACATGGAGTAAACTCAAGGACACACTGGTGGTGACCGCTGGGATCGAACCAGCAACCTTCTGCATATCAGTTTCATGGTTTAACCCACTGAACCACCATCGCACTGGACCACCATCTCAGCTCCATGTGACTGCTGCTCCAGTTTTTCTTTAATGTTCAAGCCTTCGAAAGCATTGTCAGTAAGTAGTTCTTGTAAAATGTGTAAGTTGAGAATATTTTCTTTGGTAATCTAATTGCTCAACTGGTAACTCTGCTATCCCATCCTTTATATTGTGCATATATTTTGTATTCTATTTACTAAAAGGATTTTATTTGTGTATTGTTTTTGATATTTTCACTCTCATTCAATGTATATTGGAGTAAACATCAAGAGTTTTGGAAACTACACCTTGGCTCCAGTCTTTATTTGAAGGGAGTTTGGCTCGCTGCTGAATTGTGTTCACACATATAGAAACACACAAGGAGAGCAGTACAGTCCGAATAGGGCTTATGTTGTACGTGGTAATTTTTGCTGAGCTTTCTCCTGTGATCACCTGAGTTGGATTCTTTGTTGGATTTTTTGTTGTTGTTGGTACAAACAAACACATTTATTTTACAGTGTTTTCCACAGAATTTTGTGAGACTGTGGGGGGTGGACCTCTGTCTCTTATTATTAATAATAATAATTTTATATTATTATTATTCCTATGTCAGTAATAACCATATATTGTTAAACAAATGCACTGCAAAATAAATGATAATTAAAATAAATGATAATTAAACAAGTATATTATTTTACTTCACAGTAGAGTAGGGAAATGACAATACTTTTGTCCTAATTTCTACACTTACAAGAGCTAAACCCTTGAGCTTTTATTTTGACGGAAAAATGCAGTCGTGCTTTTATTTTGGCGGAAAACTAGTTTCTGTGAAAACAGGTTTAAAAGTACAAATATAGTGAAATGCTGTAATCATTTTATTTTTTGCTAGTTTATATGAATTTGAAAATAAATTAAAACTATTACTTTTTTCGTGGAACATAAAATAAAAAATTCTACAATATCCTGAATCTTTTACACACAATGAAATTGAGGGGGGACTGAGAATTGCATGGCATACTTGCAATTGGTTTTGGATAAAAGTCTGTAAAATGCATAAAATGTAATTATGAATAACTTTCACAAAATTATCAGTGACATATAATGATTCCAGAAGACATTGAATATAGCTCACAAGTCATATAAATTACTTGATACATCATGTTTTTTGAAAGCTGTGGTCATTATGTATTGACATTATATGAAACAGATTGAGTGTGAAATGGGTGTGTACTGTTATTTTTTCCCTTTGGTGTTTATTGGAAACAGCATGCAATGTACATGAGAATGACTAAATATTGAAAGAGTTTTATAATTGGCTAATTGATTCTGATTGATTCCCTTTTGATCTGCAAATAATATTAAAGGGATAGTTCACCCAAAAATGAAAATTAGCCCATGATTTACTCACCCTCATGCCATCCTAGGTGTGTATGGCATTCTTCTTTCAGACGAATACAATCGCCATTATATTAAAAATGTCTTTATAATGGCAGTGAATGGCAGCCCAAAATTTGAAGCCCAAAAAAGTGTATCCATCCATTATATAAGTAATTTAAAAAAGTATAAAAGTTATCCACAAGTAACACTTTCTTCGTAAGTTGAATATGGAAGGCAATCTACTGGAAACTAGATATTTTACTTTCAAAAATATGGATACCGTATTTTTCTTACAAAAACCCATCGATTCACTTCAGAAGGCCTTTATTAACCCCCCGGAGCTGTGTGGAATACTTTTATAATGGATGGATACACTTTTTTGGGCTTCAAATTTTGGGCTGCCATTTACTGCCATTATAATACTTTGATTAGTAGTGTTAATTTCGTCAGACGAGACGAGACTAAATATGTTCGTCAATAACCTTTTTTTCCATGACGAAGATGAGACGATGACGAGACTGCACCAATGTCCAAAAACGCTGACTAAGACTAAATTAACATGCATTATTATTGACGAAAAAGGACGAGACTAAAATGTTTGGCATAAAATAAAAACTAAGATAAAATCTCTCTTCATTTTCGTCTACAATTGTCTCTACTTTTTCATCATGAGATGAATATACAGCTGCTCAAAATATTCCGAAAGAGTTCGCACTGTTGCTCATGTACAGGTCTCACGTTGCTGCCAGCCTGTCATTTCACGGTGGCGCGCGCGGTCAAGTGGTTCCCGGAGCGCTCAATACTTCTAGCGCTGTGACAATACATTTGAATGGCTTAAGCCTTAAGCGGATACACAATACAGGTGTTTGCAGCAATTTTTAGTAAACAGTACAGCATAGTGTGCATTGATTATTACGTCAACCACATTTACAGTATCATTATATTATGGAGATGCAAAATTGTTTACATTAATGTTAATGTTTTTATTGTATTTAGCCCTCAGGTATTCCTTACTAATTGGTCACTCATACTCATTGGTGGTCAAATGTGACCATGCACCTTAACTATTTTTAGATGAATATTTAAATGAATAGCCTATATTGTAGTTCAATAATATTTATTGAATATTTTGAGGAGATCTTTTGGTACTAAACACTATTTGTGCAATAAGTATGGTCCATTAATGACCACTTAAAACATCTGTATTTTAATATTTTATTATTTATATTACAATTAGTGTAGTAATTAAGGTTAAAATAGAGAATTCCAATGCAAAGAGGCAAATTAGAGTCATTTTGTGGCTGGAAAAATACAATGTTAATTTGTCATGCCATCACTGGTGCCTGTATGGCTCTTTAATAAATATACAAGTAGTCTAGTTGCTCAAAAAAGTATTGCAGATCATAACTGCTTAGTAATTTGTGAAATTTTAAAATGTTAATAATAGTGAATATTAATGAATGCAAGCAAATAAAATTTAACCCCCCAAAAGGTTTAAAATAGTGCTGAAAGGCAAACTTATTTTTCCTTATGTACAGTAACAGTAGGCTATATACATATGAATTCATACTGAATCAAGATCGAAATCGATATTTGAGCCCATCGTCTCATAAGCTAATACTGATTTTAGGCATCTACACTGTAAATCAACCAGTTAGCTATGGTGTTGTGGCACATATATTATGCAGGTTATATATATTTTATGTAACTTTTTTTGCCACACAATATATTTTCCTTTGACTAAAACTAGACTAAAATGACGAGACTTTTAGTCGACAAAACTTGACTAACAATAAAAGATATGTGAATGACTAAATATGACTAAAACTAACAAGGACATTTGGCACAAGACTAAGACTAAATTAAAAATAGGTGACAAAATTAACAAAAAAAATTGTAAAAAAATTAACGGATTAGTCAGGACATTTTTTTATATAACTCTATAAGAATGTCATGTACACCTAGGATTGCTTTAGGATGAGTAAATTATGGGATCATTTTCCTTTTTGGGTGAACTATCCCTTCAAGATAACACTCAATAGGAACCATAGCAGCTAACTATACATCAAAAAGTTGTTCAGCATCACTAAAGCATTCCAGAGAGAAGGGAAGGTAGTTACCATCAATAACTTGTCTCAGTCGTTGATTGAGCTCTTCCACTTTGTTCTGTAACAGACAGAGCCACAGTGACTCCAGGTTATAGCCTCTTACAAGGGTCACTTTCAATGCCCTCTGCCCCCTACTTTTTGAACGCAACTGCAAAAGATTAAAGGTGAAAATCTCCAGCAAGAGATCTACATTTGAGCAGAAGGCAAAAGCACTTTCAGAGGCAAGGGGAGGAATCACTTTGATCCAATACAAGGAATTGGAAAGGTCAAAATAATCTAGGCCAGGGGTTTTCAAACCATTCCTGGAGCCTCCCTAGAACTACAGATTTTTGGATGTCTCCCTTCTTTAACCCAATTGAATTAAGTCATCAGCTGAATAGTAGAGTACTCCATGACTTGTCTGGCTATCACCAGACCAAGCTCAATTTAAGATTGAACATTGGTCTGGGGAGTCTGCTATGTATTTTCTACTTCACAAGAGGCGTGATAAACGAGCATACATTAAATGACTCTGTATGCAATTGGATAGTCCTTCAACCAATCAGACCACAAGAGGCGTAATCAATGGGCAATGACCCATCGCTTCTCGTGTTAAACCCACCAATAGTGTGTCAGGTGGATAAGCCAGTCTGTGATTGGTTGCCGCAAAAGTGTAACAGAAGCAGTATAAATGAATGTACAGGTTTCCAGACTGAGTTGCAGGGCGAAATCAAATCGCCGGCAGATCAGGCTGGGTTTACCCAGTCTACTCCATGACCTGAGCTGGGTGTGTCCAATAAGAGAAACATTCAAAATGTGCAGTGCTGGGGAGGTTTCAAGAAACTTTGAAAACCCCTGATCTAGGCAGTTCAAGAGAAAAGCAATGGCAGCCAACTATCATTTCTGAGCAGGACTCGAGGGAAATATTTACAGACATTATAAAGCATGCAACAATGATAACTGATAAAAGCATGGGTACATGCACATTAAGCACTTCACAAGATTTTATGAGGGCTTCTGCAAATAATAGTATGTGATAGTATGTGAAACGCAACAGTAATGGCTGCTGTAGAATCTGGTCATCTACCTCATCAAATTGCAATCATAAAATGCTGCACAATAATACTGGACTGTAAGTTTTAAAATAGAAACAAACAGAAGGAACTAAATCTACTAAACTATAATTACTAAAATAGAAACAATCAGAAATAACTAAATCTACTAGTTGTTGCTTACTAGCCAAAAAAAAGTATATCGCCAAGTGTTTATGATATTCTGGTTCCAAAATATGATATGGGTCCCTACTTCAGTGAAAGTGCATGAGATGTTTTTGCTTGTTTTTTTTATCTGGCAGATAAAAATTAAAAGTCAAATCGCTTAGAAAAGTAATTGCAAAATAGGGACAAATTATATACCAGTGTTTGATCATGGTAATTATAATCAACAGTAATAGCGATGCTTGCCTCAGCAAACACCAATAATAACCTAGCTTTCAAGTGTTAAGAATAAACATTTCTTAAGAGAAGTGTAAGAAGATGTTTAAAGATCTAAAAGTACTCTGACCTTGTCTTCACATGTGCAGCCCAGATCGTCATTAATAGCTGTGACTGGTCCTACAGGGTTTGGCTTGGACACTTCTTCAGGCATGCTGGGTATGTATACAGGGGTCCTTAGGAGCTGGTTAAGGCTACCATGGGTACCATTGTTAGGGGCCGGTTTCAAGCCAAGGAGATCTGGGAAGATCATAGAGGCAAAAGATCTGATGTGCTGACACACATTGTAAAACTTTAAACAATCAGGTGTTATTATAGTTGCCAAGTATGCAGGTATTGATATTTTATGGTATTGAGCAACTTTTACATAAAGGAACAAGAGGTCTAATTCTAGCTTTACAGTGCATCCTTAAAGTATTCACAGAGCTTCTCTTTTCCACATTTTGTTATGTTACAGCCTATTTACCTCAATTCAACGAATAATACCCCATAATGACAATGTGAAGAAATTTGTTTGAAATCTTTGCAAATTTATAAAAAAGATAAAAATAAAAATAAATCACATGTACATCAGTATTCACAGCCTTTGCTCAATACTTTGTTGAAGCACCTTTGGCACCAATTACAGCCTCAAGTCTTTTTGAGTATGATGCCACTCCTTTGTTATCTTGGTTGTGTGCTTAGGGTCGTTGTTCTGTTGGAAGATGAACCTTCGCCCCAGTCTGAGGTCCAGAGAGCTTTGGAGCAGGTTTTCATCAAGGATGTCTCTGGATTGCTGCATTCATCTTTCCCTTGATCCTGACTAGTCTCCCAGTTCCTGCCACTGAAAAACATCCCCACAGCATGATGATGCCACCACCAGGCAGAGATGGTTGTTATTCTGGAAAGTTCTCCTCTCTCCACAGAGAAACGCTAGAGCTCTGTCCGAGTGACCATCTGGTTCTTGTTCAACTCCCTGACTAAGGCCCTTCTCCCTAGATCATTCAGTGGCCAGGCGGCCAGCTCTGGGAAGAGTCCTGGTGGTTCCAAACTTCTTTCATTTATGGATGATGGAGGCGAGGCCACTGTGCTCATTGGGACCTTCAATTATGCAACAATTTTTCTGTACCCTTTCCCAGATCTGTGCCTCGATACAATCCTGTCTCGGAGGTCTACAGACAATTCCTTGTACTTCATGGCTTGGTTTGTGCTCTGACATGCACTGTTAATTGTGGGACCTTATATAGACAGGTGTGTGTCTTTCCAAATCATGTCCAATCAACTGAATTTACCACAGGTGGACTCCAATCAAGTTGTAGAAACATGTGGGATGATCAGTGGAAACAGGATGCACCTGAGCTCAATTTTGTGTGTCATGGCAAAGGCTGGGAATACTTATGCACATTATTTTTTTATTTTTAATAAATTTGTAAAGATTTCAAACAAACTTCTTTCACGTTGTCATTATGGAGTATTGTTTGTAGAATTTTGAGGAAAATAATAAATTTAATCCATTTTTGAATAAGGCTGTAACATAGCAAAATGTGGAAAAAGTGAAGCGTTGTAAATACTTTCCAGATGCACTGTATTTCCTTCCCAGTGGAGGTCCAGACAATACTTTTTTTGCAACAGGGGCAGCCAAAGTACTTTGAAAAAGAAAAAAATCCTAAACACTCAAAATTGTCATCAATGATGAGAATCTTGGGCCTCGAGAGCCAAAGCAGTGATGAATTTTAAGTAATTGTTTTGTCTTGCCATCTCAAAATAATTTTCCAAATGATAACACTGTTTTTTATGAAATGCTCTTAATATGCTTGTTAATAGTTCTAAATGTATGAAAAAAGAAAGAAAAAAAACCCTCTAAAGGCGCGTAACACAAACCTTGTTTCTCGTTTTCTGCAGAATTTGAATGAAACGCATTTGGCTATAGATACAAATATTTAAGGATGTAGCGCTGAAAGATCATTAGCGTTAAATGACCCTGAGAGCTTGTGGTGTGAACCGCTCCATTGTTTTGACGTGCTGCTCACCTTAAACTGTAGAAACAGTAAAATGGTGCGAAATTTATAAGAAATCATCTACTTTTAATCAATTCCCAGATAACTGATCTCTGACGCCAGACAGAAGAGGTCACTCGCACAGTTTACTCACTATGCCACTTATGCATTAGTACATTAATTACTATAGAAACATAGTACAAGAAAGTTTTTATGCTGCTTATATTGGACAATGCTTATTGTACATTTTTGTATTTGCTTTGGGAGTGGATATATTTTGAGTAGTGGAGGGCATAGATAATTTTTTTTTAATCTAGATTAATCTCAATGTAATCTTGGAATTCATCTAGATTAATCAAGATTCAAATGGCTCATTTGAATTCTGCCGAAGGCATTCAGAATATGTGTGCTCGTAAGTGATTGTTTGTCTTTTTGTAGTTTGAGTAATAAATAACTTCTGTCCCTTTAAGACCTGATGCATGCATGGATCCTAAACACTGTTGAGTTGGTTACGACTGTGTTTACGTTAAAACTCACCAAAATGGGAATTGCGACATTTTTGCGTGTATTTAACCATTAATAAACTGGAAAAAGGAGCTCATTTTTGCACTTGTATGTCAGAGGCGGCTTTATTACGGTATGTGTGTGTGCACTTCAAATGCGAGCGCGAAATCTGTGGGAATTAGTAGAATTAACCAACCCCGCACGAAATTCATACCGGTCACACCAATAGTAACACGCTGTCATGAGGAAAAATCCAGCAGAACACCCGGTCGCCATGTTCAGAGGGTTAACTGGACTGAATGAGAGGAAGAGGGTGCGTGTCAGCTCGCTGTCGGTCGGAGAGGAGAGCGCAGCTGATATCGATACTGTAGAAAATGAGTATCGTATAATTTCAGATATTTCAGTATCGATACATTTCGAAATATGTATTTTTTGACAACACTAGTAGGCATACACACAGGTTCGAAGACTCGTTCTCTCTCCCCTACAGTGCAATTTGGCTAGGTATACATCCACGCTAAAATATCAAGGTGAAAGTCATCATAGCTTGCGTAGTATAGACCCAGCTCCCAACTCAACTTTGAGAAAAGATTAACTGCAATATTTTTTTTATCGCCGATAAGAAACTCACGTTAACGCAGCACGTTAACGGCGATAACGGCCCACCACTAATTTTGAGCTTGCCTAATTTGTGGACATTTACCTGTCTTTGTCATGCAGACCTGGCAAACTTGATCATTATGTAAATGTTATGAATAGAGATCAGTGCTTCTGTATTGAAACTCAAAAATTATTGTTGCAGTCTGGATCAAGCTTAGAGAATAAAAAATTAAAGGGAATTTTCTCACCACACATGACATTGTAAAGCTCAATATTCTCAAATGGTGGGATTTTTGTCTTGAATTTAAAAGCTGGTCCATATCCAAGGAAAATGGTCTGGAAAACATAACCAACATAAGTAACTAATGTACCACAAAGCAAAAAATGTAACACTTTCAGCTGTAGCCATGAAACAACAAACCTGCATGCTGTTAATCTTATTGTCATATCCGTGATCACCAGCAAACCCACATTTCCCATGATTCCTTTTTGTTTCATAGAACTTTCTGTATCAGGCAAGACACAACCACAGTAGGTCATTTCCGGTTCTATTTCGAGGAAAAAACATTAGGAGGAGACATGCAGCAATCACAGTAAAGTAATTTAATTTGTGATTAAATGAAATGCTAGTGAACACCTCTAAACAACTGTTAAGTATACTTTAAGTATTTCATTTAAAAAAACAAAAAATACTAACTGTAACATTTTAAATAATTAATAATCATTTAAAACACTTGCATTTGGGAAAGTTATTGTCAACTAAATAAATAAAGTTTCAAAACATACAAGCAAATAGCCAGTAATAAAGAGGGGGAAAAAAGAAACATTCAGCAATAAACAGTTTACCAGTTTTCCTTCAGTTTACCAGACAAGAGCAGTGAGTGATATCCTGTGCAATGAAGCCTGTAATTGCTCTAGTTATTCCCTTTGGCCTTTTCCATACTTAATGCAGGATGCAGGGTTTTTATGTGTTTGTGGAATTGGCAGCAAATACAATATGGCTTTCTTTAGTACACACATCTTGCAGTAAAAAACTAAACTCAGAATCCATTCTGAAAAACTTCTACCACAACCTAAATATTTATTTATTAGAGTGGGTCACAAGTCAATCACTTGGTAATGTTGCAGATGGCACTCTTAAATATAGAACATAAAAGTCCAGTGTTAAAATTCCCTAGCATAAATCAGTATTTAGAAGTCACTGAACATGCTGAGTGAAGCTGTGTGGCAGAGCCAAATGGCTTGTCTGAAGCACACTTAACCTCAGTAATAACTGTGCTGTAAATTGTCAATTTTTAATCAGTGGAAAATCCAGAGATTCCAGAAATATGTTTTAGTCCCAAAAGTATGCAGCACATTAAAATAACAAGAGACTGCTCATAAATATTCTATTTCATTTCGTAAAACCTGAGTAATTGATTTAACCGTCTGCTTCATGCAAGAATCTACAGGCCAGGTGAGACTACACTAACTATGAAGTAGTTCACTTCACGACTCTGGTGCCACCGATTAGACAGGACTATATCTCTACCAGTCTGCCTGAAAGCTTTCTTTCATTAGGGCTTTAGTGTCAGCCAAAGCAAACAAAGGAGGGTGTCCCACCCCAACTGTGAGGAACCGTCTCTGGACCTGCCTCTCTGTTTCTGCATCCTCATCTATGGTGGAAGTGTTGTAAATCACTGGCTAATTTCAGTGACCTCATTGAGTTTCTTTTTTGGAGTTCAAAGCTTTCCATTTCAGTTAGAAATGAGTGTACTAGGGGTTACAGTGTGGTTTTAAGCATCTGAAGAGAAGGTAAAAACTAAAAAGTTACTTCAACTGAGCAGCATAAAAATCTGAATCTACATGACAAGCAAAATTGAAAGATATTAAAACTTGTTTTCTGAGAATAGAACTTGAATTAAGCCTATTTTGTGTAAATCTAAGAATGTTTAGTAAGGTTAATACTTAAAATAAGGCAAAATGGTAACACATTACAATAAGGCTCAATTGGTTAATGCATAGGCATCATGAAATAACAATGAACAATTGTATTTATCAATCCAGGTTAATGTTATTTCTACATACGTTTTTAACATTTGTAAATTAATATTATGTAATGTTAATATTAACTGTGTATTATGAACTATCATTATTAAGCTTCTCAAGTAAATGTATCTTGTTTTATAGATGTTTGGAAATTTTTATTGGAAAATTTTGTAGGTTTGAGCATTCACAAAATGCTCATTATTAATGCAGACATTATAACAATGAAGAATTACGTGTTTACGTGGTTATTTACCGTGCTATGTGCCATTTCCTCTCAACCATCAAGTGAATCTCCTCGATTCTGTGGTTGTTGGCATAGTGCAAACGTTTGGGAAGGTGCTGCTTCAAGTATGGTTTGAAGTGCTGGTCTGGCTTTTTACACTGTAGGAGAACCAACATGTTCATGTTTGGTGAAGTAGAACAGTGCATTCTGTAAAGCTACTTTGAAACAATCTGTATTATAAAAAGCGCTATATAAATAAAGATGACGATTTGTACCGAAATATCCAAAGTACATTTTGATTGAAACCATTCAAATAATCAATATATAGCGGTCCCAAAATGTATTTAGAGACTACTGGAGTCTAATGCTAGATTTTTACAAAGAGCCCCCCCCCCACAACTTTTAAGTGGTTGAATAAGTTCCCCTCAAGTTCACATATGTGTGTTAGGAGAGTACCCAAAGTTTTAGGCTATACTAAGTCCTACTAAGATTGGCAACCAGAACGTGCCACATTTTGGGCCTGCAAATCTTGTTTAAAATGTTATGGTTTCTTATAAAAGGCTTAGTAAAGTATTAATATGATGTAAAATGTATAGTAAGTATTTCATTATAAAGTATTTTAAAGAACATCACTCACTGTAAGGTTTGCTACAACTGCTTTTGCATCATCTAGAGAGAGAAGAAAATAGAAAGAACATTTTTATTGTTTTGATGTCAGATGCTTTTAAAACAAAATAATTCCTAGAACTAGTGCATTATACTCTATTCTAGTTTCCTCACCAAGTCACATGTTTTCAACCCAATTTTCTCTTGTAATGTGACATTTCATTAACATCAACCAATAGCCCACACAGCCTAGGGGACTACAGCCAAAAAGGGAAATTCATTTAGGCACAGTAAGCTATTACAAAAATTATGAAAACTTTAAATTTTTAATTATTATTTTCCCCTAATGTGTACTGATTAACTGTCAGAAATAATTAAGTGATATATTGAAGTCAATTTTGGTTACATATTGACTTAAAACAAAACAACACATACTTAAAAAGGTAACAAACTGTGTAAACAAAATGTGTTAAAAGATTTGAGTGAAAACAATCTTTTTCTCTCTAGACTATTTTGATTGTACCCAATTTGTTGGGACACTAAGGATATATTTATAAAAAAATCCTGTGATTTCTGATGCAACTAGACCAGGAGAGGCTTGTTCGGCTTTTTAATAACTAACATTTAGAGTTGTTTGGATTTCGGGCTCTGATCCTTCCCAGAGATCCAGGAATTAGGATGATGTCCTCTGTGTTGGACATGTAAGAGCTTAGGAATTCTGTGCGGTCACAATGAGCTTCCTCCATGCCTGAAGAAGAAAATACATTTATAATTGATATGAAAAAAATAAATAAACAAATAAATAAACAAATAAATAATAATAATAATAATAATAATAATAATAATATTTCTATATATATACAGTGAGGAAAATAAGTATTTGAACACCCTGCTATTTTGCAAGTTCTCCCACTTAGAAATCAGGGAGGGGTCTGAAATTGTCATCGTAGGTGCATGTCCACTGTGAGAGACATAATCTAAAAAAAAATCCAGAAATCACAATGTATGATTTTTTAACTATTCATTTGTATGATACAGCTGCAAATAAGTATTTGAACACCTGAGAAAATCAATGTTAATATTTGGTACAGAAGCCTTTGTTTGCAATTACAGAGGTCAAACGTTTGTCGCTGAGAAACACAGAGTTTGAGCTCCCTCCAAAGATTCTCTATTGGGTTTAGGTCTGGAGACTGGCTAGGCCATGACAGAACCTTGATATGCTTCTTACAGAGCCACTCCTTGGTTATCCTGGCTGTGTCCTTCGGGTCATTGTCATGTTGGAAGACCCAGCCTCGACCCATCTTCAATGCTCTAACTGAGGGAAGGAGGTTGTTCCCCAAAATCTCGCAATACATGGCCCCGGTCATCCTCTCCTTAATACAGTGCAGTCGCCCTGTCCCATGTGCAGAAAACACCCCCAAAGCATGATGCTACCACCCCCATGCTTCACAGTAGGGATGGTGTTCTTGGGATGGTACTCATCATTCTTCTTCCTCCAAACACGTTTAGTGGAATTATGACCAAAAAGTTTTGGTCTCATCTGACCACATCACTTTCTCCAATGAATTTTTTTTTTTTTTAGATTATGTCTCTCACAGTGGACATGCACCTACGATGACAATTTCAGACCCCTCCATGATTTCCAAGTGGGAGAACTTGCAAAATAGCAGAGTGTTAAAATACTTATTTTCCTCACTGTATATATATATATATATATATATATATATATATATATATATATATATATATATATATATATATATATATATATATATATATATATATATATATATATATATATATATATATATATATACACACACACACACCGTTGCTGGTCATATAATTAGAATATCATCAAAAAGTTGATTTATTTCACTAATTCCATTCAAAAAGTGAAACTTGTATAATATATTTATTCATTACACACAGTTCTAATTTTCTGAGATACTGAATTAGGGATTTTCCTTAGTTGTCCGTTATAATCATCAAAATTAAAATAAATAACATTTGAAATATATCAGTCTGTGTGTAATGAATGAATACAATATACAAGTTTCACTTTTTGAATGGAATTTGTGAAATAAATGGACTTTTTGATGATATTCTAATTATATGACTAGCACCTGTATATACGTATGTATGTATGTATATATGTATGTATGTATGTATATATATATGTATATATATATATATATATATATATATATATATATATATATATATATATATATATATATATATATATATATATATATATATATATATATATATATATATACATACAGTGAGGAAAATAAGTATTTGAACACCCTGCTATTTTGCAAGTTCTCCCACTTGGAAATCATGGAGGGGTCTGACATTGTCATTGTAGGTGCATGTCCACTGTGAGAGACATAATCAAAAAAAAAAAAATCCAGAAATCACAATATATGATTTTTTAACTATTTATTTGTATGATAGAGCTGCAAATAAGTATTTGCAGCTGTCTATCAGCTAGAATTCTGACCCTCAAAGACCTGTTAGTCTGCCTTTAAAATGTCCACCTCCACTCCATTTATTATCCTAAATTAGATGCACCTGTTTGAGGTCGTTAGCTGCATAAAGACACCTGTCCACCCCATACAATCAGTAAGAATCCAACTACTAACATGGCGAAGACCAAAGAGCTGTCCAAAGACACTAGAGACAAAATTGTACACTTCCACAAGGATGGAAAGGGCTACGGGGAAAATGCCAAGCAGCTTGGTGAAAAAAGGTCCACTGTTGGAGCAATCATTATAAAATGGAAGAAGCTAAACATGACTGTCATTCTCCCTCGGACTGGGGCTCCATGCAAGATCTCACCTCGTGGGGTCTCATTGATCCTAAGAAAGGTGAGAAATCAGCCCAGAACTACACGGGAGGAGCTGGTCAATGACCTGAAAAGAGCTGGGACCACCGTTTCCAAGGTTACTTTTGGTAATACACTAAGACGTCATGGTTTGAAATCATGCATGGCATGGAAGGTTCCCCTGCTTAAACCAGCACATGTCAAGGCCCGTCTTAAGTTTGCCAATGACCATTTGGATGATCCAGAGGAGTCGTGGGAGAAAGTTATGTGGTCAGATGATACCAAAATATAACTTTTTGGTCATAATTCCACTAAATGTGTTTGGAGGAAGAAGAATGATGAGTACCATCCCAAGAACACCATCCCTACTGTGAAGCATGGGGGTGGTAGCATCATGCTTTGGGGGTGTTTTTCTGCACATGGGACAGGGCGACTGCACTGTATTAAGGAGAGGATGACCGGGGCCATGTATTGCGAGATTTTGGGGAACAACCTCCTTCCCTCAGTTAGAGCATTGAAGATGGGTTGTCTTCTAACATGACAATGACCCGAAGGACACAGCCAGGATAACCAAGGAGTGGCTCTGTAAGAAGCATATCAAGGTTCTGGCATGGCCTAGCCAGTCTCCAGACCTAAACCCAATAGAGAATCTTTGGAGGGAGCTCAAACTCCGTGTTTCTCAGCGACAGGCCAGAAACCTGACTGATCTAGAGAAGATCTGTGTGGAGGAGTGAGCCAAAATCCCTCCTGCAGTGTGTGCAAACCTGGTGAAAAACGACAGGAAACGTTTGACCTCTGTAATTGCAAACAAAGGCTACTGTACCAAACATTAACATTGTTTTTCTCAGGTGTTCAAATACTTATTTGCAGCTGTATGATACAAATAAATAGTTAAAAAAATCATACATTGTGATTTCTGGATTTTTTTTTTTTTTTTAGATTATGTCTCTCACAGTGGACATGCGCGATGACAATGTCAGACCCCTCCATGATTTCCAAGTGGGAGAACTTGCAAAATAGCAGGGTGTTCAAATACTTATTTTCCTCACTGTATATATATATATATATATATTAGGGATATTAGGGATGCCACAATACTCAATATACCGGTAATATTGAATTGTTTAGTACGGCATTCACGGTTCAATACGTGCTTGTGAATTGCGTTTTTTTTTTCAGTTTTGTATTTAATTAATTATTTTTCTACAAATTCTATAATTTGCCTCCATCCCAATACTGAACAACGCAACATGCATTCACATCACACGTTAGTGGTAGAGTTGTACTCACGGAATACTATAGTTATTCACAATCACGAAAGCTCATTATTTGCATGCGTTTTACAGCCTTGGCGGTTAAACATGCGCTTTTCAGAGCGTGTGCACTAAACGCCTGTCAAACACGCGCACCGGTGCCACCAGTGGGGGTCTTCAAACTTCGCAGAACAATAATAATTAATAATTTATTCGACATATAAAAAAATATAAACATAAGAATCACTGCCACGCCCCATGAATGTCGCTGCGACTTGCAGAGCCGTGACTTATGGCGGACCCTGGTGCAGCCACAAATATCATAACTAGCCTATCTATAGGCCTACTGTAATTAAGACATATATTCAAAAAATTTATTAAAAACAGAAAGACGGGCTTAGACTACTCAAAGGCCGCAGAAACAGGCCAGTGGGTTCGTTACATGTCAATACATTCCAGACGATCTTGGTTTGCTTCTTATTTATTAAATATACAGCCATTTAGTGGATGAAACCTTGATCAAAATTAAAATACAATTTATAGAAAACAAAATTCACTTTAAAGAAATGATTTCTGCAAAACAACTCTCAATAAAAATCATATCTTTCCCCACTCCATGTCTCCAGACATATTGCGCGTCTTATAGCCTATCTTACTCATGCTGCTCACTTTTCATCATCAACATATGAAATTAAAACAATAATATAATAGGCTAATATTTAAATATAGCCTAACTATGAATCTAAATAGGCTACGTTTTGCATGTAGCCTACTCCACTCAAAACGCTTCAAAAATGTATTTTGTTTATTAAACGCAAAGTTTTTATTTTCAAATTTAATTTCTAAATTCAGTTCATATTTCCAACAAACGAAATTCCGAGCCAAAATAACAAAGTGGTAAAAAAAACAACTAAAAAATATTAAAGAATTTGCGGGCGCTTTCGTCGGCATGAGTATAGGCTATAAGATGCGCAATATGTCTGGAGACATGGAGTGGGGTCAGACATGATTTTTATTTAGTGTTGTTTTGCAGAAATCATTTCTTTAATGTTAATTTCGTTTTCTATAAATTGTATTTTAATTTTGATCAAGGTTTCATAAACTAATTGCCAGTATATTTAATACATAAGAAGCAAAATAAGAACGCCAGGAATGGACTGACGTGCGTAACGAACTCACTGGCCTGTTTCCGCGGCCTTTGAGTAAGGCTGAAAGCGTCTTTCTTTTTAATACATTTCTATAATATATGTGTTACAGTATAACATACAATATATAACAGTAGGCCTATTATAGATAGTTATGATATTTGTGCAGCGGGGTCCGTGATTTCTAGGTTAAAGTTACGCCACTGATGCGAACATGAGCGGTCCATGGCACCTGTTACCCGTGGCTGTTATGAACCGTAGGCTACATCAATAAATTACAATACTTTCGTGTCGTTTTTACGACATATCTTGTTATTACGAGAAAATTTACGTTTTTACGACATATCTCGTTATTATGACATAATTGAGTGAAAAAAATTATATGTATGTGGCAGCAATGCGTCACCTTAATGCGTCACCGTAGCTATAGACCTAAGGGGAAAATCCAAACTTCACAGTCTATTCATCATCAAAGTAAAAATGCAGTAAACCAAATTGAAAAAGTTATTTGGCTCAATTTATATTTTTGTTGTTTAGTAGCAGTAATATGCAGTTATTAGCCGTGTCCACTGTATTTTTTGTTGTTTTTCATGAGACCCCCCTTGAAATGACCAGGACTCCCCATTGCCCCCCCAATCAAAATTGTCTGGAGCCGTATTACTTGAAGTAGTCTTACTTCACTAATACTGTCAAATACACACAAGGTTTACATAAACACAGTCGGATATGTCTAAAGTGAAAGAAAAATCGGCGTGTGTCTGTATAGGTCTGTATATTAGATGCACGCAGATCTTAAATTGACAGTAGCGTGCGCAGCGTATAACACGCTGTCCTTAAAGGGACAGTTCACCTCTAAAATTATGTAATTTTATATTGTTTTGTCTATAGCAAAACTAGAGGTCTTTAGTAATTTGTGGAAAGAGCACATGATCGCATACAGAAAGGCCGTAAAAACTGCTAGATCTGCTTATTTATCGACTCTTTTGGAAGAAAACAAACACAACCCTAGGTATTTATTCAATACAGTAGCTAAACTACCCAAAAATAAAAAAAAGCTTCAACTTCTGATGTTTGTAAACAGCACAGCAGTAATGACTTTATGAACTTCTTTACATGTAAGATTGATAATATTAGGAAGAAAATTTTAACCATGCAGCCGTCTACTACAGTATCACATCAGACAGAGCATTGTAGTGTCACTGAGGAAAAATTACATTCACTGCTATAGGAGAAGAAGAATTGGCTAAACTCGTTAAATCATCAAAATCAACAACATGTATGCTTGACCCTGTACCGACTAAGCTATTAAAAGAGATGCTACCAGAGGTCATAGATCCTCTTCTTAATATCATTAATTCATCTTTGTCATTAGGATATGTACCGAAAACTTTTAAGTTGGCTATTATTAAACCACTTATTAAAAAAACACAACTTGATCCTACAGAATTAGTCAATTATAGGCCAATCTCAAATCTACCCTTTCTGTCAAAAATACTTGAAAAGGCAGTGTCCTCACAATTATGTTCCTTTTTAGAAAGAAATGGTATCTGTGAGGATTTCCAGTCAGGATTTAGACCGTATCATAGCACTGAGACTGCTCTCATCAGAGTTACAAATGATTTACTCTTATCATCCGATCGTGGCTGTATCTCTCTATTAGTGTTGCTCGATCTTAGCGCTGCATTTGATACTATCGACCACAACATCCTTTTGAATAGACTCGAAAATTATGTAGGCATTAGTGGAATTGCCTTGTCATGGTTTAAATCATACCTATGTGACCGTTATCAGTTTGTAGCAGTAAATGAAGAGATGTCACACCGATCACAAGTTCAGTATGGAGTACCGCAAGGCTCAGTGCTAGGACCGCTGCTCTTCACCTTGTACATGCTACCACTGGGAGATATCATTAGGAAGCATGGAGTTAGTTTTCATTGTTATGCTGACAATACTCAGCTCTATATTTCTTCGCGCCCTGACTAAACTTACCAATTCACAAGATTAACGGAATGCATAGCTATATATAATATATTGGATGACCAGTAATTTCCTGCAACTCAATTCAGAAAAAAATGAATTTTTAATTATTGGACAAAAAAGCTCCACAAGTAGTAACCTAGAATACTGTCTAACACTTGATGGCTGCTCTGTCAAGTCCTCGTCGTCAGTGAGGAACCTGGGTGTGCTCTTTGATACCAATCTTTCGTTTGAAAGCCACGTTTCTAGCATCTGTAAAATTGCATTTTACCATCTTAAAAATATATCTAAATTACGGCACATGCTCTCAATGCAAAATGCTGAACAGTTAGTTCATGCGTTCATGAACTCAAGGTTAGATTATTGTAATGCTCTACTGGGTGGTTGCCCTGCTCGCTTAATAAATAAACTCCAGCTGGTCCAAAACACAGCAGCTCGAGTTCTTACTAGAACCAGGAAGTATGACCATGTTAGCCCAGTTCTGTCAACACTGCACTGGCTGCCTATTAAACATTGCATACATTATAAAATCTTGCTTATTACTTACAAAGCACTAAATGGTTTAGCTCCCCAATACTTGAGCGAGCTCTCAACACATTATACTCCATCACGTCTACCACGGTCTTAAAATTCTGGCCAGTTGATAATACAGAGAATATCGAAATCAACTTCAGGCGGTCGATCCTTTTCCTATTTAGCTCCTAAACTCTGGAACAGTCTTCCTAACATTGTATGGGAAGCAGACACACTCTGTCAGTTTAAATCTAGACTAAAAACACATCTCTTTTCTGTGGCATACACATAAAACACTTTTTCAATGAATTGATTGTTAGGCTGTATTAACTAGGTCAGCCGGAACTGGGTACACTTCCCACAACACCTGATGTACTCGTTACATCATCAAAAGAATGGCATCTACGCTAATGATAGTCTCTGTTTTATCCCGAGGTTTACTGCAGTCAGCCGGATCCGGGCCGTATCCAGATCAGATGGTGGACCTGTGCCCAGAGAAGACCAACGCAGGACCCTGAAGTGTCTACAGAGACAGAGTCAATTAGACTCCCCTGAAAATGCATCGTCGACACGGCATCCTCAATAAACCTGTCTCCGCCGCGATGACTCTGATTGTTCGAATATTACAATTTAATAATTCTTAAATCGATATGTCATCCTCAATAAACCCGTCTCCAGCGTGTTGCCACCGATCTTTCGAATATTCCGATCTATTATGACCTCTGACCTGTAAAGTTGCCAGAATAATAATCATATGCTGTTTGTTAATTGGCCAGAGGAGAACTGGCACCCCGACTGAACCTGGTTTCTCCCAAGGTTTATTTTTCTCCATTAGGTCACCTGATGGGGTTTTGGTTTCCTTGCCACTGTTACCTCTGGCTAGGCGTGCTCACAACTAAATATCCAAATAAATCTAATTATTAAACTAAATTAACCGTATAAACTAAATTACTGATCTAAGTACTGATCTAAAGCCCACACTGTCACTGTATGATAATTGAAATGAACTGATGACATCACCGTTTTATCCAGAATGGCTATACGCTGAATTTTCCTGTTTAACACTGTAAAGCTGCTTTGAAACAATCTGCATTGTTAAAAGCGCTATATAAATAAGGTTGACTTGACTAATTATTTACTCACTCTAATATTGTTCCAAACCTGTATTCATTTCTCGATGACAGAATTTTCTTTTTTGAGTGAACTATCCTTTTAATGTTAATACAACAACTAAAGACAAATCACTCACTGCTCTTAACTGAAAAACTTTAATACAGTAGCTTTAATAAGAATCAATGTATATTTTATAGTGAAGTCTATGTAGTGTTTTAATTTTACATTTATTCTTTCAATTTCATACTTAAATGCTGCTGTACAGCTCTGAGCTGCCAGTGTAAATCTTTATATATATTTATTTTATATTTTACAATACACTAGGAATGTGTACAATGTTTTTTTTAAAGTAAAGTTTTAAGTTTAAGTAAGGTTTTTAAATTATTTTAAGTAAAATAAATAAAGAAAATATAGAAATAAAAAAGTATTTTTTCTCCTTAACCTCTACTAATGTGACAAGCCATCAGAACCGAACCGAGAACCGTGGTTAAAAACCGAGGTAAGTATTGAACCGTGGACTAACTGTATTGTTGCATCCCTAATATATATATATATATATATATATATATATATATATATATATATATATATATATATATATATATATATATATATATATATATATCCCTAGAAACCCTAAACCAGGATTTCTAAATGTAGTACCATGGTCTCCAACCAAGATGATATTGACACAACGGTGCAGTTTCATCTGTTTCAGGCCATTCATCAGCTGTCCAATCACCTTATCAATCTCCCTCAGTGCACTGTCAAGCTGTAAAATGAAACAGCATTTGTATAATGCTCAAACTGAAACATCAACAGACTTCAAATTTCAAATTTACTTGAGGCAAGTTTGAATTGACACACTATTGTTAGTAAATATAAGCAGTGTTTGCAGTGAGTCTGTTTTTGGGCTGAGAAGTTTATATGACAACATGACCATATATGTTTAGATGGGTAATGAGTGTGACTGAAGCCGGTGTAAGAGACAAGGTCGGAGAACTGATCTCCTGAACTATATGATTCCTGTACACTGTGCTTACCTCAGTGTTATGGGGTCCTAGTTTGTGGCCATAGGAATCCAGCTGTTCAGAATGCATTGCATAAACATATGGCCTGCAAAAAAATAATGTGATTATTAATATAACCACATAGTAACCAAAATCAATGTCCCATTCACTATCAAATACAGAGTACTGAACTTTGTGGAGTAAAAAAGTAATGTGGGAGTTCTGAAGAGATTCTGAACATTTTAAATGAAATGCCACAAAATAAAAAACAAAAATTAATTTAGCATTTAGAGGGGTGTTAATAGTACATACTGACCTCTCTGAATCAGGAAGGTGAAGCCATTGCAACATAGTCAGAACTCTCCTTTCCAATTGAATGCCACTGTTAATATACCACACATCAGAATTGGTGCATACATACTAAGAAAAGACAGAACATGCACAAAAATATCCCTTGAAAATTCTTTAGTCACCATAATCAGGCAAATTTAAAGCATGTATAGCTGACATTTTCTCAAAGAGCTGTCAGCCCGACAGTTAATTTGGCAAACCATTGTATGTAGTGTTTATGTAGGGTATCAGGAGACAACGGGGCAAGAAAGATTATTTCAGTCAATCTCTACAGGAAACCCTTTCCCCACTACCACCTCCACTCATCCTGACCTCCTGTCCAGTTGTATCAACATTAGGTAAATGTATGCACTAAGCGCAGGCTCCCTCAAACTACTGGCTAAGATAAGAATAGCCAATTTAATTTTCTCCAGCTGAGGCCAAAAGAAGTAGCTCTGAAAAGCACTTTGCCCTTCCAATTTGCTGATTTCAGTAATTGTATGCAGGGGGGCCTTGGTTTCTGTATATAGGACCTTTTCTCACAAATTGCTAGAAAAACAGTTCAAGCAGTCTGAAAGCTCTCAGTGAGTGCAGATGAGGAGATATTTGTGTTTCAGTCCTAGGAAAGCCTAGGATATGCCAGAGAGCACATAGAACAAAAAAAAAACATTAATGTGATTTCCTTTTTCTTATGAAATCTCACTAGTGCAATTCATGTCATTTTAAGAAAATCTGATTGGTGCTTGCCTGTGCAACTCTACTTGTCATTGCTTTGTGGTTTCTAGGGTGATGTTTTATATTTGTTTTACTTGACCACAACATGCCCACCAAGGACCTAAGTCTCTATGACATTATGGTCCCTGGGTTTGATTGCAATCCTGTGTTCATTGCAAGTGTATGGAATTTTTTCTGCTGTTTAAAAATCCACCAGGCTAAAATTGTGAGATTCCACACCTCTCATCAACAAGCAACGTGATTTGAGGTATCACCTATGTCCATAGCACAAACAGTATGGAATTAATTATTTCATTAGCCATGTTACAGAATACAGTTATAAATTACCCTAAAAAAAACATTGTTTGCATTTGAATTTGGATCATGTTGACTTACACTGGCCAGAAAAACGTACCAGCCTTTACTCCCTGTTTCACTGCTGTTATCCAGATCTAGAAATGGAAGAAAATGTGTTATCAGATAAAACATATGTTGTACTGTAGCTCAAACAGTAGAGCATGGCGCTAACAATGCCAAGGTCATGGGTTCGATTCCCAGGGAAAGCAAGAAATGACAAAAATGTTAAATGTGTACCTTGAATGCAATGTAAGTCGCTTTGGATAAAAGCGTCTGCCAAATGCATAAATATAAATATAAATATATACTACTGTGTGGGAAAAAATTTTCTTTCATGTTTCTAAGAAGTGCAATCTGTCTCTCATCAGAAAACCTGATAGATCACTGGACAAAAACAAAGTTTAGGGATCACAATTCACAAATGATAGACAACTGTTGTATGTGTTGAGTAATTTTCACAAGTGCTTGGCAGAAATTTTCAAACTGCAGTGACGAAACTGTGTAAGTTCCATCTGTGATGGCCTCATTTACCATCACAGCTCAGTCAGTGGGGTCTAGAAACAGCCAGAAGAAATACAAATCAGTGAAAACTAAGAATTGATTCCAGCTGTTGGACTAATAGCTGACATGTGTGTTGGAGATGCCCCCCTTGTTTCCATGTAGCTTGCACATGATCACAGTTCTAAAAAGCTCACTGACATCATGCACATAGTTCCACTGCTTGCAGTTTCATAAAACTGTGCCAGTGAGGTACTAGTTCTAAGACAAGGGTTTACTGTTTAAAATGGGGAGATGAATATGACTCCACAGTCTACATACTAGTATATACATGACTGGATTTACCTTTAATAGTTAAAGTTTGAGTAGCCTATATTCAAATTCAAATATTGTGTGAAGCCAGATTTGAGGTCAAGGATACCAAACAGCACTGGCTGCCACGTGTGTCATAGCCAAGAAGGCCTATTATCCCTGGAAAGAGCTGTCATGAAAATATATATACCTATTAATTTCACACTTTTAAGAGCCCTCCAAAACAAATCAGACTCTGTTAAAACATCTTGTATATTATAATTAAATATGTGTAAATTATATTGTACGTTGCTTGCAAAAAAAAATTCAAAACGATCCCTGTTCACACAGATCCACGAAAACTACTAAAAACCCTGACATGCCAGGCCAGTAGTTGGTGAGGTCACTTTGTAAAGAAAAACTTTCAGTTTCGGCCTGTTTGTCACACAAAGCTGTCATATACTACAAAATAATTGTAATATAGTGGACACATTCTATAGATTATTTTGATGGTTCTTATGGAACAATGTGAGTAAATGACGACAGAACTTCATTTTTGACATTTAAAAAAAAAAATAGGGAAGGGCAACTCACAGGTTGTCCTCCCCACCATCGATGATTGAGCTTTTCTTTCCCACGGAAGTTAAAGTTAGCATCAAAGCCAGGGTCATGCATGGAGTTACCCACAATTCCATGCGACTCAGGATAAAGCCCCTAAAGCAAAAAAAAAACCAAAAGAAAAATGTTAAAATCAAACATCCCCCTTGTAGAGTTTGAATCCTATAATTAAAAAAAGGTACCATAAAAATTGCTATTTTTTTCACTAAACAAAAAATAAAAAACAAAGTGCAACAAAAGATATCTAAGAACATCTTGCAGATTCTGCGAACTAATAAGCAAGAGTAACAGAAGGTACACAAAATTAATACATACCGTTGTTATTGTATACAAATTCGGGTAGGTTTTGGTGGGGTACATAGGTCTCATGTATGGTGCATGGGTTCCACATGATCCTACAAGAGAAAAAAAACAAGACATTTTAGAACTGTCAGTTAAAGGCATTCATTTAGTGTACAATACATGCTGAATATATATGTCATATACAAATGCAATTTTCAGAGCTCACAACTTTCATGTAGTTGATATTGCCATGTAGTTAAACAGCAGTAAAGCTCAACTGCAAAATGGATTGCTGTAGGCTGCAGGCCAGTGATTAAGTGGGGGGAAAGTCAGCAAAGTTTTCTTTGAATCAAACCACACAAATTCAGAATCGATTTTTGAGTTTAATTTTAAATCCCTGCTGCGTGATGGCACTTTAGTGTTTGCTAAAGACAGAGTCCACTTGCTAATTCCACAAAAAAAAAAAAAAAAAAGAGAAAAAATTAATATATATATATATATATATATATATATATATATATATATATATATATATATATATATATATATATATATATATATATATTAAGTTAGATATATAGTACAACAAAGCTTATCTGCATACAATCAGTATACTCACATAAAGCAATATGTACTATATAATAAATAGTAAATATATTATGTAATTTTTTTATATCGTCGTAAAATGTAAACTACATTATCGCATAGCTCTCTATATAAAGTTGTATATAAGTCACTGTTTTCTGCTTTATAGAAATTAACTAATTTAATAATTGATGATCTTTACAATGAAACTGAACTGAATCAACACTGAACCGAATTCAGCTGAGCAATGACAATATTTTCTTTTAGAGCTGCTGTACAGCCAAAATGAACTCTCTTTGCATCAGTGAATCATTTTCCTTTTATCACTGTAAAGCTGTATTGTATAAAGCACTATATAAATAAAGGTGACTTGACTTGACTATATCTAACTTTATCCGCATATATACATTAGACTTATGTAAAGCGATATATTCTAATATCAACTCCTTGATTGCTTGTATTGTCGCAAAATGTAAACTATATTATCACCTAATCTGCTAATTGTAACTATAAAGGTATGATGATATTAAGATATTATAAACATTAACATCATGATTTTATGTAAAGCTGCTTTGGAGATTGTCAGACTTGACCCTGATCGATTGCTCCTGCCTGATCGATTGCTCCTGTCTCCTGTGTGCCTCCTGTGTGCCTGTTTGTAGCTCTGTACAGCCTTGCTCACGTTTGAATCTTCATTTTGATATCTCCTCTTTATTCTACTGCTAAATATAACTTATTCATCACCATAAATTGCTTCAAAATTGCCTATCACGTTAAATTTTAATCTAAATCACCATCACACGTTAGCATTTCGCTAGCCTGTTAGCTTGTCATCTCTGCTCCCGGGTCTCCTGCTCTCTGAGTTCATTAGTTGGATTAGTAAATAGTGTCCAGCAAACGATTGTGGTAAGTGGTAAGTTGGATTAATCAACAAACACGGTAAGTCATGTCTTCTCCTGTCATTATCACTTGCACTTCATGCTGCATGTTCAGTATAGGCTTCTCCGCTGGCGAACAGGGCTTCACATGTGATAAATGTAAGGAGATAGTTAGGCTGACAGAGAAGATTTCAGAATTAGAAACACGCATCCATACTTTATCTGAGAGTAGTGAGGATGTAACAGCTTTAGACACTGATTTGGATGCGAATAGCTTAGTGAACTCTGTACATTCTTCAGTTCCGGCTGCAGGGCCCTCGCAGCAGGGCAACTGGGTGACAGTGAGGCAGCATAGTCGCAGACCAAAAAAACGCTCTTCCGTTCCGGTTAGAACATCAAACAGGTTTTCCCCTCTCAGTGAAGCACCCACTGAGTATCCTGTTTAAAGTGCCCTAGTCATTGGCGATTCTATTACATGGAACGTTGAGATACCAGCCACCATAGTCACTTGTTTACCGGGAGCCAGAGCGCCTGACATCAAAGCAAATTTAAAAGTGCTGGCTAAAGCTAATCGTAAATTCTCTAAGATTATTATTCACGTCGGCACTAATGATGTTCGACTTCGCCAGTCGGAGATCACCAAAATTAACATTAAAGAGGTGTGTGAACTCGCTAGTACGATGTCAGAGGCTGTTTATTGTTCTGGACCCCTCCCCGTTAGAAGGAGTGATGAGATAGTTAGCAGGCTATCATCACTCAATGGCTGGTTGTCTAAGTGGTGTCTGCAAAATAACATAGGGTTCATAGACAATTGGAAAAGTTTTTGGGGCAGACCTGACCTGTTGAAGAAGGATGGCATCCATCCCTCCTGGGGTGGTGCCGCTCTTCTCTCTAGTAATTTGGCACATAGTCTTAGAGCTAAACCTTGACTCACTAGGGCCCAGGTCAGGAAGCAGACAAACTGGCTAAACCGACCGTCTGCTAGCTGTCTCATGTCACCGGAGTCAGATAAATTCCAGCACATAGAGACTCTTTCACCTAGATATTATCATATAGAGACTGTGTCTGTTCCCCGAATTAGTAAATACAAAAAAACATCAAAACCATTCAACAGTAAAAATTTTATTGATGTCTAACAAATAAACAAAAGATATAATACAGGTGAACAATTGATAAAGCTTGGGTTGCTGAATATTAGATCCCTTTCCCCAAAAGCGCTTATTGTTAATGATATTATTAAAGATAATAATCTAAATGTGCTCTGTTTGACAGAAACCTGGCTAAAACCTGACGACTACATTACTTTAAATGAGTCCACCCCCCAAGATTATTGTTATAAACATGAGCCGTGTCTGAAAGGTAAAGGGGGAGGGGTTGCTGTAATTTATAATAATATCTTCAGTATTACTCAGAAGTCTAGTTTCAAATATAATTCCTTCGAAGTTTTGGTGCTTTATGTAACGCTATGTAGTGTACATGACAAAACCCGTTCAACATTGGTGTTAGCTACTGTATACAGGCCACCAGGGCATAATACAGACTTTATCAAAGAATTTGCTGATTTTCTATCAGAGTTAGTACTGGCCGTAGATAAAGTACTAATTGTTGGTGATTTTAATATCCATGTAGACAACGAAAAAGACGTATTGGGATTAGCATTTAAAGATACACTAAACTCTATTGGAGTTAGGCAACACGTGTCAGGACCCACTCATCGCCATAATCATACTTTAGACCTAATATTGTCACATGGAATAAATGTTGATACCGTTGAAATTCTGCAGCAGAGCGGTGACATCTCAGATCATTACTTACTCAGATCATTACATTACTTCATGGAAAGAGCACATGATCACATACAGAAAGGCTGTAAGAACGGCTAGATCTGCTTATTTCTCAACTCTCTTGGAAGAAAACAAACACAACCCAAGGTATTTATTCGATACAGTGGCTAAATTAACCAAAAATAAAGCTTCAATTTCTGATGATTGTAAACAGCACAGCAGTAATGACTTTATGAACTTCTTCACATGTAAGATTGATAATATTCGGAAGAAAATTTTAACAATGCAGCCATCTACTACAGTATCACATCAGACAGAGCATTGTAGTGTCACTGAGGAAAAATTACAATCATTCACTGTTATAGGAGAAGAAGAATTGGCTAAACTCGTTAAATCATCAAAATCAACAACATGTATGCTTGACCCTGTACCGACTAGGCTATTAAAAGAGATGCTACCAGAGGTCATAGATCCTCTTCTTAATATCATTAATTCATCTTTGTCATTAGGATATGTACCGAAAACTTTTAAGTTGGCTATTATTAAACCACTTATTAAAAAACCGCAACTTGATCCGACAGAATTAGTCAATTATAGACCAATCTCAAATCTACCCTTTCTGTCAAAAATACTTGAAAAGGCAGTGTCCTCACAATTATGTTCCTTTTTAGAAAGAAATGGTATCTGTGAGGATTTCCAGTCAGGATTTAGACCGTATCATAGCACTGAGACTGCTCTCATCAGAGTTACAAATGATTTACTCTTATCATCCGATCGTGGCTGTATCTCTCTATTAGTGTTACTCGATCTTAGCGCTGCATTTGATACCATCGACCACAACATTCTTTTGAATAGACTCGAAAATTATGTAGGTATTAGTGGAATTGCTTTATCATGGTTTAAATCATACCTATGTGACCGTTATCAGTTTGTAGCAGTAAATGAAGAGATGTCACACCGATCGCAAGTTCAGTATGGAGTACCACAAGGCTCAGTGCTAGGACCGCTACTCTTCACCCTGTACATGCTACCACTGGGAGATATCATTAGGAAGCATGGCGTTAGTTTTCATTGTTATGCTGACGATACTCAGCTCTATATTTCTTCGCGCCCTGAGGAAACTTACCAATTCACAAGATTAACGGAATGCATAGCTGACATAAAACATTGGATGACTGGTCATTTCCTGCAACTCAATTCAGAAAAAAATGAATTTTTAATTATTGGACAAAAAAACTCAACAAGTAGTGCCCTAGAATACTGTCTTATCCATGTTATTCATTTGAAAGCCACATTTCTAGCATCTGTTAAACTGCCTTCTATCATCTTAAAAATATATCTAAATTACGGAACATGCTCTCAATGCAAAATGCTGAACAGTTAGTTCATGCGTTCATGACCTCAAGGTTAGATTATTGTAATGCTCTACTGGGTGGTTGCCCTGCTCGCTTAATAAATAAACTCCAGCTGGTCCAAAACGCAGCAGCTCGAGTACTTACTAGAACCAGGAAGTATGACCATATTAGCCCAGTTCTGTCAACATTGCACTGGCTACCTATTAAACATTGCAAACATTTTAAAATCTTGCTTATTACTTACAAAGCACTAAATGGTTTAGCTCCCCAATACTTGAGCGAGCTCTTAACATATTATACTCCATCACGTCTACTGCGCTCTCTGAACTCTGGCCAGTTGATCATACCGAGAATATCCAAATCAACTGCAGGCGGTCGATCCTTTTCCTATTTAGCTCCTAAACTCTGGAACAGTCTTCCTAGCATTGTTCGGGAAGCAGACACACTCTGTCAGTTTAAATCTAGACTAAAAACACATCTTTTTACTGTGGCATACACATAAAACACTTTTTCAATGAAATGATTGTTAGGATGCATTAACTAGGTCAGCCGGAACCGGGAACACTTCCCATAACACCTGATGTACTCGTTACATCATCAGAAGAATGGCATCTACACTAATGATAGTCTCTCTGTTTTATCCCGAGGTTTACTGCAGTCAGCCGGATCCGGGCCGTATCCAGATCAGATGGTGGACCTGCGCCCAGAGAAGACCAACACAGGACCCCGAAGTGTCTGAGAGACCGTGTCAATTAGCCTCCCCCTGAAACTGCCTCATCGACACGGCATTTTAATAATCCCGTCTCCAGCGTGATGATTCCGATTGTTTCGAATATTACAATTAAATAATACTTAAATCGATATGTCATCCGCAATAAACCCGAAAATTGCACTTTAATAATTATTTAATCAACATCATCCTCAATATACCCGTCTCCAGCGTGTTGCCTCCAGTCCTTCGAATATTCCGATCTATTATGACCTCTGACCTGTAAAGCAGCCAGAATAATAATAATAATAATAATAATAATAATACGCTGTTTGTTAATTGGCCAGAGGAGAACTGGCACCCCGACTGAGCCTGGTTTCTCCCAAGGTTTATTTTTCTCCATTAGGTCACCTGATGGGGTTTTGGTTTCCTTGCCACTGTTGCCTCTGGCTTGGCGTGCTCAGTTGGGGACACTATATTTTTCAACTAACATCGTAATAAATCTAAATAATAAACTAAATTAACCATATAAACCAAATTACTGATCTAATTAGGGTTCTAAAGCCCACACTGTCACCGTATGGAAATTGAAATGAACTGATGACATCAAATGGCTATACAGCTTAATAAAATTATGCTGCATTATTTTCCTGTTTAACACTGTAAAGCTGCTTTGGAACAATCTACATGGCTAAAAGCGCTATATAAATAAAGTTGACTTGACTTGACTTGACTTGAAACAATGTATTGTGAATAGCGCTATACAAATAAATTTGGCCTGATTTGACTCGACAGAGTTCAGAAAGGGCAAGGAAAATTATTATAGGGCAAGTGAAAGGATTTGTGAGCATATCCCAGGGTCCTATGTTTGACATAGGATCTTCATTTTAACAATATTGAGAGTTGGAGGTAATATAAATAATAATACTAAAAATGAACAAAACTGAACAAATGTCTTTTTTTAATTATTTGTAAAATTTACTTAATAGAAATGCCATATTTGGTGAGGAGAAATATAGGACACCACCACATTTATTTACTACTTAATATGCATAAAATTAGAATCAGGTGTGCCACATCATGTGCAAAAGATTAGAACATTGTCAGAGAGGATTGTAGAGGAGCCTGTCTTATTTAAACCTCAGACATTTAGTTTGGTTTGCTCTTGATTGTTGAAGTGAGTAAAATCACCATGGTGAGATCAAAAAAGCCCTCTAAAGACTTTCAGAAGGTTGTAGATGCATACGAGTCTGGGAAGGGTTTTAAAAAAAATCTCCAAAATATTCTAAATCAGCTATTGCACTGTCCGGAAAATAATTTACAAGTGGAGAACATTTAAAACAACTATCAACATGCCAAAGTAAGGCCGTTGTAGCAAGTTTAGCCCAAGAGCAGACTGCAAGATGCTTAAAGAAGTCTCCAACAATCCTAAAATGTAATCTCGGGACCTACAGGTAACTCTTGCCACAGTTGATGTCAAAGTTCATGCGTCTACCATAAGAAAAAGACTGCACAAGTTTTATTTGCATGCGAGGTGTGCAAGGAGGAAACCCTTGCTGTCAAAAAAAAAAAAAAAGACCAGAACTTTTGGAACAATGTGCTTTGGACAGATGAATCCAAAGTTTAATTGTTTGGGCCCAGTAGCAGAAGTTTGCGCAAACCAAACACAGCATTTGAGCACAAGAACCTCATACCAACTGTGAAGCATGGGGTTGGAAATGTCATGGTTTGGGGCTGCTTTGTTGTAGGCCAACTCGCTATCATAGAATCCACTATGAATTCTTCATTGTATCAGAGGGTACTCGAGAAAAATGTAAGACCATCTGTCCAAAAATTGAAGCTGAAGTAGATGTGGACTATGCAACGTGACAATGACTCAAAACATTCCAGTAAATCCACCAAGGAATGGCTCAAAAGAAAGAAATGGAGAGTTCTGGAATGGCCATGTCAAAGCCTGCATCTTAATCCTATTGAGATGCTGTGGGGTGATTTGAAGCGGGCTGTGCATGCAAGAAACCCCTCAAACATCACACAGCTGAAAAGATTCTGTATGGAGGAGTGGGTAAAACTTTCTCCCAGTCGATGTCAAAGACTTGTAGACATTTATAGGAAATGTCTTATTGAGGTTATTTCAGCAAAATGGGGCAATACCAGCTATTAGGACATAGGGTGTCCTAACGTTTTCCACAGTAGGAATTGGCATCTTTGTAAATTTTTTGTTACATAAATTATATCATGGTTAAATTGTTTTTGGTTCAATTACATTACATTTATCTATAGATATTGTTTGAAAGAAGATAAAATATTGATATGTCCATATTTCTTAAAAAATAATTAAATAGTTCATGGGGTGTCCTATCTTTTACACATGACTGTATATAAAGGTGCACAGTGTCATACACACAAATACAAAACACCACCAGTTAGTTAATTCATAGTCAATAGTATATAGCCTTTTAAATATTAGTTATATGTACAGACTACAATATATTAACTATGAATTAACTATGAACAAATAGTTTGTTAATGATTTATAAGTACTTTATTACTGTATACTTGTTATAAAGTGTAAAATCTTACCACATTATTTACACAACATAATATATACCATACAATTAAATGTGATTTAATTTGATTAGTTAAATCTGTACATTATGTAATACATTTCTTATTTTTTTAACTGATTGACAGCTTACTCAATATTATTTTATATTCAGTTTGTTAATTTTAATGAAAAAAAAAAACAGAGTTCTTACTGAGTTTCTCGATATTGGGGATCACCGTGCTCCCTCTTTTCATGTAAGATGCACGAAAGCCATCAACAGACAACATGATGACAGGGGGCCGAACAAACCTAGATAAGCAGAAGCATTAGTACACCAAATACAAACCAAATGAAATTAGGATGTATTGCTAAAATGTGTCCTTATTTCCAGTGGACAAGTGGTCTTTTATTTGAATGGTCTTTTTATAACGGCCTTCCTTAGACTATTGTTTAGGCTCAAAATGTCACACTTAATGTGCATGCATTAACATTAATTGTCATGCAATCCACCCAGCAGTTTTGTCACACAGAAACCCAATCTCCTAAACCCCACTGCACTTCACAGCAAAAAAAAAAAAATTCCCTTTCTTCTAGTATGTAAAGCATAGTCGTGAAGATTTGAGTGTTGTTGACCTAGTGTTGAATATAAAAGGTGGGATTGTTTGGGAGTGTGATGTTTGTCACCGAAATCACAACTGTGTCTCTCACCCGGAAGGACACTCATGGTTTTTAATCTCTTCACACTCTTCCTGTAACCAGGGAACATCACCTAACAGAGAGAGGAAGTCAAGTCAATGAAGCACCAGGTGACATTCATACATATGCAAACACATCTAATGTCCAATACCGTGCTCTTGTTTTACAGTTGCACTTAAAACACGCCCATCCCCACCTTTTTTTATAACTGTAGTTGGTTTGACAAATATCAAATCCTTATTGGAGAAAATCTTGATAATGTCCCAGCAGCTACTTTCTAGTTATTCAAGTACAGTGCCTAAGAGCTTGATGGTAATGGACTAAAATATGCATGATGGGCGCTCAAAAAGTACAGCAATGTATTTACCAAAATGTGATGGGCACTTTTAAATTAAACTTTTTTTCTAAGAGTAAACCAGGTTTGCTAAACTTTCTACTAATTACATTAAAATGATATGCATGTAATTTTTGTGTTTCCAGTTGAAACTCTTTGAAAGCCTCCCACCTTTGCAGAGAGACCTGTAGTTAGTGCAGCAGTCTCCTTTGGCCATGCAGTCCTCTGAGCAGTGGCAGGCATGCTGCTCATTTCGAGTTTCACCACAGCGCTCTTTACTGCACTCAAAACCTCCCGCTGAAGGCAAAAAAAGAAAAAGAAAAATCTCTCATAGACAAAATCAACTATGTAAAACTAAAGAAAAGTAGCCTGGCACAAGCCATTTGTGCTAAGCCTGTCCTTAGACAAAAAGTAGTGGAAATCTTCTAATCAACTAATAATGAATTTGAGAACTTTGTATTTGGTAGACAAAAGTTTGTACAAAACCTGATTATCCATGTTATCCAGCATGATTTGAGAAAGTTTAAAATAACATTGTTTGCTTCAATAGATGCAATGAAACGTGACCATTGGTACAAGTGAATTGTACAAAAATTTACATTTATATAATGCAAAATGTATTTTTTTTTCCCAATTCATTTTACATCATAAAGCCTCAGACCCCACTTACCTGTTTTCAGGCAGTATTCATCAAAGTCTGAGCAACACGTATTGTATGTTTTACACAGGTTGTCACAGCGACAGTTTGGGGGTTCTGCTTCCACTAGTTCAAAGCACCTGTTTTTGCAGGAACCTGATAGGCTGGTAAAAGGATGGTCAGAGAGAACTTGGGAAAGATCAAGAAAGAGAAAAAAGAAGAGACAAAGAACATAAAGATTTAAGAGACATTTAAATCTAAAAACACACACCACCAAACTCAAAAGTTTGTTATGCACATGCAAAGACTGCTCTGATTTGAAGCTGAAGACATGTATGCAGTTTAATCATTCCCACCTTTAAAATAAAAAAAGGGTCAAGGAGCTGAAATGTTCTCTGCACATCTCAATATTGACTTAGGGTATAGCAAAGCAAATATTTCCTTAATTTTCGATCACCAGCTGAGAGAGCAAAAGAAAGTGGCTGTTTCATTAAATGTTCCTGGCTCATTACTACTACATGAACTGACTGACATGAAGGCTTGATAAAAAAAAGAAAAGAAAAGCAGAACATTTAAACAAACAAATGACGCTATTAAGTTAAATTACAGAATGAACAATGAATCATTGAATACTGCAAGGTCAAATCTTGGTCAAAACCTTTGTTCAAACTCGTCTAAATTATATAAGCTAGGCTACAGAAACAGTCTTGACATGTTTAGAATGGCATCAGTTGAATTGGCCTGGTTCATAAACAGAAATACACGGTCCTGCTGTCCAAGATACACAGCAAAACCAACTTGAGTGAAACCTCTATAATTTCACACGGGCTGGACACATGAAGCTATTACATACACACATGGATTTAACACATCAACGTAAATGTACATTTCATGACATTTATAACTACATTTCTAATATCTGAATCGATAATACCTAGTTCACGACTCCGTAGTGACGCTGCTGACGTAAGACGCTGCCGAAGTGTTATCTGGTGCGCCCGAGCTTCGTTTACATTCTGAGGCCCTGTCCCAAAAGGCACACTTCATGTGTACTTCCGGTCTTGTGGACCGTTAAGTCCACGAGACTGCAGGGTGTCCCAATCATCATTTCGGTGGAGAGAGTCAGCAGCTTCAAGTTCCTCTGTGTCCACATCACAGAGGAACTCTCATGGTCCGTCCACTCTGAGGCCGTTGTGAAGAAGGCTCATCAGCGCCTTTTCTTCCTGCGACGACTGAGGAGGTTTGGAATGAGTCCCCACATCCTCACACGCTTCTACACCAGCACCATAGAGAGCCTGCTGACTGGCTGCATCACCACCTGGTACGGCAACAGTACCGCCCGCAACCGCAAAGCCCTGCAAAGGATAGTGCGCACGGCCAGCTGCATCATCGAAGGTGAGCTTCCCTCCCTCCAGGACATTTATGCCAGACGGTGTGTGAAAAGAGCTCAGAGGATCATCAGAGACTCTAGCCACCCGAGCCATGGGCTGCTCTCACTGCTGCCATCAGGCAGACGGTACCGCAGCATTAGAACACACACCAGCCAACTCCAGAACAGCTTCTTCCCACAAGCAATTAGACTACTTAACTCTTGATCCATCAGGATCATAACACACACTGGAGAGAATATCACTCAGCACAAACCACTGTAGATACACACACATTATATACACATTTATTTATCATATAGCATCTATTGTACATCGGATTTCTATTTGTGAACATATTGTATACTGTACATTGTATATTATTACTATAGCTTAATGTATACTGTTATTGTTTAATGTATGTTTAGTGTATATTGTTTAAAGTATATGTATATTGTAAGTATGTGTATATTGTTTAAAGCTGTGAGAACTACACTAACATTGTGTAAATTATTTATTGTTTATTGTAGTGTATACTGTGCTGTGAGTAATTGTGTGCGCATCAGATGTGTAATCTGTTGTTGCTTAAATGTTGTACATGTCATGTCATGACTACTATGTTTGCTCGGACTGCACCTAAGAATTTCACCTACTGTTGCACTTGTGCATATGGTAGAGTGACAATAAAGTGATTTGATTTGATTTGATCATTTTAGGTCTCAGAAGGATGCTCGCAAGCGCTCCCCTTTGAGGTTGATATGCGCCCTCGATGCGCACTTCTGCCGAGCACCAGATAACAAGTCAGCGTCTTACGTCAGCAGTGTCACTGCGGAGCTGTGAACGCGGATTGACAACAGACACGGAAGAGAAGACAATGCTGAATAAAGTCGTAGTTTTTGTTATTTTTGGACCAAAATGTATTTGTAATGTAACTAACCCAGTGATGTCACATGGACTACTATGATGATGTTTTTATTACCTTTCTGGACATGGACAGTATACTGTACATACATTTTCAATGGAGGGACAGAAAGCTCTAAATCTAAATCTAAAATATCTTAAACTGTGTTCCGAAGATGAACGGAGATCATACAGGTGTGGAACGACATGAGGGTGAGTCATTAATGACATAATTTTCATTTTTGGGTGAACTAACCCTTTTAATTACTCACCCTCATGTCGTTCCATACCCGTAAGACCTTCATTCATCTTCGGAACACAAATTAAGATATTTTTGATGAAATCTGAGAGCTCTCTGACCCCTCCATAGACAGCTATTTAAGTAACACTTTCAAGGCCCAGAAAGGTAGTAAAAACATCGTTAAAATAGTCCATGTAACTCCAGTGGTTCAACCTTAATTTTATGAAGCAAAGAGAATACTTTTTGTGCGCAAAAAACAAACACAAAATAACGACTTTATTCAACAATTTCTTCTCATCTGTGTCAGTCTTCTACACAGTTTATGTTGGCCAGCTCCTGCATCAGCATCACACGCATGTGTCGTAGTGCTCACGTGAACAGCATCGACCAATGGTAAGTCGGCATTCTGGCGTAGCTCTGACGTAACTCGGAAGGACTGGACTGACACAGACGTGAATAAATTAATAAAGTCATTCTTTTTGTTTGTTTTTTGCGCACAAAAAGTATTCTCGTCACTTCATAAAATTAAGGTTGAACCACTGGAGTCATATGGACTATTTAATGATGTTTAATGTTAATTGTGAGATTTAGTAGTGATTAATGTTTTGTTATGCTAGTGTAGAAGAGTTTCTGTTAATGCAGGTTTTTGGAGAGATACCATCATGGTGACTGTGGCTTGGTTTGAGAGCAAGTATGTTAAATGCTTTATTAAAATAAGGTCATAACATTACTTAAAGCAACTTTCACATAAACTATACAGCCATGTGACAAAAAAGAACAGTAAACGTGGAAGTCTTAATTAAATAACTTATTTTACTGACTAAAATAAGCCTCTTATTTTATTCTCTTATTCTTTTCCAGATATTAGCACTACAAGTGGTGGCGCAACTAAGAAAGAAACCAATGACAGTTCAGTCTACAAAATATTACAAACAGGTCATCACTGTTGATTATATTTTGAACCCAATATCATCGATGGTCTTGGACTTTACACTGATGCCTAGTTTGTTCATTAATGGCTGCCACTTTGCAGTGAAGCTGTTTGTTCATGTTTTGTTTTGTTCCTTTTCATCCATGCTTTTCTCCATCTAATAATACACATCCATATTGGAGACATTCACCTCTTGATGGAAATAAATGTTGTGATGTTATTTCCATCTAGAGGTGCATACATTTTTGGTCAAGATCAGAGAGTCAAGCACTCTATAAAGTCTACTCCAGCAAATCCCAAAAACTTTTGAATGAATTTAATTTAAGGAGTCAGAGGTGCCAATTCATGTGTGACAATGATTATTCATGCTCCCTTCCCAACCATTCTTTTACAATTTGAACCTGATTAATCTTGACATTTTCATCCTGGAACATGGTTATGATGTGTCTTCCTAAATGGTTATTTAAGAAATTAAAAGCTACACACTCCATCAATTAGGGTTAGAAGAACTGTTGCCAAACATGTTATATAAACATAATAATAACAACTGGAATAATGATCCAATCATAGACTCTTAAGCATTTGCCTATTTAAATCCAAACAGCAACTTTTTTTGTGGCCGGGCAGTGTATGTAGCCTATAGATATCTATGGTATATAGAAGCAATTCCATATGAAATGACAATCTCAATAGGGCAGTGCCATCGAGGGGGTGACCCAATCCAATAGAAACAGATTTTTCAACATTAGAACTGATATTACATCAAGTTTTGCTTATTTCTTCATTTGTTTTTTTATGAGGAAAATAAATCAATAATACATACTGTGTATACAGTTACATATTGAAGATATATATATATGGGCCATTCCTGATTTTCTGTGCCTTTTGGACATCATAAAGCATAGAAAATCAAACTCTGATTTGATTAACTTTGAGTGTCAATTTAAAATACTTTTTTTTTTGCACGCATGATAGTCTGATGTAAAACATTTGAAAAATTATTTTGGTCAAGCTTGGGTCAATATATTTAATAAACAAAATAAATTAAATGGAAGATCAAAAATGCCCATCTTGTTAGTGACAAATAAACAACAGTTTAAAATACTTATGATTCTAATTAATGGGCATTGTGTACATTATCTTAAACATGATAAACATAACATGTCCCTTTAAAAGCATATCAGTTAATAAATTATCAGAATAATGTACGAATATGCTCACATACAACCAGTTACAATATGATTGATGTTGATAGGAAACAATATGTAAAACATTACTAAAGAATATTACTTTCACAATCACTACACTCTGTTAGGTCCTCAGATTAAACATGGTGGACACTAACAGAGTGGAATTTCTGACCTAAAATCAGAAACAAATCAAAAACGAACAAAAATCGAGTTCAAATTATGTCATTTATGGCTAAGATTGCTTTAAAATGAGCAGCTTAAGATTGCAATTTTTAAATTGTTCAATATTTTAAGTAAGATCATAATATTTACTGGGGACACAAAAGCCACCGAGTCTATGTGGACCTATATTATATTCATTAATGTATGAAGAAGTCTAACCTACATCCAGAGAAAGACTCACCTGAGGATCCTGCCTTGTCGGACCGCCTGACCACATAAGCCTCACACACAGTGCACCGCGAGAGAAGATACATAACGGAGAATACCTGCGTGCAGACATACCGAGAAGACATAACGGAATAATCCATGGGTTCAGATATAGCAGTAAAGCAGACTCATTCAAACTATGACTGAGGTAGTAGAGGTTGCAAAAAAATGCCAATTTAAAGCGCCCGTAAGTTAATTTCTCACTTCTATCAACATGGGACGGTGGAGAAGACATTACATGTTTCTTAGACTTTTTGCTTTGTCTGCGACCAAAAGAAATGAGAGGTTTCCAAAAAGCAAATCCAAGCAGTCGAATATATATATTTTCAGCTGCTAATAAAACTACCTTTTAAACGTTTATGTAACGACTGTTAAAAGAAAACTTAGGGTTAAGGCACATTTAATCAAATCTATAAAATGTAATAGAAAAGTCCGCTAAATGTATAACTCTCATTATAAAGAGAACTCAAAAACGTACTGTACCCATTTCAGTTGCAGCATGGTTGATGTGCTTCGGATCCCCGACTCTGCAACACTGAGTGAATACTCAAACCACGACACTATTCACATGTTGACTTTACCCTCAACCAATACACACCAGGAAACAACTAACGTCACATCTGGCAAACCTGTGACGAATTACACTGAGACAGCATTCCCCCTTTAACAGCCCCCAAAACCCTTAGCATTAAAATATCAGACATTTGACTTATATTTCGACTTTAATGGCAAATAATCATAAAGTAGGCTAAATGACAACTTTCAAACTGTCCTCCATCACAAATTTGTCTCATTTGCTGTCTGGGAAAAGGGAAATAAATAAATAAATGCAATTGGGTCTCAAACTGATTGATCAGAACATTTTTTTTTTTTTTTTTTTTGTAAGTGCATTATATAATTATCTGGGATACTGATTTACATGTTTTGACAAACATTGTGAAACTCTATAAGCGTACAGCATTCACTAGACACTGTTCCTCACCATAATGCATAGATGTGTAAGCATTCTACATAGAAAATAAGACAATTACATTTTTAACAATTTATCCAAACTGATTTTAAGTTTGTGAACTTTTTTGTCAACAAAAACACAGATACAAAGTTTATTTAACAAAATCTCTTCATGGATTTATTCAATATAAAAAACAAACCAACCAATAGTAATTGCAAAAAACGTAGTAATTACAGCACTGAATGATACAATTCCTACAATGGTGAAATAAAAACAGGCTGGGGTGTAAATGCGAAACTGGTAAAAAATTACTTATGGCTTAAATTATTATACTTCCAAAGAAACAGTAAAGTTCAGTGAAAAGTACTAACATTTACTGTATTCAACTAACACTTATATCATAATATATAATATGTTTCCTATTTAAAAGATTGCTCACAGTAAGTTAACCATAGAGCCTACAGTGTGAAATGTTCCCTCATAAAAGCACTTTCAGAATGTTAACATTTATCTTGAGATACAGTGGCCGGACTTAACCCTAGTGGTCCTGGGTGGTGAGAGTCTGTGAATCTGTGTGTGTGTGGTTAAGAGGCCATAAACCAGTCAGCTTTATGTGTGGTCAAATGGCACTGCAGAACAAATTTTTCCTTCACGTGTACTGCATGTTAGGTTGCTACAAAGACGGGAAACAAGTAGTAATAAGAAATTATAGTAGCCAACAAGTAGCAATAAGACATTATTTAAAGAATTAGTTAGGGTGGGGTGATATGACAATCCAATCTTTAGAACACTAAATAATGGGTAAAAAAAGAATCAACCAAAATATCAAAAATGCTTAAAAAAAGAAAGAAGTGTATTTTAGTCAGAAAGAGACGGAGAACGAATGGAGCGGCCACTGGCTGGGCTGTTACTAAAAGCGTGACAATCTCTATCTTTGTCCTTACTCTCATGCTTGTGTTTGTGTTTATGTTTGTGTTTGTGCTTCTTCTTCTTCTTCTTGTGCTCATGATGATGATGGTGGTGGTGGTGATCTCCATGTTTGGAGGATGTGCTCTCTTTGCTTAGTGTGGGCATGGGTGTTCCTGGCATGGACAGAATGGCTTGCTCTACAGAAGATGGTTCTTTCCCTATTAAATAGTGAGAGAAAAGTTGAAGAAACATAAAACGCATTAAAACCGCCAAATGACCAGATTGAGTTTTCCGGTAAATACACACATGCTTTTCACACAGGCAAAACTATTTACTATAAACTAGGGATGAAACGATTAATCGAGTTACTCGATTAACTCAATTACAAAAATTCCTTGAGGCAAAAACTCTGCCTCGTAAAATTCCTATGACGCGCACTATACGCGCAGGGATCTGATTCACACGGACCGCTGTTCAATGTTCAGGAAGCACACCATAGCGCATGATACATTTTGAATTTAGTTGGCGCGATGGCGGAGAGTAAAGATGTCCATAAACGGCAGAGAATGTCTAAAGTTTGGGATCATTACATTCTTAAAAAAGAAGAGAACAAGGTGCAATGTGTCTACTGCAAAGTCGACCTGGCATTCCAAAGCAGTACGACTTCAATGGTAACGTAGCCTAAGCCTATACATTCATTGATGTTCGCTGATTTTAATCCCATGCATGCACCCTCGTCTCTCTCACGCGTCAGTCAGACCAATCGCGGCAATGCATCACATATGCTTAAACTTTTATGTAGCCACGCGACAATAATTTCAGTATGCATTCACTGTATACACCGGGATGTGATGTTGTGACGCGATTTTTCGAATGGATGCTTCACCTAAAATGCACCGCAATGCAAGCCAAATACAGCGTTCAATTGAAAATTAATGTATGTATTTCTGCCGTACCAAACTGCAATGAAGCAACTGGTCTGACTGGGGCATCACTCTTCCTCACGCACGGCGCGCGCGCACGCACGCACGCACGCACGCACGCACGCACACACACACACACACACAGGGGTGTTTTTGTGAAATGTGGGGACATTCCATAGGCGTAATGGTTTTTATACCGTACAAACCGTATTTTCTATCCCCCTATACTGCCCCTGCCCCTAAACTTAACCCTCATAGGAGACTGTGCAGTTTACTTTCTGTGAAAAAAACCTCATTCTGTGAGATTTATAAGCATTTTGAAAAGTGAGGACATGGGGAACGTCCTCATATTTCACCCTCTTTTTGTAATACCTGTCATACCCATGTCATTATACACATTTGTGTCCTGATATTTCACAAAAACATGCCCCCACACACACACACGTTGCTAGGTTACCATAGCAAATAGGCTCACCCCAGAATTTATATATTATTTGTTAGTAGCCTAATGGTCAATGCTGCAGGTGTAGAAATCTACATAAAAAAGATATTTACTTTGATGTCAGGGCTAGATTACAGCATGAAACCTGTTGTATTATTTGTTTTGGTTGTTTAAAAACACACAAAAAATGTTTTATCCGATTAATCAATCGATTAAGTGCTAGATTAATAGATTGCAAAAAGAACTGATAGCTGCAGCCCTACTATAAACAGCTCTGTAACCAGACTATATGTCTATATGTGTGAAAGGGGCTAATATCTATCGGCAGAGATAGACTCAATGATCCGACTTGTTCAACTTAATAGATATTTCCAAAAATGTGTCTTTTGAGTGTGTTGTGTATTTCTGTCATGCCTGGAGTTGAAGGTCTCTCCAACATATTCAGATGGTGGTAGATGAATGCCTGGCTGTCGTGAACTGTGTCCATATCAATATCTTCCTCCTCCTGGGTGGGAAATTGACAGAGGTTAAAAAAAACTTTGCAGTACATAAAATTACAATGCAACATTTTTTGTTCAAAAGAGATATCTAACCATAGAGTGACTGAGTGAATATATGGTTATATTTAGAACATGTGGCACCATATACACAAAATCACATTTTTAGGGGGTTATTGTTATGGTATCATGGATCTAACTGTGTTGTAACATAAGCATATTCATTGCTTATTACTCACTCTGCTCTTCACAGATACTTTAACACTGGGCTCCTCTTGCATAACTTGTCCAGGTTCAGGCGATGAAACTAATGGAGTCTCCGCCTTCCTCTTTAAACCCTGAGGGGCCATGGCCACACCACTCAATGCTGGCTCCATGACAACATGCTCCTCCTCCAGCTTAAAAACTTCAGGGTTTTTAAGGGTATTAACATTCTGCAACAATAGGTTTTATTATTTTTGGCCTTTAGGCAGCATAGTATGGAAGCTTGTTTCCGGCAGAGAATAAAACATTTAAAAAAATAACTGAAACTTTTTATCTAAAAAAAGTCAGAATTGCGGGATATAAAGTCAGAATTGAGTGATATAAAAGAATTGTGAGATACAAACTCACAATTCTGACTTTATGTCTAGCAATTGCGTGTCATAAAGTAGAATTGTATGATATAGTCTCTCGCAATTGCGACTTTATATAATGTAATCTCTCGAAAAATTTAGAATAGCAAGAAGAAAAAAAAATCAGAATTTGTGAAAAAAAAAATTCACAATAACCTTTTTATTTTGTTTTTGGCTGTGTCCAAAACTGCTTTCTGCTTTTTATATATATATATATATATTTATTTATATATTTTTTATTTTTTTAGACCTTCTAAGGAAAGTATTTATGGAACTATGACGTAAACTGGCAAATGGGTAACTGGATTGCCAGATTGAAGGTTTGATTTTAAAACTTCAGATTTTCAGATAAATAACTCTAAATTTATAACTCACAATAAACTTAGAAACAACATTCCAATTTTGTTCCAAACATGTTTTAGCTCAATGTTTATTTTTTGATGTATAACAAATTCAAAAGAGCTTCAGATCAACTATTTAATGTCTATTAACATTTTAATTTTAATATTTAAATTAATCACTTGATACAATGCAGTTGTGCACACACGTATTTTACTAGTGCTGTCATTCGATTTAACTAATATCCTATTTTTCTGTAATTAATCACAATTAATCGCACCTAACATTACAATTTTTTATTATAATTTTTTTTATATTGAATAATTTCACATTGAAATGTAGAAACAACGGTATATATTAAATATTTGCTTAATGGCATCCTTACTAAGCACTATGAATAAAGGCCAGTATTCACAGCTACTGATGTAAAATTATTTTTCTCAATTTGTGGGGATGAAAAGGTTTTTGCATTTAATAGGTTTTTGCATTTAATAGGTTTATGTGAAGTTCACTTAAATTAAAAGTTGTTATATATTTTTACAGCCTATTATAATAAATGTCACATTAAGCTGTGGCTTTAAAGTGTCCCTATTATGCTATTTAAAGTTTCCAAATTTTGAATCATTTTGTTCAATGATTCTCAAACGACTCGATGGATGAATCAGTCTCTCTAAATCCTTTCCATGAGCCTACTCTGCTCTGATTGGTCAGACGGCCCAGTCTGTTGTGATTGGTCTACAGCTTACAGCATGTATTTCGGAAACAAACGGCCATTACCATAACTGAACTCCAGCTCCGTTCACAAGGCTTCCTGTTCCTAAAGCTCAACATAGTACGCACTGTAAAAACAGTAATGATGACGCTGATTTTACATCAATCCCAGCGCGAGTCCGAATCGATGACGAAACATCTGAAGAACTAGTTATTAAACCCGAACTTAGAGCAGGACGTTTCTCAGTGATGCTACTCAGTTTGAGGTACATTATGAGATGTTTCAACTGTAATTCCTCACCATCAGCATTAGCAAGTGTGCTTCCATCAACAAACCTGTTTGTGTGTGTATGTGGGTGTATGTGTGTGCGCGTGTGTCTCTAATGTATTGCGTTCGTTGCACATGTGGGAACTGTATCAATAACAGTGCATACATTAGCCCAGCTGATGTAAACATTAACTTTTGCTAAACAAATCTTTCTCCATCCTTTATCTTTACTCAAAGTAGTAAGAATGACAGACAATCTGCATTAATAGACAGTTTTAGGTAATAGTGGCCCACAGATGATTAGCAGAAGTATTTCAGTATTTCAGGTTAGCCAGATACTTACACAATATGAAACACAACAAACACATTGTAGAGCAAAGCGTATTTTTGACATGGAGATCAATATGCTAATGTTTCGTTGTGACGTAACAACGAAGCGGCTTGTGACTCGCTTGAAAACCAATTTGTTTAATTGACTCAGAGTCGACTCTTACTTTTGAGAGATATGCTGCACTTTCAGATTTAAAACTTAGCAGGATGTTTTCATTCACTTAGAACTGTTACAGTGCATTTTCTATTGTCTTGTCGTGCTTTAATGGTTTAAAAGCATTTGCATGAATAGGAACATTATCATATAATGTAATGCTAGCCAAAGGATGACAGAAAAAAAACGGATGTTGCGTTAAATATTTTTAACGAGTTAAACTGAAAATGTATTGTATGCATTAACAAGCTAATTGGTGAAGTTGGGAGCACCAGTGCTACCAAGTAAAAAAAAAGTTAATTTTGAGCCCTGCAAGACCGATACTACTGTCAAGACAGACCGTCCCATTTTGTTCTGTCCCTGGATGAAGACAAATTGCATCTAACTACATACCTGTCCAAAAGATCAAACTATTATAAATGTATTGGCTGAAGTTTATTTTTAATGAGGTGTCTGAACGAGTTTAGGTTTGTTTAATTATTCTCAACTGCAAGTTTTTCTAAATATCTTGTATTGAGCATCAAAACACAGGAGTCTCACATTGTGGGGGAGGATGTGGACACGGTATGATGAAGTTCACCAATAACTACATAAGAAAATTAAATTGTAACAGAGAAATGTAAGAATTTAAGTGAGATGTTTACAGCACTGGTGAAGGTCATGTTCAGGGTCACCTCTGGGCCACCAGGGCCCTGCTCAGATTTGATGGTGGGATTGAGAACAGCTTTTTTCTCCTTCAGGTTCAGCACAAGACCCAACTCTGGCAATGGCAGACAGGAGGGTCGGGTCAGCCCAAACAGACTGTAGTACAGATTTACGGCATCACATCGCAAACGCCAGTCATGACAGGTACCTGAGACACACGCAAAGACATATGGAGATTTCAACATACCAGAGTTGTAAGCAAAGATTTTCAGACTGAACTTGAAGTCTGAACTTGAATTTAAACCTATCGTAACAATGCAAGCATGATGTGTACATTACAATTTCAATAATTCAGTGGTCTGGAATCAATACCACTGAATATAATATTATATTATGTATATTAGCATTTATATTGTGACATCTTTCAAGTTTTTGTTCCTAAAATGCCCTTGTGTGTAGATCATCTTCACACCCCTGATTAAGCATCCAAGTCTAATTTATTACGTTCCTTGCTTCCAAGTTTAGAAAAAAATATGGCATAGAACTGTAATGTGATCAACAAACCTGGAACTACTACACATAAACTGCTGTCATAGAAAAATTAATCAACACCTTAAAAATGTCTGTCACAAAATCACGAATTCAGCAATGCCATGGAATAACACATTTCCATATTCAGAAAGTGTGAGGAAATTCAGTCAAGTCCCATATCTTGGAAAATTCCTCTCTCTGTGGCCTATTTACAGAGATAAATGTTTGTAGTGATTAATCCTGATATGCAGTTCACACTTGGATCTAAAGCAAATTATGCATAGAACTTTATGCAACAGCAATGCCTGACTACAAAGAGAAATACCATTATATGGACCTGCAGTTCATTCTTTTATTCTAGCACAATCTTTCCGTTTTTGAAATTTAAGAGAAAAAAAGAAGATGAAGCCATGCGTTTCAGAGAAAATACTTATATTGTTTTTGGATCAGTCATGTGTACTGAGCAAAATTACAGACTGTGCAGCTTCAAAAAATTACTGGAGAAACCACAGGGTATGAACTGAGAAAGAAGATCATGGGGTAAGATATTAAAGTCCTATAACAGTCTACAAACTCAAGCAAATTTATGAGAAATGACTTTCATCACAGCTGGCAATGGCTCAGCACTTGTACTGCCAAGAGTGGCTACAAACCCTGAATGAACAGAAGTGTGTTTTTAACACAATGAGAGCAGAACAAGACCTCCCTGTCAGAAAACTAACCAAGAAACTGCTCACTACAGCAGCAGCTCTTTAAGAGCCTTTGGGGCACACTTTATATGGTAGGTGGCCTTAACTACTATTTACTAACATTTACATTTATAATTTGACACAATGCACTTATTGTGTACATACATGTTTATACATTGTACTTACATTTAAAAAATACCTGCATGTAATTACATCTGTAATTCATTTCTGTATTTACATTTTTAATTACACTGTTGACACTTCCCTTACACCTAACCATACCCTTAAACTTACCCATACCACCACACCTGTCCCTAACTTTACCTGTATCCCACAGTGTTTTGCAATACAATATGAGCACAATAAGTACATTGTACTTTTTTTTTTATGTAAGTACATAGTAGTATAAAGTATAAATATAAAGTGGGACCAGCCTTTGGTTTAAGAAACACTGCCAATGGTTGTATAAAACAGATTTATGTCAGTTCCTAAGCAGAAACCACCAATATCATCTGCACATAAGGTTGTCTGGCTATCACCAGACCAAGCTCAATTTAAGATTGAACAGTGGTCTGGGGAGTCTGCTCTGTATTTTCTACTGCGCATAAACGGGCATAAATTGACTCTGTATGCAGTTGGATAGTCCTTCAACCAATCAGACCCCAAGAGGCGTGATCAACGGGCAAAGACATCGCTTCTCTATCCGTCATTGTGATAATCCCTCCAATAGCGGGCCAGGTTGATAAGCCCGTCTGTGATTGGTTCCCGCAAAAGTGTAACACAAGCAGTAGAAATAAATGTACGGGTTTCCAGACTGAGTTGCCAGGCGAAATCAAATCGCTGGCAGATCAGGCTGGGTTTACCCAGTCTAGATCTGAGGATGAATACATGTAAAAACTCAGAGATCTGATTAAATAAATGTTGTCTCGCAAACATGGAGAGAGTTTAGGCCCAATCAACAATGGTAAATTGATGGATTAAATCCAGGATCCAGCTGTTCAAAATGTTTAATCTGGATCCAAATTATCTAGATTTGGAAATCCCATGTTTTACTGTCCAGGATCAGGTAATCAATCTTACTTTTGTGTCAGTTTTTCAAAACAAAATAGGATTGGATACCCTGATCCATATACACACTTTTTCAGATAATTAGTGCTCCAAATGGGGTTACATTTCACAATGTAGGCTGCTAGTTATGTTAAGCACAACAGGTAGAAGAGTCAGTGTTCATTTGAATGCATTTGTGTTCTCTCACAAAAGTTTTGCGTTCATTCAAAAAACTTAATTCGCAGAGCAAAAAACTAAATAAAACTTAAAATTAAATATCTGTTTGGGGGATTATTTTATGGTGTCAAAATTATTTTTTTTGCTTTACTGTAATGAAAGGTTTAATATGTAGCCTAATGTCTACTTCTACTTTATTACTGTAATGGTTAAGCTAATCAAGAGCAAAATTAAAAATATAAACGCAAGTACATTTTACATGATACAAATGTTGTATTTTTGACCAAATTTAAAGTTATTACATTTTTATTCTTCTGCTGGGCCCAGTTGTTCAAAACTAATCTGATCTGATTTTGCCTAATGGATTGGTTCAAATCTTGAAAAAGAAAAAAAGAATTCTGAAATTGGATTAGATCACAAAATCCAATCTTGGTTTTGATCTGGATCAAGCTGTCAGTATGTGTTGTTTGTTACAAAAAAATTTTTAATAAAAAAATATTCAGAAGCATCCTGATCCCAGCAGATGGGTGGATTTCAGGATCAAAAATGTAATAAAACTTTAAAACTTGTAAAAAACAACAACATTTAAATTAGGGATGCAACAATACAATTAGTCCAGAGTTCAATACATACCTCGGTTTTTAACCACGGTTTTCAGTTCGGTTCTGATGGCTTACCACATCAGTTTTTTGCTATTCTATTCTTAGGCGACAAGAACAGCAAGAGGTTAAGGAGAAAAAAAGGCTATTTTTTATTGCAATACTCTTTCTTTATTTTACTTAAAATAATTGAAAAATCTTACTTAAACTTAAAACTTTACTTAAAAAAAAAACCTTGTACACATTCATAGTGTATTGTATAATATAAAATAAATATATATAAAGATTTACACTGGCAGCTCAGAGCTGTACAGCAGCATTTAATTATGAAATTGAATGAATAAATGTAATAATAAAACACTACATAGACTTCACTATAAAATATACATTGATTCTTAGCTACTGTATTAGTTTTTCAGTCAAGAGCAGTGAGTGATTTTGTCTTTTGTTGTTGTAATAACATTAAAGGGATAGTTCACTCAAAAATGAAAATTCTGTCATCGAGAAATGAATACAGGTTTGAAACAATATTAGAGTAAATAATGACAATTTTAGAGGTGAACTGTCCCTTTAAGCGTGTTCATCTAATATACAGACACACTTTCACTTTAGACATACCGGTAACCGACTGTATTTATGTTAACCTTGTGTGTATTTGACAGTATTAGCGCAGTGAGACGACTACTTAGTCCAGTAATCAGCTGTTTGACAGGCGTTTAGTGCGCGCGCTCGGAAAAGGGCATGTTAAAATCGTGCATGAGCATTAAGCACGCAAATTAAATTTTTAACCGGCAAAGATTTAAAACGCATGCAAATAATGAACTTTCGTGATTGTGAATAACTATAGTGTTCCGTGAGTATAACTCTACCACTAACATGTGATGTGAATGTATGTCACGTTGTTCAGTATATTGGAATGGAGGCAAATTATAGAATTTGTAGAAAAAAAATTAACAAGCGCGTATTGAACCGCGAATGCCATACCGAACGGTTCAATATTATATTGAGAATTGTGGCATCCCTAATTTAAATCATGTTCATATATATATATACACACCCTGCTATTTTGCAAGTTCTCCCACTTAGAAATCATGGAGGGGTCTGAAATTGTCATCGTAGGCGCATGTCCACTGTGAGAGACATAATCTAAATAAAAAAAAAATCCAGCAATCACAATGTATGATTTTTTTAAACTATTTATTTGTATGATACAGCTGAAAATAAGTATTTGAACACCTGAGAAAATCAATGTTAATATTTGGTACAGTAGCCTTTGTTTGCAATTACAGAGGTCAAACGTTTCCTGTAGTTTTTCACCAGGTTTGCACACACTGCAGGAGGGATTTTGGCCCACTCCTCCACACAGATCTTCTCTAGATCAGTCAGGTTTCTGGCCTGTCGCTGAGAAACACGGAGTTTGAGCTCCCTCCAAAGATTCACTATTGGGTTTAGGTCTGGAGACTGGCTAGGCCATGACAGAACCTTTATATGCTTCTTACAGAGCCACTCCTTGGTTATCCTGGCTGTGTGCTTCGGGTCATTGTCATGTTGGAAGACCCAGCATCGACCCATCTTCAATGCTCTAACTGAGGGTTGTTCCCCAAAATCTTGCAATACATTTCTCCGGTCATCCTCTCCTTAATACAGTGCAGTCGCCCTGTCCCATGTGCAGAAAAACACCCCCAAAGCATGATGCTACCACCCCCATACTCATCATTCTTCTTCCTCCAAACATGTTTAGTGGAATTATGACCAAAAAGTTCTATATTGGTCTCATCTGACCACACGACTTTCTCCCATGACTCCTCTGGATCATCCAAATGGTCATTGGCAAACTTAAGACGGGCCTTGACATGTGCAGGTTTAAGCAGGGGAACCTTCCGTGCCATGCATGATTTCAAACCATGACGTCTTAGTGTATTACCAACAGTAACCTTGGAAATGGTGGTCCCAGCTATTTTCAGGTAATTGACCAGCTCCTCCCGTGTAGTTCTGGGCTGATTTCTCACCTTTCTTAGGATCATTGAGACCCCACGAGGTGAGATCTTGCATGGAGCCCCAGTCCGAAGGAGATTGACAGTCATGTTTAGCATCTTCCATTTTTTTTGAATGATTGCTCCAACAATGGACCTTTTTTCACCAAGCTGCTCGGCAATTTCCCCGTAGCCCTTTCCAACCTTGTGGAGGTGTACAATTTTGTCTCTAGTGTCTATGGACAGCTCTTTGGTCTTGGCCATGTTAGTAGTTGGATTCTTACTGATTGTATGGGGTGGACAGGTGTCTTTATGCAGCTAACGACCTCAAACAGGTGCATCTAATTTAGGAAAATAAATGGAGTGGAGGTGGACATTTTAAAGGCAGACTAACAGGTATTTGAGGGTCAGAATTCTAGCTGATAGACAGGTGTTCAAATACTTATTTGCAGCTATATCATACAAATAAATAGTTAAAAAATCATACATTGTAATTTCTGGATTTTTTTTTTTTTTAGATTATGTCTCTCACAGTGGACATGCACCTACGATGACAATTTCAGACCCCTACATGATTTCCAAGTGGGAGAACTTGCAAAATAGCAGGGTGTTCAAATACTTATTTTCCTCACTGTGTGATATTTCATGTTTTGTCTGGTCAACTTCATGTCATTTGTAAATATGCATCCTTTCCTGTCATTCAGACCTGCAACACATTTAAAAGAAAGTTGGGACAGGAGCAATTTAGGGCTAGTAATGAGGTAAAATGGTAAAATAATGATGTGATTTGAAACAGGTGATGTCAACAGGTGATTGTAATTATGATTTGGTACAAAAGCAGCATCCAGGAAAGGTCTAATCCTTTAGGAGAAAAGATGGGCAGAGGATCGCCAGTTTGCCAACAAATACGTGAGAAAATTATTGAAATGTTTAAAAACAATGTTCCTCAAAGAAAGATAGGAAGAGATTTGGATATTTCACATTCAACAGTGCATAACATAATTAAAAGATTCAAGGAATCTGGAGGAATTTCAGTGCGTAAAGGACAAGGGCGCAAGCCTAAACTGAACAACCGTGATCTCCGATCCCTCAGGCGGCACTGCATCAAGAATCGTCATTCATCTATAAGCGATATCACCACATGGGCTCAGGACTACTTTGGCAAACCTTTGTCAAGTACCACAATACGTAGTTACATCCACAAATGCCAGTTAAAACTGTACTATGCCAAAAGGAAGCCCTATGTTAACAGTGTCCAGAAGCGCCGTCGACTTCTCTGGGCTCGGAGGCATCTGGGATGGACCATCACACAGTGGAAACGTGTACTGTGGTCAGATGAATCAGTATTTCAGATATTTTTTGGGAGGAATGGACGCCGTGTGCTCCGGACCAAAGAAGAAAAGAATCATCCAGACAGTTACCAGCAACAAGTCCAAAAGCCAGGGTCTGTCATGGTATGGGGTTGTGTCAGTGCCCTTGGCAAAGGTAACTTGCACTTCTGTGAAGGCACCATTAATGCTGAAAAGTACATAGAGATTTTGGAGCATAATATGCTGCCTTCAAGAAGACATCTTTTCCAGGGACGTCCATGCATATTTCAACAAGACAATGCAAAACCACATTCTGCACACATTACAAAGTCCTGGCTGCGGAGGAAGAGGGTACGGGTACTTGACTGGCCTGCCTGCAGTTTGAAGCACATTTTTGAAGCGCAAAATGCGACAACGAAGACCGCGCACTGTTGCCCACCTTAAGACTTGTTTGCAGGAAGAATGGGACAAAATTACACCTGAAACACTTCATCACTTGGTGTCTTCAGTCCCTAAACGTCTTTTAAGTGTTGTGAAAAGGAATGGCAACATTTCAAAAAGTGGTAAATGCTTTACTGTCCCAACTTTTTTTTAAATGTGTTACAGGTCTGAATGACAGGAAAGGATGCATATTTACAAATAACATGAAGTTGACCAGACAAAACATGAAATATTTTGTGTTCATATTGTCTGCAATGAAATACAAGTCAAAGTAAATTTAGAAATCGCATGCATGCATGCATGTATATATATATATATATATATATATATATATATATATATATATATATATATATATATATATATATATATATACAGTACTGTGCAAAAGTCTTAGGCACGTTAGTATTTACATCCCCAAAAATGGTTAAGCCAGTTATTTATACATTTTGTAATAGTGTGTCAGTAGGTAATATCAGTTTACATTTTCAAACATTCATTTAGCCATTATTTGTAATAATCCATTTCATTGAGATTTTTGTATGCAGAATGAGTCTGACAACAGAGCTATGATCCACACAGAGATCTGATCTCACCATCATCGAGTCCGTCTGGGATTACATGAAGAAACAGAAAAAACTGAGACTAAATCCAGAAGAACTGTGGCAGCGTCTCCAAGACGCTTGAAGAAACCTTCCTGTAAAGCTACAGTACTTAGACACTTGGGTAAAAATGCTGTAAAGTCAAGTCTACTTATGACATTCAAAAATAATGTCATAAGTAGACTGTTAATTTTTTTGATTAATTAACTTCTATTAACTAAATCAAATCAGTTTGTGTGACCACCCTTTGCGTTGAAAACAGCTTTTGTTTTGGGACACTTGCTCATAGTTTTTTAGGGAGCTTTGCAGGAAGGTTTCTTCAAGCGTCTTGGAGACGCTGCCACAGTTCTTCTGGATTTAGTCTCAGTTTTTTCTGTTTCTTCATGTAATCCCAGACGCTGCCACAGTTCTTCTGGATTTAGTCTCAGTTTTTTCTGTTTCTTCATGTAATCCCAGACGGACTCGATGATGGTGAGATCAGATCTCTGTGTGGATCATAGCTCTGTTGTCAGACTCCTTCTGCATACAAAAATCTCACTGGAATGGATTATTACAATTAATGGCAAAATTAATGTTTGAAAATGTAAACTGATATAACCTACTGACACACTATTACAAAAGTTATAAATAACTGGCTTAAAACCATTTTTGGGGGTGAAAATACTAACGTGCCTAAGACTTTTGCACAGTACTGTATATATATAAAACCATTAAAATAATAAAAGTAGAAGTGGACATTAGGCTGCCTATTAAGCCTTTCAGTACAGTAAAGTAAAAGATTTTGATGGAACAACCCCCCAAACAGCAATATCAAAAACAATATCAAACAAAAGTAATATATGTAATTTTAAGCGTTTTGTTTATCACTATATATAAACTATATTGGCAAAATCATCAGATATAAACCAGTCGAAAGTAGTATAAATAATTGCATTACTAATTGAAGGTATATGTTTTTTGTAGTGGGTCACATGAGGGGCTACGGAAACTCCAATGGGACATAGTGATGGGAGGAAAAATTAATTTGAATGCTTTTGGGTTTTCTCGCAAATGTTTTGCGTTCCCCAATAAATTTTGCATTCACATTTAAAAATGGAATTTATCATAATTTTTGTCAACAACCTTTTTTCACTGACAAAAACGAGACGATAACTAAATAAAAAACAGTTTAGAATGACAAAAACTATGATGAAAATCTACTGTAATTTTCGTCAATGAATAAAAACGAGATGAAAAGGGAGGGACGATTAGGGAAGAGATGTAAGAGAAGTACTGATGTCCTGTGTAATAGATGCGCACATTTGAATTGTAGTATGCTGATCTAACCATGGGAAAGCGCGGCTGTTGCGCGTTCTACAGGCTCACGCAACAGCGGTTCAATCAATGAATAGTGCACATTTATGCCAGGCAATTGTTTATGAACTAAAGCTGATGAATAATGACAATGTTTACTTTACGATGTTTATATAGTAATATGATTTAGACGGTTTTTATCTCCCTCATCTGAACTTGAAAGAGAAGCCTGTAACTGCAATAGTAAGGCGCAGGCATTTAAAAAAAAAGTCAATGTGTATTTCCAGCATGTTTATAATTAAAAGTCACGCATTATATATATGTTTTTGGTTACACAAACTTTTTAAATTTCATTCCCATTTAATTCATAGTTAGAAGGAAAGACTAAGAACAGTATTTGACACATATTATTCAAAGTATCAGGGTTATAATAGTTAACTAAAACCATAAAAAGATCATTACTTGAAATTAAACAAATGTTAACCGAAATAAAAAAAAATAAACGTAAACTTATTTTAGCTTTAGCTTAACCTGATATACTAACTAAAATTATAAAAACTATATAGATGATTAAAAATTAATTAAAAAAAAAAAGTGAATTGAGTTCTCTTTTCTGTATTTTTGTGCTTGAACGTCAAAAAAACACTTACCGTATTTCCTCAAATAAAAGCCGGGGCCTTTATTTACCTGAACTGCAGAAGGTCACCGGCTTTTATTTGAAGCAGGCTTTTATTAGGGGCAGGCCTGTATTTCGAATTCCATCTATTTGAAAAAATATATAGTTTTAAATAAACTGTTTTAAATGAAAAGCGTTCCAGAGGACAGATATCATAAGGGGCGCGGGAAGTGGGGTGGTTTCAAAGGATTGCAAATGCAATGCAATTTTTTGTTCATTTTATTCATTTTTAGAATTTAATAATTTATTTGTAATAAACATTTTAAGTGGCCCATTAAAAAGTATTATTTATAAGTTGAATTGTGCTTTTAAAACATACATGAGGTCATATTGTGACTGTTGCGGTGTGTGTGTTGAAAGAGCGGTAATATTTCCTCCAGTGGAGATCAAGCGCCTTTCTGGAGGCTCATTTCTGAAGCTCTTTCCGCTCAGCACCGCGCGCTCAACCCAGAACTCCCTTTGTGACATGCTGGATCAAATATAGGCCTATCTGAAATAAATAGGCTAGTAAGGGCTGCCCCTGACTAAAGTTTTTTTTCCCTTTTCTAGTAGTTCATTTAAGCCGTTGTTCACGCTGCGCTGCCGCCTCCATGTCATTGTCTGTTATAGGCTATTTGCTTGTTATTTATTAAATCCGGGCAATTTGGCTGATAAAACATAGATTAAAATTAAGATACAATTTATACAAAACGAAATTCACTTTAAAGAAAGATTTTTGTGATATATTTGTTGTTCTTTCGTGTTTTATAGACTCTACCCAACTTATGTGCTTTCTATATTCCACGTGAGGGAAAAAAAGCTTCCTTCCACTTAAGAAGAGTTGTGTTCCTTTAAGCACTTTTAATTTTAATATATATCTCTTTACATAAATATTATTTTCTACTTAAAAAAACAACAACTATAATTTTGTTATTTTTCTAACCCAACTAATGCTCGCACTTTTCTCAATCTGTTATGGAGCTATTCAATTTTGATTTTGCACATTGTTTTTTAAGTGTTTGTTCGAGTAGTTCAAATGACCACTTTACAATATTTCAATAACATAATTTATTTTGAAGCCTATGCTGTTTTCTTGTACAAAATAAAATAGTTGAAGTTAAATGCAGAGTAAGATGTGTAAAAAAAGACAAGAGGCTAAGAGATTGTCAAGATCATTTGTGTAGCTTTCACAGACTAACACACGTCACATCTCTCATAGACTACAGTATTTAAAATACCATATATGCATCAGTTATATTCTCAATTTAATTTACAGAGCAATATCTGCAAAGTGTTTATGTTAAGTATAGAAGAGACCAGGATTAGTGTGCGTCGCACTCGCAATGGTCACGATGGTTTCGCTCCTTCGGCACAACCCTACTGTACATTATGCTGAACTTGAATGCACATGAAATGAAAGGAAATAATTTTTCCCCGGCCTTAATTTGAGACCATCCTTTATTTGTTCATGCTGGCCACGCCCCCGGCCACTATCAGAGGCCCGGCGTTTAATTGACTACAGGCTTTTATTTGAGGAAATACGGTATGTCAGTTTTGACATGTATTCAAGTAAAGATGGTTTTGTAATGCTTAAATGCTCAATTAATGCTTTACAATTTAACTAAACTCATTAGATTTTAAATCTTATATTTAGTCGACTAAAACTAGACTAAAACTAAAAACAATTCAAGTGAACTAAATTGCATTTTAGTCAAAAGACTATGACTAAAACTAAATCAAAATTTGCTGTCAAAATTAACACTGCTTGGAGGAACCAAAAACTTGCGAAAACACTTGCAAAAACTATTAAAATATATTATTTTTCTTACATTTCATATTTTTTTCCCCATCACCATATACCTTTATTGCCTCCATAGAGATCTGGAAATTGAAAATGGAAGGGGATGTTTATGTTGTTTCATTTCTCTTCAAATAAAACACTTAAAGTCACTCACATTAACTCTTCTACCTGTTGTTCTGTACATAGCTAGTAGTCTACATTTTGAAATATAACCTCATTTGGAGCACCGGTAATTCAGATTTGGTCATCTGAAAAAGTGTTTATCTGGATCAGGGAGATCCAATCGTATTTTGCTTTGAAAAACTGGCACAAAAGTAAGATGGATAAAAAGGGATTTCCAAATCTAGATAATTCTGATCCAGATTAAACTATTTGAACAACTGGGCCCAGATGTTAAATCTTACAAAACTAAAAATTCAATGTTTGTATTCTACCTGAGTTCATCAGCTTCCATAGTTGGTCCACTAAAGCTTCGTTACACAATGAAGAATCAGCTGCTTTGGTGAAAGGTGGATTCTTGGCAAGCATGCTGAGAATCTCATGCCTAAAGAGGGTAGAAAATTATCAAAATATACAGCAGTTAATAAACAATAAAAATGTATTTGCACCATAATGTTATATCTGTTCAAATCTATCCCTTGCTTCTTACCCGTTTCCTTTTTAAAGATCTTTTAAAGATATTTTTTATTTCCTAAATTCCTTTGGAAGAATACAGTGACTTGTATTGAACTTTCTAAATTAATGAATCCAAAAGATAAGGGAGGTGTCGCTTGACCAATTTTTCAAACATAGTATTATTACTCTTTGTGGTTTAATATGGAAATGCATTTCAGAAAATTGTATATAAATTTCTTGGCTTGGAGAGATGTAGTCATCTTAGAATAGGCCTGGGTTTCCAGTTATGGCGCCTGAGTAGACGTGTTTGTGGCGCGCTCCCAAAACTTTTCAGTTTCCTTATAAAACCTCAGCATTTTCGTCGATATCTGACAGCATTTGTTTGCTAACTGTTTTGGGACTTCAATTGCTTTCGAAATGTCAAAAGGAAGGGGGAAGCAAGTTGATAAAGACAGAGAAGGCACGTCTACATCAGGTACTAGCATTACGCTAGCCGAGATCAGTGCTTTACATGATGATCTCAGAACCTCGATTGCCGCAGACTTCAAAGCATCTTTTGAAAACTTGGCAACCAAGCTAGATACCATTCAAACCACAGTGGCAGATCATGATCTTCGCATTGGAAACCTCGAGTCCTGCACTACGGAAATTTGCCAGCAGGTTGAAAAACGCGAAGCTACGTGTTCGAGGCTCCAGAAGGACAATGAGTGGCTCAAGGCTAAAGTCTCAGACAAAATTTTTTTCTCAGCTTCTGGTCGATGTCCTTGGCTCTCAGGTGTTAACCTCACTGCCCGAGCTGGACAGAGCTCATCGTAGCCTCGCACCTAAACCAGCGCCTGGGCAGAGACCGCGACCTGTCATCCTGCGATTTCATCACTTTCAAGTGAAGGACCTGGTCATCCTTGAGTCTCGCAAAAAGGGTGAGCTGCTGTATAAAGGACACAAGATTTGTTTCTTTGAGGATTACTGCCCTGAGGTTTTGAAGTTTTGCGCCGAATATAAAGATGTGATGTTGTCACTGTACAAACACGGTCTCAAGCCTGCGCTTCTATACCCCGCTAGACTGCGAATCAATCTGCCAAACAATGAGAAGAAATGGCTGGCTTCTGTTTCGGAAGCCAACAACTTCATCCAGACCTTGGACGGATAGTAAGTTTGGTGGACGGTACTTTTCTATGAGCAGCCTTGGTTATTTTGGCTTCCCCCCACTTCACTCTAGGGGCAATCTGGGCTATTGGCCCAGCGGACTGTTAACTAAATTTGCCCTTTTTTTGTTGTTCATTGTACTTGTTCACCAATGAAGACTACTGAACTTCCATTTTCATTATTTACAGACAGTCGGCTATCTAGTTTCATGTCAGGTATTTTTGATTTTTTTTTTTTTACTTTAAATCTGCACTTGGACTGTGAGCAGACTTGTTTATTTTCAGTCTTTCGTTATTTTATGGACAACTTGGGCTATTGGATAGTGATTTTAACGTTGGGCTTTTTGTTAATTTGAATTTGAGTTTTTGGTACTACTTTGTTAATTTGTTCACCATAGAGCTTCTTATGTTTAATCTATAAAGTTTACATAGTGGGCTAATTGTGGACACCTGGTTTTACTGCTCTTTTGTCCAAGTTTAGTTTTTTCTTTAAATGGTTTGTAATTGGACTTTACATTATAATTGTTTCGAAGTCTAGGTCTGTCAGTAACTTTTGACAAATATTATTGAGGTTACGTAGCCTATCTATATGGGAGAAATAGGAGTTAGGAATCTTGCCTGTTGCTATGGTAAAGTGGCCAGTTGTTGTTCTTTTTGTCAGCTGGTGTAAGGGTGGGTGGGTGGGTTTATGGGTTTGTTTGTTTTTCTTTGTTTCTGTCTTCTACTTTTGTCGATTCATGTGCACTCATCATTATGACACTTAATATCCTCATATCCTACAGGCAAGTTGTGTTGTTGGCTCGGTGGTGTGGCAAGGGTGGAAGAAGGTTTCTGGTCATGTTCATAGAATTAGTTATCCATGTCTGTGATGAGTAACAAGGTGGCACCTCGTGGTGCACAGAAATTCACCAGCTGGAACGTTAAGGGACTGAATTCTCCGGTGAAGTGAAATAAAGTTCTTAATTATTTAAAACATTTTAATACTAGCATCGCCTTTATTCAGGAAACACGCCTCAGGCCTGCAGATCATCAAAGAATTAGAAAGGGCTGGGTAGGCCAGCTCTACCATTCCAGCTTCCAGAGTAAGTCTCGAGGGTTAGCTATTCTCATCCATAAATAGGTTCCTTGTTCCGTCTCTGAGGTCATCTCGGACCCCAATGGCCATTTTATTATTTTTAGAGGGCAGATCAATGGTGTTCGCTTGATTTTGGCTAATGTATATGGTCCTAATTGGGATGATGAGCCTTTTTTAAAGAAGGTTTTGTTCTCCCTCCCTGATTTGCATTCCAACCAACTAATTCTGGGTGGGGAAAAAAAGATTGTGCACAGGCCCTAGATGAGGAGCGGTCTAAAAGTGGGTCTAAACAGCAGTTAACTGTTTAGACCCACTTTTAGACCGCTCCTCATCTAGGCCCTGTGCACAGTCTTAGTCTAGCAGGATTATTCAGCGATTTATGAAGCAATATGCTGTTTATGATGCTTGCCGTTTTTTTAATTCTAATACAAAACAGTTATCTTTTTTCCCCCTGTCCATCATTTTTTCTCCTGCATTGACTATTTTCTGGTTGATAATAAATTGCTTCCTTGGGTTTGCTCATGTATTTATAACAGTATTGTTATTTCAGACCATGCTGCTGTTACATTCGATCTGGCTTTACCAGGCCTTTCAACATCCTGGTCCCCTTGGCGATTTAACTCCTTAATGCTGAATGATTCTTATGTTTTTAGTTTCAGTTATTAACGATAGTATTGACCTTTTTATTTCTACAATGTCTCCCTGGATGTTTCAGCTAAGACAATTTGGGAGGCATGTAAGGCCTAGTTAAGAGGAGAAATAATTTCATATTCAGCTTACAAGAGAAAAGTGGTGAATGAAAAGAGCGCTAATCTTTCTAATACTTTGGCTGACACAGCAAATCCCAGCACATAGAGACTCTTTATAGAGATATTATCATATAGAGACTGTGTCTGTTCCCCGAATTAGTAAATACAAAAAACATCAACACCATTCAACAGTAAAAATGTAATTGATGTCCAACAAATAAACAACAGATATAATAAAGATGAACAATTGATAAAGCTTGGGTTGCTGAATATTCGATCCCTTTCCCTAAAAGCGCTTATTGTAAATTATATCATTACAGATAATAATCTAGATGTGCAGTGTTTGACAGAAACCTGGCTAAAACCTGACGACTACATTACTTTAAATGAGTCCACCCCCCAAGATTATTGTTATAAACATGAGCCGTGTCTGAAAGGTAAAGGGGGAGGGCTTGCTGTAATTTATAATAATAACTTCAGTATTACTCAGAAGTCTAGTTTCAAATATAATTCCTAAGAAGTTTTGGTGCTTTATGTAACCTAATGTAGTGTACATGATAAAACCTGTTTAACATTTGTGTTAGCTACTGTATACAGGCCACCAGGGCATAATACAGACTTTATCAAAGAATTTGCTGATTTTCTATCAGAGTTAGTACTGGCCGTAGATAAAGTACTAATTGTTGGTGATTTTAATATCCATGTAGATAACGAAAAAGACGCATTGAGATTAGCATTTAAAGACATTCTAAACTCTATTGGAGTTAGGAAACACGTGTCAAGACCCACTCATCGCCATAATCATACTTTAGACCTAATATTGTCACATGGAATAAATGTTGATACCGTTGAAATTCTGCAGCAGAGCGATGACATCTCTGATCATTACCTAGTATCATGTATACTTAATTTAGCTAAGGTTGCAAAGCCGCCCCCTCGCTTAAAAAAATGGCAGGACAATCACTGCCGCTACTAAAGATTGCTTTTTAAATAATCTTCCTCATCAGTATCATCTCCTCAGCATCCCAGATAGCTTAGAAGAACTCGATGTTGCAACAGAAACTATTGACTCTCTCTTTTCCAGTACTTTAGACACAGTTGCTCCCCTGCGCTTAAAGAAGATTAAAGAAAATAGTCCAACGCCGTGGTACAACGAGCACACCTGGGCCCTTAAAACAGCAGGCAGAAAAATGGAGCTCAGCTGGAAGAAAACAAAACTAGAGGTCTTTCGTAATTCGTGGAAAGAGCACATGATCGCATACAGAAAGGCCATAAAAACTGCTAGATCTGCTTATTTCTCGACTCTCTTGGGAGAAAACAAACACAACCCTAGGTATTTATTTGATACAGTAGCTAAATAAACCAAAAAAAAGCTTCAATTTCTGATGTTGGTAAACAGCACAGCAGTAATGACTTTATGAACTTCTTTACATGTAAGAATGATAATATTAGGAAGAAAATGATCTAATATTAATCTACTACAGTATCACATCAGACAGAGCATTGTAGTGTCACTGAGGAAAAATTACACTCATTCACTGCTATAGTCTAATGCAGAATGGTAAATGTCAGTCCCTCCAGAAAAACGTGATTATGGGATAGCATGATTTAATGCATAATCAGCCAAAGTCCGCATATTTATGCGGGGGCCGCATTTTTTCAAATACGCCGCACTTTCGCGGCGTAAATTGCCTATTTCCGCGTGCAAAATATGCGGGGCTAGCATGATTTCATAATCCCCACATTTTCATTGCAAAAAAAGTCATATATATATAAGCAGAAAGTTGACAATTTTTTGTTTACTTCACACAAGAGCCGCCATTTCCCCCTATTGCCATGGGAACGTTTTGAAGTGACGTAATTACCTGGCGTGAACGTCATCGAAAAGCTGCAAATCCCGTGGTGAAACCATAGATATCGGTGAAACCATGATGAAGCACGCAAATTGCCAACAAAAATAACAGCAAAAGGCCGCGCAAAGCAGTTTCCCGGTGTGTTGACCGATTTTAAAACACAGCATCATGAAGCTTCTAAGCGTTATGAATCAGTGAGTCGATTCAGCGGTTTGGATCGCCAAAGTCACGCATTTCAGCAGTTTGACACGCGATTAAAATCTTGAATCGACTCGCTGATTCATAACGCTTTGAAGCTTCATGATCCTGTTTGTTTTTAAATCGGTCATCACTATATAATTCGTTATTTAGGTTTTAGCACAAAAACTATTCTGGTCGCTTCATAAAGTTATTGTATAACCTGCACTGTAGTGAGATGGACTTTGTAACGATGTCTTTAGTACCTTTTATGGGTCTTGAGAGTGCACAGAGTAGCACCTAATTCACCTAATTTCAGGCTATAAGTAAAATTTCAGTAAAAGTGAGTTAATGCCCATCAACACAGCAGCCTTAAATTATCCATTAGCATCCCTGCCTTTCAAATCTTCCTTACAGAGCTTTAGATATTTGGGCATAAATGTGACAAAAAGCTTTTCAGATCTATTTGATCACAATTTTGTCCCGTTGCTTAATCGTCTAACAGGATTTTAATCGTTGGTCTCTTCTTCCTATATCCCTGATTGGTAGGGTTAATTGTATTAAGATGAACGTGCTCCCTAAATTTGTATATTTATTTCAGTGTATCCCTATTTTTATTCCAAAGTCATTTTCAGAAAATCTCTAGTTTTCTCTGGAATAAAAAAACTCCAAAGATCCGGAAAGGCATTCTGCAAGAGACAAAATAGTTGGGTGGTCTGGTTCTTCCTAATTTTCTAACGTATTATTGGGGAGCGAACATACGCTCCTCTCTTTACTGGTTCCATTCAAGCAACCTTATCAATTCCCCATCCTGGCTGTACAATGAGAATGTCTCCTGTAGATCCTCATCCCTGGCTGCCCTTTTATGCCTCCCATATACACTGTCCCCAATTAAATATTCAAACAATATAATTGTAAAAAACTGTCTCAAAATCTGGACCCAATTTTTGTGGCATTTTGGTCTGCATAATATCCCCTTGTAATCCCTAATACATTCTAATCCTTTGTTTCACCCCTCTATTTTGGACAGTGCTTATGCTTCCTGGAGGGACCATGGATTTGATTCTGTTGCTGACCTTTATATTGATAATATTTGTCTCTTTTGATCAGTTTACCTCCCAGTTTAATATTCCCAAAAGCCATTTTTTCAGATATTTTCAAATCCGAGACTTTGTACGTAAAAAAACGTCAACTTTCCAAATAAGCCTCTTCCTTCGGCTTTGGATGTCATTTTGGGTGTCGATCCTTGTATGAAAGGGTCAATTTTTAAGTTAGTGAATATAATTGTTAACTTGCAACCTTCCTCTGATAACCTACACATTGTTTGGTCCCAAGATATCGGTACTGAAATTAATGAGGAGACATGGAAGGCAGTTTTGAACAGAGTTTACTCCTCCTCTCTTTGTGCACATCACAGACTCATACAGTGCAAGATGGTTCATAGGGCTCACTGGTCTAAGACCAGGCTAGCTCGCATTTACCCCTCTATTGACCCGGAATGTGACAGGTGTCACTCTGAATCAGCCACTTTACTTCATATGTACTGGTCCTGCCCTGCCCTGCCCTCCTTTTGGAGGCAAATTTTGTTTCTTTGTCAGCCATTACCTCTGCAGATATTCCAATTTGTCCAATTACTGGTTTATTTCGGGTTTAATTAGGGGCAGGCCTGTATTTCGAATTCCATCTATTTGAAAAAAATAATTGTTTTAAATAAACCGTTTTAAAAGAAAAGCGATAGCGCTCCAGAGGACAGATATCATCAGGGGTGCGGGAAGTGGGGTGGTTTCAAAGGATTGCAAATGCAATGCAATGTTTTGTTCATTTTTAGAATTTAATCATTTATTTGTAATAAACATTTTAAGTGGCCCATTAAAAAGTATTATTTATAAGTTGAATTGTGTTTTTAAAACATACATGAGGTCATATTGTGACAGTTGTGGTGTGCGTGTTGCGGTAATATTTCCTCCAGAGTGAGAGCGCCTTTCTGGAGATTCCGTTCTATTCCGAGCTATTTCCGCTCAGCGCCGCATGCTCAACCCAGAACTCCCTTTGTGACATGCTGGATCAAAATATAGGCCTATCTGAAATAAATAGTAAGGGCTGCCCGACTAAAGTTTTTTTTTTCCTTTTCTAGTAGTTCATTTAAGCCGTTGTTTACACGGCGCTGCCGCCCTCACCTCCACCTCCATGTCATTGTCTGTTATAGGCTATTTGCTTATTATTTATTAAATCCGGGCAATTTAGTTGATAAAACAGAGATTAAAATTAAGATACAATTTATAAAAAAAAAAAAATCACTTTAAAGAAATTTGAGATATATTTGTTGTTCTTTCGTGTTTTATAGACTCGATATAAACACTATAATTTAATTATTTTACTAACCCAACTTATGTGCTTTCTATATTCCACGTGAGGGAAAAAAAAGCTTCCTTCCACTTAAGAAGAGTTGTGTTCCTTTAAGCACTTTTTAATTTAATATATAGCTCTTTACATAAATATTATTTTCTACTTTTTAAAAAAAACTATAATTTCGTTATTTTTCTAACCCAACTAATGCACGCACTTTTCTCAATCCGTTATGGAGCTATTCAATTTTGATTTTGCATATTGTTTTTTAAATGTTCGTTCGAGTAGTTCAAATGACCACTTTACAATATTTCAATAACATAATTTATTTTGAAGCCTATGCTGTTTTCTTGTACAAAATAAAATAGTTTAAGTTAAATGCAGAGTAAGATGTGTAAAAAAGACAAGAGGTTAAGAGATTGTCAAGATCATTTGTGAAGCCTGCCTGACTGATGTATTTTCACAGAATAACACACGTCACATCTCTCATAGACTACAGTATTTAAAATAGCATATATGCATCAGTTATATTCTCAATGTTATTTACAGAACAATCCCTGCAAAGTGTTTAGGTTAAGTATAGAAGAGACCAGGATTGTGCGTCGCACTTGCAAGACGTACAGCGGGGGCGATGGTCACAATGGTTTCGCTCCTTCAGCACAACCCTACTGTACATTACGCTAAACTTGAATGCACATGAAATGAAAGGAAATAATTTTTCCCCGGCCTTAATTTGAGACCAGCCTTTATTTGTTCGTGCTGGCCACGCCCCCGGCCACTATCAGAGGCCCGGCATTTAATTGAGTACAGGCTTTTATTTGAGGAAATACGTTATACCCAAATGAGCCTATATTGTCATAATATTCACTGGTGCCAACCTCAACGCTGCCGTTAAATGCTAAATATGTCCTCTCTTCTTTTCTTTGTCCAACACCAAGACTTGATTCTTGCAACAGAATTATTAGATAAACCTTGATTTAATCTAGATTTCATATGAATCATTATTGTTGCAACCCACCCCTAATGTCTAAACTAAGAAGAGTCAAGAAATAAGTATTTGGTGGAATAACCCTAATTTCCAATCACAACTTTCATGTATCTTGTCATGCTCTCTACCAGTCTCTCATTGCTGTTGGGTAAATTCAAGCAGCTCGGCAGTTTGATGGTTTGTGACTTTCCATCTTCCTCAATCACATTCCAGAGGTTATCAGTGGGGTTCAGGTCTGGAGATTGGGCTTGCCATGATTGTCTTGATCTGGTGGTCCTCCCTCCACACCTTGATTGACCTGGCTGTGTGGCATGGAGCACTGTCCTGTAGGAAAAAACAATCCTTTGGGTTGAGGAACATTGTCAGAGCAGAAGGAAGCAAGTTTACTTCCAGGACAACCTTGTACATGGTGAGTCGTGCAGCCTTCACAAAGATGGATCCGTCTGATTCCAGCCTTACTGAAGAACCCTCAGATCATCACCAATACTCCATAAAATTTCACTGGTGCGAGATCCTGTGGGCTGTAGGGCTCTCCAGATCTCTGTCTAACCATTAGAAGACCGGGTGCTAGGCAAAGCTGAAAACTAGACTCAGAGAAGATCATAATCAGGCATCTCTGTCTTAATGAAGGACGCATAACTCAAGCCACATACACGTTATCCTGGAAGAAAACTTGCTTCCTTCTGCTCAAAGGATTGATTTTTCCCGCAGGACAATGCTCCATGCTACACAGTCAGGCCAATCAAGGTGAGGATAGAGGACCACCAGATCAAGATCCTGTCATGGACAGCCCAAACTCCAGACCTGAAGTCCATGGTCACAAGACATCAAACAAAGCCAAGATGCTTTAATTTTTCTGCCAGGAATTGCAATGTGACAGACTGGTAAAAAGCATGCTTTTTTAAATAAGCAAGTTAAAACATCAGTATAGTATTTTTTTAAAATGAACAAACACATTTTCTTGTAATTGTTCGAGGTCTGAAAACATGGCATCTTTTTGTTATTTTGAGCAGATGCCATTTTCTGCAAATAAATTCACAACATTTTTAGACACTATTTTTACTTGAAATATGGAAGAAATGTTGTCAGTAGATCATACAACAAAACTGAATGAACATTTTACTCAAACACATACATACAAACAGTAAATCCAGAGAAACTGCTAATTTTGTATTGGTCTTTTAATTTTTTTTTATATATGGATATGTTTCCATGTAATCTACTTAAAAAGAATGAACTTACACATACCATTTCTACAATTAAATAATTTATTATACTATGTTTAATACATATTCTATAAACATAATTTAAAATTAGTTGAAAAGTGAGTAACCACTTACAAGGTTAATCTAAAAATGATTGGCGTGGCTGATATCAGTGTATCACTAGTACAAAGATACAAAAATAGTTTGCATTTATAAATACAAAAAACATATAAATAAATACACAGTAAAAGACAGTGTTTGAAATCATAACTGACCTTATGTAATGGACTGGGTCATTCTGTACCAGATCCAGAAGCCACTGCAGTTCAATGGAACTCCTATCAACTGCCAATATACACATAAAATACACTTTTTAAAAGATGTTGATTAACTATAAAGCTCCCCTTCACTGGCCACACAATCACATAGGAATAGTAGCAGAGCTCAATTAATAAAGCTTATGTTTACTTCATGTTTCAGAGAATAGGAAGAGGAATATTAGTCTTGACGAATATATTCATTAATCAAGCTTCACAATATGTGAATAAAATAACAATTTTCAATTTTCAATCTTTTAAAAGAAAAATGTGGTTTAAATTCAAATTACTTCTATAGATACCTCCCATTAAACCTCTAGAAGTCTGAGCTGTTTTGGGGCCCTTTAGAAGTTGACATACTCTTACATTTGTGCTTTTATCAGTTGTTTATAAACATATTAATGGCAAAAGTGTAATTTCACTGTATTCAGCACAAACTGGGCTACCATAATATGTGAGCAACATGTATACATGCTTGAATTTGAGAGAGAAAAATGTTTATGCATGGTTTTTGAAAAAACATTAAAACTTAATGTTTTAAAATTAAGGCCTCAAAACACACAATAGATATGCGTCCACAAGACTTTTGACTAATGGGTGTTGTTGCCTGGAGTTTTTGCCTGAAACTGGTGTGAGAATCATTGAGCCTACTTATTCACATAAAACATATATTCGTTTACAATTTTTGTGAAAGATCATGAAAAATGCTGGGTATTACACCTGAACGACAAAAGAACACATAATAAGTCGCATAATGACCTGCATAATGAATGTGCTTGCAACAGGACAAAGGAAATATATTTTGTAGTTTATTTATAATGTAGTCAACAAAGGCCTATTATATTTTAAATTATCAAAAGATTTGACTACACTGCAAAAAAAACTTATTTAGTTGAAAATTGTACTTATCTAGTAAATGCATCTCGATTTAAGAATGTTTAGATATTTAGACTAGAAACAAGACAAAAATTACTAAGAGCATATATGTTTTTCAAAGTTGTCTCATGCTAAAAAAATAAATAATAAATAATTAAAATTAAGATACAATTTATACAAAATGAAATTCACTTTAAAGAAAGCAATTCACTTTCTACAAAACAAAACTCCAGAATAATTTCTGACAAACTTTGATATTAAATAAAAAAAAATAACATTAGGCTATAATAGTTAAACATCAATATGATGTTGAAACAAATTGATGTGTTTGTTTGAGTTGATGTGTGGGCATTGACGCATGGATCGCCTCAGTAACTGAATCTCAAAGAACGCGCGCGACTGACATCACTCTCTTTTCAAACAGATTACATAAACACAAAATAAATGTTTTTGATTTACATTTAAAACCTGACATTTCAACGTTACTTTAGACATATGTCTCTAGCTTCGTGAATACTTGTCTCACAAACATGAGTTCCTTTTCTGAAGACTATCGGAATGAACGTCTTTGACAGAGAGGCTGCAGATCGCGCATCATGTTTGTTTTCTTTATTTTGCAAAAAGCAAAATATTTTGTTTTTATTGTGACTGTACACATACACACACACACACAAAAAAATAGAAACTTAAAGGATTAGTTCACTTTTAAATAAACTTTTGCTGATAATTTACTCACCCCCATGTCATCCAAGATGTCCATGTCTTTCTTTCTGCAGTCAAAAATAAATTTGGCTTTAAATGATACCAAATGATGAATAACGGTCTTATCTAGCGAAACGATCAGTTTCTGCGAGAAACCGAGCAGTATTTATGCTACTATTTTACCTCTTTTCAGACGAATGTGATCATCTCTGAGCTCTGCCATTACTTCCGCTAAGTGAGATCAAAATAAGAGCGTGGTCATAGATATATCGATCGTAGATGCCCAATTCTATTGATCCGTACAAGCGCTAATTAGATATCTACATATACACTCACCTAAAGGATTATTAGGATCACCTGTTCCAATTTCTCATTAATGCAATTATCTAATCAACCAATCACATGGCAGTTCCTTCAATGCATTTAGGGGTGTGGTCCTGGTCAAGACAATCTCCTGAACTCCAAACTGAATGTCAGAATGGGAAAGAAAGGTGATTTAAGCAATTTTGAGCATGGCATGGTTGTTGGTGCCAGACGGGCTGTCTGAGTATTTCACAATCTGCTCAGTTACTGGGATTTTCACACACAAACATTTCTAGGGTTTACAAAGAATGGTGTGAAAAGGGAAAAACATCCAGTATGCGGCAGTCCTGTGGGCGAAAATGCCTTGTTGATGCTAGAGGTTAGAGGAGAATGGGCCGACTGATTCAAGCTGATAGAAGAGCAACTTTGACTGAAATAACCACTCGTTAAAACCGAGGTATGCAGCAAAGCATTTGTGAAGCCACAACACGCACAACCTTGAGGCGGATGGGCTACAACAGCAGAAGACCCCACCAGGTACCCCTCATCTCCACTACAAAAAGGAAAAAAAGGCTACAATTTGCACGAGCTCACCAAAATTGGACAGTTGAAGACTGGAAAAATGTTGCCTGGTCTGATGAGTCTCGATTTCTGTTGAGACATTCAGATGTTCACAAACAGAATGAGAACATGGATCTATCATACCTTGTTACTACTGTGCAGGCTGGTGGTGGTGGTGGTGTAATGGTGTGGGGGATGTTTTCTTGGCACACTTTAGGCCCCTTAGTGCCAATTGAGCATCGTTTAAATGCCACGGCCTACCTGAGCATTGTTTCTGACCATATCCATCCCTTTATGACCACCATGTACCCATCCTCTGATGACTACTTCCAGCAGGATAATGCACCATGTCACAAAGCTTGAATCATTTCAAATTGGTTTCTTGAACATGACAATGAGTTCACTGTACTAAAATGGCCCCCACAGTCACCAGATCTCAACCCAATAGAGCATCTTTGGGATGTGGTGGAACGGGAGCTTCGTGCCCTGGATGTGCATCCGAAAAATCTCCATCAACTGCAAGATGCTATCCTATCAATATGGGCCAACATTTCTAAAGAATGCTTTCAGCACCTTGTTGAATCAATGCCACATAGAATTAAGGCAGTTCTGAAGGTGAAAGGGGGTCAAACACAGTATTAGTATGGTGTTCCTAATAATCCTTTAGGTGAGTGTACATCTATGACCACGCTCGTATTTTGACCTCACATAGCGGAAGTTATGGCGGAGCTCAGAGATAATCACATTCGTCTGATAAGAGGCAAAATAATAGCATAAATACTGTTCGGTTTCTCACTGAAACTGATCGTTTCACTAGATAAGACCCTTATTCATCGTCTGGTATCGTTTGGTATCGTTTAAAGCCCTTTGAAGTTGCATTGAAACTGTCATTTGGACCTTGAACTGTTTGGGGCCCATTGAAGTCCATTATATGGAGAAAAACCCTGGACTGTTTTCATCCAAAATCTTAATTTCTTTTTGAATGCAGAAAGAAAGACATGGAGATCTTGGATGACATGGGAGTGAGTAAATTATCAGCAAAAGTTTATTTAAAAGTGAACTAATCCTTTAACAGTTATTTGAGTCTCTTTGGCACTGATAAGAAAAAAAGCGAGTTGATCGCACCAGCGCGACCGCCGACTCGAGGGGGTTAAACTAATTTTTTTATCAGAAAATAAAAAACTGTTTGATCCAAACAATAATGCAATCATCAAAATAATCACTTCTGCCAAAAATTCTCAACCAATGGAGAAGATTATTATTTCAAAGTTGCATAAACCTTTGATTCACAAACCTTTGATTAACATCACTCAATCAATCAATCATTAACATTCCCTATACAGTAAGGAGAGAAGGAAAAAAGAAAGCTGTACTACAATAACAACTGAAGAATGGGAAAACATAAGTAAATTGCAATGGGCAACTTCCCAAACCTCATACTGTAGGGTATTTTGCTGGAGGAATACTATCAGTTTTTTCTTTACTCTAAAAGAGAAATGTTCTTTTTTAGGTAACAAGATTTTGGAGGCAATGTGGTTCTCTTGTTGCTAATCATTACCACATATTTTGGGATTGTCCTAATATCAAATGTTTTAGGGAAGATATCCAGTTTTAGAAAAGATTCTAGGTACTTCAATTGATTTCAGCTTTGAGGTACTCTACTGAGGCAAGGCCTCAATTATCTCCTGGGAAAGTAGAAGCAAATACAATATAATAATAATATATGCATCACTGATGTTTTCTATTTATTTACTTTACTTTCTATTGCTTTACTGGAAAGCCTTGAATAGACTCTCTCAACGCTCATGGTTGGCTTTTCAACTCCATTTTCCACATAAAACTTTAACTGCCAATTTGTCACTAACTATATAAAACTAAGAGAAATAAACATGCCTTTAAGGTTTTATGTATAAACTTGAATAGTTCCTTGTATTCGACAAAGGTCTGAGCTAATGCACTGTCTAGGAAATGTATTGCTGTACTGATGAAAATGAAGGTGGATTCAATTTCATTGACAATGAGACCTACTGTGTGCTATTAGGCCTTTACAATGCAGACTTTAAAGACAAAAAAATACTAAATAGTTCCAGAACAGCTAAATTGTCCCAGTTTTCATAACCAGAAAGAAAAAGGTGGAAAGAGTGAGTGGTTAAACGAAAGAGTGTGTACCTCTTGTATAGTCTACTACAGCCTCCAGTGCTGCAATCCTCACATCCACAAAGTGGCCATACTGAGCGTAGGTCTTGAACAGGCTGGGGTCACTGGGGATGTGTCCGTTCCTCTGTAGCATGCGTATGGCCCGCAAGCAACTACAGTACAGAATTATGACAAAATATACAAACACATACATATATAAATATATACACACATACATATAAATATATTTTATTACGCGCATACTGTAGTAACCACCGATGTTCAAATGCTTGCATGACGTGCGAAAACAACATGAGAGTGAGTAAATGCAGAATTTGGATTTACAGTTTGGGAATAGTCATTTTGACATGCTTTCTTGCGATTAGAACTGTGATTGATTGCATTGATCATCTGAAGCACACACGCTGCCGGAACGGCACTCCTCAAAGTGAAAGCACAAACATCATTTAAATCACCAGATCACATTTAATTTTAGTAGTATAATTATTCCAAGCATTTTAGATGGTTTATTCTTATATGTATAGTGCATTAATAGCGGGAGAGGCAGGACTGGGCGAGCACTGGGAGAGTCTGGGTGTGCACGGTTTAAGATCCAATGCCTGCTTTGAAAGAGCGAGTACTGTGTGAGGGAAAAAAATAAAAGTCAAGTCAACTTTATTTATATATAAATAAATAATATATATATATATATATATATATATATATATATATATATATATATATATATATATATATATATATATATATATATATATATATATATATATATATATATATATATATACATATATATATATATATATACATATATTTAAAAATATACATATATTTATATATATAATTAAGACATTATTTTTACATTGCAGATGTTTTTACAATTTACAATGTTTCAAAGCAGCTTCACAGTGTTAAACAGGAAAATAATACAACAGAATTTTATTCAGCTGTACAGCCGCTCTGGAGAAAACGGTGATGTCATCAGCTCATTTCAATTATCATACAGTGACAATGTGAGCATTAGATCAGTAATTAGATCAAAAAACTTTTTTTTTTGTAATTTTGTTTACATAGTTTCAGGTTTTTATCACGATTTGTATCGAATCGTGACATGAGTGTATCGTTACACCCCACAATTATATATATATATATATATATATATATATATATATATATATATATATATATATATATATATATATATATATATATATATATATATATATATATATATATATATATATATATATATATATATATATATATATATATATATATATATATATATATATATATTAGGGGTGTAACAATACACTTATGTTTCCCAATGAGGGAAGGGGGTGAGAAGGCCAAAGTTTTTCGTTACTGAAAAATACAATGCATTAAAACACAAGCACTATTAATAGGGGTGAGTAGTATTGCAAAAATTACCATTTTTTTCAGGTATGATCACAATCTTATGATTCATGTTTGCTATTAATATTATTTTGCAAGCCACTGAACAGTACAGCCAAACTAATTTCCCTATTTTTAAAATGTTGCCTTACAAGGTAACACAAGAATTACAGACCAAAGAAGGCATGGGCTAAAATCTTACTTCATTATTTTATCTTTATTATTTAAAAAAATCTACAAATTACAAATAAAAAAACAAATATAACATAACATACAAATTAAATAGTGCTTTAATTTTCTATCTTCACCGTTTACAGTAGAACTATTTATTAGTATTATACTACGGTTTTACTATCATTAGCCTATTATATCTGCTGCCAACTTATGAGATAATATTAAAAATATCTGACAGTTTTTCCCCATGGTATCGACGTCAAACTTGTGGCCAGTGAAAATATTGAATGGCTAGTAACTTTGGAAAACCACTAGCCAGAGTGGCTGGTGAGAAAAAAAGTTAATGTTAAGCCCTGTAACAGTATATATAAGAAAACCTGTGCCCCCAATTTATTGATATTAAACACAACAGTGACCCTGGAATAAACTAAAACCAATAAAATGTGAAAACACGCTAATTGTTTTCTTGCATTACAGGAGGCCCATCTAAATTTCCACAAAACACATGCATATGAAGGGAACACAAACCTGATTGTTATGGTGTTACGGTAGCTTGGCAGCAGCTTTTCCATGTTAAGGAAGCGTGTGATTTCCTCCAAGATCAGCCGAACATCTGCATTCAAGTTGTCCACTGTGCGCACCTCATTATTAATGCTGATGGCAGGAGTCAGTGAATTTGTCAGGGCATCAATCAGCTCAGCACGATAGTAATTATCAGAAAACTGCAGTGGGAAAAAAAACAATTACTACTGTTGAGTGATGCTTCCGCTGACAAGTCATTTGTCAATAATTACAGCAATATATAGAAAAACCATGAACTTTCAGCATGAGATCAATTGGAACACTTACATGTAGCCTTCTACCTTTGGCTAAAATGCACACATACTTTCACTAATATGCTTTCTACATATTGCTTTTCTTTGCTTTATTACCTTGTTCTTCCGGTTGTCATTGTATTTTATGAGGTCCAGTATAAAGCTCAGGACCTCTTTGGGACAAAGGTTCTGAACATCTCTGAGCAGAGCCATGGCCACAGGCATAGTCTACAAGAAAAGAATAGTCAAGTCTACTTTAGTGTTATTCTAGCAATATAAAGTATACAGCTGAGGAAAATATTGTTTCACCAGCACTGCATCGCAACACAAAAATGCATTAACCACAAATTTAAAAAATGGCTCCTCATCTTCATCAGTGAATTTTCTTCACTGACATGTATGACTGGGTTCGCAAGGACCAACTGTTGTCCATTGATACTTTTTGTTGAGGTTAAGAATCAGATGATACCTTTTGCAGGAAGTAGCTCTGGAAATTAATGAAGTTGTTGGTCTTGACAATATTTGGGCAGCTTTTGCAGCAGAACATGCGTGTAAAGAGAGACTTCATGGCTGGGGGGCCAGTCCAGGTGCTCATCATGGAATTAGCAATCTAACAAAGGGCAACACAGATATTTCAAATACACGTCATTTTAAACAGTAGGGGTACTGTTTCATATCTATAATTTCAAACAGCATGGGAATTCAACTGCACAACAAGAAAACAATATAATGCTAATAAGGCATGTGGAGTGTTAACTAGTGCTGGGCGGTATACCGGTTCATACCGAATACCGGTATTTATTTTTGTTATGATATTAATTTTGATGATACCGCAATACCGGTGTATGTCGCATTCGGACATTCGGAACGAGGCTCAACGCGTCACTGTTTGAGAGCGAACCCATTTCACTTTTGTATTGTAGTGAGAGCACAACAGAGATTGCATCACAACCTATGGCTGAATCCGAAATCACCCCCTAAAGCCTAATTCACTATTCCCTACGTTATCCACTAATATAGTTCACTTGAAAGAGTGAATGAAAACGAGTGAGTGAAGTCGGACAGCCGTTGTGTGTATATCGGCTGTACACTCGTTATTGTGGTGCAATGTGGAATAGAATGAGTGCACTCAATAACGTCCACTATGGTTTCAGACACCGCTACATATGGCTGTCCCTTCAAATAATGCCCTATCTGAGGGTATAGGGGGCGATTTGGGATTCAGCCCTGGATTACAGCGGAGAATTCAAACTACACGCGGCACACGAGAGAGTGGTTTCTGCACGGAGCGCCGTGATTAGATTAACATTCTCCACATGGATCATATTATAGCACATATAGACCGGCGCGAGCGCGTTTAAGTTTTTTATGGACATATTTCATATACTCTAGTGCGCTAAACATAAACCAGCAGCGTGTATGCGCACATATTTCATCACGTCTTCTTCAAATGAAATGTAACGCTATGCAAATGACACTGATACAACAGTATGTCTGATCAAGATCGTGATGACACGATGGGTTTTCTGCTACACGGAAGACAATGATGTAAGTTAATAAATAGACTGACAATTCAAAGAAGAATGGGCAAAAAAGTAACTGCTTTATTCTTTCTGTGTTAAACTGTCATTTGTTCAGAAACTGTAGACTCTTAAATGCATTGCAAATATCCTTAGACCTTTTAAATGTTCTTCCGCGTTTCTCCCTCGTTTTGTCAGTTTGTTGCTATATTGACCAATTTACAGCCTACGTCACACTGACGTCATGCAGGTTCAACTGCGCATGTCGGTTGCAAAAGACAATCTGAAAAATGTTATAATGTATGAAACAAATCGTGCTTTAGGCTATACATATAACAACAGTTGAATGATTTCAGTAAATAAGCGGTTACATTTGATTAAATGTTTGATTAACCCCTTAAACCCGAAGTGTCCCAGCCCCGGGACACCCCCCCGCGAAAAAAATTTGCGGGGGGGTTACTAAGCAACTACTGAATGTAATAACATAAAATAGGTATCATTTTAAAGCTTAGAATCTCAGCTTTTCAATGCATCTATCCATTTTGGGATACTCTAAACGAGCGCTGAGTTATTCATCTAAATCGGAGTGTACCGCCCGCGGGCGCCACCTAGCTGTGAAAAAATTAATTGTCATATATTTCAAAACTACTGCATTGATCAACACAAAATAGGTGTCATTTGAAAGCTGAGAGTCTAAACTTTAAAATGAATGTAGCCATTATGATTATCTCCAAAGTAGTGTTGAGTTATTTGCTGATAAAATGAAAAAAAAAAAATCATAATTGATGGGGGGGGGGGGGATTATTATGTACTTCAATGTGTCAAAACCATCATACAGCTCAGATAGTCATGTGTCATATGTCATTTGAAAGGTCTCACTGAGTAGAACACAACAAGCCTAATAGTTTTGGGCTTTGACTGAATTTTCAGCAAGTTTTTGTCAGTTAAGTCCTGCAAGACCCATATGTAAATAATATACTGATGCGGCATTCACGTGGCGTTTTTCACTCGTCTCTTCATGAAACGTGGAAAATGGCACATCGTTATTTACAGCAGACTCTCACGATTAAAAAGAGACCAATGACACCATAATCCATCTCTTAGATCTTAAAATATCCCTCGTTAAAGTAGAACACAAACAAAACAGCACCAAGCCAATGAGCGGAGTAAAAGAAAGCAGTTGCTAACACTTGGCGTTTTCACTCATAACTTCATGAAACATGACCCGATCGTTAAAAATGACACATCCCTATTTACAGCAGACTCTCACGATTAAAAAGAGACCAATGATACCATAATCCGTCTTTTAGATCTTAAATTGGTGTATGTCACTCAGAAAACAACAGTTTTAAAAATGCTTTCGGGAGTCAAGGTCTGAACAAAAAGGCTACCTTTGTTCCAAATGCTGTAACTTTGGACTACTTTATGCTATCACCACAAAATTAACATTAACACATTAACACAGAATTAACCTGCTACCGTATTGTCTTCCTGAGTTATTGCATGTAAAATAAGAAAAATATGAAAAATTATAAAAAAAAAAAAAAAAAATGTTTTGTCTTTTATCAGCAGTTTCTCAGCAATAGATTGTCCAAATGTAATAAAATTTATATTTTCTAAAAATATAGAAAGTTTGCTAACACATGATATATACTTTTTGACTCTCCTTGTTGTAGTTTTGAAGTTATGAGTCTTTAAATCTGTGTATGTCATTCAGACAAAAAATCTCTAAAAATGCCTTCAGGGCTTAAGGGGTTAAATTGCTGACACTGAATGAAAATAATGAAAATTTGAGAGAAATTTGAGAAAGTTTAAGATTAAGTGTAAGATATTTTTTATTTTCAAAATGTAGGCTATACACTCACCTAAAGGATTATTAGGAACACCATACTAATACTGTGTTTGACCCCCTTTCGCCTTCAGAACTGCCTTAATTCTACGTGGCATTGATTCAACAAGGTGCTGAAAGCCTTCTTTAGAAATGTTGGCCCATATTGATAGGATAGCATCTTGCAGTTGATGGAGATTTGTGGGATGCACATCCAGGGCACGAAGCTCCCGTTCCATCACATCCCAAAGATGCTCTATTGGGTTGAGATCTGGTGACTGTGGGGGCCATTTTAGTACAGTGAACTCATTGTCATGTTCAAGAAACCAATTTGAAATGATTCAAGCTTTGTGACATGGTGCATTATCCTGCTGGAAGTAGCCATCAGAGGATGGGTACATGGTGGTCATAAAGGGATGGATATGGTCAGAAACAATGCTCAGGTAGGCCGTGGCATTTAAACGATGCTCAATTGGCACTAAGGGGCCTAAAGTGTGCCAAGAAAACATCCCCCACACCATTACACCACCACCACCACCAGCCTGCACAGTAGTAACAAGGTATGATAGATCCATGTTCTCATTCTGTTTGTGAACATCTGAATGTCTCAACAGAAATCGAGACTCATCAGACCAGGCAACATTGTTCCAGTCTTCAACTGTCCAATTTGTGTGAGCTCATGCAAATTGTAGCCTCTTTTTCCTTTTTGTAGTGGAGATGAATGGTACCCGGTGGGTTCTTCTGCTGTTGTAGCCCATCCGCCTCAAGGTTGTGCGTGTTGTGGCTTCACAAATGCTTTGCTGCATACCACGGTTGTAACGAGTGTTTATTTCAGTCAAAGTTGCTCTTCTATCAGCTTGAATCAGTCGGCCCATTCTCATCTGACCTCTAGCATCAACAAGGCATTTTCGCCCACAGGACTGCCGCATACTGGATGTTTTTCCCTTTTCACACCATTCTTTGTAAACCCTAGAAATGGTTGTGCGTGAAAATCCCAGTAACTGAGCAGATTGTGAAATACTCAGACCGGGCCGTCTGGCACCAACAACCATGCCACGCTCAAAATTGGTTAAATCACCTTTCTTTCCAGATAGATAGATAGATAGATAGATAGATAGATAGATAGATAGATAGATAGATAGATAGATAGATAGATAGATAGATAGATAGATAGATAGATAGATAGATAGATAGATAGATAGATAGATAGATAGATAGATAGATAGATAGATAGATAGATAGATAGATAGATAGATAGATAGATAGATAGATAGATAGATAGATAGATAGATATTCAATTCAATTTCAATTCAATTCACTTTATTGTCACACAGCTATATACACAAGTGCAACAGCAGGTGAAATTCTTGGTGCAGTTCCGAGCAACATAGCAGTCAAGACATGACATGTACAACATTTAAGCAACAACAGATTACACATCTGATGCGCACACAATTACTCACAGCACAGTAAACTCTACAATAAACAATAAATAATTTACACAATGTGAGTGTAGTTCTCACAGCTTTAGCCAATATACACATACTTACAATATACATATACTTTAAACAATATACACTAAACATACATTAAACAGTATACATTACGCTATAATAATAATAATAATATACAATGTACAGTATACATTATTATTCACAGTAGAGATCCAATTATGTACAATAGGTGCTATATGATAAATGATAAATAATAAATGATACATAAATGTGTATATAATGTGTGTGTATCTACAGTGGGTTGTGCGGAGTGATATTCTGTCCAGTGTGTGTTATGATCCTGATGGATCAGGAGTTAAGTAGTCTGATTGCTTGTGGGAAGAAGCTGTTCTGGAGTCGGCTGGTGCGTGTTCTAATGCTGCGGTACCGTCTGCCTGATGGCAGCAGTGAGAGCAGCCCATGGTTCGGGTGGCTAGAGTCTCTGATGATCCTCTGAGCTCTCTTCACACACCGCCTGGCGTAAATGTCCTGGAGGGAGGGAAGCTCACCTCCGATGATGCAGCTGGCCGTGCGCACTACCCTTTGCAGGGCTTTGCGGCTGCGGGCGGTACTGTTGCCGTACCAGGTGGTGATGCAGCCAGTCAGCAGGCTCTCGATGGTGCTGCTGTAGAAGCGTGTGAGGATGTGGCGGTTCATTCCAAACCTCCTCAGCCGTCGCAGGAAGAAAAGGCGCTGATGAGCCTTCTTCACAACGGCCTCAGAGTGGACGGACCATGAGAGTTCCTCTGTGATGTGGACACCGAGGAACTTGAAGCTGCTGACTCTCTCCACCGGTGCTCCATCGATGGTGATGGGGCGGTGTTCTCTCTCATTCCTCCTGAAGTCGACCACCAGCTCCTTGGTCTTGCTGACGTTGAGGGAGAGGTTGTGCTCCTGACACCACCGTGTCAGAGTGTGCACCTCCTCTCTGTAGGCCGTTTCATCATTGTCGGTGATAAGACCTACCACCGTCGTATCGTCAGCAAACTTGATGATGGTGTTGGAGCTGTGGGTAGCCACACAGTCATGTGTGTACAGGGAGTACAGGAGTGGGCTGAGAACACAACCCTGAGGGGCTCCAGTGTTGAGAGTCAGTGATGAGGAGATGTTACTGCCCATTCTGACCACCTGGCGTCTGTTTGACAGGAAGTCCAGGATCCAGCTGCATAACAGGCTGTTTAAGCCTAGAGCCCGGAGTTTAATGTCAAGTATGGAGGGCACAATGGTGTTGAATGCTGAGCTGTAGTCCACAAACAGCATTCTCACATACGTGTTCCTCTTTTCCAGGTGGGAGAGAGCAGTGTGTATTGTAGATGAAATGGCATCGTCAGTGGAGCGGTTTGTGCGGTATGCAAACTGCAGTGGGTCCAGTGAGGGGGGGAGAACAGAGCAGATGTGGTTTCTGACTATTCTTTCAAAGCATTTGCTGATGATGGGGGTCAGAGCAACAGGACGCCAGTCGTTTAAGCAGGTGGTTTTTGACTGCTTAGGTACAGGAACAATAGTGGACGTTTTAAAGCATGTGGGGACCACAGACAGGGAGAGGGACAGGTTAAAAATGTCCGTGAAAACTCCAGCCAGTTGGTGCGCGCACGCTCTGATCACACGGCCGGGAATGCCGTCTGGACCCGCTGCTTTACGGACATTCACCCGCCGGAAGGATCGGGTTACATCCGCTAAAGATACGGAGAGTGCACCAACCTCTGTATCTTCAGCCGCGAGCTCTCTCTCCGCGAGGGCGGTGTTAGTTCCCTCAAAGCGAGCATAGAAGGTGTTTAGCTCGTCCGGGAGAGAGGCAGCGGTGTTCACGGTGGAGTTTGTGTTCCCTTTATAGTCCGTGATGGTGTTAATTCCCCTCCACATGCTTCTGGAGTCGGTGGTGTTGAACTGTCCTTCAATCTTGTCCCTGTACTGCCGTTTTGCTGCTCTGATGGTTTTCCGGAGGGCATAACTTGCTTGTTTATGCTCCTCCGCATTACCGGAGTTAAAGGTGAAGGTTCGCGCATTGAGTGCCGCGCGAACATCCCCGTTTAGCCACGGCTTCTGGTTAGGGTACAGCCGAATTGTTTTGGTCGGAACAACGTCATCTACGCACTTCCTGATGAAACACGTTACGCTATCAGCGTAGACCTCGATGTCGTCATCAGAGGCCGACCGGAACATCTCCCAGTCCGCGTGATCAAAACAGTCCTGTAGCATAGAATCTGATTGGTCCGACCAGCACTGGATGGTTCTGAGGGCGGGTGCTTCCTGTTTGAGTCTTTGCCTATAAGCGGGCAAAAGGAGGATTGACGCGTGATCTGATTTGCCGAATGGTGGGCGTGGGAGTGATTTGTATCCATCCTTGAAGGGGGAGTAACAGTGGTCTAAAACACGGTTCCCTCGCGTGTTGAAGCTAACATGTTGGTGGTATTTGGGTGCGATGCGCTTGAAGTTGGCTTTGTTAAAGTCTCCGGTCACAATAAACGCAGCGTCAGGATGCGCGGTTTCCTGCTCACTCACTGTCCTATACAGTTCCTTTAGTGCCCGGTCTGTGTCGGCTTGCGGGGGAATATACACAGCTGTGATGATGACCGCGGTGAATTCCCTCGGTAGCCAGAATGGTCGGCACAGAACCATGAGAAATTCCAGATCAGGAGAACAGAAAGACTTGATAGAATGTACGTTCCTCTGATCACACCAGGATCGGTTGATCATAAAACATACACCCCCGCCTTTGCTTTTCCCTGAGAGATCTTTTTCTCTGTCCATTCGATGCACGGAGAACCCCGTGGTTTCGATGGCCGAATCTGGAATCTCAGCGGACATCCAGGTTTCTGTAAGGCAGATAATGCAGCAGTCCCTCGTGTCTCGCTGGAAAGAGATCCGCGCTCTCAGCTCGCAGAGTTTATTGTCCAGAGACTGAACATTAGCCAGTAAAATACTGGGAAGCGGGGGTCGGTTTGCGCGGCGTCTAACTCTGATAAGTACACCGGCTCTCTTCCCTCTTCTCCGGCGTTTGCGTGGTCGGGCCGTCCAGACAAAGGGATCCGATGCTGTGTTTGTAAGCAGCGTGTCGTCACTGAAGAATTTAAAGTCCGGTTTTCGGTGTGCGATTGCCGAACCAATGTCCAAAAGTGTCTGTCTGTCGTACTTAGTAAGGCAGACAACATCCAAGACGAAAAACATAAGAACTATAAACAGAACAAACAAAAAACTACAATGTTCCAGCGGAGCTCGCAACGTAGCAGCCATCCTCGGCGCCATTCCAGTCCGATAGATAGATAGATAGATAGATAGATAGATAGATAGATAGATAGATAGATAGATAGATAGATAGATAGATAGATAGATAGATAGATAGATAGATAGATAGATAGATAGATAGATAGATAGATAGATAGATAGATAGATAGATAGATAGATAGATAGATAGATAGATAGATAGATAGATAGATAGATAGATAGATAGATAGATAGATAGATAGATAGATAGATAGATAGATAGATAGATAGATAGATAGATAGATAGATAGATAGATAGATAGATAGATAGATAGATAGATAGATAGATAGATAGATAGATAGATAGATAGATAGATAGATAGATAGATAGATAGATAGATAGATAGATAGATAGATAGATAGATAGATAGATAGATAGATAGATAGATAGATAGATAGATAGATAGATAGATAGATAGATAGATAGATAGATAGATAGATAGATAGATAGATAGATAGATAGATAGATAGATAGATAGATAGATAGATAGATAGATAGATAGATAGATAGATAGATAGATAGATAGATAGATAGATAGATAGATAGATAGATAGATAGATAGATAGATAGATAGATAGATAGATAGATAGATAGATAGATAGATAGATAGATAGATAGATAGATAGATAGATAGATAGATAGATAGATAGATAGATAGATAGATAGATAGATAGATAGATAGATAGATAGATAGATAGATAGATAGATAGATAGATAGATAGATAGATAGATAGATAGATAGATAGATAGATAGATAGATAGATAGATAGATAGATAGATAGATAGATAGATAGATAGATAGATAGATAGATAGATAGATAGATAGATAGATAGATAGATAGATAGATAGATAGATAGATAGATAGATAGATAGATAGATAGATAGATAGATAGATAGATAGATAGATAGATAGATAGATAGATAGATAGATAGATAGATAGATAGATAGATAGATAGATAGATAGATAGATAGATAGATAGATAGATAGATAGATAGATAGATAGATAGATAGATAGATAGATAGATAGATAGATAGATAGATAGATAGATAGATAGATAGATAGATAGATAGATAGATAGATAGATAGATAGATAGATAGATAGATAGATAGATAGATAGATAGATAGATAGATAGATAGATAGATAGATAGATAGATAGATAGATAGATATAGTCGGGAACGCGGATTGACAACAGACACGGAAAAGAAGACAATGCTGAATAAAGTCGTAGTTTTTGTTATTTTTGGAACAAAATGTATTTTCGATGCTTCAAAAAATTCTACCTAACCCACTAATGTCACATGGACTACTTGATGATGTTTTTATTACCTTTCTGGACATGGACAGTATAACGTACATACATTTTCAATGGAGGGACAGAAAGCTCTCGGACTAAATCGAAAATATCTTAAACTGTGTTCCGAAGATGAACGGAGATCCTACAGACACTCTTTGCTCCACTCTAACATCTTGCTTAGACAGCTTATGTCCCGTTTCATCCATGCCAGCCCGCACCACCCCCTCTGCCCCCTGGCTGTCTGATGTTCTCCGCAAACATCGCTCTGGACTCCGGGCGGCAGATAGGAAGTGGCGCAAAACTAAAAACACTACTGACCTTACCCTTTATCAGTCTCTCGCTTCTTTCTCTGCTAATGTCTCCACTGCTAAAACTTCATACTACCACAACAAAATCAACAACTGCTCTGACTCTCTCTGCACTTTTCAAAACATTCTCTTTGCTCCTTTGCACCCCCCCCCCCCCTCCCCTTCATCAACTCTTACAGCTGATGACTTTGCATCATTTTTCACAAACAAAACCTCCTCCATCAGCAGCCAATTCTCCACACCACAAACCGACATGCAGATCTCAACAACCATCACACACGCTCCTCTCCTTCTCTCTGCTCTCCGAAGCAGATCCCCACTATCCCCACCCACCTCCTTCAGGCCATTTCTTCTTCTGTTACTCCTGCACTCACTCACATTGTCAACACAGTCAACTGAGACTGCCCTGCTCTCGGTTACGGAGGCATTGAGACAGGCAAGAGCAGCTTCCAAATCCACAGTACTTATCTTACTGGATTTGTCTGCTGCTTTTGACACAGTTAATCACCAGATCCTCCTGTCAACTCTCATGAAGATGGGCAGGAACTCTCAGGAACTGCTCTGCAGTTGTTCAAGTCTTACCTCTCAGGTAGGTCCTTCAGGGTGTCATGGAGAGGTGAAGTGTCTAAGTCACATTATCTAGCTACTGGAGTTCCCCAGGGCTCAGTGCTTGGATCACTTCTCTTCTCCATCTACATGTAATCACTGGGATCTGTCATTCAGAAACATGGCTTTTCCTATCACTGCTATGCCGACGACACTCAACTCTACTTCTCATTTCAACCAGATGATCCCGCGGTTGCTGTTCGGATCGCTGCCTGCCTAACAGACATTTCTGCCTGGATGAAGGAACATAACCTGCAACTCAACCTTGCAAAGACAGAACTGCTTGTGGTCTCAGCCAACCCAGCACTTCACCACAATCTCTCCATTCAGCTAGGATCATCAACCATAACTCCGTCCAGGACAGCCAGGAACCTTGGAGTTGTGATTGATGATCAGCTAAAATTCACTGACCACAACACTGCAACAACCCGGTCCTGCAGATTTGCGTTATACAACATTAGGAAGATTAGAACCTTCCTATCAGAGCAGGCCACACAACTCCTGGTCCAAGCGCTTTTTTTCTCCAGACTGGACTACTGTAACGCTCTTCTAGCGAGCCTTCCGGCATGCACTATCAAACCCTTGCAACTGATCCAGAATGCAGAGGCGAGGGTGGTCTTTAACGAGCCGAAGAGAGCGCACGTCACGCCTCTCTTCACCAGTCTGCACTGGCTGCCAATAGCCGCTCAAATCAAATTCAAGGCACTGGTGCTCGCCTTCAAAGCAACCACTGGCTCTGCACCAATATACCTAAACTCGCTTGTTCAGACTTACACACCCTCCAGGAGCTTACGTTCTGCCAGTGGACGACGCCTTGTGGAGTATATAACTACAATATATAAACCACTTATATATTGCTTAATATAAGTAAAAAGTTCTCAAGTAATTAAGTAATCACGTAAACGGTCAGTAATAAAACAAGAACCTATAAACAAATGACAATAGGACAAATAGGTACAACATAAAGATAAATATCCAAACAGGGCTTTAATTTTAAGTACCATTTTTCCCCTGTTTATGTTGTTTGTATAACATTAACACACAGGAGCGGGTATAGGCTATATTAGTTTGCTTTCACAGTAAAGAAATCTTTAAAAGGTCCCGTTCAAGATGGCGAGTCAAGATGGCGCCGAGGATGGCCGCTACGTCGCGAGCTCTGCTGAAACATTGTAGTTTTTTGTTTGTTCTGTTTATAGTTTTTGTGTTTTTTGTCTTGGATGTTGTCTGCCTTACTACGTACGACAGACAGACACTTTTGGACATTGGTTCGGCAATCGCACACCGAAAACCGGACTTTAAATTCTTCAGTGACGGACCGCCGTTTACAAACACAGCAGCGGATCCCTTTGTCTGGACGGCCCGACCGCGCAAACGCGGCCGGAGAAGAGGGAAGAGAGCCGGCGTACTCATCAGAGTAAGACGCCGCGCAAACCGACCCCCGCTTCCCAGTATTTTACTGGCAAATGTTCAGTCTCTGGACAATAAACTCTGCGAGCTGAGAGCGCGGATCTCTTTCCAGCGAGACACGAGGGACTGCTGCATTATCTGCCTTACAGAAACTTGGATGTCCGCTGAGATTCCAGATTCGGCCATCGAAACCATGGGGTTCTCCGTGCTAGGGATGGCGAAAACTAAACATTTTCTTGACCGACCACCGAGCCTCATTAGCCGGTTGAAACCGGTTAACCGATTAGTTAAAAAAATAAGCTGCGCTATTTGAAATAACAGCCGCAACTCGCGAGCCGCGCCTGCAATTTCGCAACTCTGTCGCATCTCTCTGCCTCCCGCTCTCTCACACACACACACACACTCACACACACACACACTGTCCAGGCGCCGCCGCCTGCCTTCCACTCACGTCAAATTTTTAAAATCCCCTACAGCGCGAAACATGAGTCCCGCAAACGCGGCGCTGAGGAGCTTGTTTGTAATCGGAGGACAAATGGCTCCTTAGTTTCGAAATGGTTTGGGCACAAGGTGATCGCGTTGAAAATAAAGGCTATTGTCTAGCGTTAGAAGCTCATTTGAAACATTGCCGCGACTCATTTAAGATAATGACAGCTCCGAAGAGACGCCGCTTTAGTTCGAGTGCTAACAATAATAAAGAAAGATGATGATCAACACCTTATGTGTTACCACTGAAATGTAGATGTAATATATTTAGATGATGTGCTACTACTGTATTTAAGCACTGTATCACACAAGTTGCAACTTACATCTGAAGCTGAACAATGAAGCATTTGCTGACGCGTTTCATGCATTATTTATGGTGTGAGCACATTCAAGCGGTTCAGAAAATATTCATCTGTAATATCGGTTATAAATAATAAATACAAATTATAAAGACACATTTTGGCGAAGTTGTTTATTTCCGAGTGTTATGCTGCCTTCACGTGCTCTCTGAATTATTGTAAATAGGAGTTTCCTAGGTAAAAATTGCACGTGAACGCGCTCCACCCCTCGAAATATGAACGAGATGAGTTCATACTTCATAATCACGACTTTAGAAGTGGGAATTGTCAAATTTCCGATAGCACGTGAAGGCAGCATTACTTTCACTTACTTTTGTTATTTCCAAGCTGGTAAACTGAAATATCGCGCATGATTTGAGATATGTTTTCCACGCAGGTTGCAAGAGAGGCTATGACAGCTCATAACACAGCAAGCGTTCACCATTCTAATGTGTTTTTAACTGTATAATACAAGTTTTAAAGTCTACCTCCACTATTACTCATTCTCTAATGTAGTGTCTGTGTCCTAAAGTCCGCGAATGCATTGCGTTGGTGACGTCACGTTCCCATTCTCTATAAATAGCCTAATTTAGAGATCACTTTTTTTTTTTTTTTAACCGACAACCGACAACTTTGATCGGTTAACGTTGATACGGTCAACCATCGGTCAAACGGTCATCGGTTAACATCCCTACTCCGTGCATCGAATGGACAGAGAAAAAGATCTCTCCGGGAAAAGCAAAGGCGGGGGTGTGTGTTTTATGATTAACCGATCCTGGTGTGATCAGAGGAACGTACATTCTATCAAGTCTTTCTGTTCTCCTGATCTGGAACTTCTCATGGTTCTGTGCCGACCATTCTGGCTACCGAGGGAATTCACAGCGGTCATCATCACAGCTGTGTATATTCCCCCGCAAGCCGACACAGACCGGGCACTAAAGGAACTGTATAGGACAGTGAGTGAGCAGGAAACCGCGCATCCTGAGGCTGGGTTTATTGTGACCGGAGACTTTAACAAAGCCAACTTCAAGCGCATCGCACCTAAATACCACCAACATGTTAGCTTCAACACGCGAGGGAACCGCGTCTTAGATCACTGCTACTCCCCCTTCAAGGATTGTTACAAGTCCCTCCCGCGCCCACCATTTGGCAAATCGGATCACGCTTCCATCCTACTTTTGCCCGCATATAGGCAAAGACTCAAACAGGAAGCACCCGCCCTCAGAACCATCCAGTGCTGGTCGGACCAATCAGACTCTATGCTACAGGACTGTTTTGATCACGCGGACTGGGAGATGTTCCGGTCGGCCTCTGATGACGACATCGAGGTTTACGCTGATAGTAGGGCTGCAACGACGCGTCGACGCCGTCGATGACGTCGACTACGAAAATACGTCGACGTGCGTGAAATGCCTCGACGCGTCGGCGGCACATTATTTACGTTCTAGAATGGAACAGAAGATCTAGAATAATGGCAGCTTCTGCTCCCGGGCATAGTGAAAATGATCATTTATCATATAAAGCCAGACCGCGACATTCAAAAGTGTGGGAGTACTTTAAACAGAAGCAGAATAAAACTGTGCTTTGTTCGCTCTGTAATGCCGGTTTCACACTGCACGCGGTGGCAGAGCAGGAGCTGTGCGCGTGGAGAGCGTGAGCTTTCACACTGCAGTCAGTGTTGCCAAGTCCGCTTTTTTCCGCGGAATTGGGCTACACTGTTGCCGCGGGCTGTGTCTCATGTCCGCGGGTTGAAGCAAAAAAACACACATATTTAACCCCCCGAACGCGATGTTTACCAGAGAACCTCCCCGAAACGCGATTGGGCTTGTTTTGGGCTAGTTTTGAGTAACGAATGGGTGGGTTTTGTTGTGTAAACCTGGCAACCCTGCTGCCAGTGTTCTCTCGCGCAGCTGAACGCGTGTATTGCAACAGACGGTCACATTTTCCGGGGTTCTTCTCCGACCCCAGTACGTCTCATGCTTTTATTTATTATGGGCTGCATATATCTCCTGTATATGCGACCTGGTTCCGCTCTGTCCCAAACACATATGCATAATAACTTGCTGTATATAGGTAGTTTACATGATTAAAGTAACATTACAGTTAAGATATGCCTCTAGCTTTAATCATTTAAATGTGTCTTTGAAGTTTGGGCAAAAACTTCTGGCAGCTTTAGTCGTTGTTTATGCACATGTATCTTCAAAATAGACGACTAGTTATACATTAACACTATGCTGAAAGCTCCTGTATGTGAACCTTTTGCAGATAAATACAAGTGCATTTTCGTTTACTACTGACACAAATCAATAAGTAAATCATACTCAACTACTATAGTAAACAACTTTTCCTAATTAGGCCTACTCTGTATACATTTTATGATGAATAGTATCATTATATATTATGTTTAAAAAGCTTCTTGTGTTCATATATTTCATTATAAAATGGCATACTATGTACACTACCCTTCCTGAAATACAATTAATATTGTCATCATTCATTGATTTCATGTTAAAATAATATACAAATTCACTACCCTCTTTGAAATACAATAATCAGTAAAAAAGAATAATAAGATTAATCAGGAAAAATAATCGTTAGATTAGTCGACTAATCGAAAAAATAATCGTTAGATTAGTCGACAGAAAAAATAATCGTTAGTTGCAGCTCTAGCTGATAGCGTAATGTGTTTCATTAGTAAGTGCGTAGAAGACGTTGTTCCGACCAAAACAATTCGGCTGTACCCAAACCAGAAGCCGTGGCTAAACGGGGATGTTCGCGCGGCACTCAATGCGCGGACCTCCACTTTTAACTCCGGTAATGCGGAGGAGCATAAACAAGCAAGTTATGCCCTCCGGAAAACCATCAGAGCAGCAAAACGCCAGTACATGGACAAGATTGAAGGACAGTTCAACACCACCGACTCCAGAAGCATGTGGAGGGGAATTAACACCATCACGGACTATAAAGGGAACACAAACTCCACCGTGAACACCGCTGCCTCTCTCCCGGACGAGCTTAACACCTTCTATGCTCGCTTTGAGGGAACTAACACCGCCCTCGCGGAGAGAGAGCTCGCGGCTGAAGATACAGAGGTTAGTGCACTCTCCGTATCTGTCGCGGATGTAACCCGATCCTTCCGGCGGGTGAACGTCCGTAAAGCAGCGGGTCCAGACGGCATTCCCGGCCGTGTGATCAGAGCGTGCGCGCACCAACTGGCTGGAGTCTTCACAGACATTTTTAACCTGTCCCTCTCCCTGTCTGTGGTCCCCACATGCTTCAAAACGTCCACTATTGTTCCTGTACCTAAGCAGTCAAAAACCACCTGCTTAAACGACTGGCGTCCTGTTGCTCTGACCCCCATCATCAGTAAATGCTTTGAGAGACTAGTCAGAAACCACATCTGCTCTGTTCTCCCCCCCTCACTGGACCCACTGCAGTTTGCATACCGCACAAACCGCTCCACTGATGATGCCATTTCATCCACTATACACACTGCTCTCTCCCACCTGGAAAAGAGGAACACGTATGTGAGAATGCTGTTTGTGGACTACAGCTCAGCATTCAACACCATTGTGCCCTCCATACTTGACATGAAACTCCGGGCTCTAGGCTTAAACAGCTTGTTATGCAGCTGGATCCTGGACTTCCTGTCAAACAGACGCCAGGTGGTCAGAATGGGCAGTAACATCTCCTCACCACTGACTCTCAACACTGGAGCCCCTCAGGGCTGCGTTCTCAGCCCACTCCTGTACTCCCTGTACACACATGACTGTGTGGCAACCCACAGCTCCAACACCATCATCAAGTTTGCTGACGATACGACGGTGGTAGGTCTTATCACCGACAATGATGAAACGGCCTACAGAGAGGAGGTGCACACTCTGACACGGTGGTGTCAGGAGCACAACCTCTCCCTCAACGTCAGCAAGACCAAGGAGCTGGTGGTCGACTTCAGGAGGAATGAGAGAGAACACCGCCCCATCACCATCGATGGAGCACCGGTGGAGAGAGTCAGCAGCTTCAAGTTCCTCGGTGTCCACATCACAGAGGAACTCTCATGGTCCGTCCACTCCGAGGCCGTTGTGAAGAAGGCTCATCAGCGCCTTTTCTTCCTGCGACGGCTGAGGAGGTTTGGAATGAACCGCCACATCCTCACACGCTTCTACACCTGCACCATAGAGAGCCTGCTGACTGGCTGCATCACCACCTGGTACGGCAACAGTACCGCCCGCAGCCGCAAGGCCCTGCAAAGGGTAGTGCGCACGGCCAGCTGCATCATCGGAGGTGAGCTTCCCTCCCTCCAGGAAATTTACGCCAGGCGGTGTGTGAAGAGAGCTCAGAGGATCATCAGAGACTCTAGCCACCCGAACCATGGGCTGCTCTCACTGCTGCCATCAGGCAGACGGTACCGCAGCATCAGAACACGCACCAGCCGACTCCAGAACAGCTTCTTCCCACAAGCAATTAGACTACTTAACTCCTGATCCATCAGTATCATAACACACTCTGGACAGAATATCACTCAGCACAACCCACTGTAGATACACACACATTATATACACATTTATTTATCATACAGCATCTATTGCACTTTGGATTTCAATTTTTCAATCTGTGAATAATATTTATACTATACATTGTATATTATTATTATTATTATTATAGCGTAATGTATATTGTTTAGTGTATGTTTAGTGTATATTGTTTTAAGTATATGTATATTGTAAGTATGTGTATATTGTTTAAAGCTGTGAGAACTACACTCACATTGTGTAAATTATTTATTGTAGTGTATACTGTGCTGTGAGTAATTGTGTGCGCATCAGATGTGTAATCTGTTGTTGCTTAAATGTTGTACATGTCATGTCATGACTACTATGTTGCTCGGAACTGCACCTAAGAATTGTTGCTGTCCCACGTGGAGAAGAGGAAGTGTCGCATGGAGAAAAGGAATTGTTGCGTTTGACTGTGTTTGTCACCATGTCGTCGAGACGCTGTTATTTTCATCCCGGAGTCAAATCACCTTTGTTTGGCTTTCCCAGGGACGCTGTAGAGATCATTGAGCGCATACATCTCCCGTTAAGAGGCGTGACCTTTCCGTGCAAGTTACGTGCACTAAGCTGCTGTCAAATCACAACACAGGAACCGTGCCACGTTCGCTAAGCTGCGGTCAAATCACAACACGGGAACCGCTGGCACAATCAGAACTCGTTAGGTATTTCTGAAGGAGGGACTTCATAGAACAAGGAACTCATCAGCCCGTTTTTAGAACAGTGAAAACAGCGGTATACAGATAAGTAAATTGTGTGAAAAATACTGTTTTTTTTACACGCGAAACATGAACACATTATATTGCACACTGTAAACACAATCAAAGCTTCAAAAAAACACGAAGAACGGGACCTTTAAGAAATACAGTAATGCGCAAATCCAATACTGACACACGTCCCAAACATTTTTACTCAAGACATAACCGCCAATATGGACATATGCATTATAATGTATGTATTTGATTGTTCAAGAGTAATGAGCCTAGAAATAAAACGCATTCAGTATACCTGCGCGAGCGCTGACAGGCGGCAAATGCGTGCACAGAATCCAGAGCCAGTCTGACATCGGTCTTGTGGTTTACATCGCTTTTTAACTCTTTTTTTTTTAGTGTTATCGGGTATATCATACTTTTATTTTGGTCATTATGCGAGATGGCAGGTGAGAAAGATTCGCCTTCACTTTCACGATCGCAGAGCTGGAAGAACTGGAGAACTGTCATCTGAAGAATAAAATCAGTTTTATGCATCTGTGATACAATCCGAAAGAGCCTCTCACCAATAACAAAAAAGCTGATTGGCTACAATATAAGACGCATGTTGGTCTCATTTGTAGTTGTAATACAGCAAACTATAGTTGGACTAGCGATAGAAAGAACTACAACACCTCGGAATAAACACACACACACACTAAAGCGCTGCGGGAGAATTTCAATGAGTAATAGAGGTAGCGTTACATGCACGTAGGGAAATTAAGACCTGTTTAAAATTATTTTAGACCTAGAACTCAATACTTCAGCGAATTTAAATTTTGATTTTGAAATTTAAGACTTTAAGACCCCGCAGGAACCCTGTTACTTGGCTATTATCATGTCACATGATCCTTCAGAAATCATTCTAATATGCTCATGTGGTGCAAAAGAAACATTGTTAATCATCATCATCACAGTTGTAAGTGGTTGTGTTGCTTAATACCTTAGCCAGACAGAAGCAGGCCTGCATGCGGACTTTATAAAAGCACTGGTCTTGTTCTAGGATATCCGTAAGAGCAAGTCGTGACGCAGGAGTGGGAAATTTTTCCAACGCTGAAATAGCCTCCTCCTGGGCCACTACATCCCTCTCGAACCGGAGTTGGTACTGCCACATGAAATCGGCCTGTTCAAACTCTACCTTCCGCAGGATGGACATGTCTGGATCAATTCGGATCCATAGCAGAGGCGAGTCAGCACTGTGACGTCAAAACAAAAGAAGATGGTTTGTTGCAGGAGCAATGCTGAAATTAATCAAGCTCTCTTTGACTTGGACTAAATAGAACCTGAAGGACATTCCTATAGCTTGGAAAAACAATGAATTCTAAAATCTTGCTAAGGATATTAATTGAAAAATAGAGGCTGGAACAAAAGAAGGATAAAATGGTAAATTCCACATGAACCTGTTTAACCAGTGCTTGAGCTCACAGTGCTGTTAAAGTGGTTGTAACCTTCTTCTCTCCTCATCCTCACCCTGTGCTGTTGAGAATGGCTGATCTCTCTAGCTCCCTGTGGCAGCCCTGCCTGCTCTGACATCTGAGAGACAACAATACTAGTCTTCACAAATCTCTCTCACGCCATATTATTACACACAGACATTCAATGTGTCAGATGTATGAGTAACTAAAACACAAATCTTTGTGCTTTGAAGCAAGAATATTATCTTCCAGCAAAATTGTCAAAACACTAAGTTTCACCAGTCATGTTGTCATAAAAAACCTGCAACAACATAAATAGGACAGTCATTATAAGATTTAGATTACGAGAAAGGGTCAAAGGTAATAATCAGCCATGGTAGTTTTTATTTACCCAAGTCTGAATGTCTAAATTACTTAAATCAGCCATGGTGGTTTGTATTTAACATCAGTCTGACATGGCTTTTAAAGATCTGACACCCAAGGGTGGAAAGAGTACTGAAAAAAAAAAAAAAAAGAAGTAAAAGTATCATTAATTTCCCCCAAAAATGTGTGAGTAGAACAACAAGTAGTACTTGTCAAAAAAACTACTTGAGTAAGAATAAAATAGTAGCTTATTTAGAAGTACTCATGTGTAGTGAGTACTGAGCTGCGGATTCTACCCCCCTTACATCCTGTAATTCACATTCTCTTTTCCTGTTTGTCAAAGAATTCTGAATATCTATATCCTCCAACAGTTTTAATTGACTGCCAACTTTTTAAAATACATCACTTATCAGTGATAAAATGTATCTTATGTATACTGCATGTATACTTCCAAAACTATGCAGTCACAATATTACTTGCAAAGTAAATATATTTATTAATTTATTTATTTAAACTTGCACTTCCTCATAGCTTAATTCCGCCAAGATTTCGCAACTTTTTTTCAGATTTTTTAGATCAAAATGACTGAATTTGTGGTGGCAATTTCCAGAAATTTGCATTTTTTTCATAATTAGGATACCACATTTACCATATTATGTGTTATGTTAGATACACAATAGTCGCATATGACAAAAGAACACATAAATCTTGTTTAATTTGGTTTACTAATAATGCAGGATCTAAAAAAATGCATGTAGATTTTTCGTTGTATTTAGTAATCGCAGAAACACGAAAAACTGGAGGACTATTAGCTGAAGAATAAAATCTGTTGTATGTGTCTGTGGTACAATCTGAAAGAGACTCCAATAACACGAAAGCTGATTGGCTGCAATATTAGCTGCATGTTGGTCTCATTTGTAGTCGTAATACAGCAAATTATATTTGGCCTAGCGAAAGAAAGAACTACAACACCACGGAATAAAAAATAAAAAAAAACTAGAGATGCACCGATTGATCGGCCAGGGATCGGATTTGGCCGATTTTCTGCATGATCGGCCCTGATAACGTTGACGTCACAGCCGCATGCAAACATGTCGTTGGCATGGAAGTTTTTTACCGTGAGTGAAGAAGACACTAATTATGCCATTTGTAAGGTTAAAATAAACCGCGGGGGAACCACCAGGAAAGCGCACAACACGACAAACCTAATTAAACACTTAAAACTCCATCACCCCGCGGAACATGACCAGTTTGAAGAAGGTAGTAAAGGTAAAACGGCTAAAGCTGGCCAGAGCTCAGAGCCAGCCACAGGTCAGCAGCCTCTCCTATCTTTCCTTGGTATAAGCAGCGAAAAGACCAAAGCAATTACAAATAAATTATGGCCTTCATGGCGCTGGATGACCAGCCGAAAGCATAAACCTTCACGGCAACCCGTCAAAATAAAATATAGCCTACAGTAGATTTAGCGCCGTCTCTATGTAATAATAATACATCTTCTCTACTAATAATAATAATTATGCCTAGATGGTTGATTATTTTTCACTTGATCTTTTTTTATAAACAATGTTTACTTTTAAACAGCATACAGCCTTTAAATGTTTATATATTATTTACTTATAATGATTATCATCATAAATAATAAACTTAATACATTTAATTATTTTTTTCTAAATGGTTAAATCAAAAAATAAAAATATATAAAAAACATTTAGCTGTGGTACCAAAATTGGTACAGAGTACCGTAAAAAATGTTATGGTATTAGTACAGAGTACCGACTACTGGAATTTTGGTACTGTGACATCCCTAGCTGGCAACATTTATTACCCAATTACTGAACTATTATTTGAAGGAGTATTGTACGCTTCAGGTTTGTTCATAGGATCTTTTGACTTTTATAAGACAAGTAAAAAAGAGAAAAAGGTAAATTTATGTTTTGTTTCATAAAGCAACTGATTTTGAGTTATTTCTACTTCTTTCCAGGCACAGAACACTTATTTTTTGAGAGTTGTTTAATTGAGAGAAGATCCTGTTGTAATGTTTAATAATTTATTTTTTAATAAAAATAATTGTGCTTCGAAGAAAAAGTGGATTTTTGTTTGTATGCTGTCAATTATAGAAAATCGGAATCTGCAAAAATCGGTATTGACCGATCTCATCAACAAAAAATCGGAAATCGGCCAAGAAAATTGCAATCGGTGCATCTCTACAAAACATTCTAAAGTGCTGCAGGATTTCAATGAGCATTAGAGGTAGCGTTACATGGACGAATGAAAATTAAGACCTGTTTAAAAGGATTTAAGACCTAGAACAGAATACTTTAGCGAATTTAAGACTTTTTGAGGCGTAAAATATAGATTTTGAAATTCTAGACTTTTAAGACCCCACGGACACCCTGACATAAAATACCAATGTTCAGAACAGTGCAAAGAATACAAAAACCTTCAGAAATATAAGTTCATCATACAGAGATGGGTTAAAAATATCCAAAATGGCAGCATTTTTAGTTTGTGTTGGAAAAGAAATGAGGATCACTAATAATAAAAACAGCTTATCTCCCTTAATGCACTGAAACAGGCAAAGATATTGAGCTAACACAAGCTACATTGTACATTCCATTAAACATGAAACAATTGAAACTTAAAGGCACATTGTTCTAAAAGGTCATCTTCCCCTACCCTTTACACAAGTAAATTGTTAGGCTGTTAATATAATTTGTAATGAAAATCTTTAAATATATATTATATTTTAAAAGATTGGCTACATAACATTTACGCATTTAATCATATGCTGATTCATAATGCTCAAGAAGAAGAGAAACTAAGTGTATATGCATGTGTATACTAGAAAGAAGTCAAAGTTTATTGATTATTACTGAATCAATAGGAAAGGGTTTACAAAAGGCCAGGAAAAAGCTAAAACAAAAATGAGTAAGAAATAAAAATAAAGCTAACATAAGTGAACCAATGACAAATAACCTCTTTGCCTCTTGTTTGTGTAAGAACATAAATGTGTTGAACAGGAAGATCCATAACTAGAAAAAATTTGTTCAAAGGCATCAATCCAACTAAAATGTACTAGCAATTACTAAGTGTTGCCCACTTAAAAGTTGGAACATGATTCATTGATCTACATGGGATAGGAGCATAAAGCATAAAAACAGCTTACTCCATGGCTGACAGGTCCATGTCAACTTCCTCTCCATTCATCAGAGGGATTTTCTTCTTCTTGTTCCTGGCAAAGAGAGAATGTTATATATATATATAAATTATGATAATGATGGCCTAAATCTTCTTTCAAACAAAATTCTTTCACGTTGTCATTATGGGGTATTGTTTGTAGAATTTTGAGGAAAATAATGAATTTAATCCATTTTGGAATAAGGCTGTAACAAAACAAAATGTGGAAAAAGTGAAGCACTGTTAATACTTTCCAGATGCACTGTACTCTTAGATTAAAGGCACAATCTTTGTTCTGGAAGTAAGTCCTACCTTCTGCTTTTGGAGTGGCAGGGAATGTCATGTTTGAGACTGTTCTCCTCTATCTGCAATGTGTGGTTAAATGACCCATCCAATTCCTGCACGGTCACTTTAATGGGGCCCTAATGAAAATCAAAAGCTTGTGCATGATCATTGTTGGACCACTTAGAAGACCATTTTTGAGCTTTTACTACCTGTATAAAAACACTTTCTTTTATCCATCTACACATTCTCTCACACAATTTTCCTTACGGTTTACTCTCTTCCGTCACTCACCACATATTTCTGTGTGCCAGACGAAGTGTAGTCCTGACGGATCTCTAGTTCCAAAACATTTCTTTTCCTGTTGAAGGCAAAACTTCCAAAAAATTTGACCACCCCACTCTGGTCTCTGAGGTTGATGAGTCAAAGGTAATAATATATTAAAGAAGTACAATACTTAAGAACTTGAGCTCAATTTTTTAAATAAAGAGCAACTGTAACATTTTGTTTTCACAAAGATGAATTTTTCACGAAAAAAAAAAATCACCAGATGTTGTGCTGTTTGTGGATGTGGAAAATTATATCCCATCTACAAGGATTAGAGCTGCGCGTCACAACAAAAGCAAATAAAACTCATTATAATTAATGAGCAAGGTATGGAAGCTTGCTTCCGTAATGGGATAAAAAAGAAAAAAGGTAATTGCAACTTTTTCATCTCACAATTCTGACTGGTGTTTAGAGTCCGCGCCAGCAGCAGCAGCAGCAGCAGCAGCGAGCGTTCCTTCAGCACAGCTGCAAGTGTTATGGCCTTTACATCTGTTCACTTAATTTGTTTTCTTTGATATCTATAATATTGTGAAGAGATCAGGAGTAAATGTCTTGCGAAATTCTTTCGAGGCAAATTTTAGGCTACAGGGAGTGCAGAATTATTAGGCAAATGAGTATTTTGACCACATCATCCTCGTTATGCATGTTGTCTTACTCCAAGCTGTATAGGCTGGAAAGCCTACTACCAATTAAGCATATTAGGTGATGTGCATCTCTGTAATGAGAAGGGGTGTGGTCTAATGACATCAACACCCTATATCAGGTGTGCATAATTATTAGGCAACTTCCTTTTCTTTGGCAAAATGGGTCAAAAGAAGGACTTGACAGGCTCAGAAAAGTCAAAAATAGTGAGATATATTGCAGAGGGATGCAGCAGTCTTAAAATAGCCAAGCTTCTGAAGCGTGATCATCGAACAATCAAGCGTTTCATTCAAAATAGTCAACAGGGTCGCAAGAAGCGTGTGGAAAAACCAAGGTGCAAAATAACTGCCCGTGAACTGAGAAAAGTCAAGCGTGCAGCTGCCAAGATGCCACTTGCCACCAGTTTGGCCATATTTCAGAGCTGCAACATCACTGGAGTGCCCAAAAGCACAAGGTGTGCAATACTCAGAGACATGGCCAAGGTAAGAAAGGCAGAAAGTCGACCACCACTGAACAAGACACACAAGCTGAAACGTCAAGACTGGGCCAAGAAATATCTCAAGACTGATTTTTCTAAGGTTTTATGGACTGATGAAATGAGAGTGAGTCTTGATGGGCCAGATGGATGGGCCCGTGGCTGGATTGGTAAAGGGCAGAGAGCTCCAGTCCGACTCAGACGCCAGCAAGGTGGAGGTGGAGTACTGGTTTGGGCTGGTATCATCAAAGATGAGCTTGTGGGGCCTTTTCGGGTTGAGGATGGAGTCAAGCTCAACTCCCAGTCCTACTGCCAGTTTCTGGAAGACACCTTCTTCAAGCAGTGGTACAGGAAGAAGTCTGCATCCTTCAAGAAAAACATGATTTTCATGCAGGACAATGCTCCATCACACGCGTCCAAGTACTCCACAGCGTGGCTGGCAAGAAAGGGTATAAAAGAAGAAAATCTAATGATATGGCCTCCTTGTTCACCTGATCTGAACTCCATTGAGAACCTGTGGTCCATCATCAAATGTGCGATTTACAAGGAGGGAAAACAGTACACCTCTCTGAACAGTGTCTGGGAGGCTGTGGTTGCTGCTGCACGCAATGTTGATGGTGAACAGATCAAAACACTGACAGAATCCATGGATGGCAGGCTTGTGAGTGTCCTTGCAAAGAAAGGTGGCTATATTGGTCACTGATTTGTTTTTGTTTGGTTTTTGAATGTCAGAAATTTATATTTGTGAATGTTGAGATGTTATATTGGTTTCACTGGTAAAAATAAATAATTGAAATGGGTATACATTTGTTTTTTGTTAAGTTGCCTAATAATTATGCACAGTAATAGTCACCTGCACACACAGATATCCCCCTAAAATAGCTAAAACTAAAAACCACTTCCAAAAATATTCAGCTTTGATATTAATGAGTTTTTTGTGTTCATTGACAACATGGTTGTTGTTTAATTATTAATGTTGTAAAATTAATCCTCAAAAATACAACTTGCCTAATAATTCTGCACTCCCTGTATATATATATATATATATATATATATATATATATATATATATATATATATATATATATATATATATATATATATATATATATATATATATATATATATATATATATATATATATATATGATGTACAACACACATCGCCGCAAATGAGTAGCCTAGCCTATCATTAAAGCATTAAGCCAACACGCAAACGGCCGCCAGTGAAACTGAAAGTAGCCTAAGTCTCAGATTCTCAAAAACACAATAATTTTCATTAAAACTAATGAGACTAAATGCTCTTACCAGTGCTTAGGTCGCTCTTTCTCCTATTGCCGTCTTTGCTCTTGAAATGAGCTGATGAATAAATAAATGCAGCATTATTTATTTCAGCAGCTCAAATCTTTTGCTTTCGTTGACGTGAACTCGTTAAATTTGCATAGGGAATTGAAAATCGGATTTATATTCATTTTGCGGAGAGGTGTAAGGTAAGACAACCTGCATGTTTAAATGTTTTAGTTTTTTTTGTTTGTTAGTTTATATTGTAGGCTACTATAGCCTGTTTCGTTGTGAGCACCGTTGCAAGCTGCGAGCAGCATCAGCCTCCCTCAGCTTGTCAAAAATGCGTTTTTAATATGGTGGTGATAGTAAACATTTAAACTAAAATAGTGATAAGCTTGAAGTGTTTTATATCTATGGATTTTATTATAGGCAAGACAAGTCAAGTGTTGATTTGAGAGGCTAAATTGATCCAACGTGGTTAACTCACTGTCGGCCGCTGGCCGCTTGGTCGTTACTTTAAAAAACAAAATCTTTGATTTAACAAACAAAAATTGCTCCAAACATTTTTTCTAAATTAACTTAAGAAAGAAAACGAAATACATCTACTTTGACATTAAAAACAAAGCTGAACTATTTTTATGGCTGCAACACTGTGTAGGGAGGGAGAGAAAAAAAACACGGGCTCCAGTCGGACTCGGGACACTGGAGCATTTACGTGTCATGCTATCATAAGAGTCCTATTCACTTTAAATATTGTGGTTATAGCCAATACCGGTATATTGTCACACCCTAAATTAACACAATCGATATTTCATGCTTTGAATATCACGATTATCGTCAATACCGGTATATTGGGGGGCATGTCGTGGCGGGTTGCGGGTTCGAGTCTCAGGTCCGGCAGGAATTGTTGGTGGGAGGAGTGAATAACCAACCTCCACCCTCAATGCCAAGACTGAGGTGAGACCCTTGAGCAAGGCACAGAACCCCCAACTGCTCCCCAACTTGCAGGTGATATAAACACCATAATGTAAACTATTTCATAATTCATCAACAGTGGATAATTAGCAATTACCTATGGCTTCTCATATATCTGCAATATTTACTGATTGTGACCTGCTCTGACAGCACAAGTCTGTAGAACGTGCAACAGCGCACATTTATTTAAAACATTGCTTATTAAAGTTTAATAATCACATTAAGCCATGCCGCAATTTGTGTTATACTGTCCACAATTTTAAGACCTCTTGAAATTATAATTAAGACTTTTCTTATGCCATAAACAATATAAGACTTTTTATGGCCTAAAATTTGGTAACACTGAATTTAAGACTTAAGACTTTTTAACCCACGGTGACCCTGATGAGCTACACCTGACAACAGGGCAAATTAATAAGGAAAGAGAAAAAGTCTCACATTTTTTTGGAACGTTTGTTTTCATGCATCCACTTCAGACAGCATATTTGCATCTCTGAGGTTAACCAATTAGCACAGTGGTAATTTACTGACGAGTCTTAAATGAGACATAGCATAGCTAATAGTTTTGCAGTAATTATTCAAAATATTTGATGCCAGAATGCAGCAACTGACCAATCAGAATCAAGTATTACTAGGAGCCACAAAGTAAATCCAGAAATATAACTTCACCCCACATAAAGCATGTGAATTTGAAGGATACACCCATTGCTTGATGAGGGGTGCGATGTCCTTCCCTGACACATTGGAAATGGATTTGAGGAATCCAGAGGTGGATACCAGCATCTGGCTCCACATGTGAGACTGATATTTCTGGGAAGAGGCTGTGCTGGCCAGACTCAAGAGCTTGTTAAACACCTGAAGAGAGATTTGAATGCCTTAGACTGACCAGTTTATAAATCAACCACAAGGACAATGAAAATGTAATATAGAAAATGTATTGAATTTGCAAATCAATGTATGTGGGTGGGAAAGGAAAAGGAAAATCAAGGATTTGAGAGTAAACCATTCAAGATGTAACCACCATGAAATACACTTTCTTTCTTAAATGAGCGTTTCAGTTCCTATACCTGCAACATGAACTCCATGCTTATTCGGTTTTCAATGAGCCTCATGACCAGGTGGGATTTGCATTGGAACATCTTGTAATATTCCCAGGACAATGTGTGGGGGTGTCTGATGGAAAAATGCAGGTGGGGTGATGGACTGAAAGGAAAAAAGACACGACATATCTTACTCACTCAAAACAACTTTCTTTGTGCAAGTTTGGATGAGTGTGTGTAATTTATAAACAATGATAGAGGTAAGGTTATAACTTGTCTTTTTCTTTTCCTCCAGAGAAGGTGGGATGTAGCAGGACTCCACCCATCTTTAGCTCATACTCCACAATCGTGTCCAGCTCCTGTAGGTTAAAACAGACAAATAGTTCAGCATTTAAAAAGTTGACGTTTGGGCATATAAAACATATGCACAATTTAGCATTATCTCTCCTTTGTCGACCACTTTACTTTATACCTCCTTAATCCAGTGACGATACTCATTGACTCCAAAAGTTTTCTTCAGGTAAAGGCCATAAATGTATCCTGAAATTCCCTTCAAAACCCACTCATCAGACCTGCAATTCAAAATACACACACACACACATAATATATATATATATATATATATATAAACATTCTACAGCACAAATTTAGTTTACACAGAGGCCATATTTTGGTTTTAATGTTTTAAAAGATCTGGTCATTCAAAGACATAAGCCAGTGTATTAGAATGGATAGAGACCATTCACTCTAAACCCACTGTCTTCAATTTCAGGGTTAAACAGCATTAAACAACACCATTAATTGAAGGCAGATTCTCCATTTCAAAGCAACTTCAGTTCTCCAGCTGGGACTTGTACAAGCTCAAAACAATAAATAAATAAATAAATAAATAAATAAATAAATAAATAAATAAATAAATAAATAAATAAATAAAATCTGCTATAGAAAACCCCACATCTGATTTTGATTTCAGACAATTACCACACAAGGGGGTTTATTGTAAGAAGTAATCAAAGCTTTGGACAAAGAACTACAGCATCTGACCAAATGGACCTCACTCTCTCAGGCTCATGCGCGCACACACCGTACTTTAGTTAGAAAGCCAGCATGAGGGGAGAAATCATCTTTATGACGCAAAACAGAAAAACAGAGAGGGATCTATCAAGCTTGACAACAATGAAACAATTAAAGACAAACAAGTAGTGCAAATCTAGAGTGGTGAAAAGGAAAAGTGAAATCAGGCTAAAAGAAACTCTGTGATACCTTCATGAATAATTTCTACATCAAATACCTTTTTAATAAAACACAGTCTGACATAACTACTTTTTCAGATTTTCTAAAGCAATGACACCAATAGTGGGCTAAATGTCTTGCTCAAGGACAATGGTAATGTTCATAGACCATGTTGAGTTTGAATATAAAACCAGGGGGCCAAAATACTAAATCAAAACCAAAAAACATTCAACAAGCACCAAATGTGATTTGTTATCCTCCAAAAAGATGTGTTATCCTCCAGTTGACTGGCATGTAGTGACTTTATAAAAAAAAATAAAGGAAATGTATTGCCTTAAGCCACCAAAATGAAAATAATATATGAGAACAAAATCATAATGTGTGTGTGGTGCAGATTTAAAGGGAGACAGAGGTCTGGTTATTTTTGTTGATTTTGTGACAAAATACCATAATAGGTTCATTAAAACTTTGCGAGGAAAAACGTGCCAAATAATACTATAAGGATGATTTTTTTTTAAATAAATAAAAAAATCAAAAGAAGTAATAAACCTATCTAATTGTTATGTCCTGAGGATGTATTATGTGTATAAAGTTTTTTTGGATATGGTATTTTCCTTTGTGTTGAGTAGTAGGGTGAATTCAGGGTGATTGGGACACTTTTTCCAAGTCATCTCAATGGCAAAAAGTGTCCCAATCACCCTGAAATCACCCTAATTTTGTTATGTGCTCCGTCTCTCTGCGCTATAAGAGAGCAGAGTGAACACTGCTTGAGAGAGATTCACTTCTCCCCTGCCCCAGACTTGTGTGTTCCTGCAATTGAGTGTAAAACTGGTGTGTTGACTTTTGTGTTGCAGTTAGAAGTGATAGTTCACCCAAAAATTATAATTCTGCCATCATTTAGTCGCGCTCAAGTTGTTCCAAACCTGTATGAGTTTCTTTGTTCTGCTGAACACAAAAGAAGATATTTGGAAAAATGTTTGTAACCAAGCAGATCTCGGCAGCCATTGGCTACCATAGTGGGGAAAAAAAACAATGGTAGTCAATGGCTGCCGAGATCTGCTTGGTTACCAACATTCTACCAATATCTTCTTTTTTGCTAGCAGTTAGTGATTTTTTCGGTATTAAAAAGTATTGTATCTATCTTCTATTAACTATTTTATGTTATGGGAAGCTGTAGAGAGAGGGTGCCACTTTTTCTTTTGCAATACATTTATCCCTGTTTTTGGTTAGTCAGGGAGTGGAGGGAAGCTTATGTTGTTTATTTCTTTTCTTTTACCTGTATAGGTCATTTAGTTCTCCTTCCAATAGTTATATAACCTTTTGTTTGTTGTTTTGGCTAGACCCTCTCCAGAAAATTGATAGCTTAAATTTTTCTTTGTTTAACTGAAATAAAATAACTTTCATTTGCATCATCTAGTGGTTGATTCCCATTTCTGGGGCAGAGGACTGAAGGGAATCCCCCACGTTTAAGTTTCTCCTTTTTTATTTAATTTAGTCCCCAACCCTAGACTGGGAGAGCTTGTAATACAAATACAATATCCTAGGCGTGTCAAATCAAATGCTTACCAGAAAAAAGAAAGAAAAAAAAAAACATTTTGTCAACCAGGCAAGCTCAAAGTACCTTCCTGCAACCAGTCATGTATGATAAGTAGGGATACACAAATACCACATTTTCCAGAATGAGGCAGATACCGATACTTTCAATTTTAGTACTTGCCGACACAGATACCTGTATTTTCACTGTATTTGTCATCTTTAAATATATAAAAGGTAGGGAAACCAAAAGAATATTAAATCATACTCATTGATTTAATTTGCTATATAATATATATATATATATATATATATATATATATATATATATATATATATATATATATATATATATATATATATATATATATATATATATATATATATATATATATATATATATATATATATACAGTGTTTCCCCTACCATTGTTTTGGGGGGGCGGCCCGCCCTCCCAAAACGACCTCCCGCCCCCCCTGAATGAAGGACAAAAAATATTTGTCATTACGGTCGACAATAAGAATTGCCCGATGGTTCAGTGCCAGCGTGAAAGACACTCGGGCCAATGCTGCATCTTCACGGAAACTGATCATTTGAGCATTTTTAAGCCTTGCCAATTTAAATATTCAAGCGCTCATAGACGAGAAAGTGTCTCTCAGTTTGATACTCGCGAAGCGCAGCAACACAACACACACACACGCACGCACGGCCACGCGTCTCACAGCGCGCGAATATTCACACAAAATTATATCAAAATGACTGTCTTGTTGAGTATCATCGTAAACATAGTCGGTTAGGTCTTTTAAATGAACGTAAACATGAAATTTGCCAGTCACCGCCAGCATTTATGGTCATTTTCACAAGTTTTAATGGTCCACAGAATATCTAAACATGCAATATATAAAAAGAAAGAACAGACCCACTGTTTTATTCCAGCTTCATATATTATTTTTTTAATCAACACTTGAATGTTGCAAGTTTCATGAAAAAGCAACATTTTGAGCATAAAGCTGAAAAATCACGTTTTTGTAAAAGACTACGTTACGTCCGAACGATGAACAAACACAGATGTTGTAGATGGAGTCCATCAACACCCCAAAGCTTGACAGCCCTATAACTCGTCCTGGGCTGACATTTCATTCAATAACATTAGGCAGTTTTGATTCATATGCTGTTTAATGGTGATGATCGCGTTATTTTACATATGCATCTGCTTACACATGATATCGCACGTTGCTTCTTCGGCTGTTTTGATCAGGAGATTCTGTTCTCGTGCAGGAAATGCGCTACAGCGCCCCCTACCGTATAACAGTGAAAACATGGAAAGCCGGAAAATATCGTCATTGGCTATATAAATATTGAGATAACAAAAGACAAAAAAAAAAAATTCACTAACTGCTCTTGACTGAATAACTTTTAATAAGGGTTCATCTATATTTATATGCAGTGGCATATCATTTTATGCAGACTATGCAGTGATATTTTACATTTGATTACTATTTTTGTACCTGACAATCTAGTTTTGACCTACATGAAAAGAACTGTTTATTTCATTTGTATATGTTTGTTCTGCTTTATTTATTTGTGCTTTTGCTCATAATTTGATTATGTGTTCTTATTTTATTACTGACGGTCTTTAACAATATAAAAAAAAATATATGAGTTAGGATATTAGTTTTTAGAGTCATAACCTTATTTATTAAGCTTATATGGCTCAAACAATACTAGGCCTATTTTATTTTATTTGTCTTTTTTTGTGGTGGGGTCAGTGAAAATTCTGACAGGGCAAGTAAAAATTTGAACCCCTGAAAAAAATCCTTAGCATTGAGCCCTGAAATATAGTATATATATTGTTTATATTTATTTACCAAATGAATTAATTTATTGTCTATGGCAACACCACGTATCCGTAACACTCCCGCTCCGCGACACTAGTAGTCCCCCCCCCCCCCAAAAGCTGTAAACCTAGGGGAAACACTGATAGAGATTATATATATATATATATATATATATATATATATATATATATATATATATATATATATATATATATATATATATATATATATTTATATATATATATATATATTTATATATATATATATAAATATATATATATATATAAATATATATATATATATATATATATATATTTATATATATATTTATATATATATATATATTTATATATATATATATATATATATATATATATATATATAGTGAGGAAAATAAGTATTTGAACACCCTGCTATTTTGCAAGTTCTCCCATTTGGAGATCATGGAGGGGTCTGAAATTGTCATCGTAGGTGCATGTCCACTATGAGAGACATAATCTAAAAAAAAAAAATCCAGAAATCACAACGCATGATTTTTTTACTATTTATTTGTATGATACAGCTGCAAATAAGTATTTGAACACCTGTCTATCAGCTAGAATTCTGACCCTCAAAGACCTGTTAGTCTGCCTTTAAAATGTCCACCTCCACTCCATTTATTATCCTAAATTAGATGCACCTGTTTGAGGTCGTTAGCTGCATAAAGTCAACCCCATACAATCAGTAAGAATCCAACTACTAACATGGCCAAGACCAAAGAGATGTCCAAAGACACTAGAGACAAAATTGTACACCTCCACAAGGCTGGAAAGGGCTACGGGGAAATTGCCAAGCAGCTTGGTGAAAAAAAGATCCACTGTTGGAGCAATCATTAGAAAATGGAAAAAGCTAAACATGACTGTCATTCTCCCTCGGACTGGGGCTCCATGCAAGATCTCACCTCGTGAGGTCTCAATGATCCTAAGAAAGGTGAGAAATCAGCCCAGAACTACACGGGAGGAGCTGGTCAATGACCTGAAAAGAGCTGGGACCACCGTTTCCAAGGTTACTGTTGGTAATACACGAAGACGTCATGGTTTGAAATCATGCATGGCACAGAAGTTCCCCTGCTTAAACCAGCACATGTCAAGGCTCGTCTTAAGTTTGCCAATGATCATTTGGATGGTCCAGAGGAGTCATGGGAGAAAGTCATGTGGTCAGATGAGACCAAAATAGAACGTTTTGGTCATAATTCCACTAAATGTGTTTGGAGGAAGAAGAATGATGAGTACCATCCCAAGAACACCATCCCTACTGTGAAGCATGGGGGTAAGTAGCATCATGCTTTGGGGGTGTTTTTCTGCACATGGGACAGGGCGACTGCACTGTATTAAGGAGAGGATGACCGGGGCCATGTATTGCGAGATTTTGGGGAACAACCTCCTTCCCTCAGTTAGAGCATTGAAGATGGGTCGAGGCTGGGTCTTCCAACATGACAATGACCCGAAGCACACAGCCAGGATAACCAAGGAGTGGCTCTGTAAGAAGCATATAAAGGTTCTGGCGTGGTCTAGCCAGTCTCCAGACCTAAACCCAATAGTGAATCTTTGGAGGGAGCTCAAACTCCGTGTTTCTCAGCGACAGGCCAGAAACCTGACTGATCTAGAGAAGATCTGTGTGGAGGAGTGGGCCAAAATCCCTCCTGCAGTGTGTGCAAACCTGGTGAAAAACTACAGGAAACGTTTGACCTCTGTAATTGCAAACAAAGGCTACTGTACCAAATATTAACATTGATTTTCTCAGGTGTTCAAATACTTATTTGCAGCTGTATCATACAAATAAATAAATTTAAAAAATCATTTTTTTTTTTTTAGATTATGTCTCTCACAGTGGACATGCACCTACGATGACAATTTCAGACCCCTCCATGATTTCTAAGTGGGAGAACTTGCAAAATAGCAGGGTGTTCAAATACTTATTTTCCTCACTGTATGTATGTATATATAATATATATATATTTTTTTCTGTCGACTAATTTAGCGATTATTTTTCCGATTTGTCGACTAATCTAACAATTATTTTCCCAGATTCATCTGATTATTCTTTTTGACTGATTATTGCATTTCAAAGAGGGTAGTGAATTTGTATATTATTTTAACTTGAAATCAATGAATGATGACAATATTAATTCTATTTCAGGAAGGGTAGTGTACTTAAGTCATTGTATAATGAAATATATGAACACAAGAAGCATTTTAAACATTATGTATAACTAATGATACTATTCATCATAAAATGTATACAGAGTAGGCCTAATTAGGAAAAGTTGTTTACTAAAATAGTTGAGTATGATTTACTTATTGATTTGTGTCAATAGTAAACGAAAATGCACTTGTATTTATCTGCAAAAGGTTCACATACAGGAGCTTTCAGCATAGTTTTAATGTATAACTAGTCGTCTATTTTGAAGATATACATGTGCATAAACAACGACTAAAGCTGCCAGAAGTTTTTGCCCAAACTTCAAAGACACATTTAAATGATTAAAACTAGAGGCATATCTTAACTTTAATGTTACTTTAATCATGTAAGCTACCTATATACAGCATGTTATTATGCATATGTGTTTGGGACAGAGGGGAACCCGGTCCCATTTGAAGCAGATATGCTGCCCATAATAAATAAAATCACGAGACGTACTGGGGTCGGAGAAGAAAAATGTGACCGAATGGACAATATTTGTCTGTATTTGCAATACACACGCCACGGTTAAGCTGCGCGAGACGAACACTGGCAGTGTGAAAGCCCAACGGGCGCGGACAGCTTCTTCTCTGACACGGCGTGCAGTGTGAAATCGGCGTTACAGAGCGAACAAAGCACAGTTTTATTCGGCTTCTGTTTAAAGTACTCCCACACTTTTGAATGTCGCGGTCTGGCTTTATATGATAAATTATCATTTTCACTATGCCCGGGAGAAGAAGCCGCCATTATTCTAGATCTGTTCTACTCTAGAACGTAAATAATGTGACGCCGACGCATTTCACGTATGGGGGTGGCACGGTTCACAAAACCCACGGTTCGGTTCGTATCACGGTTTTAGGGTCACGGTTTTCGGTTCTGTACGGTTCTTGTTGTTTTTTCTTTTAATCCTTAACACTCCAGAAATTTACTTCAGCATGTGATATATAGCTTATTTATCCACATTTAGGATACAGTATTTAAAAAAATGTTTACCGTATTTCCTCAAATAAAAGCCTGTAGTCAATTAAACGCCGGGCCTCTGATAGTGGCCGGGGGCATGGCCATCACGAGAAAAAAAAAGGCCGGTCTCAAATTAAGGCCGGGGAAAAATTATTTCCTTTCATTTCATGTGCATTCAAGTTCAGCGTAATGTACAGTAGGGTTATGCAGAAGGAGCGAAACCATCGTGGCCATCGCCCCCCGCTGGGAGTCTTGCGAGTGTGACGCACAATCCTGGTCTTTTCTATACTTAACCTAAACACTTTGCAGGATTGCTCTGTAAATTAAATAGAGATTATAACTGATGCATATCTGCTATTTTAAATACTGTAGTCTGTGAGAGATGTGACGTGTGTTAGTCGAACGAACATTTAAAAAACAATATGCAAAATTAAAATTGAATAGCTCCATAACAGATTGAGAAAAGTGTGCGCATTAGTTGGGTTAGAAAAATAACGAAATTATAGTTTTTTTTAAGTAGAAAATAATATTTATGTAAAGAGATATATATTAAAATAAAAAGTGCTTAAAAGGAACACAACTCTTCTTAAGTGGGAGGAAGCTTTTCCCCTCACGTGGAATATAGAAAGCACATTAGTTGGGTTAGTAAAATAACGAAATTATAGAGTTTATATTGAGTCTATAAAACACGAAAGAACAACAAATATATCACAAAAGTACATTTCGTTTTGTATAAATTGTATCTTAATTTTAATCTATGTTTTATCAACCAAATTGCCCGGATTTATTAAATAACAAGCAAATTGCCTATAACACAACGACATGAGGTGGAAGCGGCAGCGCGGCTTAAATGAACTACAAGAAAAGGAAAAAAAACTTTAGTCAGGGACAGCCCTTACTATTTATTTCAGATAGGCCTATATTTGATCCAGCAGGTCACAAAGGGAGTTCTGGGTTGAGCGCGCAGTGCTGAGCGGAAAGAGCTTCAGAAATGCGCGGATCTCTAGAAAGGCGCTTGATCTCCACTGGAGGAAATATTACCGCTCTTTCAGTCACAATATGACCTCATGCATGTTTTAAAAACACAATTCAACTTATAAATAATACTTTTTAATGGGCCACTTAAAATGTTTATTACAAATAAATTATTAAATTCTAAAAATGAATAAAATGAACAAAAATTTGCATTGCATTTGCATTCCTTTGAAACCCCCCACTTCCCGCGCCCCTGATGATATCTGTCCACTGGAGCGCTATCGCTTTTCATTTAAAACGTTTTATTTAAAACAATTATTTTTTCAAATAGATGGAATTTGAAATACAGGCCTGCCCCTAATAAAAGCCTGCTTCAAATAAAAGCCGGTGACCTTCTGCAGTTCAGGTAAATAAAGGCCCCGGCTTTTATTTGAGGAAATACGGTATATCATGTAGAAGTTGTTTCCTAACTGGCCGTTTCCTGCTTACTCTGTCTACCGAGTACGACACATTGGCGTAACATTTTTCATGTTAATCATGTTAATTTTGATCAGAACAATTCACTGTGGCTTTAATTCAGCGTGAGCAACTGACCTGATTAACATGAGAAATAACAAATTTCACTATGAAATCATGTAGTGAAGTGTTCCGTGTGTTTCACAATCACCCTAACATCCAGCGCTGTGAAAAAAATAATAAAATAGCCTACACGAAAACACAACACTGCCAGAAGTTTTTGCCCAAACTTCAAAGGCCTGTTTAAATTATTAAAACTAGAAGCATATCTTAACTGTAATGTTACATTTATCATGTGAACTACTTGTGAACTGTGTTATACCTAACACGGTCGCATTTGCAGCAGATGCTGCCCATCATAAATCAAAGCACGACACAGACAGGGGTCGGAGGAGAAGACCGGAAAATGTGACAGAATGGACAATATTCTTCTGTATTTGCAATATGCGAGCTGCGTGAGACAAACGCTACCAGTGTATGAATGCACAGCTCTCTATACGCACTGCTTCTGCCCTGCCAATGCACTACTTGCGCGAGCAGTGTGAATACGACACTGACGCATCCTCCAACTCCGAGCAGCCTTCCTTATCTCTCCCAATTGCCATTTCTACACGTGACGTGACCTGCAGCACTCCACTTGTACTGTCTTTTACTTCTTTTACTGTATGTCCACACGTTCTTATTTTGCGCGAAAAGGACGCTGCTGAGATAACATACGGGCACGAGGCTACATTGCGCATGCGTCGAACTGTGCCGCACACACGCTCAGAACCGAGACGAGCGAACCGATATATATATATATATATATATATATATATATATATATATATATATATATATATATATATATATATATATATATATATATATATATATATATATATATATATATATATATATATATATATATATATATATATATATATATATATATATATATATATATATATATATTTCAGTTAATTTAATGGTTAACTATGCCTGTTCAAATGTATTGTACAAGTCTTGGTTACTTTCATTGCGCATGCGTCGAACTGTGCCGCACACACGCTCAGAACCGAGACGAGCGAACCGATATATATATATATATATATATATATATATATATATATATATATATATATATATATATATATATATATATATATATATATATATATATATATATATATTTCAGTTAATTTAATGGTTAACTATGCCTGTTCAAATGTATTGTACAAGTCTTGGTTACTTTCACTGCTCATTCTATTGCTGTCATATTTCATCTTTCATTTAATAGCACAGCATATATTTAGAGCCAGGGTATCTGCAGGTTTCACCAAGTCAAATTTAAGACTTTTTAAGACCATTATGAATTAAATTTAAGACCTATATAACGCAATAAAAAAACATTCAATAGGACATGCAGAATCACAAAATACTTTAGGCCCCTTAGTGCCAATTGGGCATCATTTAAATGCCACGGCCTACCTGAGCATTGTTTCTGACCATGTCCATCCCTTTATGACCACCATGTACCCATCCTCTGATGGCTACTTCCAGCAGGATAATGCACCATGTCACAAAGCTCGAATCATATCAAATTGGTTTCTTGAACATGGCAATGAGTTCACTGTACTAAAATGGCCCCCAAAGTCACCAGGGGTCTCATTTATAAAGCATGCGTACGCACAAAACGGGGCTGGAAAAATACATACGCCAGTTCCCATGCAAAGGTTGTGATCTACAAAAAACAAACTTGATGGGAGAATGTGCGTACCTTTAAGCAAACTTTGAGACGTGCGTACGCACATTCTGGAGACAAAGGGAATTGGCGACACAGATGGTGAGGTCGTGAACTGAAGTTAGATTGTAGAAAATACATGTGACAAGAACGATTATAAGAATAATGACATTTAATTTTCACTCCATTTCATACGTTATATCCACATTATCATGAAGATTAAATCCAGTGTTATTTGTGCCTATTGTTTTAGGCTATATACATCTAAAATCCAAACGTAATTCAAAATGTATTTTTAAAAAAATGCGCACAAACTCTAGAGTGAGAAAAGTAATGAAGTAAGAACAATTTAAAACTTTTTTTCATATTGATATACACATTTAAATTAATGTTCCAGTTTCATTAATGGCGATACGCACTGAAATGACAAAGTCAATACTCAGAATTAAAACAAAAATTATATGAATTTAGATAGACATGTGCGACTTTTGATCACTTTTCCTGTGACACGCTGTTTTAATGACAGCAAGGATTAAATATAGGCTAATTCCAATAATTCGTCTTTAAACTAAACTGCAGATCTCATGTTATGACAAAATATGTTTTAGCGTGAATGATGATCAGTGAGGCACACTTAATTCGATATCAGACACTGCATTTTCGGTGGTCGAACGGTCCATTATCTGGTTTGAATAGGTCCAATGATAATCTTACTGTACAAACACAGCTGCACGGACACGGAGAGTAAAGACATCTTCACAAAATTATGAAAATACCACTGTATTTGAAGGATACAACTTGAAGAAAAAATTAAGCTTTGCACGTTTCTTTTTTTAAAATACTTAGTCAGTGACGCTCTGAGTCAGACGATTGTATTTACACTGCAATAAATAAGTTGGCCTATCTGTTTAAATTAAAATAGCCTAAACATCCTATATGTTCACATTATCAGCAAAACTGCATGAATTTGAGTTGAAGGGTTAAAAATTAACAAAATATTTTAAATTAAAATAACATTTGGCCCATGGAAACGAATGAATAAACTTTATTTTAAAAATAAATATCTGAGAAGTATTTTATACAATTTTGTTTTTATGGATATTTTGATATATTTATTCTAAAACATAAAAATGATATTGGATGATCATCAGCAATGTACTGTGTAAGGCACAAATGGCATTTATAGTCCGTATCTAATATTTATCTGTCTTGTTCTTTTGACAGTGTTAAACATGGTGTCACGTGGATGGGAATATGCATGCAAATGATATGCTAATGCTAAAACTAGGTGTTGTAAGCTCCATATATGGTGATTTCTGCAGGAGACGGGGTGGAGATGCACGTACACACAATCTTCTGCTGGCTGTGATTTATAAAGGGATTTTTGCGCAGGTTCTGATGTACACATGGTTTTATTAATCTGAATTTTTTTGTGTGTACGCAAAATCTAGCTTTTGTGCGTACGTACACTTTTAGTAAGGTTTATACGCAAAGTTTTATAAATGAGACCCCAGATCCCAACCCAATAGAGCATCTTTGGGATGTGATGGAACGGGAGCTTCGTGCCCTGGATGTGCATCCCACAAATCTCCATCAACTGCGAGATGCTATCCAATCAAAATGGGCCAACATTTCTAAAGAATGCTTTCAGCACCTTGTTGAATCAATGCCATGTAAAATTAAGGCAGTTCTGAAGATACATATACATATACACACAGTGAGGAAAATAAGTATTTAAACACCCTGCTATTTTGCAAGTTCTCCCACTTAGAAATCATGGAGGGGTCTGAAATTGTCATTGTAGGTGCAGGTCCACTGTGAGAGACATAATCTAAAAAAAAATCCAGAAATCACAATGTATGATTTTTTAACTATTTATTTGTATGATACAGCTGCAAATAAGTATTTGAACACCTGAGAAAATCAATGTTAATATTTGGTACAGTAGCCTTTGTTTGCAATTACAGAGGTCAAACATTTCCTGTAGTTTTTCAGCAGGTTTGCACACACTGCAGGAGGGATTTTGGCCCACTCCTCCACATAGATCTTCTCTAGATCAGTCAGGTTTCTGGCCTGTCGCTGAGAAACACGGAGTTTGAGCTCCCTCCAAAGATTCTCTATTGGGTTTAGATCTGGAGACTGGCTAGGCCACGCCAGAACCTTGATATGCTTCTTACAGAGCCACTCCTTGGTTATCCTGGCTGTGTGCTTCAGGTCATTGTCATGTTGGAAGACCAAGCCTCGACCCATCTTCAATGCTCTAACTGAGGGAAGGAGGTTGTTCCCCAAAATCTCGCAATACATGGCCACGGTCATCTTCTCCTTAATACAGTGCGGTCGCCCTGTCCCATGTGCAGAAAAACACCCGCACAGCATGATGCTAGCACCCCCATGCTTCACAGTAGGGATGGTGTTCTTGGGATGGTACTCATCATTCTTCTTCCTCCAAACACATTTAGTGGAATTATGACCCAAAATTTCTATTTTGGTCTCATCTGACCACATTACTTTATCCCATGACTCCTCTGGATCATCCAAATGGTCATTGGCAAACTTAAGACGGGCCTTGACATGTGCTGGTTTAAGCAGGGGAACCTTCCATGCCATGCATGATTTCAAACCATGACGTCTTAGAGTAACCTTGGAAACGGTGGTCCCAGCTCTTTTCAGGTCATTGACCAGCTCCTCCCGTGTAGTTCTGGGCTGATTTCTCACCTTTCTTAGGATCATTGAGACCCCACGAGGTGAGATCTTGCATGGAGCCCCAGTCCGAGGGAGATTGACAGTCATGTTTAGCTTCTTTCATTTTCGAATGATTGCTCCAACAGTGGACCTTTTTTCACCAAGCTGCTTGGCAATTTCCCCGGAGCCCTTTCTAGCCTTGTGGAGGTGTACAATTTTGTCTCTAGTGTCTTTGGACAGCTCTTTGGTCTTGGCCATGTTAGTAGTTGGATTCTTACTGATTGTATGGGGTGGACAGGTGTCTTTATGCAGCTAACAACCTCAAACAGGTGCATCTAATTTAGGATAATAAATGGAGTGGAGGTGGACATTTTAAAGGCAGACTAACAGGTCTTTGAGGGTCAGAATTCTAGCTGATAGACAGGTGTTCAAATACTTATTTGCAGCTGTATCATACAAATAAATAGTTAAAAAATCACATATATTGTGATTTCTGGATTTTTTTTTTAGATTATGTCTCTCACAGTGGACATGCACCTACGATGACAATTTCAGACCCCTCCATGATTTCCAAGTGGGAGAACTTGCAAAATAGCTGGGTGTTCAAATACTTATTTTCCTCACTGTATATGTATATGTATATGTATATATATGTATATATATATATATATATATATATATATATATATATATATATATATATATATATATATAGGATATATAATTTTTTGTGAGATCAAAATTACATTTTGTTGTGGTGGTCGTCATTTTCAGAAATTGGCATGTGTTTTAGGATGCCACATTTACCATACCATTATGTCAGATGCACAATAGTCACACATGGCAATAAAACAAACAAAATGCATGAATCTTGTTTAACGATAGTACAAATAAATACAACTTAACTATCCAGATACAAACAATGCTTTAGTTTAGGTAGGCTACTGTTTGTTTTTCCCCGTTGTTGTTTGATTAATATTAACGACACAGACAGGAGCGGGTATAGGCTAGGCTATATTGGGTTGCTTTCACTTTAAGAACTACAGTAATGCGCCTAGAAACAGAAGACATTCGGTATACTCGCGCGAGAACCGACAGGCGGCCGGCAAAAGCGTGCACAGAATCCGCAGATATCGGGCATATCATACTTTTATTTGGTCATTATGCGAGATGGCAGGTAAGAAAGATTTGCCTTCGCTTTCACAATCGCGTGAACTGGAAGAACTGAAGCTGAAGAATAAAATCTGTTTGATGCGTCTGTGGTACAATCCAAAAGAGCCTCGCGCCAATAACATGAAAGCTGATTGGCTGCAATATAAGATGCAAGTTGGTCTCATTTGTAGTTGTAATACAGCAAACTAGCGACTAGCGAAAGAACGAACTACAACACACACACACTCTAAAGCGCTCGGGAGCATTTCAATGAGCAAGAGTAGGAATGAGCAAGTACACGGACGTAGGAAAATTAAGACCCGTTTAAAATTATTTAAGACCTAGAACTCAACACTTCAGCGAATTTAAGACTTTTTAAGGCCTAAAATTTTTATTTTGAAATGTAAAGACATTTAAGACTTTTTAAGATCCCGCGGGTACCCTGAGAGCTGCTTCAGCAGGACTCAATGCTATGGATTTTTCTAAACATTTTTTTTTTTTTTAATTATTAAAGACAAATAAACAGTCAGTAATAAATTTAAACAAATAATCCAATTAAAAATAGCATAAATAAATAAAAAAAGAACCAACATACAAATTAAATAACCAGTGCTCAAGTAGTTCTAACAGTAGTTTTCATGTACAGAATTTGAATCAAGTAATGAAATGTAAAACAACACTGCATAGTCTTCACTGTATAAATTAAATATAGATGAATCTTTAAATAAAGTTACAAAAGTCATTCAGTCAAGAAAGAGTGAGTGCTTTCTGTGTCCTCTGTTGTTTGATTAACATTAAAAACACAGCAGGTGGTTTATTAAGCTGCTTTAAGACCAAAAGCACAAATCAAATATACTGTTACATATGCGTTTTATTTCTGAACTGTTTTTGTTTACTTAAGACATAACCAACTAAGTTTACTAGAATACTTGCAAAGACGGACATTTTTACAGAATGTGTCAGTTCAAGCACAAGACAAAGTGAAAGAGAATACAATGCAGTATTCAAGAGCTATCGGCGTCGTGGCTTTTAGGGCACGTGCTTCGGATGTTTGCCTTTGATGTTTTACTTGCATATATATGATTTAGTTTTAATCCAAATGTGTGCTGAGTGAGCGATCAGCAATCAAGAGCATGCAACAGAAGTGTGTGGGATCTGTCTTTTTGTTGTTGGTTAACCTTAGTAATTTGCAGTTGTGTAAAATAACGAATTACAAATACTCTCGTTACTGTAATTGAGTAGTTTTTCTCAGGAATTGTGCTTTATTAAGTAGTTTAAAAACAATGTACTTTTACTTGAGTACATTTTAAGTGCTGTATCTGTACTTGCCTAAACCTGCCGACGCTACATTATGTTTATTTTTTTCCTGTCAACGTGATTGGCTAAGACGAATAATCAGTCCATTGACTCCATGCATCACACGTGTGACTCCCGCAATCATGATAGCAACCAGCCTAGAGTGAGAGGCACGCGCACTTTATGAAAGGGGGTTGTTGCTGGTTAACTGTGTGATGACTGAAATCGTGAAATTACCTTAAACAATTACTAAACATTGACTGCAGAATATTACATTTTCTAACACACGCACAAATGGTACGCATTCTGTTAGCGCCGCACGAGCTTGCGGTGCCATCTGCTGGAAACACTTAATTTAGCTTGATAGTTTGCCAGGCTTCAAAGTGCATTAGGCATTAAAGGTCCCGTTCTTCGTGTTTTTTGAAGCTTTGATTGTGTTTACAGTGTGCAATATAACATGTGTTCATGTTTCGTGTGTAAAAAAAAAAAACAGTATTTTTAACACAATTTACTTATCTGTACACCGCTGTTTTCACTGTCCTAAAAACGGGTTGATGAGTTCCTTGTTCTATGAAGTCCCTCCTTCAGAAATACGTAACGAGTTCTGATTGTGCCAGCGGTTCCTGTGTTGGGATTTGACTGCACCTTAGCGAACGTGTCACCGTTCCTGTGTTGTGATTCGACAGCAGCTTAGCGCACGTGGAAAGGTCACGCCTCTTAACGGGGTGATGTATGTGCTCAATGATCTCTACAGCGTCCCTGGGAAAGCCAAACAAAGGTGATTTGACTCCGGGATGAAAATAACAGCGTCTCGACGACATGGCGACAAACGCACTCAAACGCAACACTTCCTTTTCTCCACGCGACACGTCCTCTTCTCCATGTGGGACAGCAACTAGACCACGCCCCCTTTTTGCGCATAGTCTTGTGGGCGGAGGTTAGTCTGTTCTACTGTTCTATCGACGTCATTTATGAAGGAAGTACCAGGATGTAATCCAAGCCGGCCGTTCACTGTAGGCTTTGAAAGGGAACTTCTGTTAAATAAAATATCTTGCTTGGCATTGAACTTTGAGCTTTATAATTTTACAGGTATTATTTATGCTCTAACAGCAACATTACACACTAACTAAAGTTTGAACAGTGGGATCACGAAGAAGGGGACCTTTAACCGATCGTCACTGCTAGATTTTTGTCCTTATTGAATTCAGATTTCAGCTTATTGAAGTGCATATTTTAATGTAATGTGTTCTTACATGGCGATTTCAATTTTTTGTCCATGTATATAGCAAATAACTTTCATAAAATATCAGATTTATATTTAAATCAGGTTTATTTTTTAATTGCAAGCAAAAAATAGTGGTGAAAATTGTGAGTTACTCGATTCTGATTTCTGAAGTGTATTCTTTTTACAGAGAAAACATCCATTGAAATTATAGCAGTACAATGAATGCATCTTGAAAAGAAAGAACTCTGCTTTTTTAACGTAAAAATGTTAAATGTACAACGCTTTGCAACATTTTTTATTTAACCACAAGAAAACCTCTATAGAATGGTTGTCATAAATGTTACCAGATTATTGGTTGCTTTCTCAAATATTGCATGGCTGTATTTTTAGTGCTAGCAGTCAAAAATAAAACATTAATATTGAAATATTGAAATACTGTTGGTGATCTCATGTTTTCTTGTTCTTACTGAGAATTATCCATAAAAGAGTAAGCTACATTTTTAATTTGCAGGGTATAAGGTGGAATAACATTCATAGCATAATACTCACTACTCTTGAGTACTTTTAAAAGGGCTACTTTTTACTCCTACTTTGAGTAGTATTTAGGACAGGTACTTTTACTCTAATAGCACTAAAAAATTTTTTACAAGTAACAGTACTTTTACTTGAGTATGCTTTTTCAGTACTCTTTCCACCACAGGTAATATGTGCCTAGTTTTACCTTCTTTGCTATTGACATATCCTACTGAACTACAAACATTCTAGCGATGTATGTGAAAAAGGAATGTGCGCTTAAGAAGCAGGCAGGTTTCCACTTTGCGTTTCTCTTATCAGCTCGCACACAGCAGCTATATAAATATTTAATTTGTTTAACATTCTATTCATTTGATACATTTACTTCATAAACATCTTTCTCTGATATCTCCATTCTGCTCTCCGTTTGCTCTGTTTTCTGTGTTTCTTTGTCACAAGCACTGTACTGTACACAATGCATGGTATCGGTTGTTAGTATTGGAGCATTTTTATTAGTACAAGTACACAAGTATATATTCTTCAATATAACAAAAATGCTGCAATATGCAGTTTTTTCGCTGGCAACAAACATTAAACTTTTAGGTATCACCATTCCTACCCACTTACCAGGACATCCTAGAGATGAAGCAACCAAAAAACTGCTGGGCCAGAGCTTGAGCCAGAAAGCGCCTGGTCATCGGAGTCTGATCTATGATCATACCACTGTGCAGAAGGTTGGTACTGAGAGAAACAAACACCACAGACACAAAATCAAACAGTGCATCCAATCACATTGTAGCTTCTGATATCAAAATCTTTGAAATTCATCTCAAAAAAGGAAAACTGCAAAATTACATATATCAGGGCTAATGCCAGGTTTTTCCTGCATTTAAAATATTTTGTCCCTCCAAAGATTTATGTAATAATTTAATGTGATGATACTTGCCGTTCTGCAGTACCTGTACACGCTAATAGCCAGTACTGCATTTACAGTGTGTTTTTGCAGCATTGAGCTTTGTAGCCAATCGCAGACATATCTGTTGAGCGTGTGAACGCAATGGCCAACCAGAAAAAGTGTTTAAGTTGGTCAGAAGCCGCTCAAAAATGGCGGCATTTTTGTGCATGCAGAGATCGCACAAAAACTCAGCCATTTTGAGCAGTGTTAAGCTTTTATAAACAATGTCAATAAGAGATTCATTGCACAGCATGGACAGTTTAATTGATTATAACTGGAGTTTTCGCAAGAGTTCAGCTTTGTGTACCTAGCGTTGAACTATAATAATTAGCAGCTTCAGTGATTATAATGGCAGTGATCTTTGCTTGCTTCCTGTAATCTATATAATATATATGATAGTGATTTTTCTTTTTATTTCATGAATAAATAGGAAAAGTTCATATTAAAAACTGTTTCTTTGAATTTATTTTGGATTTGTCATCAGTACCGGGCTTGCAATTCACATGGATAGGGTAGTTTGTACTTCGTGTGTGGATGACCATGTTTGTCCGCCACCACCAAAGACCATTTTTGACTAGTAATGTCATTATAAACATACCTGAAAATACTCATTGATGCATATGATGAGATCTGCACATAAGCCTCATCCACAAAGACTGTCTTAAAGCATGCATATGGGTAGCGACAGGTGAGGATCTCCTCATAGAACTCAAAAATCTCATGCAGGTAGGACATGGTGTGCTTCAGGAGGGGCAGTAGCTGAGGCAAGCAAAAATGAGTCACCTGTGAAACACAATATATTTGATTAATAATAATTTAGTGAATAAAGCAAGCAACAATAATTACATTGAAAAACATTTACAGTACATGTGAAAAAAGTTGATAACAAATAACAAGCATTATATAAGTATGTATTCCACAATTATCTAAATCTGGATGATCTAATGTATCTAACATGTGACACCTACAGTTAGGATGTTAAACATTGTGGCAGCCTGTATCACATATTTATAAAAATAAAAAAAAAACACCACCATCAGGACTGCTAAAGGGAAACGTGTTCGAGTCAATAACACCACCAGGTATGTCTATGCTATCTGTAGGAAGGTTAATACTTTTGAATACCATTTTTTAAGAACTTCATAAGCTGCACAATGGATTGTGTTCATCCGTATAAATAAATAACTGAATTCCAATGGCTTATATATATATATAAAAAAAAAATAGATAGATGGATTACAGCAGTCAGAAGACAGAAAGATGTCAAACTTACCATCACTACCCCAACAGCTGTATTAGAAACACCCTTGCAGCAAATTTTTTTTAATAAAAGCAATTTAATGCTATGGTAATATAATGTTATAGCCTGGATGCCAGACGAACTTAGCCCCGCCCACAATTTGTTTTGCACGGGCAGTTCGGTCTGGACTTGATCCATAGAGAAGTAATTATGCCCGAACAGAAATTGTTCGGACCAATGAAATTGTCAGGGCGGGCTTTAGACGATGATGGACAGATGATAAACAGTAACATAATCATCCACGTCATCAAAGGCGCTTGGGTTAAATTTGTTCTAATCCTAAACGGAGAACTTGTTCGTATATGCATTCACCTTTACTATTTCTCTCAGAAATGATGATCGTGTTGGTAAGTACTCTGTGTATCCTTAAATTCTTTTTATACAACACCGGCAAAGATCGTTTACACTCATCTTCTTCTTCTAACGTTACTTATTCCAGCGCGCACAGACAGGGCTGCCAAGTTTTTACAGTAAAACTCGCCCAATTGCTACTCAAAACTAGCCAAAAACAAGCCCAATAGCTTTCCGGGTGGGGGGTTCTCCGGGAAAAATGGCATTTGGGGGGTAAAATGTGTGTTATTTTGGCACGGCTGCTAAATTTCACGTTCCTTGGTCTGTATATCACATAATTAGGGTTGCTTCAACCCGCGGACTTGGCAACACAGTGCAGTTGAGTTCTGTTGACATTTGACAACTAACGTTATGCGTCGCTCCGTTGCTGATTGGTTGTAGGTCTATCCAATTGAGGTCTTTCCTGGTTCGGTTGAAACACGCCCCATAATCACAGCCCAACGGAGCAGTATCAGACTCAAATTCTGACTAGAATTGAGTATGACAACGTCAGGCTAATAATGTTAATAAGAGCAATGCACTTTGTCTCCTGTTTTGCCCTAGCCTGGATGGCAGCCGAACTTAACCCCACCCACAACATTTGAGGTCAGGAAGTTCGGTCTGGACTTGATCCATTGTGGAGCAACTATGCCGAACCGGAGCTGTTCGGACCAATCAAATTGTCAGGGCAGATTTTATAAGATGATGGCCAGATCAACAGTAACGTAATCATCCATGACACCAAAGACCGCTTGGGTTGAATTTGTTCTAATCCTAAACGGAGAACTTGTTCGTATATGCATTCACCTTTACTATTTCTCTCAAAAATTATGATTGTGTTGGTAAGTACTCTGTGTATCCTTAAATAATTTTTTTACAACACCAGCAAAGATCGTTTACACTCATCTTCTTCTACTTCTTACAGTGTGCGTGCCGTTAAGTTCTGTTAACAACTATGCATCGCTCAACATACGTCACTTACTCCGTTGCTCAGATTGGTTGTACGTCTATCCAACTGAATGCAGAGGCATTTTCTTTCCTGGTTCGGTTGAAACACACCTCATAATCACAGCCCAATAATGGACCAGTATCAGACTCATATTCTGACTAGAATCTGAGTATGACGACATCAGGCTAGTTTTGCCCATATACTATGTTACTATCACACTTTAAAAAACACAAAATAATAACTATTAAATACATTTGTTAATTGAAAGAAACTTGAAATAAAATAAATATAAAAAATAATTTAAAAAAGTTGAAGCACTAAAATTATTAAATGAAAAAAAAAAAAACCTGAAATAAAAATAAATTTCACCTAAATAGTAATATTTAAAAATAAATCTATTATTTATTGTTCTCAAACTTATCTGGTGAAATGTTGTAATCCTCTGCCCACAAAAATCAAAATAAAGTAAATCTGTCACAACCCAAACTCACAGTACAGGTAGTGATAGAGTTCTGTGTAGTGGCATTTATTATGAATTAAAGAATGTATTAACAATCATTCCAGTTTTATTTTGATTAATTGTGCAGCCCTAGACCTAAGGATGGAAAAGTTAGAACAAAAAAAAAAACAATACCTACATGTACAGCTACATTAAATGTAATTTGAGTTAATACTTATTAATAACCTTAATTTACAACAAATTGATTAAATACAATTTAATATTGTTTAATGACCTGTGCCATGCACCCTGCTAGTCACATTTTCTTTATTTATCCAATGTATAAATGTACGATCCAAATTTCTAAACTATGGACTCAAACTAAAAAGATAGATAGATAGATAGATAGATAGATAGATAGATAGATAGATAGATAGATAGATAGATAGATAGATAGATAGATAGATAGATAGATAGATAGATAGATAGATAGATAGATAGATAGATAGATAGATAGATAGATAGATAGATAGATAGATAGATAGATAGATAGATAGATAGATAGATAGATAGATAGATAGATAGATAGATAGATAGATAGATAGATAGATAGATAGATAGATAGATAGATAGATAGATAGATAGATAGATAGATAGATAGATAGATAGATAGATAGATAGATAGATAGATAGATAGATAGATAGATAGATAGATAGATAGATAGATAGATAGATAGATAGATAGATAGATAGATAGATAGATAGATAGATAGATAGATAGATAGATAGATAGATAGATAGATAGATAGATAGATAGATAGATAGATAGATAGATAGATAGATAGATAGATAGATAGATAGAGATATCCTCACACACACCTCATGCATGTAGGGGTCCACCAGAATCTCGAAGGGCCCCACAGCCAGGGAAATGTTAGGGGCCGCAGTGGGAATTGGCAGCATGTAGTGGAAGATCTTCTTGCGCATATCATGGGTGTAGACTGTCTCCAATAGGTCCCCACAGGACACTGCGACCATGGAGGCATCCACTGTGAACTCCAGCTTCCATGTGCATAGTTCAGAGTATGAGTCTACACATGGAAACCAGAACCTAGTGGAGAAGATTAGGAAATATATAATAATCAGTAGTACACTCAGACAGGTGTGTGTTTATGTATATGGGGTGTGCAATATATATTGTCTGCGTGATGTAGCGTGTGCGCATTTAGAGTGTATGCTTTCACTGTGCAATTTAGTATATTAAAATGCTAAATTCAAGATATGGGAAGAAAGAAAAAAAAAGTTGTCTTTTATATCATATGATATTAGTGCACATACACGGATCTAAATCTTGTTTTTCTTCTAAATCTTTCTGCAAAAAATGAGATCAGCAGACACCCAATGTAAGATATTTTGAGCTGAATTAAAAGGGTTATGCGTGAAATTTAGTTATTTTGAAATTATTATTTATTTATTATTTATTGATAAAATCTAGCAATTTAAAGGTAAATACATTTTTTTTTTTTTTAAACTCCAAAGAAAGGTTTCTGGACAAAAAAAGTATAATTTTAGGGCTTCCCTATATTAATAATTATATACAATACATCAGGCGCTGTACAAAAAAAATACATTAGTTTTTATAAGCACCAAGTTCCCGTACGAACTGAACGGACCAATTATCTGAGCAATATCACTGAAGTCCAGTTTATTTAAATGTGCATGAGTGGTGCGCAAATCACATCACCGTACTCTGCGTGCATTCACCAGTGCCCTCCAAAATTGAGCGAGCCATTCCTATCAAGACGCTGATGATAAAAAGTGAAACCCATTTGAATTCTATAGAGAATTTACCACTTTAAAACGCTATAGAGAAAGTCAAGCATGATCTAAAACAGCCTCATAAACTAAAAAGACTGATGAAAAAAGAAGAACATCATCCTGCACCAACATATATTAGAAAGCTTTTTTAAACTACTTGTTGAGAATTCTCATGGGATCACATGATGTAGCCAGTCATGGGAGGAGCCAGGTCTCCTCAGGTGCACCAAATGATAATAAGCTGCCTTGGTTGGGTCAGTTTGTGTGTGCAACATGCTGCTGAAGCAAACTGTCCTTTTCCTTCTCTCCTAAATGAGAGCACCGGGACGAATATCGCGCGCGCTTATCACCAGCGTTTTCCGTGACGTTTTTCGGCACGTCTTGTGTACACACACACACACAAGCAATTTTATGGAAAGCCAAGAGGGCCAAAAACACGTGAATTTTAACACGTATTTAACGCATATTTAACATGTTAAATACACGTGAAATACGTGTTGTTTACGCGTAACAAATCAGCGCGTATTTTACGTGTAATTCACGCGTATTTTACATGTCAAATACGTGTGAAATACACATTAGTGAAATACACATTTTGACATGTTGAAGTCTTCATTGGCTGCTGAAGACTTGGGGCTAACCATTTCTGTGAGCTTAGGGGGGTGTACTGTTCAAAGACTAGGCTACCACCATTTAGATCAGCTTATTCAGCCTATTTATTTTGTCTTTTTTTTTTTGTTTTTTTGTAAAGCCTTTAGAAATAATATAGGCTTATTTAAATTGCAGTTTTATGAAAATGTAGATAAAAATTAAATTGCTGAAATGTATAAAAAATAAAACTCAAAACATTTGTGTGGGGAAATCAGTTACAGTGGAGGTAAGAAATCAATGCAGTTTTAAGATACAGACCATTGTAATCAATATCTGTATTTGGAAAACAATGTGATCTTTTGTTGTACATTTACTATTGCAAGCAGGGGGTGCTTATCGAAACCTTTTTGTTCAGAGATTGGGCACTCATCAGACAAACAGTAATTAGGTACACAGGTGATATTATCCATTTAAATATATATATTTTTTTACTTTTAATATTTTTCAAAAAGTATTCAACTATGGTATTTAAGACTTGCAGGGTTAGAATGAGAGCTTGTGCTCAGGTCAGGACAGGTATGAGAACTTGATTTGGCTTTCCTGACAGCAGAAGTATTCTACTGTGCTAAAGTCCTAGGCCACCCTGATAATTGGTATTAAAACAATTTATCTGTAAAAATTCAATTTCAAGGCAATTTGTTAAAGCACTTTATAACATTTAAGTAAACATATAAACACTAAAATACTAAGTAGCTTATGTTCTTTTAGAACCACACAGTATTACGGTGGTGCATTGCTGCCACATACATAATATTTTTAACACACAATTATGTTGATAAAATTACATCTTTTCTCGTAAAACAACATATTTTCTCGTAAAAACGAGATGTTATGATGTTAGAACGACATATTTTTCACCTTAAAACAACGTATATTTTCTCCTATAAGGACATGTGTTGTGTACAAAATATGCCGTCATCCACATAGAGAATTTATATAGGCTATGTGCCTTTGTCACACTGTTTCGCACTTGAGTATGCACTGAGTTAAACTTTAGTTTTTTAAAGTGACGAGCAGCCAGCAGCCGAAAGTGAGTTAACCACATGTTTGATCAATTTAACCTCTCTAATCAACACATCTTGTCTTGCCTAATAAAATCCATAAATATAAAACACTTAAACTTAATCACAATATTAGTTTAAATGTTTACTATCACCACCACAGTAAAAAGGCATTTTTGACATGTTGAAGCTTTAAACAAGTGCTTTAAATCTCTTGACAAACTAAAATACATAAATGACATTTGTATGTATTCGAAATAAAATATATAGATTGTACTAAATGTCAACTTGCTTATTTTGCTCAATATAGGTATTTATTAAGTCCACGTTATGCAAACAAGAAACTATGCTTCTAACCACAGGTCAAGAGCACTGTATATAAATGATCAGTGGTCGAGAGCTGTTCCAACCACGCAACTTTGCGATGCTGTTTGCAAATGTTCGTTGGAAAATATGGTTGAGAGAAACACAGACGCTATAACAGCACTTTCGGGAAACTCACCCTTGATTCGCACCTGAGTATGCACTAAGACTTAAGTTATTGAGAAAAAACCCACAGATATTTGTTTGTTTGTTGGTGTGTCAGTCGCATTTTATTATTAAAATACTGGTAAACTAAGGGTGGGTTGCAGCAACAGGATTAATCTTAAATAGATTAAATCAAGGTTTAGGCCTATCTAATAATTCTGTTGCACCAAACTTTAAACCTTGTTTAAAAATAAGCAGGTTTACATTTAAACCATAATTTTGATCGTGGATTTAATTTATATTTAAAATAGATTAACTTTAATCCTGTTGCTCCATAACTTTAAACTCAGATTTAAATCTCAATTATGGATTAATTTTAAATTTACATGTGAGGAGGTTTAAATTAAATAAAGTGCACCTACAATTAAACTATGCATATGATTGAACAGAGATAGAAACAGTGGGTGTGTCATCATATCTCAGAGAGGTGTTTATTAATAATAAAAATGAAAAATAAAGTGAATTGAGCCGGAGTGTGAGGGTCGTGGCGGCCCGTGATTTTACGCCTGCTATCGAGTTCGGGATGCGGATCCGTCACTCATCTTGGTGCACCTCGGTGTCGGACAATCAAAAGAAGAGAGGAGTCGGCCTATATTTAGCATTGATGGCAGCGGGGAAGATGAGGTGAGCGTCATTGATCGCGGCCGCGCCTGGCGTTTCTCATTTCATTAAAAAAAATATCAAAACCATTCAACAGTAAACATTTAATTGATGTCCAACAAATAAACAACAGATATAATACAGATGAACAATTGATAAAGCTTGGGTTGCTGAATATTCGATCCCTTTCCCCAAAAGCGCTTATTGTTAATGATATCATTACAGATAATAATCTAGCTGTGTTTGACAGAAACCTGGCTAAAACTTGTTTGTTAAATTAAATTTTTAGTTTTTTAAAGTGACGACCAAGCGGCCAGCGGCCAACAGTGAGTAAACCACATGTTTGATCAATCTGAAATGCGTCCCAGACCACCTTCTGAATTGGTTTGAGTGAACAGATTATCGAAAGAATTTCAAAAGGCATATAAATGGTCTTTTCACAATTGGATTGATATCTGATCAGAGAAAACAAATGAATTGAGAAGGTGTAAAAAAGGCCATAACTCTTGCAGCTGCGCTGAAGGAACGCTCACTGCTGCTGCTGGCGTGGACTCTGAACACAGAGCGAGCCAGTCTTGACAGTTGCATGGTCTCGTGTTGTTTCCACCAGTGCAGCACATCTCATAGTTTCTTTTAATTAATTAATGTCTAAAATATAAAAAGGAGAAGCCTAAAATGAACACGTCACCACCACATCAGCAACGAACAATAATTGCACAACCTATTAGATATTCTATAAATAAATCAACTAATGGAATATTCGAAAATCGTGACTCATCCCGCAGTGCAAAGTTGTGTTTTTATTATTATTAGGTTATGTGCATATTTATTTAGAAAATTTAGGCTAGTTACCGTTCCCCTGTCGGGTTGTAATCGCCGCGTATGGCGGGTGGAGGAAGGGAGAATTGTTTAATTTGCATGGTGGTAACTAACTTTTACCACTTGGTTATTTTGACTTGGATTTTCGTTTGTTGGAAATATGAACTGAATTTAGAAATACTTTTGAAATTTATACTTAGCGTTTAATAAACTAAATTATTTTTTTAAATGAAGACGTTTGGAGTGGAGTGCATGCATGCAAAATAATCTGTTCCCTGAATCCACGGCCTTATTCAAAATCGACACGTGGTAATACAAATAAGAGTATATTTTTCATTCTTGTTTTGCATTGAATACTGTTAAAGGATTTGTTGTGGAAATTGCCAAACATAAATGTTGATAATGTTTGTAAACATTTTTACCAGTATTTTACATTATTTTTTTAATGTAATAAAATGCGGCTGACACCTGTGTGATTTAATCTGGGGATTATTTTTATTTCTCTCAACAACTTAAGTCTTACCCAGTGCATACTCAGGTGTGACTCATTTTCATGAAATACAATTTACTTTTATTTTTAAGGGTGTACTAACATTGAAATAATTTGATACAATGCACTTGTTGTGTACATACATGTTTTTACATTGTATACATTTTAAAAGTTCAAGTTATGAACTTCGTCTGCTTCTTCGTCCTTCCCTTTATCATAAAACTCTAGAGATGGCAGTTCATGCTTTTATCACCTCACATTTAGACTACTGCAATTCACTTACTGCTAGATTTCAAAGTCTCAAATTGTAAATGTAATAAATAAATAAATAAATGGTCTGTATCTTAAATCTGCATTGATTGCTTACCACTGTAACTGATTTCCCCACACAAATGTTAATGCATGAGTTTAATTTTTTATATAGTTCAGCAATTTTATTTTTATCTACATTTTCATAAAACTGCAATTCAAATAAGCCTATATTATTTCTATAGGCTTTACAAAAACAAACAAAAAAAGGACAAAATAAATAGGCTGAATAAGCTGATCTAAATGGTGGTAGCCTAGTCTATGAACAGTACAACCCCCTAAACTCACATAAATGGTTAGACCCAAGTCTTCAGCAGCCAATGACACTGACCTGTTCAAACAGATTTTTAATGTGTATTTCACGTGTATTTAACACGTAAAATATGCGTGAATTACACGTAAAATATGAATTAACGCGTTAAATACATGTGAAATACACATGTGTTAAAAAAATATCAAAACCATTCAACAGTAAACATTTAATTGATGTCCAACAAATAAACAGATATAATACAGATGACCAATTGATAAAGCTTGGGTTGCTGAATATTCGATCCCTTTCCCCAAAAGCGCTTATTGTTAATGATATCATTACAGATAATAATCTAGCTGTGTTTGACAGAAACCTGGCTAAAATTTGACGACTACATTACTTTAAATGAGTCCACCCCCCAAGATTATTGTTATAAACATGAGCCGCGTCTGAAAGGTAAAGGGGGAGGGGTTGCTGTAATTTATAATAATATCTTCAGTATTACTCAGAAGTCTAGTTTCAAATATAATTCCTTCGAAGTTTTGGTGCTTTATGTAACGTTATGTAGTGTACATGACAAAACCCGTTTAACATTTGTGTTAGCTACTGTATACAGGCCACCAGGGCATAATACAGACTTTATCAAAGAATTTGCTGATTTTCTATCAGAGTTAGTACTGGCCGTAGATAAAGTACTAATTGTTGGTGATTTTAATATCCATGTAGACAACGAAAAAGACGCATTGGAATTAGCATTTAAAGACATTCTAAACTCTATTGGAGATAGGCAACACGTGTTAGGACCCACTTATCGCCATAATCATACTTTAGACCTAATATTGTCACATGGAATAAATGTTGACACGTTTGAAATTCTGCAGCAGAGCGATGACATCTCAGATCATTATCTAATATACTTTATACTTAATTTAGCTAAGGTTGCAAAGCCGCCCCCTCGCTTCAAAATTTGTGGAAAGAGCGCATGATCGCATACAGAAAGGCCGTAAAAACGGCTAGATCTGCTTATTTCTCGTCTCTCTTGGAAGAAAACAAACACAACCCTAGGTATTTATTTGATACAGTGGCTAAATTAACCAAAAATAAAGCTTCAACTTCTGATGTTTGTAAACAGCACAGCAGTAATGACTTTATGAACTTCTTTACATGTAAGATTGATAATATTAGGAAGAAAATTAACCATTCAGCCGTCTACTACAGTATCACATCAGACAGAGCATTGTAGTGTCACTGAGGAAAGATTACACTCATTCACTGCTATAGGAGAAGAATTGGCTAAACTCGTTAAATCATCAAAATCAACAACATGTATGCTTGACCCTGTACCGAAGCTATTAAAAGAGATGCTACCAGAGGTCATAGATCCTCTTCTTAATATCATTAATTCTTCTTTGTCATTAGGATATTCACCGAAAACGTTTAAGTTGACTATTATTAAACCACTTATTTAAAAAACGCAACTTGATCCTACAGAATTAGTCTATTATAGGCCAATCTCAAATCTACCCTTTCTGTCAAAAATACTTGAAAAGGCAGTGTCACAATTATGTTCCTTTTTAGAAAGAAATGGTATCTGTGAGGATTTCCAGTCAGGATTTAGACCGTATCCTAGTACTGAGACTGCTCTCATCAGAGTTACAAATGATTTACTCTTATCATCCAATCGTGGTTGTATCTCTCTATTAGTGTTACTCGATCTTAGCGCTGCATTCGATACTATCAACCACAACATTCTTTTGAATAGACTTGAAAATTATGTAGGCATTAGTGGAATTGCTTTGTCATGGTTTAAATCATACCTATGTGACCGTTATCAGTTTGTAGCAGTAAATGAAGAGATGTCACACCAATCACAAGTTCAGTATGGAGTACCGCAGGGCTCAGTGCTAGGACCGATGCTCTTCACCCTGTACATGCTACCACTGGGAGATATCATTAGGAAGCATGACGTTAGTTTTCATTGTTATGCTGACGATACTCAGCTCTATATTTCTTCACGCCCTGACGAAACTTACCAGTTCACAAGATTAACGGAATGCATAGCTGATATAAAACATTGGATGACCAGTAATTTCCTGCAACTCAATTCAGAAAAAACTGAATTTTTAATTATTGGACAAAAAAGCTCCACAAGTAGTAACCTAGAATACTGTCTAACACTTGAAGGCTGCTCTGTCAAGTCCTCGTCGTCAGTGAGGAACCTGGGTGTGCTCTTTGATACCAATCTTTCATTTGAAAGCCACGTTTCTAGCATCTGTAAAACTGCATTCTACCATCTTAAAAATATATCTAAGTTACGGCACATGCTCTCAATGCAAAATGCTGAACAGTTAGTTAATGCGTTCATGACCTCAAGGCTAGATTATTGTAATGCTCTACTGGGTGGTTGCCCTGCTCGCTTAATAAACAAACTCCAGCTGGTCCAAAGCGCAGCAGCTCGAGTTCTTACTAGAACCAGGAAGTATGACCATATTAGCCCAGTTCTGTCAACACTGCACTGGCTGCCTATTAAACATCGCATACATTTTAAAACATTTAGCACTAAATGGTTTAGCTCCCCAGTACTTGAGCGAGCTCTTAACACATTATACTCCATCACGTCCACTGCGGTCTCAAAATTCTGGCCAGTTGATAATACAGAGAATATCAAAATCAACTGCAGGCGGTCGATCCTTTTCCCATTTAGCACCTAAACTCTGGAACAGTCTTCCTAACATTGTATGGGAAGCAGACACACTCTGTCAGTTTAAATCTAGACTAAAAACACATCTCTTTACTATGGCATACACATAAAACACTTTTTCAATTAAATGATTGTTAGGCTGCATTAACTAGGTCAGCCGGAACCGGGAACACTTCCCATAACACCTGATGTACTCGTGACATCATCAGAAGAACGGCATCTACGCTAATGATAGTCTCTCTGTTTTATCCCGAGGTTTACTGCAGTCAGCCGGATCCGGGCCGTGTCCAGATCAGATGGTGGACCTGCGCCCAGACATGACCAACGCATTACCCTGAAGTGTCTGTAGAGACCGTGTCAATTAGACTCCCCCTGAAATTGCCTCATCGACACGGCATCCTCAATAAACCTGTCTCGGGTGTGATGACTCAGATTGTTTGAATATTACAATTTAATAATTGTTGAATCGATATGTCATCCTCAATAAATCCGTCTCCGGCGTGTTGCCTCCGATCCTTCGAATATTGCACTTTAATAATTATTTAATCAACACAGCATCCTCAATAAACCCGTCTCAAGCGCGTTGCCTCTGATCTTTCGAATATCCCGATCTATTATGACCTGTAAAGTTACAAGAATAATAATCATACACTGTTTGTTAATTGACCAGAGGAGAACTGGCACCCCGACTGAGCCTGGCTTCTCCCAAGGTTTATTTTTCTCCATTAGGTCACCTGATGGGGTTTTGGTTTCCTTGCCACTGTTGCCTCTGGCTTGGTTTGCTCAGTTGAGGACACTAAATTTCACTAAATTTTTCTAAATTTTTTCAACTAAATATCCAAATAAATCTAATTATTAAACTAAATTAACCATATAAACTAAATTACTGATCTAAAGCCCACACTATCACTGTATGATAATTGAAATGAACTAATGACATCACCGTTTTCTCCGGAATGGCTATACAGCTGAATAAAATTCTGTTGCATTATTTTGCTGTTTAACACTGTAACGCTGCTTTGAAACAATCTGCATTGTTAAAAGCGCTATATAAATAAAGTTGACTTGACTTATATTCTTATTGTAACATCCTATAGATAAATAATTAAACAAGAACAATGTTACTTTTTAACTTGCCAAGTACAAGTTACAAAAAGCTTTATAAGTATGGACATTCTTAAATTATTGACTACTATTAGTTTTCACCATGTGTAAAATGTGTTCTGCTAATAATGACCGATATTAGGGAAAATCTGGCTTACAGATATTCCAAGAGATGACAGGAAATTAAAATTTTCAGTAAAAGAACAAAAGTAAAGTAAAATTCTGTCAAACTGACACAAAAGACAATTTATAAATAAACAAATAAATCTCAAGAGGGAGCATGACCCAGGACCCTGCTTTACACTTCAACCCACCCGCCCCCCCAATGTTCAAACCAAAACTACGCCCTTGCATGCATATGAATATCTGCAGCTTACCGTGTGGAATTCTGGTTACCAAAGGAGAAAACATGGGCTGCTCTTTCTGCCATACTTCCTTCCACATCAGGAACTACAAAATGCAACCCTCCTTTCGGTTGATCCAATGAGAATTCAATGTACACCTTCATAACTTTCATCTCTGCATACAAACATCGGGACAAACTGATTATTATTATGGATATTATTCTGTGCCTTAATTTACAATCATAAAAAATTGCCTTTTCTTGAGGCATTATTAAGGGACATAGTGAGCACTAGTGATGCCAAATGTTCTAATAACTAATATAATTTCTTTTAATCTTCCAGTAAAAACAACAAAATTATATCTGGCAACACAAGCTCACATTGTGCCTTCCATTATTGAGTGCAACAACCACATCTCAAAATGTTAAAAACAAATAGAAAGTCCCCAACCTACATTTTTGTCTTTCAATAATCAGTTACACTCAAATGTACGTCACAATATGAAAGAAAGGATCTGTCACAGTTTCCATTTTATTGGTTTCATTCAGTTGTTAAAACCTCAGTTTATAAAAGCCATAGGAATTTCAAACAGACATAGAAACTTTAATTTCCAAGGTCCAAATTAAAACTTCATTCTGATTGATCTACTCACCATCTCCCTGTTTCCAGAGCTCAGAAGGAACTTTAATGGAAAGCTCCCCATTACCAGCATCTGGATCCACAGCACTAACCGCTGCTGTGTAAGCACTGGAGAAATAATTCAGGTTCCTCCTGTTAACCACACAGTGATACAGAAGAAAACATGGACCAAGATGAAGAAAAGATCACACTTGAAAACCAATATATTATGACAAATGAGAAATTAGATACTGACAGATATTCTCAGGCAAATAACACAAAGGTGATGATGATCATTTAAAATAGAAAAAGATTTTATATTTTACATAAAGAAAAGCCTATAGACACATTTAAGATAGATAAGATTTTTGCACTGTGACACTGCCCCAAAATTCTACTTTTTGAAATACAGAAATGAAAATCATCCTATTAAAACAAGCATAAAGGCAGTACAACAAATATGATGTATAAATACTATAGCATTTAAAGAATTACTTTCACCTTACAGCAATGAGAACTGGGGAAGAACTATACTAAATTGTCATTAAAATATTATGCAATGACAAAAAGCATGATAATGCAAAACTTTGTCCTAAAATATGCTTTATTTTAAAATGCAAAACATAATTTTTTCTTTCTTTTTGGGGGGGTTTGGAATGAAATGATTACACAATTCATCTTTATGTTAGTTATTTTAGTTCTTTTCACACAATACCAGACTGGGTGAATACTCTCATTTCATTTCATATTATGTAATGTGTGTGCCTGTGTGTTTGTTTGTGATTTATGTGGACACAAATTTGTATAATGGCATGGTATTACGGCGTAAACATGAAATATGAGGATATTTCATATGTCCTCATATTTAAAATAGCTTTAAATACATACTAAACAATGTTTCATTACACATTTTAGTTTCCTGTGATGGGTAGGTTTAGGGGTAGGCGTATTGTGGAGGGATAGAATGTACAGTTTAGACAGTATAAAAACCATTACACCTATGGAATATCCTCACTTAGATAGGAAAACAAACCTGTGTGTGTGTGTGTGTGTGTGTGTGTGTGTGTGTGTGTGTGTGTGTGTGTGTGTGTGTGTGTGTGTGTGTGTGTGTGTGTGTGTGTTTCTCTTTCTTTTTTTTCTTCTAAATAATGAGTTCATAAATATAGCTGAGCTTACTGCTTGGATTCATGATGGCAGACCTCCAGCGTGGGGTCATTGTAAATGAATGGAGCCTCAAGATCATTCACTCTCACTCTGTAGATACGGCACTGTTTGCTGTTCAATTTAATACGGTTCAGGTTCATCACTGTTGGAAAGATGGTCAGCTCCACATAACCCTACTCAGAGCAAAAAAATAAATAAAAATTGAGAGCTTTAAAAAAAAAAGTTGTATTTATTTAAAAAATGTGTATATGTGTGTGTGTGTGTATATATATATATATATATATATATATATATATATATATATATATATATATATATATATATATATATATATATATATATATATATATATACATACATCATAAGCAAGCAATATAGCTTTAACCGTACAACAAGAAAGGATTTCATTAACACTTATTTAATTTATAGGCTATTTGCCACATATATAAAGTTATCATGAAATGCTTCATGTGCATGCTTGTGATTATTGGCTAATGCAAAAAACTGCATTAAATCTTTGAATTAAGGGTTCATGACATATCTAATCTTTGACTGTACATTATAATTTGTTCAGTATTTGTTAAATGTTAAAAGGTAGTCTTTTAAAGTATTGTCTAGGTTTTAAACCTACTGCATACTAAGTCTGTCTACACATTTTCTGCTTCATGCACACAATATTCAAAATATAAATGACTAGTACTCACAATGACTGACTTCCTCTGAAAATTGATGTTGTTGATGCAGACCACCTGATGGGTTGTAAAGAGATAAACAAACAGTAAAGAATTAAATTCATGCGGCGGCAAGATGCGCTGTTAATCATTTATACTCCTGATTTGACATGCAAACACAACTGCAATCATAGTCATGCATACGGTGAGAGAGTGCATCTTTGATACTTATAGTTTATATGGTCTGGGGCTCTCAAAGCCCTTGTCTTTCTTGCGGTTCATGCTGCTCTTCAGTTTATTCACTCAAACCCTCTCAGCAGATGATATGCGGTGTTTTGTTCAATTGCATTAACTCCTTAATTTCTACTTGCTTTAAATACTAAAGGCAAGTTCTATCTTGCTCAAACATCGCTGCAGTCCATCTCGTCATGTTATAATTTGTGAAATGACTGTGAAGTGTAAAAAATCAGTAACATCCTTCTCTATTTTGCAGATAAACGTCAAAACTATTCTCCTTCTGTATGTCTTCAGCCATGTTGTTTGTAACCTTCGCCCTCCCGCGCAAAGGGTTCCCGGATTGATGTTCGTCAGCTTCTCTACCTTCCTCAAGGGGGCGTAAGAGGAGGCAAATCGGAGCGGGTGGTGGCAACCGACATTTAAGGTGCATTACCTCCACCTACTGTACTGGAGTGTGAACCAGCGATATGGTAGGCTGTTCACCCTAACCCCTCAGAAAAAGTCTTAATTCATCTTTTCTTCAATATTAAATACATTCTTTAACAACACCCACCTCATATTTTTTAATTCTTACTCGAACTGTATCCAATGTGTTTCATAATTAAGGCAGTGACAAATTAGCCTACATGTTCTAAATTTTTTTACGGTCTATGGTTCTGACTCTTCTTTGCTTTTTATGATGTATTTTATGTCCGTTGCTTTTACCAGGCAATTGTCAGAATCAGAATCAGAATGAGCTTTATTGCCAGGTATGTTTACACATACTAGAAATTTGTTGTAGTGACAGAAGCTCCACAGTGCACAGAATGACAGTGACAAGACACAGATAATAATAAATACATAAAAAACAATATACAAATATACAGACAATGTGCAAAATAGCAAAGACACAATATACAAATTAAAAATAAATTATATAAGCAACATACTATGTACACGTATTTTAGGTTTAAATTAGAAATATAAATACGTGTGTGTGTGTGTGTGTGTGTGTGTGTGTGTGTGTGTGTGTGTGTGTGTGTGTGTGTGTGTGTGTGTGTGTGTGTGTGTGTGTGTGTGTGTGTGTGTGTGTGTGTGTGAGAGAGAGAGAGAGAGTTTCTCGTTTATTGAGAAATGTTCATGAGATGGATTGCCTGAGGGAAGAAACTGTTCCTGTGCCTGGTTGTTCTGGTGCTCTGTAGCGTCGACCAGATGGCAACAGTTCGAAGAGGGAGTGTGCTGGATGAGAAGGGTCCAGAGTGATTTTGCCAGCCCTTTTACGTACTCTGGATAAGTACAAATCTTGGAGAGTGGGGAGGGTTGTACCAGTTGATTCGCTCAGCAGACCGCACTACCCTCTGTAGTCTCCTGAGGTCAGATCTGGTAGCTGAGCTGTACCAGACGGTAATTGAAGGATGGATTCAATGATGTCAGAGTAAAACCGTTTCAGTAGTTCCTGTGGCAGATTGAACTTCCTCAGTTGGCGGAGGAAGTACAACCTCTGTTGGGCTTTTTTCCCAATGGAGGCAATGTGAATGTCCCACTTCAGGTCCTGATAGATGGTGGTGCCCAGGAACCTGAATGACTCCACTGTTTTTACAGTGCTGTCCATGATGGTGAGTGGGGGGAGAGCAGGGGGGTTTCTCCTGAAGTCCATAATCATCTCCATTGTTTTGAGCGTGTTAAGCTCCAAGTTGTTATGACTACACCAGACAGCCAGCTCTTTAGCCTCCTGTCTGTAAGCAGACTCGTCTCCGTCCCGGATGAAGCCGATGACTGTGGTTTCGTCCACAAACTTCAGGAGCTTAACTGAGGGGTCTTTAGAGGTGCAGTCATTGGTGTAGAAGGAGAAGAGCAGTGGGGAGAAAACACAGCCTTGAGGAGCTCCAGTGCTGATGGTACCTGGATGAGAATTTCCCAGCCTCACAAGCTGCTGCCAGTCTGTCAGGAAGCTGGCGATCCACTGACAGACAGAGGTGGGCACGGAGAGCTGACCCAGTTTGGGCAGGAGGAGGTTTGGGATGATAGTGTTGAAAGCCAAGCTGAAGTCCACAAACAGGATTCTTACATAAGTCCCTGGTTTATCCAGATGTTTCAGGATGAAGTGCAAACCCATGTTTACTGCATCATCCACAGAACTATTAGCTCTGTAAGCAAACTGCAGGGGGTTCAGTAAGGGTCCGGTGATGTCCTTCAGATAAGCCATTATTTGATAATAATCCATTGTTGTTGCTTACTAATTATGTCCTGCTTCAAAGCTTGTTTTGCCAGATGATGTAGCTATCAAGTCTGTTTTGAGATGATTGCAATGATATCAACGTTGATAAACTACAAACATATTATAACCCTTTTTTTTAACTTACTGTGTAGAGTTAAAACAAAGTATTCCCCATTTTCTTTCTTACTTTCCCAGCAGCTAAGGACCTGGAAAGTATAGGGTATTTTTCTTCTTTGTGTTGCTACTTTTTTCCCCAATACATCATCAGCTGTTTATATCTTCACTTGGATTGCACTCAGAGGACTTTATAGCCCCACCCCAGCATTTTCTCAATGCTTAAGTATTTCTTCCAGTTTCTTTAGTAATCTTTTTGTAGCTAAACTATGAAATGCCGTACTCACTGTCTTATTAAATAAACATTAATATCTCTCAAAGCGCTTTTACTTCCACACAATTTAGATCATATAGACACCTCATATTTAAAATTATCTTGCATTTTCCCTCTCCATGATCATTCCAAGTCAGTTATGAATTTAAGACCCATAGAAAGCGAAAGCTGTTGCTGTATTTGTTTCCATCTAGCCTATCCCATCTTAATCTTCTTTACTAAATACCATTACTTTTGTATTCTACTGAAAATGTTCATCTCTGTGAGTATGACCAATTCTTCCCCCTTTTCCATACAGCTATGATGCACTGTAAAACATGAAGTTATTTGAACGTTTTTTCTCGAACGGAAATAGACAATTAGTACAGAATGTTTACACTCGAGTGGTCATATGGTTATTATAATATTTCACCTTTATTTCACCAAGTCTGCAAACGACATGTTGAACATTATGTAAAAAGTAAAACACATTTTAAAACCCAGCTAACAAAGTTCCCATAACTTCCACTAGTGTTCTTTAAAAGTTATGTTAATGTTAGGACAAATTTTTTTAAAGATAATGTTTATGGAATGTTCTTATAATGTTATTCATAGTTATTATACGTACTTGTTATGATATTTTTGTTATCATAAAACGTTCTGAGTACAGTGTTCATGGAACGTCCAACGATGTAATTTGTACTTAATCAATGTTCTCGTAATATAGAGAGAAAACGTTGTGAGAACAACATTCTTGGAGTGTCAATGTTATTTTTACATTCTCATAACATTAAGAAAACATTCTTAGAACAACATTCTCGAAACGTCTTTATGATATCATTAACATTTTCTAGATGTTTTTGGATTTTTTTCTTAAAACTTGAGAACAATTTTAATGAAACAAATAATATCTTAAATCTTCTTCATGCCATATAGTTGCATTTAGCAGATTCCCAGCTCACGGGGAATGCTCTCAGAACTTTGGCTAACATTCTGGCAAAGTTCTCTCAATGAACAAACTTTCTTCCAGTAACGTTAATAATATAGCATGTCTCAATTGCCTGTATCCACTTTTTTGTCCTTAGACGCTTGTTTTTTGGGTCAACAGCTTATAAAAACTTCTGGGTTTTTTGTTCTGGGTTTTGTTTAGCTTGTTTGCTGTACACCTTGTCACATCAGCTTTTATACATTGTTCTGTTTTTTGTTATAAGTCAAAAATGAAAAGGAGGCCGCTTCATGCAATACAAAGTCAATGAAGACAGTTTGATTGTTGATTGATTCTTAACCTTCCATGAGTATCTTGGCCCTTTTGTCTTGTGAAAGTGCATGAGAAAATACATACTATTAACTGTGTCTCCAACTATCTTCTTCTCATTTCTTAGTAAATGGTTGTCATTTTAAACCCTTTTCCTTAATTTGCACCTTTTTCCTCAGTTTTATCGTGGTTCATGTGAGGGCTTCTGTATGGCTCTCACTGTGTGTGGTTTTGATGAAATACTCACATCTTTCTCACCTTTTGCATTCACAGCTATATCCATTAGCCTTTATTAAAATGACATCGTATGACTGTGAATTCCACTTGTACATACTATAAATAAATTAGTAGATTACTGAAATTATATCATGATTGCCCCCTGTGGTAAAATGCTGTGATTCTACTGTGGTATGTGTTGGATGACATGTAAAAGCTGTTAATCACTAAGAAGGATACCCTTTAACCATTTAATTAGTACTGATCGGGTGGGTTAAGGTTAGCTCACTCTCCCTGAGCAAGTCACTATAAACTGGGAAATTGCAGCAGCAGTGGCAACACTTGGCTCTGAGATGCTAATATAAGTGAAGCAGGTGAAAAAACAAGCCTTGTGCTACATGATGAATAATATTCTGAGTAATTTACAGTTGGACTGATACCTTTAGGCAAAACGGTGTTGTAAATGAATGAGTTTAAATTGGTTCAGTACTGTATATAAAAAATATCAGATTAATAATATGAAAAACAAGCATTGTGCAAAATGAGAAACAACATTCTGAGTAATTTACAGCTGGAGTGATACCATAAGGCCAAATAGTGTTGTAGTTTAATGGATTTAGCTCAGTACTTTATATATATAAAAAAAACATCTGTTGAGGGACCATCACAATAAAGAGTTAACAAATATTGAGCAGACAGTCTACTAATAGGCTACTCTAATGAGAGTTAGTTTACATGTAGTTGCAAAGTTTTGACTCCACGGACGTTCTCCAAGTGCATGGATACAGCTCTGGCCCCCTTGAGGCTCCAGGGCATCCGTGTACAAAAATTGTCTAGACAACTGGCTCATTCTGGCTCATTCCAGAGAGTTGGTGTGTCGTCACAGGGATGTCCTTCTCCACCACCTCTGGTCTCTTGGTCTCAGGTTGAATGCTCAGAAGAGTGTCTTACTCAAGACAAGGACTCAAGATGGCGCAGAGGACGGCTGCTGCGTTGCGAGCTCCGTTACAACATTGTAGTTTTTTGTTTGTTCTGGTTATAGTTTTTGTGTTTTTTGTCTTGGATGTTGTCTGCCTTACTGCGTGCGACAGACAGACACTTTTGGACATTGGTTCGGCAATCGCACACCGAAAACCGGACTTTAAATTCATCAGTGACGACCCGCTGTTTACAAACACGGCAGCGGAGCCCTTTGTCTGGGCGGTCCGACCGCGAAAACGCAGCCGGAGAAGGGGAAGCAGAGCCGGCGTGCTCATCAGAGTAAGACGCAGCGCAAACCGACCCCCGCTTCCCAGTATTTTACTGGCTAATGTTCAGTCTCTGGACAACAAACTCTGAGAGCACGGATCTCTTTCCAACGAGAGACGAGGGACTGCTGCATTATCTGCCTTACAGAAACTTGGATGTCTGCTGAGATTCCAGATTCGGCCATCGAAACCACGGGGTTCTCCGTGCACCGAATGGACAGAGAAAAAGATCTCTCAGGGAAAAGCAAATGCGGGGGTGTGTGTTTTATGATCAACAGATCCTGGTGTGATCAGAGGAACGTACAATCTATCAAGTCTTTCTGTTCTCCTGATCTGGAATTTCTCATGGTTCTGTGTCGACCATTCTGGCTACCGAGGGAATTCACAGCGGTCATCATCACAGCGGTGTATATTCCCCCACAAGCCGACACAGACCGGGCACTAAAGGAACTGTATAGGACAGTGAGTGAGCAGGAAACCGCACATCCTGAGGCTGCGTTTATTGTGACCGGGGACTTGAACAAAGCCAACTTCAAACGCATTGCACCTAAATACCACCAACATGTTAGCTTCAACACGAGAGCGAACCGTGTTTTGGATCACTGTTACTCTCCCTTCCGGGATGGCTACAAGCATTAAAAAGGATGCGGCGTGGAAAACTATAGCAGAAGTGATTGGTGTGGATGGTAAGTCACTATTTTTGTCCAAGAAATAAAGATAAAAAAGCAAATAGCTAGTTATGTACTCGTAATGAGGAGTTATATAGCTATACAGGTTAAATATCGCGCGATCACACCAGAATTCGCGAGATTACATGGGGCCTCGTGACGTCAGCTGTCAGTCATGACCGCAGCCGTTCCGCAACAAATCCGGACCTGGTGGGTATTGACGGACGACGGAACACGGAGCTGTCACGCAGCGGAGCCGTTCCGCAGCCGTAACGCAGCCGGTGGAAATTGGGGGTCACTGCTGCCATCAGGCAGGCGGTACCGCAGCATCAGAACACGCACCAGCCGACTCCAGAACAGCTTCTTCCCACAAACAATTAGACTCCTTAACTCCTGGGGCCCGTTTCAGAAAGGAGGTTAAGTGAAAACTCTGAATAGGTTAACCCTGAAATAAGGGAAACTCTGTGTTTTCTGTTTCAGAATGGGAGGTATGTCAAACCTGAGAAAGCTGGGTAAGTCAAGCCCGTTTCTGAAAGAGAGGTAATTTATACTCAGTCAGTTACCAGGGTAACTTACTCTGTGAACCTAACCTGGTCAGGAGCAGGTTTTCTTTGGTAAACACAGAGTTTCTTTCAGTCTCCTCCCCTTTTTTAAAGCACCAGCGGTGTTTAAATTGTTTATTCATTCATTAAAAACGCCACAAATGCTTTTCTTTCTGAGTATTTTGGTCGTATTTCAAGTATAAATATAAAAAGAAATATGAATTTAATCTAAATCTAAAGTAAACGAAGTTTACTTAAAACAAATTAAATTATCTACCACTTGACAAAAATGCAAAGTAAGAAAAGCATTCTTTGCAGGAACATTCATTCATTGCTCATATTTTCATCATGAGGACACTGCAAAGTGACAAAAATGGCATGTCCTTTTATACAGGATCCTGACGTTCACTTGATAATCCTCTAGAAGTATCCTAATAATTAGAATTTCCTTTAGGATTTCCAGTGGTTGGATGCATTGACACTTATATTCCCATCATCACACTTTCTAAAAATGGATTACTGTATGAAATGGAAGGATGCTGCCAGATGGTAGTACAAGATATATGCCATAACCACCACCACAGCTGTTAAATACATTTATTTAAATTTTTTTATAGTCATCTTAATTTCCTACAAATACTTTATTATTTTTCCTGTTGGGTGTTAATATTTTTCCTCCATCTCCTCTTCATCTGTCAGTGGTGCTGGTGTTTGGCTGGCCTGAGTAGAAGTCAAATGTTAATGTCATTCCCCTGATTAATAAATGTAACAGGTGGGATTAGAGAACATTTCATTATGTGAAAAGAGCATAGAGCCTTTTCACATTTCTGGGTTTCCGAAGCTGAAGTCGTCATAGTTGGGTTAACTCTTATAGCGGTGAATGAGAGAATACATTAAATATATATTTTTGTGTCTCCATTTGCTCAAATAGCAAAAGAAAAACTCCACAATAGTGATTTCACAACTTTCAAAAAGATGGAAAAATTAGAGTGAGATTGATAACTGAAGTGAAAAGAGAGAAAGATGTTAATTTTAACTATCACTCCCATAGACGCTGTATTAGAAACACTCGTAATTTGTAATTTGATGCAAAAGTAATATAATACAAAGTATTAGTGTTATAAATGTACATACATAAAAAAAAAATAATACAAAAAACGTTGCAGGATTTACGATATTGATGACCATTAAAGCACGTCATCACAGTCTGTGAAAAGGGTCTAGTGGGAAAAGCTGCTGCACATTGGACACTGAATGATATTTATTTAATATGTCAAATGTTTGTAAAGTCATTAAACCTACACCCATGAACATTTTACAGGGAGTGCAGAATTATTAGGCAAATGAGTATTTTGACCACATCATCCTCGTTATGCATGTTGTCTTACTCCAAGCTGTATAGGCTGGAAAGCCTACTACCAATTAAGCATATTAGGTGATGTGCATCTCTGTAATGAGAAGGGGTGTGGTCTAATGACATCAACACCCTATATCAGGTGTGCATAATTATTAGGCAACTTCCTTTCCTTTGGCAAAATGGGTCAAAAGAAGGACTTGACAGGCTCAGAAAAGTCAAAAATAGTGAGATATATTGCAGAGGGATGCAGCAGTCTTAAAATAGCCAAGCTTCTGAAGTGTGATCATCGAACAATCAAGCGTTTCATTCAAAATAGTCAACAGGATCGCAAGAAGCGTGTGGAAAAACCAAGGCGCAAAATAACTGCCCGTGAACTGAGAAAAGTCAAGCGTGCAGCTGCCAAGATGCCACTTGCCACCAGTTTGGCCATATTTCAGAACTGCAACATCACTGGAGTGCCCAAAAGCACAAGGTGTGCAATACTCAGAGACATGGCCAAGGTAAGAAAGGCAGAAAGTCGACCACCACTGAACAAGACACACAAGCTGAAACGTCAAGACTGGGCCAAGAAATATCTCAAGACTGATTTTTCTAAGGTTTTATGGACTGATGAAATGAGAGTGAGTCTTGATGGGCCAGATGGATGGGCCCGTGGCTGGATTGGTAAAGGGCAGAGAGCTCCAGTCCGACTCAGACGCCAGCAAGGTGGAGGTGGAGTACTGGTTTGGGCTGGTATCATCAAAGATGAGCTTGTGGGGCCTTTTCGGGTTGAGGATGGAGTCAAGCTCAACTGCCAGTCCTACTGCCAGTTTCTGGAAGACACCTTCTTCAAGCAGTGGTACAGGAAGAAGTCTGCATCCTTCAAGAAAAACATGATTTTCATGCAGGACAATGCTCCATCACACGCGTCCAATTACTCCACAGCGTGGCTGGCAAGAAAGGGTATAAAAGAAGAAAATCTAATGATATGGCCTCCTTGTTCACCTGATCTGAACCCCATTGAGAACCTGTGGTCCATCATCAAATGTGCGATTTACAAGGAGGGAAAACAGTACACCTCTCTGAACAGTGTCTGGGAGGCTGTGGTTGCTGCTGCACGCAATGTTGATGGTGAACAGATCAAAACACTGACAGAATCCATGGATGGCAGGCTTTTGAGTGTCCTTGCAAAGAAAGGTGGCTATATTGGTCACTGATTTGTTTTTGTTTGGTTTTTGAATGTCAGAAATGTATATTTGTGAATGTTGAGATGTTATATTGGTTTCACTGGTAAAAATAAATAATTGAAATGGGTATACATTTGTTTTTTGTTAAGTTGCCTAATAATTATGCACAGTAATAGTCACCTGCACACACAGATATCCCCCTAAAATAGCTCAAACTAAAAACTACTTCCAAAAATATTCAGCTTTGATATTAATGAGTTTTTTGTGTTCATTGAGAACATGGTTGTTGTTTAATTATTAATGTTGTAAAATTAATCCTCAAAAATACAACTTGCCTAATAATTCTGCACTCCCTGTATGCTTAAAGCTTTTCCTGATTGAATTGTTTTTTTTTTTTTTTTTTTTTTTCATTTTTAGCTGCTGCCACATTCTTTGTTTGTCTTTTGGATACCATGAAAATTAAACTTAATTAAAATAATTAAGAATTAAACTTGTGTATTGACCCGGAAGTATGCAAACGTCTTTTTGTTGGGTGCTGTTGCCATGGTGAATCGTACTTTCGGAGCTCCATTGATCGTGGCTTTTCATAGTTGGAGTGAATGAGCTTAACTCAGAGTCAGTCTACTCAGAGTTGATTGAACTACCTCAATTCAGCTGTTCTGAAACCCAAAACTCAGAGTTTCCCATCTCAGAGTAAGTCAACTCAGAGTTCAGGCTTAAACTCAGAGTTGGTTGAACCTCCTTTCTGAAACAGGCCCCTGATCCATCAGGATCATAACACACACTGGACAGAATATCACTCAACACAACCCACTGTAGATACACACACATTATATACACATTTATTTATCATATAGCATCTACTGTACATTGGATTTCTATTGTGAATAATATTGTATACTGTACATTGTATATTATTATTATTATAGCGTAATGTATATTGTTTAATGCATGTTTAGTGTATATTGTTTAAAGTATATGTATATTGTAAGTATGTGTATATTGTTTAAAGCTGTGAGAACTACACTCACATTGTGTAAATTATTTATTGTTTATTGTAGAGTTTTACTGTGCTGTGAGTAATTGTGGGTGCATCAGATGTGTAATCTGATGTTGCTTTAAATGCTGTACATGTCATGTCATGACTACTATGTTGCTCGGAACTGCACCTAAGAATTTCACCTACTGTTGCACTTGTGTATATGGTTGAGTGACAATAAAGTGATTTGATTTGATTTGATTTTGATTCAACTCCTTCTCAGCAAACAAAGACAAACTCGATTGTGTCCAACTCGATTCTCTCTCGATGCAGGCCTGTCTGGCCCCTGCTTCAAGCTCGGCTGTGTTGCGATGGGTGTATGTCGCAGGTTTCTGGGGCTCATGGCAGCAGCCTCTCCTGTGCTGCCTTTGGGTCTCCTTCATATGAGAGCCATTCCTGTGGTGGATGAAACTCAGGGGCATCCGCCCTTTTTGGTCTGCCATCCATCTGCTAAGAGTATCACGCAGTTGCCTTTGTGCTCTTTGGAGGTGGAGGGCCCCCTTTTTGCTTCAAGGGGTCAAGATGGGCATAGTATGCCGTCACCAGGTAGTCACTACGTATGCCTCTTTAGGGTGCGTTCTTTGAGGGCAGACCGGTGTGCACTGTTTGGACGGGCAAGTTTCTCTCATGGCACATAAATTGCCTAGAGTTGCGAGCCATCTCTCTGGCCCTGGGTCACTTCCTTCCGGCCCTGATGGGCTGTCATGTCATTATCAGGACAAACAACATGGAAGTGGTGTCCCACGTAAATCGCCAGGGAGGCTCGCGTCACGTACCCTGAACAGGCAAGCGTGCCACCCCCTCCTTTGGGCTCAAGGTTTCTTTCGCTGACAGCAGTTCACATTCCAGGTTGACTTGAACATCGCAGCAGACTTCCGGTCGAGACAGAAGCTCAGGTCAGGGGAGTGGATGATGCACCGCCAAACAGTGGCACAAATTTGGAGCATGTTCAGCGAGGCGGAAGTGGACCTCTTTGCATCATAGGACTCGACGCAGTGCCCCGTGTTGTTCTCCCTGTCTCATCCGACACATCTGGGGATAGATGCCTTCGCTCATAAGTGGCCGGATTTGAGACTGTATGCATTCCCACAGTCTACAGTCCTTTGCAGAGTGATTGAGTGTTGAATCCGTCTCCTTCTGGTAGTTGTGAAATAGTTGTATACTCAAAGTTTACTGTTATACTTATAGTACTCTTAAATGTATAATTTTATATACTAAAAAGTGGGCCAATTTAGTCCCAAGCAGTATTGAAATAGTACACTTAAAAGTGTTCTACTAGTACATTAATATTAGTATACTTACTACATAAAGTATACTTTAAAACATACTTTACTTAAAGGTGCAGTGTGTACATTTTCTAGTGCATCTAGTGGTGAGGTTGTGAATTGCAACTGCCCACCGCTCACCCCTCCCTTTCGAAGCACAAGGGGGTATGAGAGCATTCTGGGGCATTTTGAGTTATTCACAGATTCTGAAAGTTTAGTCCAAGCTTTCCAACGATGTGGAAATCTGATAATATTTGGAGAAGTTTTGAAGGCCATTTGAAGGCAGGCACTCCAAAAAGCTAAAACGGGAGTAAAACAGCCTCTAAAGATTGTTCAGTTCTCACCTGTTCTAACTTGCTGGGAGTGACAATAGGACTCATTTACATCTCATTTAGATAATCCATACCCCCTGTAAAGCTCCCCCTGTAAAGCTACATGGTTGCATAGCAACGACAGACACAACGGTAAAAATCGGACTGCATACTATTAATAATGAACATATATATATAAATAAATAAATAAATAAAGGAGAGGGATGTTAATCACCATTTAAATGGTATCCGACTACGCCACCCTGGTGGGAGGCCAGGGAAAATAACTCCCAATAAAAAGACACAGATAATTCTCACCAACTGAAGGCAAGGAATTAAAAAAGAGACGCGAGTAGCAAATACAAAAATTAGACTTTATTATAATAAAACAAAATCACAAGCGCTGATTTAAAAACTCCCACAATGGCAAAATTATAATAGGGCCAGGATTAGTGGGAACCAGGCAGGCCAGCTGCAACTCGGAGGTCATCCAAAACCCACCTCAAATCACACAACCGCAAACACCATGCACACCCACCAAAGGGAAGTTGTATCAGCCCACAGCACACTGTGAAACACCGCAGAATGAAGCAGCTAGCCCCCCAGTTCCACACGCCCTCACTGGCCCTGGGAAAGAAAAAAAAAAAAAAGAGAAAACATTAAAGAAAATAACAATTAATAACAGTAAAAAAATAAGCCAAACACCAAAATAAATACGGTTGCTGTCACAGCTCTGACACTCAGGCCTCCAGAGGACACCACATAGGCGTCGATTTCGGGGGGGACGGGGGGGACGCGTACCCACCAGATTTCGTCCTGAGTCCTTTTGTACCCACCACTTTTTTTTTTTTAAAACCTCGAGTTAAATTTTACGGTGAAGCATTGCTGCCACACGCATTATTTTTTCCACTCAATTGTGTCATATATAACGATATCTTATGCCGTTTTAACGACATCTTTTGTCTTAAAAACGTTTGAAAAACAGAAGCAAGCTCCGTAAAATAGGCTCTTCCGCTGCCTGTATCAGTGGCAGTGCCCACAGCACGAAAGTGTTGTAATGTATTGATGTAGCCTACAGTTCTTAACAGCCATGGGTAGCAGTGCCATGGACCGCTCATGATTAGCGTAATGACGGACCCCGGTGCAGCCACAAATATCAGAACTATCTATAGGACTACTGTAATTAAGACATTCAAGAAATGTATTAAAAAGAAAGACGCTTTCAGCCTTACTCGACTTTTTTACGCCCCTAGGGCCGGGCTTCGGGCCAATTTTCCAGTCATAGCCTACCTCAGACGCGGGCCGGGCTTCGGGCCTTTTTAGCCTATAGGACGGCGCTATGCAACACGCATCGCCGCAAATGAGTAAAGCAAGCCAACACGCAAACTGCCAAGTGAGTTTCACGCAAGTGAAACTGAAAATAAGCTAAGTCTTAGATGCTCAAAAGCACAATCATCTTCATTAAAACTAATGAGACTAAAGGCTCTTACAGTGCTCAGGTCGCTCGTTCTCATGCGGTCTTTGATGTTGAAATAAGCTGATGAATAAAATGCTCATATCTGTTGCTTTCGTTGACATGAACTCCGTTAAATGTGCATATAGCACGGGAATCGAAGATCGGATTTATATTTATTTCTCGGATAGGTGTAGCAAGGTAAGACAACCTGCATGTTTTTTAATTATTTGTTTAGATTGTGTAGCCCATTTCGTTTGTGCGCGCCGTTGCGATCTGCCTGCCTCATCTTGTCAAAAATGCCTTTTTACTGTGATGGTGGTGATAGTAGGCTAAACGTTTAAACGATGCTTTAAGTGTTTTATTTGGATTTTATAAGCATGACAAGTCAAGTGTTGATTTCAGAGGTGTTAAATCAGAGGTGTTAAGCTAAAGTGTTGGGTTAACATCGGCCGCTGGCCGCTTGGTTTCACTTTAAAAAGCAAAAACTTTAGTTTAACAAAGAAAAAAAATGCTTAATTTTTTTTTCTAATTTAACTTAATAAAGAAACGAAACGAAATATAGCCTAACTACTCTGACGTGTTGATTTGAGAGGCTAAAGTGTTGGGTTAACTCACTGTTAGCCGCTGGCTGCTTGGTCGTCACTTTAAAAAGCAAAAGCTTTACTTTTAGTTTAACAAACAAAAAAATGCTTCAAACAATTTTCCAAATTAATTTAATAAAGAAACAAAACGAAATGTAACTATTTTGACATTAAAAACAAAACTTAACTATTTTAATGGCTGCAACTAATGTGTAATAGGGAGGATTAAAAAAAAAAAACACGGGCTCCAGTGGGACTCTGATAAAGAAGTGGTTAAAAAAATTAGCAAAAATGAAAAATATTAACAAATTCACGGGGCGCTTTTGTCGGCATGAGTAAGATAGGCTAAGACCCGCAATATGTCTCGCAGCTGACATTTTTATTTATTTACATTAGTAAGCTACAGGACATAGTCTTTCAAAACATGACCTTGCGAAAGAGAGAAGAAAAAAAAAGCATCATGTAGGCCTACCCAGCACTTCTGAAAATTCACTTCTGAATGCGTCTCTGTCCCCAGCACATTTCAAACCAAACTGACGCCCATGCACATAGGCCTACAAAACAAACAAATAACCAGCACCTGGATGGTGCTAAAGCATTAAATCAAGGAATAATAAACAAACTTTTACAACGAATACATATAAAAAAAAAAAAAATTCTATAAACAAATCCAAAACACAAGTACAATAATAGTATAAAAAAAAAAAAATCAAAACAAAGAAATAAATTATATCCAAAAGCTTAACTGATAAGCAGCCTTGCACACACCCATCCAAAGCCCACTTTAACAGCCCCGATGACTCGCAAGCAGCAGAGCAGTACACAGTCCAACTGACCGTCGATGACACGATCCAAATCAGAATAGTCCCGTAAGCAAAACAGCAGCTGCGTCACCTGAGATCACTAGTTAGGAACCGGACTTTAAATGTTCCCCTTTCCCTTTAACCAAGGAATATAAGAATTAGAAGAATAAAAAAAAAAAACAATTATGAAAAGACACGAGCGGCATACCTACGGTTGATGTCAAACACTTAATGCACGGCTGTATGGTTACTCACTACCGGTGCCGCAGCTCGATCTAGAGACCAGCATTCATAAGCTGTGTCTCATTTCGGAAGGTGTAGTGTTAAAGGATTTTATAGGACATGATGTGACGTTGCCCCCTTGTGGTTAGGCGGGGGAAGCGGTAAACCTGGCATTGTAATAAAGACATGCTTTGAGAGCACACGTTGGAAATCTCTCTCCGTGTTTAATTGTCAGTCAGAACCACTTAACGCTACATGGTGTCAGAAAACTACAGTTACTCAAGTCAGGTGAACATGTGAGGTGGTTTTGCCGATTTAACTGGAGAGAACTCGTGTAAATTTTAGTCAGCAAGTCTGAAGTTTAGCTAGCTTGCAGAGTTAACGTGACTCGTAGTTAACGTTCGCGGCAGACAAGAAAGAAAGAAAATGGAGCGATTCCAGATACCCCCACCACCCAAGTTTGACTTTACAAAGCCAGAAGAGTGGCCCAAGTGGATTAGAAGGTTTGAGAGAATCCGGATTGCATCGGGGCTAGAGCTACAGCCGGATGAAAACCAGGTGAACACTTTGATCTATACTATGGGGGACGAGGCGGAAGATATCGTGACTTCACTTCGTATGACAGAGGAGGAGGCAAGTGTGTACAACACCGTCAAAGAGAAGCTAGAGGGACATTTTGTGGTGAGGAGAAATGTTATTTTTGAGCGTGCCAAATTCAACCAGAGACAGCAGGAACAAGGAGAGACTGTGGACAGTTTTATCACTGCACTCCACTGCTTGTCAGAGCACTGCGGCTATGGACAGCTGCACGACTTGTTGTAGGCTTGCGCGATAAAAAGCTGTCGGAGCAACTGCAGCTGGACTCGGAGCTAATGCTGGAGAGAGCGGTGACGCGAGCGCGTCAGAGCGAAAGTGTGAAAAAACAACAGGACCTGTTGAAGAGTAATTTTAAGGCAGAGGCCACAGACGTGGACAGCATTCAAACAAAACACAAGTTTGACAAAGGCAAAGGAAGACAGCAGAAAATGCAGGCAAGAACAAATGATAAAAGCAGTTATCAGACACAGCCAGGTAACCAGACACGATGCATGTGGTGTGGTAGAACGCCAGCACACAGCAAAAACCAGTGCCCAGCTAGAGAAGTAGCATGTAACATGTGTCAGAGAAAGGGCCACTATGCAAAAGTGTGCAGGTCAGGGGCTCTCAACGAAGTTAACACAGCAGAGTCAGATGAGGAGGGAATAGCTTTCCTAGGTACAGTCAGTTCAGATGGTGAACCCTGGCTAATCAACCTTAAAGTGAATGAGCACACAGCTGTATTCAAAATTGATACAGGAGCAGACGTGACAGTGCTATCTGAAGATGTATTTCTGAAAGGGCAGTTTCCAGAACTAGAAAGAGCAAAGAAAGTGCTGCAGGGTCCAGGTCTGACACCCATCACGGTGAAAGGAAAGTTCACAGCTACCATAGGAACAGACAGTAAAAGCACCACACAGGAAGTGTATGTAGTCCCGGGTCTGAAGTTTAGCCTACTGGGACGTCCAGCTATCCAGGCATTAGGGCTAGTGGCTAGAGTAGACACAGTGGCACTGGATTCAGTCGAGAGAGTCAAGGAGCAGTTCCCCACAGTGTTCAAAGGGCTAGGCAAGATGGTGGGTGAATACAAGATAGAGCTTAAAACAGATGCCAAACCATTCTCCATATCAACCCCACGACGAATCCCACTGCCTCTCATGTCTAAAGTAAAAAAAGAACTCAAGTGCATGGAAGAGATGGGGGTGATTTCAAGGGTTGAACAACCCACAGACTGGTGCGCCGGAATGGTCACTGTACCAAAGCCAGGCAAAGATGAGGTGCGCATTTGTGTGGATCTGACCAAATTGAACGAGTCAGTCAAGAGGGAGAGACACATGCTACCGTCAGTCGAATACACACTGGTACAGCTAGAAGGCGCCAAAGTATTCTCAAAAATTGACGCAAACTCAGGGTTTTGGCAAATTCCCCTTGCCAAGGAGTCCGCTCTCCTCACAACATTCCTCACTCCCTTTGGGAGGTTTTGCTTTAACCGCCTCTGCTTGGGCATATCCTCAGCACCTGAACACTATCAGAAGAGAATGTCGCAGATACTGGAGGGTCTCGACGGCGTCCTGTGCCAGATGGACGATGTGCTCGTGTACGGAAACACACAGGCCCAGCATGACACACGACTGCTTGCGGTGCTGGGGAGGCTGCAGGAGGCAGGCGTCACGCTGAGAGGTGAGAAATGTGAATTCTCAAAAGGCCATGTCAAATTTCTCAGACAGCTCATAGATGCAGCCAGCGTGAGAGCAGATCCTAACAAAGTGAGGGCAGTGACAGACATGGAGGAGCCTGAGGATGCGAGCGGAGTGAGACGTTTCTTCGGAATGGTCAATCACCTGGGAAAGTACTTGCCTCATCTGGCAGAAAAGACACAGCCACTCCGGGACCTGTTAAAGAAGCAAAACGTGTTTCAGTGGGGATATGATCAACAAAGAGCATTCAACAGCATCAAAGAGGAGCTAAGCACACCACCGGGGCTGGCGCTCTACAACGCAAAAGCGGAGACGGTCGTCTCAGCTGATGCGTCATCATTTGGACTTGGAGCCGTGCTGCTTCAGAGACAGGAGGATGGCCACCTCAAGCCAGTCGCGTATAGCTCCAGAGCACTCACGGACACTGAGAAAAGGTACGCACAGATTGAGAAAGAGGCTTTGGCAATCACATGGGCATGCGAGCGTTTCTCAGACTTCCTGGTGGGCATCACGTTCCATGTTGAAACGGACCACAAGCCTCTGGTCCTGTTACTAGGCTCCAGAAGCCTGGATGAACTCCCGCCACGCATTCAATGACTCAGAATGAGACTGATGGCTTTCAGCTTCTCCATCTCCCATGTGGCCGGCAAGAAATTGGCCACGGCAGACGTGCTATCAAGGGCTCCGTTGCGAGACGGAGGGCAGCCAGAGCAGGAAGAGGAAGTCAACCTGTATGTAAACATGATCATGTCAACTCTCCCAGCTACAGAAAAGAGGCTACAAGAAATAAGGGAGCACCAAGAACGTGATGAAATAATGAGCCAAGTGAAAAGGTACTGTACTGAGGGCTGGCCAGACAGATCCATAATAGACAGAGCTTGCCTACCGTACGCACATGTCAAGGAAGAGCTATCAGTGGAGAATGGCTTATTACTGAAAGGATGTAGGTTAGTTATTCCCAAGCTGCTTCAGAATGACATCCTTCAGAAACTACACGCAGGACACCAAGGGATAGCAAAGTGTCGGGAAAGAGCCAAACAATCTGTCTGGTGGCCGGGACTGTGTACACAGCTTCAGAAAGTGGTCGAGGGCTGCGACATATGTGCAAAAGAAAGAATCAACCCCAAAGAGCCACTGCTGCCTACAGAATTCCCTGATAGACCATGGGCAAAGGTGGGTGCTGACTTGTTTCAGTGGAACGATAACCAGTATCTGTTGGTGGTAGACTACTTTTCCCGTTTCATTGAGGTAGCTAAACTCACATCAACAACCTCATTAGCGGTAGTGGAACATTGCAAGTCTATCTTCGCCAGGCATGGCATACCGTCCGAGGTCATGACAGATAACGGACCCCAGTTCTCATCTGAATGCTTCACTCAGTTCGCAACACAGTGGGGGTTCACACACACAACGTCCAGCCCCAGATATGCTCAGAGCAATGGTGAGGCAGAGCGAGCCGTGCGGACAGTTAAAGGCCTCCTCCAGAAGGAAAAAGACCCGTATCTGGCACTCATGGCTTACAGGGCCACACCACTCTCCAACGGGTACAGTTGTTAATGGGCCGGCAGCTCAGAACAACAGTTCCGGTCACTCTGTCATCTCTCAACCCAGGCTGGACTGACATAACCAAACTCAAAGAGGAGGAACAGAAAAAGAGAATGAGATTGAGCTGGAACTTCAACAAAAGACACAGAGCTCAACATCTCACAAGACTGACACCAGGCGACCATGTCTGGGTATAGGACACAAAGGAGAAGGGGACAGTGATAAGACAGGCGGAAGCACCAAGGTCATACGTCATTGACACACCCCGAGGAAACCTGCGCCGCAACCGAAACCACCTCGTCTCTACACCAGTGGCGCCAGCAGCGCAGACCATTCTACCAGAGCCAGAGCAAATTACTGGTCAGCCAGTGAGGCCAGATCAGGCAGAGCAGGGCCCAGTTCAACCATGCAGTCCTGAGCGTCTGGCACGTTACCCTGCAAGAGAGAGGCGACCTCCAGGGTACCTGAAGGACTTTGTGACTAAATAGCAGGTAACCCTGGTGAGACTGAGTGATTTTCTACGGGGCAGAATAAACCCCCACACTCAGTAGAAGGATTGGGCAGTCTACCCCACCTTCTTAGTTCAGATTTTCAGGTAATGTTCATATGAGTAGTGTTCTTAAGATGTAGTTTGAATTTTTGTTCTACAGGAATATTTGCGAAAAAGACAATGAGTTATGTATCAGTACAATTGATCTTAGAAGGGGGGATGTAGTGTTAAAGGATTTTATAGGACATGATGTGACGTTGCCCCCTTGTGGTTAGGCGGGGGAAGCGGTAAACCTGGCACTGTAATAAAGACATGCTTTGAGAGCACACGTTGGAAATCTCTCTCTGTGTTTAATTGTCAGTCAGAACCACTTAACGCTACAGAAGGCTGCGTCCTCTGGAGGTCGCATTTGAAGGCTGCATGCGTCTGAAGGCTGTCTCATTTCAAAAAAGTAAGTAGGACACTCCGAATGCGACCTTCAAATGCGCCGTTCTTTTCAGGAATTCAGAGTGTGCATGAGATGCATCCTTCGTTGCTGCAGATAACCCACAATTCTTTGCATCACCATTAACAACCGTCATGTTTTTTAAATATTATTTGAAAAAAATGGTGCCGCCGGCAGATATACATGCAAGTGAAATGTGGTGTTTAAACTTAAAGGTGCCCTAGAATGATTTGAAACAACATTTTAAATTGTTCTCTGGTATCTACATATAGGGTATATGCCTTATTTAAGGTCAATAATTGTCCAGATACGGTTTTACAGGTCCATTTACAACTCTAGAAATCTTCCCCAGGATGAAATGGTCTGTTTTTGCCTTATTTGGAAGGGTCATGAATATTAATGCAGAGTTCTGCTCTGATTGGCTGTTTCACTGCGGCTCAATGATAGCAGGCACGTCTATACTGACCGTCATGACGATGGAGAGATTAGGCATTCAACCTTATATGTTTGAGCCTGTTTCTGACGAAAATGCAGATTTTGAGGAACAACAACATGTTTTGAGATTGGAAATGAACGCTTCTGAATGGTAAGTTAAGTCTTTATTTTAATTAGGAACCTGCAAAATCATTACGTCCATACCAGAACTTCAGCCTAAACGATAACTAGCATATGGCATTAAATATACACATCAGCAGTCACAACTTTAGCATTGTAAAAATATTTTAATTATTGTAATGTGATTTTACAATGATAGCTTCTTCACTTTGAATCACAAACTGGGTAGCGCTTAAATATGTTGTTTGTACAGTAACATTTGAGTTTGACAGTTAGAGTACTGATTTAAAAGTCGATTTATTTAGCCATTTAGTTATGTAAAATACCTGGATTATCCAATTGTTACTGTACTAGCATTTTGCGTCAGATCTACAATGGGGATATTATCGTTAATGTTGTCTCTCTAAGAAACTTTCGATGTAATCAGAAATGGTTTAGACAGTCAAGAAGTGGATAAAATCACTTACTGCTTGTGGGAATATTGTTGGAATTGGCCCTTTCTTCAGTGTCGGACGCTGAGCAAAGCCTGCTTGATATTGTCCCAGGTTTGAAAAACTGTCCGTGGTCAAATGGGCTGAGCAAACTAACAACTCTGAATTAAATTGTTGCGGTATCCGATTATAAATAAACATCAACCATGCCTGTTGACATGTTTTTTATATGTGGGAAGAGTATGAAACGTCTTCACATCCCCTGCACAGCCTGGAACATAACATTTGTTTCCATGATCTGCCATGTTCGCTATCCTCGCGTGACGCTTGTTTACCTGCAGAGAATTTTTTTTTTTTTTTTTTTTTTTTTTATATGCAAGAAAACAACAATTACAATTACAAAGAACAAAGAACAATGAGGGTTACAAACAATAAAGCAAATTAAGCTAGCTTAAATGATTTACACCATGAAAGAGTCTTACATGCAATAGAATTATCAGAATTTCTTAACAAGTTTAAATACATATCAAAGTCTTTTCTGAAAATAAAAAAGTAGGGAGTTTTTTTTGAAAATTTACACTTATGAATGTAAAATTTAGCACAGTAAAGCAATAAATTAATAATAAATTTACAATGAGTAGGGTCTAACTTCAAAGAATAACCAAAAAACACAATTTTGGGGGTTATACAAAAGTTTGGATATAAATATTTTTTTACAAAATTTGAAAAATCAATCCAGAAGACTTTACAGTAAGTACAGTCCCAAAACAAGTGATTAATAGTCTCTTCATACTGAAGGCAAAAAGAGCAATTGGGTGAAATACTACTGTTAAATTTAGCAAGTTTATGATTTATCAGTTATGGATAATTTTAATAGAAACTTCAACAACTTTATTCGATAAGAAAAAATTTTGTCGAAGAAGCCAAAACTCTTCCCATTCTATATCACTAAATAAGTTATTCCAAAAACTCACACAAGCAGGTAAAGAAATCTGAGATCTATTAATAACTGATCGAATGTCTTTGTTTGACATGGTATTAAAAAGACTTTGGTCAACAAATAATTTTGTGTTGTCAAAAAGAGGAGAATCTAAAGAACCTTTAGGGCCAGACTTTACTAAAGGTATGATGCAGTCGGGAATTGCACCAAACACAATGGCATATTCTCTTGGGGGGACTGGGAAAGAGAATTCTTGCATAAATTGTTCATAAGTAAAAAGGACACCACGATCATCTAAAAGCTGACTGACTAATAATATATTTTTATCAAACCAGTTGTGAAGAAAAAGAGATTTATTTTTATATCTAATATTTTTATTATTCCAAATAAAGTAGCTATGAGGAGAAAAATTATAATTATATATAAGTGACCAACTTATTAAAGTCTGTTTATGGAAGCAAGATAAAGATAAAGGTATTTTAGAGATGTCAAAATTGCAGCGCAATAAAAAATTTAAGCCTCCAACAGAATTAAATATATGATTTGGAATAAAATTCCAACAAGATGTAGGGTTGTTTAAAAATGTTTTTATCCATTTAACTTTAAATGAATTATTAAGAGTAGAAAAATCTACTAACTCAAACCCCCCCATAGCCCGGTCAGCTAACATAACACTTTTTTTAATCAAGTGAGTTTTAAAATTCCAAACAAAGTCGACTATAATTTTGTCCAGCATTCTACAAATTTCTACAGGGACATCCAGAACCATTGCAGGATAGATAAACCGAGATAAACCATCTGCTTTAGACAGTAACACTCTACCTGTTATTGACAGATCACGCTGTAACCAAGAATTTAATTTACGTCGTATAGAAAGAATAAGAGGTTCAAAGTTGAGCTTTGATCTCTTTTTCTGATCTTTACATATAATGATACCTAGATATTTAACTTCAGATTTGACTGGGATGTCACAAATTTTAACATCAGTACAATCTTTTATAGATAAAAGTTCACACTTATGGATATTAAGACATAAACCAGAAGCGGAGGAAAACAACCTAATTTTGTCTAAGACTAACTGAACTTGATCTTTATTTTTTTTAAAAAGAGTTGTGTCATCAGCTAGTTGGCTTATTAATATTGACCGATTTGCCACAGAGATACCTTTCAAATTACTATTTTGAATGTGGATGGCTAAGAGTTGCATAGGAAGCAGAAAAAGATAAGGCGAGATAGGGCAGCCTTGACGAATGCCTCTCTCTATGTTGAACCTATGAGTAGTACCATGTTGTAATTTAATTGAAGCATTGGCATTATTATACAAAGTTTGAATTGCATTAATAAAATTAGGGCCAAAACCAAAAATATTCAAGGATTTAAGAATAAAAGGAAATTCAATGGAATCAAAAGCTTTATAAAAATCAAGAAAAAGCAGAAAACTGTCATCCAAAATCAAATCTGAGTAGTCTAAAATATCAAGAACAAGTCTAATATTGTTTGAAATAAGTCTGTCTGTCATAAAGCCCGATTGACATTCATCTATTAGATCATCTAAGACACATTTAATCTTTTTAGCAAAAATCATGGCTAAAATTTTATAGTCATTATTCAGAAGACTTATAGGTCGCCAATTTTCCAATTGAGAGTGGTCTTTTTGAGGTTTAGGGATTAAATTTATAACACCCTGAGTCATAGACGGTGGAAGACTACCCTTTTTGAGGCTTTCCAAATAAACATTGAAAAGAAATGGTGAAAGATGATTTGAGAATTTTTTATAGAATTCTGCGGTCAAACCATCATTTCCTGGAGATTTATTAAGTTTCAATTTGTCAATGGCCTCAGAAATATCTTGAATTTGAATAGGAGCGTCACATAAATTACTTCCAATGTCATTAATTTTAGGTATAAGGTCCATATCAAGGGAGTTAAAGAATAAATCCAAATTCTGTTGAGAGTATCTAGAGCGATAAAGATCTTTATAAAACTCTTCACAATAATTAGAAATTTCTTTATAATTGTTTAAAACCACATCATTTATCTTAAGACTACTTATAGAATTTAGATGACTTCGCTGTTTCTCTAATCTAAAAAAATAGCTGGAATTACGTTCTCCCTCCTCTAACCACCTCCTTCTTGAGCGAACAAAAGCACCCTTAGCTTTTCGAATATACAAGTTATCTAATGAATTCTGAAGTTCAACTAATTCTGATTTCTGGTCAACAGATAAATTCTCAAAAGGAGAGCAGGAGAGGTAGACAAGTCTTTTAACAATATCAAGTTCCTCTGCTTTATATTGCTTAGCTTTTTGAGTTCCAGCTCTGACTAAGAGTAATCTAACATTATATTTTAGCAATTCCCAATTAGAACCAAAATTATCTTCGGAATGAGCTTTGTTAAGAAAAAAAGTAATCTTAGATATGACAGATCGACAAATTTCTGCATCCTCTAATAAAGCAGAGTTAAGTTTCCAGTATGAATTATACGTTCTCGAGTAAGAAGAAGGGCTATCAAAAGATAAAATGATAGATTTATGGTCAGACAGAGGAGAAGGCAATATTTCAACTCTATTGACAAAATTGGATAAAGAGTCCGATATTAACCAAAAATCAATTCTAGATCTAAGTGAACCTGAATTATTAGACCAAGTAAACTGTAACGCATGAGGATGTTTTTCTCTCCAAATGTCAATTAAACCAAAACGAGAGATCAAACCACAAAGGCCTGAAGAACTATCTGATAATCTAGGTGGTGATCTATCCAAATTATTATTTAAAGTTTGATTAAAGTCTCCACCCAAGAGAATAAACACATTAGGATATTTGGATTTAAAATACTCTAAATGTGTTTCAATTGAATTGAATAATTTGAGGTTATTTTTTGTGGAATTAAATCCATAAACATTGCCCAGGACAAAGAAAAAATCATTTAAGGTAACCAATAAAAAAAGAAAGTGGCCTTCAGGATCAGATATTGTTTCTATTATCTTACCCCTAAATTTGTGCTTCAAAGTTAAAACACCTGCTGATAAATTTGAACCAAATGAAGAAAATAACTCATCACCCCACTGTGATTTCCAAAATTTAACATCACTAACATTTGCATGTGACTCTTGTATAAAACAAAAATCAGTATTAAGCGATTTCGCATATAAAAAAATAGCTTTACGTTTAACATCATTACGCAACCCTCTTACGTTAACTGAGCAAAGAGAAAAATTTGGAAACATTGAACAATGACACCAGAACTGTATCAAAAAGTGAATCAGCCCATGGGCTCCTAAAAATAGTAATAATGAAAAAATCCTCTTGTAAACAAAACAAGATTGGGATCATCCAAGAAAAAAAAATTAAATATAATAAAATAAATAAATAAAGAGATTGGAAAATATTAATAATATAAAACAAAGAAACAACAAAGAAAACACAATAAATAATTATCAAAAAGTATATATATATAAAAAAAAAAAAAAAATAAATAAATAAAAAAAAATAGACTTTTAAATAGCCTACATTCTAAATGTCCGACTTTAAAGTTAGTATTCTGTAGGTAAAAAAAAAAAAAAAAAAAAAGTCATATTCTTAGGTCAAAAAACGCGGTGAAAAAAGCAGACCAAAAGCAAATCAGATCAAGGTCAAATTCCCTCGGTGACCTCAGTATTTTGTAGAGCAAGTTCTTTACCATCAATGTACGCCTTTGGACCAACGAAGTAAGCGCGACGTCCTTGTTGCCGAGCTTTCTCGACCAGTGGCCAAAGTTTGTTGCGCTGCTCTCGATCCTCGGGGGACAGATCTTCTGCGAACCGTAAATGGTGTTTTGCCAGATAAGGAGAGGTCTTTGCAGCTTTCCAGAGCGCATCACGAAAGTGACGCATTGTGAATTGTAGAATGATCCCTCGAGGTTTTTGACCGGAGGACTGACCATTCTCGCTCCTCCCTTTACCCAAACGGTGTACCACATCGATGAACTCCTGAGCTTTGCCAGCAGAGGTTGGGACGACAGCCTCACAAATGTCCAATACTTTCTGTCTGATGTTTTCTCCTGGTTGTTCGGGCAAACCGTAAAGGCGCAGATTCCATCTTCTCTGGTATCTCGAAAGATCCTGTACTTTGTTTTCCAGCTCACCGATTTTTTTTTCCGCAGTTGTGACCCGTTTATCAACTCGCTCCACTTTTACCTTCACATCCTTTATTTCTTCTGTCAGAAATTCAACTGACATTTTCACCTCCTCGATGCCTTTATCAAGGATGTCGGCTCTTCCATTAATGACGGACTTGAGAGATGTTATAATTACCGTGGCTAAAGGAGACTGCAGGTCATCCTCGCCATTAGCATCATCATTTCTGCCTCTTTTGTGCATTGGTTCCTTCAACGGAGTTTCAGGTAGTGGAACGCGTGCGCCTGGATCTGATTCTAAGTCCACCGTAACACAAGCACCGAGGCTTAACGAGGAATCCATCGATTTAGTTTTGCGTTTTTTATCTTTTGTCATACTCCAAAAAGTTCTTCTGAAAGTACAGTCACGGCACTGACAAGAAAGATCAAAATAACGACTGAGATCGAGCCGTGTTACCAGTTAAACTGTCCACGTAAACTTCACAGAGACAAAAAAAAAAAATAATAAAAAAAGTAAAAAAATATTTAACAAAAGATCCCCTAACTGGTCAGAAAGTGCTTAAAGTAAAAAGTAAATGCAATATTAAACGAAATGCACTGAAGTTTACAAGCAAATAGAAAGAAGTTCAAGGACCGATTCACTCGAGATGTCAACTTCACGCCGCCATTTTCCCTCCGTACCTGCAGAGATGATATGGCTGCGCAGTTCCGCCTGACAGTGAACATGTGCTGGTATATGCAAATGTTGGGGGCGTACATATTAATGATCCCATCGATTGCATCACTGCTGGTGTTATGTAGAAATTTGCCTATTTTTCCGTGGTGTTTTTCACAAACGAGATTTACATATGAAGGAGGAGGCAATGGTGTTTGAGACTCACTGTAGGTGATTTACATGCACTGAACTCTTGTTATTTAACTATGGCAAGGTTCATTAAATTTTTCATTCTAGGGCACCTTTAAGTAGTTTCAAGCTTGTTTTAGTTTAAGCTGTATATACCTCAAATAGATAGTTGTGGTAAACAGGATTACAAGTGTTTAGTGATTTTTTTATTTATTTTTTAAACGTTTAGAACAGTACTTTGCTGTCAAGGCAAAACATTTCATAGTCATTTTCAAGTTATAAATAATTTTCATTCATATAACTGGTGTGAGAGCGCAACGCCACTGTGAACGTGTTGGCATAGCAACGTGATACTTCCTGCCTGTGTGTCCTACGGAGGACATCTCGTTTAACTCTGATTAAGGACACTCCGTATACTGCATCCTTCACAGGATGTGTCCTCCAGAGGATGCAGCCTTCAGAATTAATGAAATGAGACACTGCTATACACACACACCTGCCCTCGCTGCTGTTATTGAGAGCAACAAGCAATAAATACCAAAACTGTGATGGTTACAAGTTAAGCACTGAAACATACCTGTAAGTGAACTCCACCACAACCTGCCGCAATGACAAACGCCACCAGCTCCGCTCTAAATTAAACTATAAATAGCGCATATTAGCCCCACGATATATGCATCACTGCAACAACAAACACTACATACCTGAATGGGAAATGGAACGGGAACGGAAATGCCAAGGGGAGAGAGAGAGAAAAGCACCCACATGTCACACACATACCCGTCAAAATAAGGGTCCCTAAATAGTGCAGTTACTGTCACCCAATTGGTCCACCAACCCAATTGGTCCACCAACTACACTCCAACCAACCAATAAGATGACGTGACTTATCCTTCCACACTAACCCAACTAATGTGGTTTCTATATTCCACGTGAGGGAAAAAGCTTCCTTCCACTTAAGAAGAGTTGTGTTCCTTTAAGCACTTTTTATTTTAATATATATCTCTTTACATAAATATTATTTTCTTCTTAAAAAAAAACTATAATTTCGTTATTTTCTAACCCAACTAATGCGCGCACTTTTCTCAATCCGTTATGGAGCTATTCAATTTTGATTTTGCATATTGTGTTTTAAATGTTCCTTCGAGTAGTTCAAATGACCACTTTACAATATTTCAATAACATAATTTATTTTGAAGCCTATGCTGTTTTCTTGTACAAAATAAAATAGTTGAAGTTAAATGCAGAGTAAGATGTGTAAAAAAGACAAGAGGCTTAGAGATTGTACAGATCATTTGTGTAGCTTTCACAGACTAACACACGTCACATCTCTCCTAGACTACAGTATTTAAAATAGCAGATATGCATCAGTTATATTCTCAATTTAATTTACAGAGCAATCCCTGCAAAGTGTTTAGGTTAAGTATAGAAGAGACCCTCGCACTTGCAAGACTCCCAGCGGGGGGCGATGGTCACGATGGTGGCACTCCTTCGGCATAACCCTACTGTAGCCTACATTACGCTGAACTTGAATGCTCATGAAATGAAAGGAAATTATTTTCCCCCGGCCTTAATTTGAGACCGGCCTTTATTTGTTTGTGCTGGCCATGCCCGCGGCCACTATCAGAGGCCCAGCGTTTAATTGACTACAGGTTTTTATTTGAGGAAATACGGTATGCAGCAGTCCTACCTCCGTTTGTTGAGCAACCCTCCACCACCCCTTCTCCACACTTTTTACTCTAAACCACTTACATATACGGGGGTTACTCTGGGTTTGGACCTAATTCCGAGCTCGAAGCCCTCCCCCCGGACAGCACGCCAAATACGCATTAAATTACTCTCTATAAATTATATGTAAGTGCAAACTCGTGAATTTCCTTGTGTAGCATCTACAGTCAAAGTTACGGATTTTCCCCATTTCTCTGTCTTTATCCCCGTCAAATGTAACTATCGATATAGCCTCTGATATCTTACGTTCCAACTCGTCTGATGCTAGAGCCGGCCAGAGCTGCATAACTAAGTAGCCACGCTTCCCTTGAAGGGCGGGGGCAATAACAAAAGAAACACGCCTCTACTGCATGCTAGAATCTCCGAAGAACAAGCCGATTTCAACCTCAAAATGGATGCTTTTAAATATACCAATACTGCTATCTCAAACACAGAGAGGCTTCTTCGTGATCTCAACTAACATATTCTGCAAAAAAGCGAAAATCACAAATTTAGCAAAAAACCCCACTTCTTTCTCATTTTGCTCGAAAGTTGTGCTGCCGACTTGTGTCACTGGTTTTTGTGACAGGTCACATATGTCGTCATCTGAGACAGCAAGTCAAGTCAAGTCAAGTCAAGTCAACTTTATTTATATAGCGCTTTTAACAATGTAGATTGTTTCAAAGCAGCTTTACAGTGTTAAACAGCAAAATAATGCAGCCTAATTTTATTCAGCTGTATAGCCATTTGATGTCATCAGTTCATTTCAATTTCCATACGGTGACAGTGTGGGCTTTAGATCAATAATTAGATCAGTAATTTAGTTTACATGGTTAAATTAGTTTATTAATTAGATTTATTTCGATGTTTAGTTGAAAAATATAGTGTCCCCAACTGAGCACGCCAAGCCAGAGGCAACAGTGGCAAGGAAACCAAAACCCCATTAGGTGACCTAATGGAGAAAAATAAACCTTGGGAGAAACCAGGCTCAGTCGGGGAGCCAGTTCTCCTCTGGCCAATTTACAAACAACGTATTATTATTATTATTCTGGCTGCTTTACAGGTCAGAGGTCATAATAGATCGGAATATTCAAAGGACCGAAGGCAACACGCTGGAGACGGGTTTATTGAGGATGATGTTGATTAAATAATTATTAAAGTGCAATATTCGAATGATCGGAGGCAACACGCTGGAGACGGGTTTATTGCGGATGACATATCGATTTAAGTATTATTTAATGGTAATATTCGAACAATCGGAGTCATCACACTGGTGACGGGTTTATTTAGATGCCGTGACGATGAGGCAGTTGCAGGGGGAGGATAATTGACACGGTCTCTGCAGACACTTCGGGGTCCTGTGTTGGTCTTCTCTGGTCCACCATCTGATTAGGATACGGCCCGGATCTGGCTGACTGCAGTAAACCTCGGGATAAAACAGAGAGAATATCATTAGCGTAGATGCCATTCTTCTGATGATGTAACGAGTACATCAGGTGTTATGGGAAGTGTTCCCGGTTCCGGCTGACCTAGTTAATGCAGCCTAACAATCAATTAATTGAAAAAGTGTTTTATGTGTATGCCACAGTAAAGAGATGTGTTTTTAGTCTAGATTTAAACTGACAGAGTGTGTCTGCTTCCCGAACAGTGCTAGGAAGACTGTTCCAGAGTTTAGGAGCTAAATAGGAAAAGGATCGACCGCCTGCAGTTGATTTGGATATTCTCGGTATTAACAACTGGCCAGAATTTAGAGATCGCAGTAGACGTGATGGAGTATAATATGTTAAGAGCTCGCTCAAGTATTGGGGAGCTAAACCATTTAGTGCTTTGTAAGTAATAAGCAAGATTTTAAAATGTATGCGATGTTTAATAGGTAGCCAGTGCAATGTTGACAGAACTGGGCTAATATGGTCATACTTCCTGGTTCTAGTAAGTACTCGAGCTGCTGCGTTTTGGACCAGCTGGAGTTTATTTATTAAGCGAGCAGGGCAACCACCCAATAGAGCATTACAATAATCTAGCCTTGAGGTCATGAACGCATGAACTAACTGTTCAGCATTTTGCATTGAGAGCATGTGCCGTAATTTTGATATATTTTTAAGATGGTAGAAAGCAGTTTTACAGATGCTAGAAACGTGGCTTTCAAACGAAAGATTGGTATCAAAGAGCACACCCAGGTTCCTCACTGACGACGAAGACTTGACAGAGCAGCCATCAAGTGTTAGACAGTATTCTAGGTTACTACTTGTGGAGCTTTTTTGTCCAATAATTAAAAATTCTGTTTTTTCTGAATTTAGTTGCAGGAAATTACCAGTCATCCAATGTTTTATGGCGGCTATGCATTCCGTTAATCTTGTGAATTGGTAAATTTCTTCAGGGCGTGAAGAAATATAGAGCTGAGTATCGTCAGCATAACAATGAAAACTAATGCCATGCTTCCTAATAATATCTCCCAGTGGTAGCATGTACAGGGTGAAGAGTAGCGGTCCTAGCACTGAGCCTTGTGGTACTCCATACTGAACTTGCGATCGGTGTGACATCTTCATTTACTGCTACAAACTGATAACGGTCGCATAGGTATGATTTAAACCATGATAAAGCAATTCCACTAATACCTACATAATTTTCGAGTCTATTCAAAAGAATGTTGTGGTCGATGGTATCAAATGCAGCGCTAAGATCGAGTAACACTAATAGAGAGATACAGCCACGATCGGATGATAAGAGTAAATCATTTGTAACTCTGATGAGAGCAGTCTCAGTACTATGATACGGTCTAAATCCTGACTGGAAATCCTCACAGATACCATTTCTTTCTAAAAAGGAACATAATTGTGAAGACACTGCCTTTTCAAGTATTTTTGACAGAAAGGGTAGATTTGAGATTGGTCTATAATTGACTAATTCTGTAGGATCAAGTTGCGGTTTTTTAATAAGTGGTTTAATAATAGCCAACTTAAAAGTTTTCGGTACATATACTAATGACAAAGATGAATTAATGATATTAAGAAGAGGATCTATGACCTCTGGTAGCATCTCTTTTAATAGCCTAGTCGGTACAGGGTCAAGCATACATGTTGTTGATTTTGATGATTTAAAAATCAACAACATGTATAGTGTTGTATGTATACAACATGTATACAGCAGAGAGTAGCTAGCGCTCTGTAGAGAAGTTTGTCCATTTAAAGGTCCCATGGCATGAAATTTTCATTTTATGAGGTATTTCAACATTAATATGAGTTCCCCTAGCCTGAATATTGTCCCCAAGTGGATAGAAATGTTGATCGGTGTAAACCGAGTTCTGGCTGTCTCTCTCTGCCTTTGAGAAAATGACAGGCCAGACGAGCCAATCCTGAAGTCTCCTGTTTTGACGTCCAAGCAGGAACGGTTACCTCCCTTTCCTCCGCCCAGAGAATCTGGCACGCCCATGCAAACGCTCGAGATCATTAACATTACTTGTGAATGCTGGCAGTTTCTCAGTGTTTGGATGTACAAATGAAAACAGAAGTCTTTCTTCAGTTCCTTCTGATCTGTGATCAGTGATCTCTTATGTGTAGCTAATTATTTATTATTCGTGCACACAATGCGGCTTCTCTCTCTCCAGACAGAATGGTGTTTTCGTGTTTTCTATCTTGTGAGTCAGTGTTTTTGTACGTCCTCGTCGCGTCTACCGGTTCTAAAATGTGCATAGTCTTTTCTGTTTAACATCAGCAGTCACATCTTTAGAGATAAACCTCACACACGCCGAAGCTCGGCCTTCAACATCCCCGAACCCCAGTACTGCATCTGGCCCACAGCGGAGGCACCAAACGCGGCGTGAGATTAAGCAGAAGGGGGGTAAGCATGAGCATATCTGGGCTAGGCTAGCCATCTTTCCCCACAATAAACTGGATTACATTTGATTACTGTTGTTGTGTCTTTGTTTGCGCTGTGTAACGTTACTCAATGCGCGTCACTGACGCTATTCATATGATTGGAACATATCTAGAAATAATGCTATACTCAACACTTACTAACTCGTTCATCTCGCTGTAATGGTACATTGCATGTGTTACAAAGTTGGTAATAATGATGAAGACGGACTCGGTGTGACTGGGACTCGTGTTTATTCAGAACTCTCAGATACAAACACAATAAACTCGCGCTGACTGACAGCGCTATCATAACTCAGAAGTTACTATAAATAACTTTGTTAGCAATCGCTCCGTCTCCATGATGTCCGGTTCGCGAACGAATCATTCTTTTGAATCGGTTCTTTTTAGTGAACCGAACCAGTTCACCAAATCGGACTGAATCGGACTGAATCGTTCTAAACGGTTCGCGTCTCGAGTCAGCGCTGATCCATAATTTACTAAAGTTACTAACTTTCTGACATGAGTGACAGCCCCTCCGACTAGAAATAAACTAATAACCTGAAGTATATGCTAGTAACTACAACAGTTCACCCTGAACTGAGACTGAGAACTGATGAGAAGTGAACTCAGGTCCATCCGTCTCTGGCAGACTCGTGCCTGCTCGTGCCTCGTTAAACCACGCCCCCTCCGCTCATTTAAAATGCAAAGATGTCAGCCAATCACAACAGTGGGCGTTTTTACTGAAGTCTCACAGCAGACACGCCTCTTGAAGCAGGGCATTCAGCCACAGGGCAAACAGCAGTATAGAAAAAATGCCTTTTATTTCTAAATTATGACATTTTATGATGTAAAAATCATACTAACAATATAAGTACACCTCAGGAAACACTATAAAATAATAGAAAAATGCCATGCCATGGGACCTTTAAGGCTACTGTAGAAACATGGTGGCGCAAAATGGTGACTTCACGGACCCGTGGTGTATGTAGATAGAAACGGTAATAATAAAAGTTAGGTAATAAAAACATAACGGTTCATTATGCAAGGTAATGTTACTTCATGTTCCTGAACCTGGTGTTTTCTCACGGTTGGGTACGATAGAAAGGAGCGAGGACTCAATTGCAGGAGGAAAATAAGTTAAGTTCACAACATAATTTCGGGAGAAGTGAACCCATCTAATCTTTCAATTAGCAACGTACACAAACGCAAATTCGGTCTACAAACTACCCTTTCTGTCTTTCCCACAAAGAGCTCAACAACTATCTCTCCATCATAGCCGAGCTCAGTCTCTCTTTCGGTGGTAGTCATTTCTACACCTATCACAAACTTTTTTCTGCTAAATGTGATGCTCGTATCACCCATTGGAACCAATGCCCATATTGGGGGGCTCTCGACGTAGAACTTTACAATAAAGTTTTTCTAGGCGTTCGAAGCATTTCCTGTGCCATTTGCAGGTCAAGCTCTCATTCAACTTCGTCTTGTCCTCAAATAACAACAGATCCCCCCCGGAACCGCAAGTGCCCAAGTCTACATCATATGTTCCCCGTTCCAGGAACGAAAACACCATCAGTTTCAACTCAGGTAAACAAGTTTGTAATAACTTCAATAACTTCGGCTGTGTTAGACAACGTTGTCATTTTCTCCACATTTGCAATTTTTGTGGTAGAGCTCATGCTCATTCTGCATGTCCTGTACGTCGTTCATCAGTAAATCAAAATAAAAATCTCAAAAAGTATCTCTCTTCCCCTATGATTATTTCTTCCCTTGCAAACAAATTAAAAAACCATCCGGACAAAAACTTTACACACTACCTCATTTCAAGCTTGAAAGAAGGTTTCGATCCGGGTTTGGAAAGCCTACCAAATTCTAGCTTAATCTGCAACAATCTCCAGTCAGACTCAGCTGAACCAGACACAGTAGAGGCACTCATCAAAAAAGAAGTGGTTTCCGGCTTCATGATTGGTCCGTTCAATTGCCACCCCTTCAAACTTTTCCGCAAAAATCCTATAGGGGTAGCCACCAGGAAATTCTCAGGCAAAAAACGCATCATAATTGACCTTTCTGCCCCACATAGAAAAAATCAACCAAGTATCAACAGCTTTATCCCACTAGAAGAATTCTCACTGCAATATTATGACATAGACCAAGCAATCAATCTCATCAAACACGCCGGCAACGCAGCCTGGCTCGCAAAGGTCTATATTACTTCAGCTTTCAAGGTCATGCCCATACACCCTGATTTTTGGCATTTATTTGGCATTCGTTGGCGCGAACAATTTTACTTTGCGGTCCATTTGACTTTCGGCTGCAAAAGCAGCCCAAAAATATTCGATACCCTATCTGAAGCTCTCTGCTGGATCCTACAAAACAACTACGCCATTCCCTTCCTCATTCATCTTCTCGATGATTTTCTTATAATCTCCCCCAGCCAGTTTTCCCCAGCAGAACACCTAACCATTTTCCAAAAAGTCTTCTCACAGTTAGGAGTCCCCCTCTCCCCGGGGAAACCTTGGGCCCTTCTACATCTTTGGAATTCCTGGGAATCAATCTCGATTCCGTTAAATTCCAAGCTTCTCTCCCCAAGGAGAAGATAGACCGAATAATCGCCATTTCTCTAAACTCGCTAGAAGCCCCCCATTGCAGCAAACGTGACTTGCTTTCTCTTCTAGGGCATTTAAACTACACCATGCGGATAATTACACAAGGCAGGCCTTTCATTTCACATCTTTTGACTCTCGCTACCGCAGCCCAAGGTCTCGATGACCTAGTCGTACTAAATACCCCTTGTCGTTCAGATCTCAAACTTTGGACTATATTCCTAAAGCAATGGAACGGGCTCACATTCTTCTACGACAATTTTTTGTCCCAAGCCAGCGACCTCAATCTTTTCACAGACGCTGCCCCATCCATAGATTTTGGAGGTTACTACGAAGGCCATTGGTTTGCCTCAACCTGGCCACCTGAGCTAACTCTATCCCCCCATTCCGACCAATCGATCGCACTGTTCGAGCTGTATCCCATAATCGTAGCAGCCCATTTATGGGGCTCGAACTGGTCATCAAAAACCATTTCCTTTTTCTGCGACAACCAAACAATAGTTCACTGCATAAACAAAGGCCGTTCTAATGCCCCAAAAAATCATGCCCCTACTGAGACGCCTCATTTGAACATCCGCCTGTAACCACACTGTAAAAAATTTGCTGTAAAATAACGGTAATCTACTGGCAGCTGTGGTTGCCAGCAATGTACTGTTAATTTACAGCCCTCTACTGTTTATTTACAGCTCTCCTTTTTTACAGTATGTTACCATAATAATATCATGAAAGGTAACTCTTTTCATTTGAAAAACTGATTGCTTCAAACAGTTCTCATTTTAAAACCAGTATTTATACGGTGTTTGTACTGTAAACATTTAATTTGAGTCCACTGAAAAGGAACCTTTCTTAATATAAACTGCAAACACGTAATGTGTAATAATGAAAGTAGATGACTTTAGCTTCAATTTTTACAGTTCATCGTTAGCAATAGCACACATGTATGTGATAAATTACTCAACAAACAGCTCATAACTGCATCAGCAAACACAGTCACTGACTTTAAATAAAGTATCAGGCAGCATTTCATCAGTGTTTTTCTGCTCATCCTGGACTGAAGCACAGGCTCTACTCTCCTGCACAATGGTGACACACAAAACAAATTAATTAAACTTAAAGATCTCTTCTATATCATCTTGTGCAACAACACATAGAAACAGTTCATTTTAATATTTATTTTCCTTATCAGTTACTGACTTCGCACAACTTTTTTCTATTAACTTTCACTACTATTTCAGTGAAAATATCTTGATTCATCTGGTAAATCTGACTGTTACGTTTTACAGTATATTACTGTTTTTTCTTTGATTTTACGGTAATCTACTGGCAGCTCTGGTTGCCAGTAAATTGCTGTTTTTTTACAGTACTTTTCCGTAAATTAATTAACAGTTGTTTACCGCTAATTTACGTTTCACTCTGGGGGGTTTTTCATCTAATTCCATTAACCCTTTAAACCCCACAGCAAAATCTTCAGTTTTAAATGAACACTTATATGTGTCCACACTACAGAGTGTTAGAGTAATTGAAGCATTGTTGAAGTTAATGAGACAATTAAGAGATTAGTTAAGTGATAATTGAGAATTAGTGATGAGCACCAGCTGTTAACAAGCAGACGCACTCAAGGAAAGAGAAGTACAACTGACTTCAGCCACAGCCTTAGATGAAATCAACTGAAAATAAAAGAAGACATTAAAGCAGAGGAGGATTAAACAACTCCACAAACAGCATTACCAGCTTCACTTATTACTAACCAGATTGACCTTATTTCTGTCAGACATCTACAGAAGCTCTTGTAGAAAATGAACAGATCAAATTAACTTTTGATGTTTAATTGAAAATGTTTGGTCACCATTATGGTGATTAGTGTTTGCTTCAGTAGGGCTCTTGATCCTTGATTTTGTAACAGTAGTTTTTCTTTGGTTTCTACAACTGTGTTTCTTAGACACATTTGTTGTAGCAAAACACCTCTGATCAGGTGTTATTGGTTATGGTTATTATATAAACGTAATGGAATGCTTGGTTTGCTCATCTCATCCAGTATCTATTCCCTAAACAAAACTTTTTTTTTTTTTACATATACATATAATATTACCCCTATTTAACATTAACAAAACTGTGACACTCTGTAAAATATCAAGCAGTGTTTAGGATTCAGTTCTGAAAGAGTTTTAAACTCATGATATACAAAAATGGTTTGTACTATGGTGCCATTTAGACATGAAGAATCCGCATATGAATCTCAACAATGGTGACAGTCAAAAAAAAGATGTACAGATAAACTCTGAACATCACAAACACTACCAAAAGTCAACACAAAAACAACACCAAAAATAAAGGTAAATATTAAAAATTTAAGAAAATAACCCGGCTATTCATCAGCATAATTTATTCATGCCGCAGTGCATGCTGGGAGTCATGGATGATTTGCATTGCAGAATGAAGCTTTTGATTGTCACCATTCTTGAGATTCATACGCCGATTCTTGATGTCTATTTGAGTCTGAATGATTCTGGTATTCAAAATGTTTTGACCACAAGCTGTTTTCCTGTCCTTCAAATTATCTGGTTGTTGCAACACTGATGGTCTCATGCTGTAAAATTATTGGGTTACCAAAATATAAAACTTCATCTATAGATAGACAGAGCTCAGTGAATCAGACCACTAATAAATAGTCAACATCATCTGTTTACTTTTTCTTTCGGCTTTGCATGCTATAACAAATGTATTTAAAACACACAGTTAGAGCAGCTAGAGAAAAACTAATGTTATTATGTCAAGGTTCAAGAGCCCAACTAAAGCAAACACTGATCACCATAATGGTAACGTCAAAATAAGTTCTGTAGATGTCTGACAGAAATAAAGTCAGTCTGGTTAGTAATGTGTGAAGCTGGTAATGCTGTTTGTGGAGTTGTTTAATCCTCTTCTGCTGAGATCTTCAGAGATTTAATGTCTTCTTTTATCTTCAGTTGATGAAAGCAACTTTTTTCTGTTCATGTATCTCTTTCCTTTGGTGATAACAGCAGATGTTCATCAGTGTTTGAATTCACTCACTTATTTTCGCTCACTATCAGTAAACCAGTGTAGGGAATAGTGAATGAGGGTATAGGGTGTGATTTGGAGCACAGCCTCTGAGTGTCGACTTTGAGCACTGTTAATTCACGGTATATTCCTGTTGGCTATTTTCTCGAAAATTACAAATATTACCCAGAATGCATTGTTTTCTACGGTATATTACTGTTTTAATGGAAAACAGCATTTTACTGTCAAAATGTGGCCGTTTTTTTACATATTTTTTTTACAGTGCAGCAGTAAGGCAATCAGTCTAAGTCTGCAGATAACAGAAGCTTTGGCTTACTCACACAGCTGCCTGAATCCAATTCTCTATGTGTTTGTGAGAAAGAAATTTAGGAGGCACATTTTCAGACTCCTGTACTGGACACCCTGCTGCACTGTAAAAAATGTGAAGGTTGTACAACAAAAAAAATCTTAGTACCAATTTCCCCTAGCTTTTTTTTGTTGACTCAACTTTTGTAAATAACAGTTATACGAACTGAAAATAAGTTGTCTGTGACATAAAAAATGTTTAGTTGAGTCAACATGACATTATTTGTTTTTTGGAGATATGCAACTATTTTGTAACAAATCTTTTGTAGTTGAGCCAATTCAAGAAATGTTGTCCATTGGAAACAGAAGTTGATTTTTTTTTATTGAAAATCATTACCATTTTGGTGATGAGTGTTTCCTTTGGTTGGGCAGTTAGCCTCTTTGTGTGAGTGTGTGGTCTTTGCAACAGTGTTTAGCAAAACACATAATTTGTTGCTAAGAAAGAAACCAAGATGGTTAAGTTTTCAGCCTCATAAACTCTAATAAATCAATAATCTTTTTTATGACCAGTATGTACAATATCATTTTACCAGCAAAACTTTATTGCAGCAAATCAGACATTCTGAATTTAAAATACATTACTGGGGAAAAAAAAGAAGTTTTCCACACACAGACATCAAGAATCAGCATATGAATCTCAACGATGGTGACATGCTTCATGTCGCAATGCATGCTGGGAGCCAACAAAGTATTCAAATTATGGCTCCCAGCATGCATTGTGGCTAGTGATGGGCAGACCGAGGCTTCGTGAAGCAATGAAGCAGTTGAAGCAAATGTATGGAGTTAGAATCATGCCAAAACCTCACACACACACACACACAACGTGTTTTACTCACACCCAACGATTCACAAACAAACTCAGCGTGGTTTGCAAATGCAAAACATCACTCACAAACTAATGCATTTTGTTCTGCAAATAAAAAAAACGTACCTATCAAAAATACAGTACGTTTTACATATACAAAGAAACGTATTTCTTCAATGACAAAAAAAACCCTCAAGTACAAACTAAAATCTTTTGAGTAAAAAAAAAAAACCTTCAAGTGCAAAACAAAATTCTACAAGTACAAAACAAAATCCTTCAAGTACAAAACAAAATCCTTCAAGTACAAAACAAAATTCTACAAGTACAAAACAAAATTCTACAAGTACGAAAAACTGTCACGTGACTTTTGGCACTAATTTTTCGCCTTGCTGATCCACACACAAATGCCTTCAGATCCACACGCATGCTAGTAAACGGTCATGTAATTCGCACTCCACGACAGCAGGTGGCGCTGTTACCGACTTGCTTGGCGCCACCACGGACATGGAAAGAGAAGAGAAGAAGAAACGCTAGCGTGGGGGTAGCGTAGCCAGGGTTGCCATATTGGGCGGTTTCCCGCCCAATTGGGCGTTTTCGCAATCTATTTTGCGGGCAAAAATGGGTTTGGGCGGGTGGATAAACATTGGGCTGGTTTTGGATCAGTTCGGCGGGTTTTTTTTTAGCCGAAACACCGGCACTTCAGATCCTTTTTCCTGCGACCCTCTGTTCAGCAGGAAGCAGTCTCTCACTCACACACACACACACACACACACACACACACACACACACACACACACACACACACACACACACACACACACACACACACACACACACACACACACACACACACACACACACACACACACACACACACACACACACACACACACACACACACACACACACACACACACACACACTACAGCTCTGGGCTGGCTGACGTAAACTCACAACAGACACTCCCTCCCACTACCTTCACTACATCACGTCACATGAACGTTCTGCTTCTGCAAAGTGCGCACTGACATGTTCTATAAATGTTCAACGTGATTTTCATGTAATGTTATTCATGAATATGCATGTTTCATGTGTCTATTTGAAATAATTAAAATGTTAAAATGGGTTATTTTGTGTGTCCATATATCCACTCAATGTTTTCATGTTAGGCTAATGCTTTTGTTCCAAGTGACTTTTATTGACAATAAACAGACTAAGTTGGTCGCATTATTTTCCGTAACATAAGCTTATAGTTTAATAGTATAATAGTCAGACTGAGGACGCTTTTGTGTCCATTCCGTTTTCCTTTTTTAAACCAGAAATGAAATATGGAAACGCGGTTTCTTCTTTTTTTATTTTAACACTGGTTAATAAAATTAGCAGAAACAAGGTAATTTTCCTAATACCTTATTATTATTTTATTACAAATAATATAGGCTAAATGATTTAAACCTTTTTTTAATGTGTAAATATGCTCAATTTAAGTAGGGTTTTTGCGTCTATACACAGATTCTAAAAGTGCCCATAGCAGCGCCTTTTCTTCTGGAATCAATAGAATGACTACGGACAGAGGCATAGAAGGTCGGTCAGTGAACTTTTTTGTTCATTCGTTATTCTATTTCGGAATGAAAGATAACATTTAAAAACGGGTGCAGCTTGGTTTTTTGTTTAAAAGAAAAAAAAAGCAGAAATGGTTGTATTTTGTTTTCCAAATGTATTGTTGTCATCAAATAATAGTATTAGAAAATTGGACGACATTTCCATTCGTTTTTTAATTTGTAATCATTATTTGTAAGTTTGTTGTGTTTCATTTGACTGATCCTATCTTTACCTGGAAATAATTTTACAAAAGAACATTTGTAAAGTGACATTTTTTATATGAATCTGTTCGTTTTTAGTTTATAAAAATGCAAAACGTAATTAAAAAAAATCCAAAAATAAGTTATTTTATTTTGTGCGCATGGAATTTGTGTATAGCCTACGTTTTGATTTAAATTTCGTTATTCAACATAGTATTTAAAAATACAACAACCATTCTATTTTTGTTTTTGTTTCCATGGTTAAAAACGAAAAAGGAATGGTAAAAGTACAAGGACCGCTGCGTTCATTTCATTTAATGTTGTTTCTGAAATCGGATAGGCTGGTCGATAAATGGTTAATTTTATAGCTTGTTAATGATTTCAATGTATTTAAACGAGAAACAAGCCAAAAAAAGTTGGGCGGTTTTTGGACGGTTTTTGGCGAAGTTTTGGGCTGGAAAATCCTGCTGGCATCTGGCAACCCTGAGCGTAGCAGTTTGCACCAATTCTGTAAAAGGGTCGCAGCTTAATGTCCATGGTAAAACGTGGGTCCAATGGCCTAACCAGTGGAGAACCACTGCTTTAGAGCACAAAATTAGCTACTATTACTTATCCATATAGCAATGTTTATTATGGAAATCTATTACAGTAATCAGTATTGTTACATAACAAATTGTGATGCAATAAAGAAGGTCTAAATTAACTATGTTTATCCTCCAAAACAGACAGAACAGAGAGTGTAGAATGGCAAAAGTATTCCAGCAAAATATGTTACATGTAGTTCTTAAAAAAAAGAGATTAAACTGAAAGATCAGAAAGATAGATATGAGGACAAAGAGGAGAGCAACAGAGAGGAAGAGGATAGAGATCAGAAGGAGACAAATGAGATGTCAAAAAGAATGCCTATTTTAAAGTTTAGGTTATATTGTAATGAGTTGCATTTGTGGGTGTTATCTTAGCACAATTCTTAACACCTTACCTCGGACCTCACTAATTTTCAAACCCTGGTTACGGCCTTGTGTGTGTATATATATATATATATATATATATATATATATATATATATATATATATATATATATATATATATATATGTATATATGAAGAGTTCAGATGCAAAAGCCTCTAAATGCCATCTGAAATTTTCTTCTATAATGATCATTTTTATCAAGCTCGTATATTTAAATTCAATAATTTCACTTAAATGGCAATGAAGATTACCTATTAATTATCATTTAAGTGAAATTACTGAATTTAAATATACAAGCTTGATAAAAATGATCATTCTATAAGAAAATTTCAAATGGCATTTAGAGGCTTTTGCATCTGAACTCTTCATATATATATATGTGTCGCTGAAATCATATATATATATATATATATATATATATATATATATATATATATATATATATATATATATATATATATATATATATATATATATATATATATATATATATATATATATATATATATATAAAGTCACTGAAATAACAAAGTACTGGGAGGCTGATAACTTCAGATCCAATCCACTTTATTCATGTAGCCCATTTTCAGATGTGTAATTCCACAAAAAACGTCCCCCACGCTAGCGTTTCTTCTTCTCTTCTCTTTCCATGTCTGTGGCGGCGCCAAGCAAGTCGGTAACAGCGCCACCTGCTGTCATGGAGTGCGAATTACATGACCGTTTACTAGCATTTTTTTGTCATTGAAGAAATACGTTTCTTTGTATATGTAAAACGTACTGTATTTTTGATAGGTACGTTTTTTTTTATTTGCAGAACAAAATGCATTAGTTTGTGAGTGATGTTTTGCATTTGCAAACCACGCTGAGTTTGTTTGTGAATCGTTGGGTGTGAGTAAAACACGTTGTGTGTGTGTGTGAGGTTTTGGCATGATTCTAACCCCATACAAATGTGCCATATTGTTTCGAAGCTTCGAATCAATCTGACACCCGTCTCTACGGCGCCATCTAGTGGTCACTTGCATGTGTTGCTCTGAAATACCTTGACAATGATCCATGTAAAAAAGAAAATGTTTTTAACATCTGTCTGACAACTACATGGTCTTGGTTTTGTAACCTGTAGCCTTGTCATTGTAAAGAACGATATGTTTATATATATATATATATATATATATATATATATATATATATATATATATATATATATATATATATATATATATATATACACAAAATGAACATTAATACAATAAATAAAGCCACAATTGAATTGCTCTGCTGTTGAAGGACTCAGCCGACTTCTTTTTTTTTACATTTAATTTCTCCAGCCTTTGAAAAAATCCTCTCACAAGGGACACTTGTTGCTGGCATGCACAAATATTTTTTTGCAAGTTCACACAAATGAGGGAAAATTACTGCTCTCTCTTTCCAATAAATTAATGGATCATGCGTTCTGGCCAAAAACGCATCTTTCAGGTACTTCTTCACTTCTATGGTTGCATCAGCTGTAGTACTGTGTGTCGTCTGGGTTTCACGGATACGACTATCAAACAGTTCCCATAAACTGTCCTGGGTTTCTGCTGGTGTTGTTGATGATGATGATGATGATGATGACGGGCCTGATGTTGACATTTGTGGCTCTGAATGAAAATTAAAACAACAATTAGTTACAAAACATAAACTGACAGCATATATGAAGCTGCCTATCACAATACACACATCTCACTTTATTTGGTGCTTCCAAATGGAAATGCTCCCACACCACTGATCCCATTTTTTATCTATTCTATTAATATATCTATCTATATAATCACCTATGAATCTATATCTATATAATTCTATATATCTAACTTATGCTGTGCTATCTACAGGGAGTGCAGAATTATTAGGCAAATGAGTATTTTGACCACATCATCCTCGTTATGCATGTTGTCTTACTCCAAGCTGTATAGGCTGGAAAGCCTACTACCAATTAAGCATATTAGGTGATGTGCATCTCTGTAATGAGAAGGGGTGTGGTCTAATGACATCAACACCCTATATCAGGTGTGCATAATTATTAGGCAACTTCCTTTCCTTTGGCAAAATGGGTCAAAAGAAGGACTTGACAGGCTCAGAAAAGTCAAAAATAGTGAGATATATTGCAGAGGGATGCAGCAGTCTTAAAATAGCCAAGCTTCTGAAGCGTGATCATCGAACAATCAAGCGTTTCATTCAAAATAGTCAACAGGGTCGCAAGAAGCGTGTGGAAAAACCAAGGCGCAAAATAACTGCCCGTGAACTGAGAAAAGTCAAGCGTGCAGCTGCCAAGATGCCACTTGCCACCAGTTTGGCCATATTTCAGAGCTGCAACATCACTGGAGTGCCCAAAAGCACAAGGTGTGCAATACTCAGAGACATGGCCAAGGTAAGAAAGGCAAGTCGACCACCACAAGACACACAAGCTGAAACGTCAAGACTGGGCCAAGAAATATCTCAAGACTGATTTTTCTAAGGTTTTATGGACTGATGAAATGAGAGTGAGTCTTGATGGGCCAGATGGATGGGCCCGTGGCTGGATTGGTAAAGGGCAGAGAGCTCCAGTCCGACTCAGACGCCAGCAAGGTGGAGGTGGAGTACTGGTTTGGGCTGGTATCATCAAAGATGAGCTTATGGGGCCTTTTCGGGTTGAGGATGGAGTCAAGCTCAACTCCCAGTCCTACTGCCAGTTTCTGGAAGACACCTTCTTCAAGCAGTGGTACAGGAAGAAGTCTGCATCCTTCAAGAAAAACATGATTTTCATGCAGGACAATGCTCCATCACACGCATCCAAGTACTCCACAGCGTGGCTGGCAAGAAAGGGTATAAAAGAAGAAAATCTAATGATATGGCCTCCTTGTTCACCTGATCTGAACCCCATTGAGAACCTGTGGTCCATCATCAAATGTGCGATTTACAAGGAGGGAAAACAGTACACCTCTCTGAACAGTGTCTGGGAGGCTGTGGTTGCTGATGCACGCAATGTTGATGGTGAACAGATCAAAACACTGACAGAATCCATGGATGGCAGGCTTTTGAGTGTCCTTGCAAAGAAAGGTGGCTATATTGGTCACTGATTTGTTTTTGTTTGGTTTTTGAATGTCAGAAATGTATATTTGTGAATGTTGAGATGTTATATTGGTTTCACTGGTAAAAATAAATAATTGAAATGGGTATAAATTAGTTTTTTGTTAAGTTTCCTAATAATTATGCACAGTAATAGTCACCTGCACACACAGATATCCCCCTAAAATAGCTAAAACTAAAAACCACTTCCAAAAATATTCAGCTTTGATATTAATGAGTTTTTTGTGTTCATTGACAACATGGTTGTTGTTTAATTATTAATGTTGTAAAATGAATCCTCAAAAATACAACTTGCCTAATAATTCTGCACTCCCTGTATCTGTCACTATCTAACTTAGCCTATATGAATGTGTCACTATATCTATCCTAACTATATGTCACTGTCTATACCTATCAGTCAATATATCTACTTTAAATCTAGCCTAAATACAAGGCGCACTATAAATCTCACTGCTATCACAAAATCACTGCTATCACAAAATCTCTCTCCTCTCACAAAAACCGACGAGGTGAAGTTGGATTAACTTCACTTTTAAACTGTGGTGAATTAGGTTTATACAGATGTGTGCCTGTGTGGTTTGTTCCCGCCCCCTTTAATCAACGCAGTTTCGGCAAACGCCACCTGATGAAACACTTTGAAGCTTCATTTAGCAATAGTCACGTGACATGGGTGTTTCGGATCACAGTTCGGAGCAGTGTTTCGAAACATCAGTATGGCGTTCCGATGGGTTCTTTAATATGACTTTGCAACATGCACTCGTCTCAACGAACGTCTCACTCAACGTCTTAACTTTTTTTTTTTTTCTGCTATTTATTCCATTCAATTTAAGACGCAGACGAGGCGTAGACGTGACGTAGACGTCACGCAGACGTCACGCAAATCACGTGTGGCAGTGAAGTGTCCACTCAGACGTTACGCGTCATTCACGTGTAGCAGTGAAGTTATAAGTTAATTTTTCCGCTAACACGTAGTATAACACGCTACTCAACACGGCTCAGTGCAGTACGCGCCACAGTAAAGTCATATTAAAGAACCCATCGGAACGCCATATCTTTAATATGACTTTGCAACATGCACTCGTCTCAATGAACGTCTCGTCTGCGTCTGCCGAACGTGACGTCTGCGTCTGCCGAACGTGACGTCTGCGTCTGCCGAACGTGACGTCTGCGTCTGTACCCGAGAAGTCGAAAAAAAAAAAAAAAATAATAATAATAATAATAATAATAATAATCTGAGGAAGAACAATAGGGCTCTGCGCCCTTTGGGCTTGGGCCCTAATAATAAGAAACAGAGGAAGAACAATAGGGCTCTGCGACCTTTGGGCTTGGGCCCTAATAATCTGAGGAAGAACAATAGGGCTCTGCGCCCTTTGGGCTTGGGCCCTAATAAATGAACTGTTCAATAACTAATATGTAAAGCTGAACATTAGGAATAAAAATATGCTGATAACTAAACAATATAGCATAACGAAACACGGCAAATGGTTAATTATGCTGCTATTACGAAAATTAAATAAAGAAATAGGCCTAAAGAAATAATCGACGAACTAAAGTAAAATAGCGAGGCATAGGACATAAACTGTTTTGTGTTTATAATAGTTATTGCATGTAGGCTATTATCTCGGATATCAGACATACTATTCTATTATATTCTTTATTTGCCAGTAAATGCAATCCTGATCGAGTTGGCGATCACTGTTGTCCAACTAGTGTTGTAGTAGGCTACATTAAAATTATACATGATAAAAACACAATAACAACCCCAATAATAATAATAATATATATATATATATATATATATATATATATATATATAGGCCTATAAAGGCTATCAAAAACGTTTCCCCACGTATTATCTTTGTGGGATTAAACAAGAATTCACACACGCATTTACACACTCAAATAAAATCACAGACGCAGACGTCACGGTATAAGCAGACGCAAATGTCACGTTCATTGAGAGGAATGAGTGAAGTGAAAGTAAATTGTGCATTCGCTGACACACTGCACTGAGCCGTGTTGAGTAGCGTGTTATACTACGTGTTAGCGAAAAAATTAAATTATAACTTCACTGCTACACGTGAATGACGCGTAACGTCTGAGTGGACACTTCACTGCCACACGTGATTTGCGTGACGTCTGCGTGACGTCTACGTTACGTCTATGCCTCGTCTGCGTCTTAAATTGAATGGAATAAATAGCAGAAAGAAAAAAAAGTTAAGACGTTGAGTGAGTATGGAAGGCCAACAGGGCCAAAACGTGTTGAAAATGACGTGTAAACACGTAATACGTGTTAACGCGTCATTTACGGGTAATCACGTAATTACGTGTTAACACGTTATTACGTGTTGTCACGTGAAAGACGCGTTTACACGTTATTATTGGACCGTGGAGCTTTAGCACCACCTACTGGTGTAAAACAGAGCCAACAGAAAAACATTGAACAATGCCTTTTCAGAGCATAAAAAAACATTTTTTACCACAATATAAAACAGGCAATAGAAGACAGAATAAGCGTGCATGTATAGAAAACAACTCTGTTCATGCATTCCCTCAACCTCAACAGGCACACTCATACTCGGTCACTGTTCATTATTTGGTTATCCAAATCAGCATCTGTCATGCTTGTGAACGCTGAAAACTTTTTCTTTGCTTTCTTTTCTTAGTTTAGGATTAGTTTGAAACCGTTTAGTAAGACTCTTTTGATTATATTATTTTCGTTTCTTTGGCACAATCCAGTTTTCCCATTGTTCTCCCCAGATCCTATTTTTATGTATATTTGTTTTTCTTTGTATTCATTATGAGTTTATTCATGTGTGGCTAATTATTAGGTTCCATATGTATTAAATAATTGTTTAATCGCCGTTATTTGTGTGGTCTTGTTTTTCTCATCTCACTCACTGTTGTCATTACTGGTGGTAATCAGAACTGGGTTTAAAATGTTCCCCTTCTTAATCCCAAAGTGTTAACAGCCAAAGTAGGGTCGTAACAATATGCAAAAAGAAAGAAAGAAAGAAAGAAAGAAAAAAGTAATCACCAGTGGCTTGAATTAGTAGTAATTGAAATCAGACAATGTCTTCCTTACAATTACATTTTTGTAAAATTATACAAGGAATATACCCACAAGGAAATAATATATATATATTAAAAATAAAGAAGAGATTATGCCATATTTTCCCTCGCCAATATTTTTTAAATATTTGCTATTACATTCCAGATCTATCTATTCAGTTTCCTGCTAAAGTGGCTCTTCCCGTGTGCATTACCCTTCCGTCAATGTCTTTGGTTTATGATGGCTGATGAAGTAAGCTCAGCGTAGTGCTTGGGTCACTATTTCATGAATAATTCAAATGAAACAAATGTGTTGTGTCACCTTGACACTGCCTGTCGTAACTGTTTGTAATCATTCTCATGACTATTAATGTGGTGATGCGCACCTTCGTTTTATTTAATTTATTCATGAGATTGTGAACGAGTGCTTACCGAATGGTTACGATGATCCTACGTCATCTACCGTCAATCTGAAGACTAGGTGCGCGCGGCGCGCCTGTGATGTGCTTCATTCACGGGAATCCAAATCCTCCACATCAGCGTTTCTGCATCTTTTCCAAAAGATATTACACTTCACAATTTTTCTCAACGGGGCACAATATATACATTTACTACTCTATTATTATTATTATTATTATTATTATTATTATTATTATTATTATTATAATAATTATTATTATTATTATTATAATACCGTACCCCATTTCCATCCTACACTTAGGACTACTGATTATTAGCCTACACAAAAGCTTTTATTTTATTTTTTGTATTTAAAACGAATGGGGAAAAAAAAATAGTTTTCATTTTGTCAAAATAAAAAATAAACGCATAAATCAGAAAATTTCCACACGTAAATGAAAGCCAGGTAGAGCACAAATGCAATGTTGAACGAACATGAACTATATAATTTTGAAATGATTGTGCCTATGCCATTTATATTATCATTATATATTTTGATATATATATTTTGATAGTCTTCATTTACTTCACAAGCAGGGTTGGTGTAAATCACTAATTGATGTTATTGGATAACCTCCGTAGGGTTTGTCTTGACAAAGTCGGACCAACCAGGGCTGCATTTCCCGATAACGTTGTCTCTTAGCGCGCTACGAAGACTCTAAAGGTCTAACTTAACTAAATGTTTACCATTTATAGGCGTGTTCCCTGAACTATACCTTAGAAGGTTGCTTAAGGTATAAGTGCGACGTTAGCAGGTGCTGTCCGTTACGGCGGCGGTGCTGAATTAGTTTATCAATGGCTCAAAAATCGATTATTCACTCTATGCATGGGTTGTTTAACTGCATTATGTGAGAAAGCAGTGTTCTTTATAATAGAAGCACTTCAGAAATAGTTGAAATTGCATTTATCAGGACTCGTGAGATCTTACCCTTGTGTGGTGTTCATATTTCTGTTATTCAGCCAGTGTTCGTGGGTCTGGTGGACCCGTTGCATTTTTGGGTTTTTAATTCAACACAATCAAAAATGTTATGTTAAAATACTCAACAGATGTTTACTTCATCCCAATTACAACCAATATAATCAGCATATATGGTTAATATTTTCTCTTTACCTTTGTTAGATCACATTTAAGAATTGCAACCTCGTGTGGGAACGGCAGGGGTAGAAACAAAACTCACTCTTGCACTCTCTCACACTTACACACAGATTAATTAAAAGATTACACACAAAAAAAATTAAAGATTTGTTGTAAGATTTTGTTGATACTGATTTCGTTTAATTCTTATAACAGCCATGTATCGTGGTAAATAGTGTAATTTAGTTAATTACCATTGCCCTAGTCACCGCGTATAGGCCGGGAGAGGATGTCACGCAGGTGGTGGAGTAATAACTTATTTTAATGGATCTGTTAAAGGTTGAATTACCTAATGCTAGATGTATAAATTATGAACGTCATCTGAGGAGTAATTAAAACATTTTTGAGTTATTTAACTTTTTTCCAGATTCAATCATTGTCTCGCGTCTCACTGTATCATTACGTGATACTTTTGTATAATTTTTGTAATGTTTTAGTCTGGTCGCTATCCACTGAAGGAAGGAGCGCGTGCAGGACTATTTGTAAAATTTCTGCTTTTGAGGTCCGAAAAAGATAGGACACAGGGCATTGGAACAACAGCAGGGTGAGTTGGCTAAAATAGGACTTTATTTTTTATTTCAGGGTGAACTATCCCTTAAAGAAATGGTTGAAATGGCATTTATGACTCGTGAGAAATATAAACCAAATTGCAAGCTAAATCCAATCGTGGATATTTTATATAATATGGCTAAATATACACTAAATGGCTCAGCAGGTGGTGCACGCCATAGGCTATTTGATTTAGCAAAACTATTCGCTGTATCCCTGTCATAGTTTGACAAAACTCCCCTCCACAATCATTCCCTTTAAATAGACTCCATTATGGCTTGCCAGCTGACGTGCTACCAGTGAAAAGACAGAAGACTCCAGACACAAGGAAATTAAAACCACCTTTAGACATAAGGACATTTAAAATAATGCAGCACCGGAGTGATTTTCAAAATATATAGGCCTATATATATTTATGTTCATTCCTTATAAGAAAATGAACCATGGTTTTATTATTTTTTTTGGCAAATTGATTACCATTTATAACCACAAATACCATAGTTAAAGTAGCAAAGCCATGGTTTATTTGTGTTTACCATGGTTTAACTATAATAACCATGGTTTTTTTTTTCCATTAAAACCATTTCGTAAAAACCATGGTTCATTTTCATAAGGGATTGTATCCTATTTTTTTTTTTAGATTAAATCCTGCAATTTACAATAGTCTGTTTGTTCTTTGTTCTGTTGTATGCCACACCAGCAGGGGGTGGTAAAGTTCCAATGTGCCAGCACAAAATAACGTGTAAACGCGTCTTTCATGTGACAACACGTTATAACGTGTTAACACGTAATTACGTGATTACCCGTAAATGACGCGTTAACACGTATTACGTGTTTACACGTCATTTTCAACACGTTTTGGCCCTGTTGGCCTTCCATAAGTGAGACGTTCGTTGAGACGAGTGCATGTTGCAAAGTCATATTAAAGAACCCATCGGAACGCCATATTCGCTGACACACTGCACTGAGCCGTGTTGAGTAGCGTGTTATACTACGTGTTAGTGAAAAAATAAAATTATAACTTCACTGCTACACGTGAATGACGCGTAACGTCTGAGTGGACACTTCACTGCCACACGTGATTATATAAGAGACACGATCATATAAGAGATTCAAAGGGTACAGCCAACAGAACTGGGAGGTCAATTGCAAATTACGAATTTAAGTAATGAAAATTAATTGGAAAAAGAAAATAATGTTTTATGTTGCTTTAAAATAAGTGAACGTTAATATGATCAATAAGTTTGCTAATGGTTCTTAGCAAAGTGTTGGAAACAATAGTTTGTGAGCAAATGTAAGTCTTTAGAAATTTTCAGCAGGACCTCAACACGAACAGCATTAACACAGATGACAGATGATTGCTTAGCACAGATTGAGGAAAATAAATTAGGAGCAGTATTGTTATATTTTATTTCACAATTACTTTTCATACTGTACATTGATTTGAAAGTAATCTGTTTAATAGGGTATTATATTGGAAGTTTTTAGTTGTGAAAGAGTTGCAATGTGGTGTACCTCAAGGAAGTTGACCATTACTATTTTCTATTTTACCAATAAACTTCCTCTTGTTTTAAAGTGTGCATGGACAGTCACGGACAGTGTATTTCTTTTACTTGTTGGGACCTCAGGAAGAGTAACCACTGCCTAGGTATTGGCTAATGGGGATCCAAAGAAATAAATAAACTTAGATCATAGATGAAAAAAGATAATTTACAGCCAATTTACCAAGGAATACTTTTTTAATAACCATTTTAAAAATTTTTTTTGCAGTTATAGCAAAAAAATGTGTCTTGCCCAATTCGTCTTGCCCAATCTCCACTACATTTTAAAAAAGTCCTTAGAGTGTGTCCATACATATGTGTGTCAAATTTGTTATAAATATCTCACTTAATTTTGAGGTTATAGACCAGGGGTGTCCAAAGTCGGTCCTCGAGGGCCACTGTCCTGCAGAGTCTAGCTCCAAGTTGCCTCAACACCCCTTTCTGAAAGATTCTAGTATGCCTAATAAGACCTGTTGAATTGGAGTTGGAGCTAAACTCTGCAGGACAGTGGCCCTCCAGGAGCAGAATTGGACACCCCATTATTATAGACACTTACAGTATATTTATAAGAGTATAAAAATTACCCTTGGGCATCATTGATTGGATTTCACTTCTTATCATAGTTTTGACATTTGGACATTGTTGTTTAGCTATTGACATATGTTATCAAATTTCCTGTGATGATTTTGTCTCAATTGGACTAGCAGTGTCGAAGATAATAGCAAAAGTTTTGAAAGGCTAAATACACTGTTACACAAACCATAAAGAAAAACCTGCCATGTATCGTTGGACTCGGCAAGGATTCAGGAGCCTAAGGAGGTGACTTTTGTGAAAAACATTGGCTTGAAACTTCTTAGGCTCCTTCAAGGCATTGTGCCGATATGCAAATTGAGTTTTTTGAGATACACCAATGTTCTCAGACTATCATGGCACCCTGGACAAAGATACTGCATGCCAATAATTATCAGACTAATGGTTGGGTGTGGTTATAGCCATTTTCATGACAATTTTTTCTTCTTACAGCGCCACCAAGTGGCCAATCATTGCAATTTTTTTTAAGTAATTGAAGTTTGAGCTCATAGACATGTGACCCGAGTTAAGTGAAAATATCTTGTTCCGTTCAGAAGTTATAGTCATTTTAGTTAAAGTGGCCCCTGACATGTTGAACATTTTGGATCCCCTTAGCGACTATGAATTGAAAAAATTTTTTTTTTTTCATAATTATTAATAATCTCTCTCCAAAGAACATTCCTACAGTGGTTTGGTTCTGATCAGGGAAAAAATGTGGGAGTAGTTGGCAAAAGTAGGTTTTTCAAAAAACTCAAAATTTCGCGAAATTGGCGCCTGAAGGGCGAGCCAATCCGAGGCATGCATGTTGTCCGCCTTGAGCCAAGGATTCCAAGGATATAAGACACTTGAGCCCACGCCTAACGGTTTAGGAGTTATGAGCCATTTTGTACTTTTGCTTGCTGTAGCGCCCCCGTCAGGCCGGTCGGGGCGTGCCTCGGTGACGCTGGTAGTCGTTGTGAGTACTACCAGCCCTGAAAGTTTCATGTCTCTACAACTTATGGTTTGGTCTGCCCGATCAGTTTTAGATGGAGAATGATGAATCATGGGAAAATTAACAAATACAATAGGGTTTCAGCCTTTCAGGCTTGAACCCCTAATAAAAGAGGGCATAAAAAGGGCCTTCAAAAGCCTATAAAAAATAAAGTATAGGGTCTCAGAGCTTGATTTTTGAGCTGCTGGTTACAAAAACTTTATCAAGCGTTTTGACTTGCGCGTCGGAGAGGTCAGAGGTCGATTTTCGCATTTTCAGCTCATTTAGCATGGAAATGCTGTGTTTTTTTAAAAACCTTTTAAACTGTAGTACCTCTACTGGTGGCCCGATCTCCACAAAAGTTTGCACGCTTCTTTAGAATAATATGGCGCACGTGCGCAGGTAATTTGGTGAAGTTTTGCGCAGAGCAGACCCTTTTTCAGTCATTTAATGGTCATTTATAGAGCATTTTTTCACCTTTATAAGAGTTAAACCGCCATTAATGGCCATAACAGTTGGCAAGCTTCTTTGGGATCACGTGACGCATGTGCATGCCCGATTTGGTGAAGGTGTATGCAAATCAGGCCAGAAGAGGGCCGCTTTCAGCCATATAATGGGATTTTCCATTGAAATACATCATTTTGACCCCTTTTTAACCTTTATAGCGCTACCAAGTGGCCAGTTGCTGCGTCCTTTTTCACGTAGCCACAAAATGAGCTCATACATAGGCGTGCTGAGTTTGGTGAAAATATCTCGTTCCGTTGGCGAGTTATGGCCAGTGAAGTAAAAGTGGCTCCTCCCACCTCAAGCGTTTTGGCGGCCCTTAAGGACCCTGAACCCAAATTTGCACTTGTTTTTGATAACTTTTAACATTCAGACTCCAGAGAATCTTGCTGCACTGGTTTGGTTCCGGTCGGGCCAAAAACCTAGGACTAGTTCGCAAAAGTAGGTTTTTGGAAAAAGCCAAAATACCCAAAATTTTTCCCAGGGTGACGAGCCAATCCGAGGCATGCATGTTGTCTGCCTTGAGCCAAGGATTCCAAGGATATAAGACACTTGAGCCCACGCCTAACGGTTTAGGAGTTATGAGCCATTTTGTACTTTTGCTTGCTGTAGCGCCCCCGTCAGGCCGGTCGGGGCGTGCCTCGGTGACGCTGGTAGTCGTTGTGAGTACTACCAGCCCTGAAAGTTTCATGTCTCTACAACTTATGGTTTGGTCTGCCCGATCAGTTTTAGATGGAGAATGATGCATCATGGGAAAATTAACAAATACAATAGGGTTTCAGCCTTTCAGGCTTGAACCCCTAATAAAAGAGGGCATAAAAAGGGCCTTCAAAAGCCTATAAAAAATAAAGTATAGGGTCTCAGAGCTTGATTTTTGAGCTGCTGATTACAAAAACTTTATCAAGCGTTTCGACATGCGCGTCGGAGAGGTCAGAGGTCGATTTTCGCATTTTCAGCTCATTTAGCATGGAAATGCTGTGTTTTTTTAAAAAACTTTTAAACTGTAGTACCTCTACTGGTGGCCCGATCTCCACAAAAGTTTGCACGCTTCTTTAGAATAATATGGCGCACGTGCGCAGGTAATTTGGTGAAGTTTTGCGCAGAGCAGACCCTTTTTCAGTCATTTAATGGTCATTTATAGAGCATTTTTTCACCTTTATAAGAGTTAAACCGCCATTAATGGCCATAACAGTTGGCAAGCTTCTTTGGGATCACGTGACGCATGTGCATGCCCGATTTGGTGAAGGTGTATGCAAATCAGGCCGGAAGAGGGCCGCTTTCAGCCATATAATGGGATTTTCCATTGAAATACATCATTTTGACCCCTTTTTAACCTTTATAGCGCTACCAAGTGGCCAGTTGCTGCGTCCTTTTTCACGTAGCCACAAAATGAGCTCATACATAGGCGTGCTGAGTTTGGTGAAAATATCTCGTTCCGTTGACGAGTTATGGCCAGTGAAGTAAAAGTGGCTCCTCCCACCTCAAGCGTTTTGGCGGCCCTTAAGGACCCTGAACCCAAATTTGCACTTGTTTTTGATAACTTTTAACATTCAGACTCCAGAGAATCTTGATGCACTGGTTTGGTTCCGGTCGGGCCAAAAACCTAGGACTAGTTCGCAAAAGTAGGTTTTTGGAAAAAGCCAAAATACCCAAAAATTTTCCCAGGGTGACGAGCCAATCCGAGGCATGCATGTTGTCCGCCTTGAGCCAAGGATTCCAAGGATATAAGACACTTGAGCCCACGCCTAACGGTTTAGGAGTTATGAGCCATTTTGTACTTTTGCTTGCTGTAGCGCCCCCGTCAGGCCGGTCGGGGCGTGCCTCGGTGACGCTAGTAGTCGTTGTGAGTACTACCAGCCCTGAAAGTTTCATGTCTCTACAACTTATGGTTTGGTCTGCCCGATCAGTTTTAGATGGAGAATGATGCATCATGGGAAAATTAACAAATACAATAGGGTTTCAGCCTTTCAGGCTTGAACCCCTAATAAAAGAGGGCATAAAAAGGGCCTTCAAAAGCCTATAAAAAATAAAGTATAGGGTCTCAGAGCTTGATTTTTGAGCTGCTGGTTACAAAAACTTTATCAAGCGTTTTGACATGCGCGTCGGAGAGGTCAGAGGTCGATTTTCGCATTTTCAGCTCATTTAGCATGGAAATGCTGTGTTTTTTTAAAAACCTTTTAAACTGTAGTACCTCTACTGGTGGCCCGATCTCCACAAAAGTTTGCACGCTTCTTTAGAATAATATGGCGCACGTGCGCAGGTAATTTGGTGAAGTTTTGCGCAGAGCAGACCCTTTTTCAGTCATTTAATGGTCATTTATAGAGCATTTTTTCACCTTTATAAGAGTTAAACCGCCATTAATGGCCATAACAGTTGGCAAGCTTCTTTGGGATCACGTGACGCATGTGCATGCCCGATTTGGTGAAGGTGTATGCAAATCAGGCCGGAAGAGGGCCGCTTTCAGCCATATAATGGGATTTTCCATTGAAATACATCATTTTGACCCCTTTTTAACCTTTATAGCGCTACCAAGTGGCCAGTTGCTGCGTCCTTTTTCACGTAGCCACAAAATGAGCTCATACATAGGCGTGCTGAGTTTGGTGAAAATATCTCGTTCCGTTGACGAGTTATGGCCAGTGAAGTAAAAGTGGCTCCTCCCACCTCAAGCGTTTTGGCGGCCCTTAAGGACCCTGAACCCAAATTTGCACTTGTTTTTGATAACTTTTAACATTCAGACTCCAGAGAATCTTGCTGCACTGGTTTGGTTCCGGTCGGGCCAAAAACCTAGGACTAGTTTGCAAAAGTAGGTTTTTGGAAAAAGCCAAAATACCCAAAATTTTTCCCAGGGTGACGAGCCAATCCGAGGCATGCATGTTGTCCGCCTTGAGCCAAGGATTCCAAGGATATAAGACAATTGAGCCCACGCCTAACGGTTTAGGAGTTATGAGCCATTTTGTACTTTTGCTTGCTGTAGCGCCCCTGTCAGGCCGGTCGGGGCGTGCCTCGGTGACGCTGGTAGTCGTTGTGAGTACTACCAGCCCTGAAAGTTTCATGTCTCTACAACTTATGGTTTGGTCTGCCCGATCAGTTTTAGATGGAGAATGATGCATCATGGGAAAATTAACAAATACAATAGGGTTTCAGCCTTTCAGGCTTGAACCCCTAATAAAAGAGGGCATAAAAAGGGCCTTCAAAGCCTATAAAAAATAAAGTATAGGGTCTCAGAGCTTGATTTTTGAGCTGCTGGTTACAAAAACTTTATCAAGCGTTTTGACATGCGCGTCGGAGAGGTCAGAGGTCGATTTTCGCATTTTCAGCTCATTTAGCATGGAAATGCTGTGTTTTTTTAAAAACCTTTTAAACTGTAGTACCTCTACTGGTGGCCCGATCTCCACAAAAGTTTGCACGCTTCTTTAGAATAATATGGCGCACGTGCGCAGGTAATTTGGTGAAGTTTTGCGCAGAGCAGACCCTTTTTCAGTCATTTAATGGTCATTTATAGAGCATTTTTTCACCTTTATAAGAGTTAAACCGCCATTAATGGCCATAACAGTTGGCAAGCTTCTTTGGGATCACGTGACGCATGTGCATGCCCGATTTGGTGAAGGTGTATGCAAATCAGGCCGGAAGAGGGCCGCTTTCAGCCATATAATGGGATTTTCCATTGAAATACATCATTTTGACCCCTTTTTAACCTTTATAGCGCTACCAAGTGGCCAGTTGCTGCGTCCTTTTTCACGTAGCCACAAAATGAGCTCATACATAGGCGTGCTGAGTTTGGTGAAAATATCTCGTTCCGTTGACGAGTTATGGCCAGTGAAGTAAAAGTGGCTCCTCCCACCTCAAGCGTTTTGGCGGTCCTTAAGGACCCTGAACCCAAATTTGCACTTGTTTTTGATAACTTTTAACATTCAGACTCCAGAGAATCTTGCTGCACTGGTTTGGTTCCGGTCGGGCCAAAAACCTAGGACTAGTTTGCAAAAGTAGGTTTTTGGAAAAAGCCAAAATACCCAAAATTTTTCCCAGGGTGACGAGCCAATCCGAGGCATGCATGTTGTCCGCCTTGAGCCAAGGATTCCAAGGATATAAGACAATTGAGCCCACGCCTAACGGTTTAGGAGTTATGAGCCATTTTGTACTTTTGCTTGCTGTAGCGCCCCTGTCAGGCCGGTCGGGGCGTGCCTCGGTGACGCTGGTAGTCGTTGTGAGTACTACCAGCCCTGAAAGTTTCATGTCTCTACAACTTATGGTTTGGTCTGCCCGATCAGTTTTAGATGGAGAATGATGCATCATGGGAAAATTAACAAATACAATAGGGTTTCAGCCTTTCAGGCTTGAACCCCTAATAAAAGCAAATAGTAATAATAAAAGAAAATTAAAGCTGCAAGCAGCATTTAGCGGGGTTCAAGCCTTTAAGGCCTTTAAGCACACAAGCATCAAAATACATTAAGTTTTATTTAGCAAGCATTTAACAACTGCCATCATAGATGAAAAAGTCAATTTACAGCCTATACAGGCAGTTTACCATAGGAAATATATGGTTTTAAAGCGTTTTTACAGTTATAGCACCTTTTGCCTGAGTCTTCTTATAGTCTTGCCTGATCTCCACCACTTTTATTAGTAGTACTCAAAGTGTGCCCATACTGTATATATGTGTCAGATTTGTTGTAAATATGTAATTTTAATAAGGAGTTTAGACAATTATATTCAGTGGCGTAACGAACGAGCCAACACCGGGCCCTTAAGTAGGATTATCAAGGCGGGCCCCAGTCCCAATTCAAAACAAATTTCATCACAATCCATCATTGTTCGTTTCAAACATGTGAGAGCATCAAAATGATCCATAGGTGAAATTGATTGGATTTAATTAATTTTTTTGTCAGTTCCTATCATAATTTTAACATTTTGGCGTTATTGTTTAGCTATTTACCTATGTTTTCAAATTTCCTTAGGAGGTCACTCCTGTGAAAAAAACACGGGCTTGAAACTTCTAAGGCTCCTTCAAGGCATTGTGCCAATGACGTATACTGAGTTTTTTGAGATACACCAATGTTCTCATAGACTATCATGGCACCCTGGACAAAGACACTGCATGCCAATTTTCAGTAGACTAACGGTTGGGTGCCCTTATAGCTATTTTCATGATTTTTTTCACTGTTATAGCGCCAACAAGTGGCCAATTGTCACGATTTTTTTCATGTCAACTCAGATTGAGCTTATGAACATGTGTCCCAAGTTTTGCGAAAATATTTCTTTCCGTTCACAAGTTATAACCGTTTTATAGTGCCACCAAGTGGCCAATTGTCATGATTTTTTTTTACGTGACCTCAAAATGAGCTCATGAACATGTTCCCAAGTTTTGCGAAAATATTTCTTTCCGTTCACAAGTTATAACCGTTTTATAGTGCCATCAAGAGGCCAATTGTTGCGATTTTTTTCAAGTGATCTCAGATTGAACTCACGAAGATGTATCCCAAGGTTAGCAAAAAAATCTCTTTCCGTTCACAATTTATAATCATTTTAGTAAAAATGGCCCTGGTGCCATCAAATATTTTGGTTCCCCTTATCGTCCGTTAACTGAAATTTTGAAGTTTTTGGATGATTATTGATTTTTGGACTCCAGAGAATAGTCTTGCAGTGGTTTGATTCCGATCGGGCCAAAAACCTAGGAGAAGTCAGCAAAAATAGGTTTTTCAAAAAACTGCAATTTACTCGAAATTGGCGCCTGAAGGGCGAGCAAATCTGAGATAGCCATTTTGTCCGCCTTGGGTCAAGGATTCCAACGATATAAGACACTTGATCCTGGGACAAACAGTCTAAGAATTATGAGCAATTTTGAACTTTTGGTTGCTGTAGCGCCACCTATGGGCCATTCGGGGTCATACTCTGATAGGTTGTCCCCAAACTGAGGCCTACCATCTGGCCAGGTTTCATGTCTCTAGGCCTTACGGTTTGGCCTGCACGATGCGTTTTACGAAACCTTACAATTACAATAGGGTTTCAGCATTTCATGCTTGAACCCCTAATAAGAATGAAGGCTTTTTGCCAGTTATAGCGCCACCTATGGTCCGATCTCCATGAAACTCTGCATGCTTCCTCACCATGTTCTGACACATATGCTCATCAATTTTGGTGGAGTTCTGAGTTTTCATTTGGGATTTATAGGCTTTTTAGTGTATTTTGCCACACCCCTTTTCTAAATGACCCTGTTACAGCCACTCAAATGCAAAAGTTAAACTTGTTTTTGATAATTATTGATCTAGAGAGTCCAGAGAATTGTCCTAGACTGGTTTGGTTCCGATCGGGCAAAAAACCAGGGACTAGTTCGCAAAAGTAGGTTTTGGACAAAATTCGACATAGCAGAAAACTTTCCCTGCCTAAATCAAAATCGGAGATAGCCATTTTGTCCGCCTTGAGCCAAGGATTCCAACGATATAAGACACTTGATCCTGGGACAAACAGTCTAAGAGTTATGAGCAATTTTTAACTTTTGGTTGCTGTAGCGCCACCTATGGGCCATTCGGGGTCATACACTGATAGGTTGTCCCCAAACTGAGGCCTACCATCTGGCCAGGTTTCATGTCTCTAGGCCTTACGGTTTGGCCTGCACGATGCGTTTTACGAAACCTTACAATTACAATAGGGTTTCAGCATTTCATGCTTGAACCCCTAATAAGAATGAAGGCTTTTTGCCAGTTATAGCGCCACCTATGGTCCGATCTCCATGAAACTCTGCATGCTTCCTCACCATGTTCTGACACATATGCTCATCAATTTTGGTGGAGTTCTGAGTTTTCATTTGGGATTTATAGGCTTTTTAGTGTATTTTGCCACACCCCTTTTCTAAATGACCCTGTTACAGCCACTCAAATGCAAAAGTTAAACTTGTTTTTGATAATTATTGATCTAGAGAGTCCAGAGAATTGTCCTAGACTGGTTTGGTTCCGATCGGGCAAAAAACCAGGGACTAGTTCGCAAAAGTAGGTTTTGGACAAAATTTGACATAGCAGAAAATGTTCCCTGCCTAAATCAGAATTGGAGATAGCCATTTTGTCCGCCTTGAGCCAAGGATTCCAACGATATGAGACACTTGATTCTGGGACAAACAGTCTAAGAGTTATGAGCAATTTTGAACTTTTGGTTGCTGTAGCGCCACCTATGGGCCATTCGGGGTCATACTCTGATAGGTTGTCCCCAAACTGAGGCCTACCATCTGGCCAGGTTTCATGTCTCTAGGCCTTACGGTTTGGCCTGCACGATGCGTTTTACGAAACCTTACAATTACAATAGGGTTTCAGCATTTCATGCTTGAACCCCTAATAAGGCAATTCAGCTGCATAATTTTATGCTGCAATGCATGCTGGGAGCCATGCTGAGTTTCGATTGGTGGCTCCCATCATGCACTGTAGCATGAAATTTCTTTTTTAATCGTCACCATTGTTGAGATTCATATCCTGATTCTTAATGTCTGTGTTTGTCTGAAAGATATGGTTGTTCAAAACTTTTGTGCACAATCTTCAGATTATCACAACATTGCTGGATCTCATGCTGTAGAATCACAGGGTTGCTATAATCAATAATGCAAAATTAGTAACCCATATAACCAAAGAAAAGACTCTTTATGAAATCAGTGAAACAGGCCACTACATGATGATAATGTCATACATAAACAATATCACCTGATTCTTTTTCTCTTGGCTATTCTTATACCTAACGAATGTGTCTTATAAACACACAGTAACAATAGCCCAAAAAAAACCCCTAATGTTAAAATGTCCAACTAAAGCAAACAATGATCCCCATAATGGTGACTAAAATTAAACTATTATTTTTAATAAAACATCAACATCTTAACCTCTGTTAATTCACAATAAAAACTTCTAGACATATAATAGAAATAAAGTCAAACTGGTCAGTAATAAGTGAACTTTGTAATGCTGTTTGTGGAGTATAATCCTCTGCTGAGATCTTTTATCTTAAGTCAGATTGCATGTGGCTGGATGTCAGTTGTAGTTCTTGTGTTTCTGCTCATCTCTTCTCTTTCTCTTTTTTTTTTACATGTGGGGTTTATGTTACATCTGTTAATGAATGTTTATCGCATTATTTTAGAGTCGTGTGTGTAACCATGATGGTGTTTTTTGTATTTGTGTGCATGATACTGTGCACCTTCTTTATATTAATATGTGCCTCAGCTTGTGGAAAATATTGTGGTGAATTTTGAATCATAATGTGGTTTTCTTTTTTACCACCTGTATTATTATGGTAATTATCAGTATGTTACAAAGCTATACAGCAGATGTTAGTAATTTAGTGAAATGGAATAACGTTTTAGTAAATTTCCATAAAATTACTATAAAAATATTGTATGGAAAAAAACGCTTGCTGTGTCACGTGGTAAAGTGACGTGATGAGAAACCCTGCATAATTTAAAAATACTACTATTGTGTCACAAAATGTAGTTTTAAGACTTTTTCAGGTGAGAATGTAGTTGTTTAAAGCTCAAATCTGTGGTTTATTTATAAAGAGAGCGCCTATTTAAAAAAAAAAAAATCTTGTGTTTTTGGAGTTGTGAGATCCAGGCGATCACCGGGCACTCATAACCCGGCGAGAGCAGCCTTTCCTCGGCTAGTCCTTCTGACATTTGCCGCTGGCTGTGATGTCCTGTAGTGGTTCGTCTTGTGTGGATCTAACGGGCGATCTTTGGTATCATGAATTTATAATTTGCTTTAAAAAACGATAGTGTGCCAAATCGTTTTGACTGAGGGCAAAGAGAAGTTTCATAACATTACTTTTTAAGGATATTTAAATATACATACAGTGAAGATAATGTAGGTGTTGCCTGGACCACCTTTCTGTGGCTATTAATGTTTAATATATATTTTTAATGAAAATGAAAAGAGGCAGAGGTGTTTTATGACATATTTCTCCTGGAGCGTCTTGAATGCGCGTCTATTTCGCTTCAAACGTTCAATTTATACGCGCATCAAATTCACTGTGGACGTGCGAATGGAGTCCCAGCATGCATTGCAGCATGAATAAATTATGCATCTGAATTGCGACAAATTTTCTTTGATTCTTACTATTTGCTCTTAATTTTGCTGTTTTTATTGGGATATTTATGTAACTTGTTTTATGTTCAGAGTTGATCTGTTTATTATTTTATTTTTTTTCACCATTGTTGAGATTCATACGCTGATTCTTGATGTCTGTGTGAGCCTCAGTACTGCTGTAGATCAAAACCTTTTTTTTTTTCAGATTATTTTAAAGATTTTTTTTCTTAATTGTGCACAAAGGATTTTAATCTACAGCAATAATGAGACACACACAGGCATCAAGAATCAGCATATGACTCTCAACAATGGTGACAATCAAAAAAATTTACCCCCGGTTTCACAGACAACGCTTAAGCTAGTCCTAGACTAAAATGCATGTTTGTGCTGTTTTAACTGAAAGAATCTTGCACTGACAAATCTTAAAATATGTCAGTGGCATTGTTTTGTCTCAAGATGCACACCAGTAATGTTTTTTTCTTGGGCACGTTTATAAAAGTTACTTATATGTCCTAATTGAACTAAGGCCTAATCCTGGCTTAGTCTAAGCCCTGTCTGTGAAACCGGGCCATAGAGGATCAAATATTTTAGTCACAATTCAGATGCATAATTTATTCATGCTGCAATGCATGCTGGGACGCATGGGGGAGTTTTGATTGGTGGAACCCAGCATGCACTGCAGTATGAAGCTTTGCATTGATTGTCACCATTGTTGAGATTCATTCGCGGATTCTTGATGTCTTTGTGTGTCTATGTAATGCCGTAGATTTAAACCTTATGTGCAAAATAATAAAAAAAGTTTATTATTTAATTACCATAACAATGCAGGATCTCATGGCTATTATTATTAATAAAATCTTGTACAACCAGAGCATAATGCTGCATTCACACCAAACGCGAATAGAGCGTCAAAATCGTGTCTACCGCATGTAGTTTGACTCTTGAACATTTTGAATCCATTCGCATGTCCACAGCGAATTGGACGCGCGTATAAATCGAGCGTTTGAAGCGAAATAGACGCTAAATAGAGGCGAAATATGAACATAAAACACCACTCTGCCTCTTTTCATATTCATTTAAAAATATATATTAAACATTAATAGCCACACAAATGTGGTCCAGGTAACTCCTACATTATCTTCACAGCATGTATATTTAAATATCCTAAAATAATAAAGTTATGAAACTTATCTTTGCCCTCAGTCAAAACGATTTGGCAGACAACAAATTATAGATTCATGACACCAAAGATCGCCCGTTAGATCCACGAACCACTACAGGACATCAGAGCCAGCGGCAAACGTCAGAAGGACTAGCCGAGGAAAAGCTGCTCTCGCTGGGGTTAATGAGCGCTGAGTGCCCAGTGATCGCCTGGATCTCACAACTCCAAAAACGCAAGATTATAAAAAATAAAAAAAAATAGGCGCTCTCTTTATAAATAAACCACAGATTCTGACCTGAAAAAGTCTTAAAACCTCATTTTGTGACACAATAGTAGTATTTTTAAATTATGCAGGGTTTCTCATCACGTCACTTTACAACGTGACAGCAGCAAGCAGGCTCCTGATTGGTTAACGTTCGTCCACACACAAACGCAGTATCCGGTTACTGAAACCGGACTTTTATGAAAACTCAGCGTTGAGTTGTTGTGGACGATGAAACCGGAGATATCGGCATGTTAAGTTGAAGTGTGCGCCATTCTCTCCTTTGTTTGACGTCAGATTGTGCACCGTTATCTCTTTAATTTATTTAATTTTAGAGTCTATGCAATGGTGGACGTAGCTTTTAATAACTCTGCTAACAGCACTTATTACATGTATACAGATACATGCGCAGTTATCTCATTGTATTGCAGAACAGAGGCACCAGAATTCAATAATACAAAATAGTAAGGCAAGTGTGTGAAGCTACAGTCCACTTGTGCCCTGCCCCTATTAAACACTATTACCGTCACTGAGTCCAGTAAAGGAACTTGTAGAAGGGTTTCACTGAGCCCATGGCATCCCTGTGCTTGTGTGGACACGATTGTTTTTTAAAACGGAGGAGGAAAAACTCTGGTTATAAAAATACCCATGTACGTGTGGACTAGGCCTTAGACTGACTGGGGAAAACTAGGGCTGAATCCAAAATCACCTCCTATACCCTCAAATAGGGCATTGTTTGAGGGGACAGCCATTTGTAGTGGTGTCCGAAACCATAGTGGACGTTATTGAGTGCAATCATTCAATCCCACAATGCACCGCATTAACATGTGTACAGCCGATGAACACACAGCGGCTGTCCGACTTCACACACTCATTTTCATTCACTCCTTCAAGTGAACTAGCTATATTAGTGGACTAACATAGGGAATAGTGAAGGAGGGTTTAGGGGGCGATTTCGTATTCAGCCTACTGAATCTGAAATTGCCCCCTATACCCTTAAATAGGGCACTATTTGAGGGGACAGCCATTTGTAGCGGTGTCTGAGACCATAGTGGACGTTATTTAGTGCACTCATTCAATCCCACATTGCACCGCAATAATGAGTATAATCCGAATTCACTCACTCGTTTTCATTTAATCCTTCAAGTGAACTGTATTAGTGGACTAACGTAGTGATTTAGGGTTTAGGGGGCGAAAAAAACACAATGAACACAACAGACATGTGACAGTGTTGTGTCATATTTATTTTCTTTCTTATTTCATGAACTACTTAAAGGGATAGTTCACCCAAAAATGAAATTCACCCCATATTTTACTCACCCTCAAGCCATCCTAGGTGTCGCTATATAACATTCTTCTTTCAGACAGATAAAATCGGAAGTTACATTGAAAAAAGTCCTGGCTAATCCAAGCTTTATAATTGGAGCCAAAAAATTGCACCCAAAAAAGTGAAGAAAGTTACGAAGAAAGTGTAATGCCTCTTGCAGTTCAAAACGCTTACTCTACTTCCTACACTCAAAAAAAAATATTGTCTAAACATAAGATTTATGTATTTTAATTGCATATAAATTTTCCATGCATTTAGATTACATCATTTTAACATAAACAAATTAATAAATGTAATGTGATTCTTATATGTAAATCATACATAAATATAACAGGTAAGATTTATGTAATTGTATTGATAAACGGAATGTGATTCATATATGCAAGTTTTACGTAAATGAAACTGCTAAGATTTATGTAAAAGTGCACAGAAAAATGCCCATGTTAAATTAACACTTCGTAGTGTTCATGTGTGTGCTCACTACGGGGTTAAAGTACAAATGAAGCAGTGTTAAAGTTAATGAGATAATTGAGTGATGATTGAGCAATAATGATGAACACCTGATAATAATGAGCAGAATCACGGAAAGAGAAACACAAGAACTACAACTGACTTCAGCCACAGCCTTAGATAAAATCAACTGAAGATAAAAGAAGACATTGAATCTGAAGATCTCAGTAGATCAGGATTAAACAACTCCACAAACAGCATTACCAGCTTCACGCATTACTAACCAGACTGACTTTATTTCTGTCATATCTGTTTTAATTAACATAATAGTTTTGTTTGAATGCTGGAGATCAGTGTCTGCTTTAGTTGGGCTCTCGACCCTTAACTCTTTAACTTTAGTTTTTCACTGGTTCCTTTAACTGTGTTTTTATAAAGCTCATTTGTTATGGCAAGGTAATCCAAGAGAATATGTTATCTGGTGATGTTGGCTATTTATATATTGTTAATGACATCATCGTGTGGCTGAATCACTGATCTCATTCAGAGTCTAATTCTCTGGTTATAGTGGTATTGTGTTAATAGTTTTATTGTGTTAATAGTTTTGTTTTATTCATAATAATTGCCATGTGAATCTACAGCACGAGTTACAGCACTGTTGTGGTAATCAAATAATATGCAGGATTTAAATCTATGGCTTTGTTTAGATATACACAGACATCAAGAATCAATGTATGAATCTCAACAATGGTGACAATCAATTAAAAGCTTCATGCTGCAGTGCATTGGGTACCACCAATCAACCCCCCCCCCCCCCCTCCCAGCATGCATTGCGGCAAGAATAAATTATGCATCTGAATTGTGACAAATTTTCTTTGATACTTACTAATTGCTTTCACTTTTGCTGTTTTTGTTGTGACATTTTAGTTGCTTGTTTTATCATCAAAGTTGATCTGTTTATCAGATTTTTTTTTATTGTCACCATTATAGAGATTCATACGCTGATTCATGATGTCTGTGTGTGTCTAAGTAATGTCGTAGATTTAAACCTTTTGTGCACATTTTTTTATTTTTTATCTGGATACTATTCAATTAACACAACCGCCTTGGATCTTGTGCTGTAGACTCGCATGGCTATTACTATGAATGCAACACAATTAATAAAACATTACCTCTATAACCAGCAAAATAGCCTCTGAATGAGAGCAGGGATTCAGGACACTACAAATAGCCAAAATCACCTGGGCCCGGTTTTTCAAAAGTAATCCACTAGGATTTTGGATAACGGATTGGATCAAATCTTGAAAATGGGTTTTTCAAAAGAAAAAACGGATTACATAATCAGATTAGATCACGTAATCCAATCTTGGTTTTGATCCGGATCAAACCTTTAGTTTGGGTTTTTCAGAACTTTTTTGTAGGATTAGGATCACTTTGATCCAAAAAATCTGGATTAAACTGATCCCATCAGAAGGGTGGATTCAGCGTGGATTTCATGCCCAAAATGTAATGAAAACTTAAAAAATGTATCAAATAATACTATATTCGGATCATGCAGTATCTTACAAGATATCCTATTATTCATAAGATTTTAATTTTATTTGTTCATCCGTCAGGCTACAGTGATTAGGTAGGCTTTAACGTATTCAGCCTTTCAGTATAGGCCTACAGCAAAGTAGAAAGAGTTTGGACTCATAAAATAATCCCCCAAACAGCTGTCAAAATTGACCAAAAACAATACATTTTATTCTGTCACTAATTGATATATATATATATACATCACAATCGAAAATATTTTTGTTTTTAAAATATTTATTAGTGATGCATGCAATGATTACAGAATAACCAAAAAAATGCAAAGTCACTGCTTTTTGAAATCCAAAACAAATCCAAATCAGAAATAGTGTCTAACTATTGCGTCCCTTGTTGCACGTCCTGTTTGCTCGTTCTGGCAGAATGCAGGAGGTTGGTTAGGGTCTCCAAGGGGCTCAGGTGCATCATTGTCAGCACAGAGAGGGACATTGCGCTTAGTAGCAATGTTGTGCAGGACAATACAGGCAAGGGTTATGTTGCATGCTTTCTGTGGTTCCGCTCTCAGGTAGTTAAGGCATGCAAAGCGCCTCTTAAGAACTCCATTTCTCTATATAGAGCGCTCTCCCTCAGGATGCGTGCATCATGGACAGACCCAGGCCACTTGACAACGCAGTTGGTGATGATGAGGTCAGCATCACACACAAGTTGGACATTGATGCTGTGCCTCCCCTTTTTGTTTATAAACTCCCATTCATTCTCACGAGGTGCTTGTATATGCGTGCAGTTGATTAGTATTATAGTATTATATTATAGTATTATATTGATTAGAATAGTATTGGGCATATTCCCCAAAAGAAAAAAGCTGCGCTTGGCCTGGGCAATCTGGTTGTCTTTTGGAAAAGAAACAAATTCATTGACCAGGCTGGCCAGTGCGATTGACACATCTCTCACCACATCACACACAGCTGATTTCACCACTCCCATATAGTCACCAACAACTTGATAGAAAGTCCCACATGCATAAAATCGGAGAGCAATGAGGATCTGGTCTTCCACAGACAGACCTTGACTCCTATGGGTTCTGTGTTGAAGTTTTGGCCTGAGAAGGTTCACAAGGTACTCTATATCAGCCTTCACAAAGCGAAAACCGGACATACAGCTCCTCAGTGGTGTATTGCTCCAGTGGCTTGGTAGGTTCAACATACACCCTTTGACCGTATCCTCTCCTGGCAAAGTGGTGGTGGTGGCGGTGGACAACACCTGTCATTTCACTGTCTCTCTGTGAATTTTCTGAGAAAGGCTGATTTATATGGCTGTGTAGTTGGTCTTTTCAAACACACCTATTACAACTGATTAGTTTTGGCTTGTGTTCAATTGAGGCAATTGGACCCAAGGCCTATAATTGATGAACAATGTTCACTATAGTAAAGCAACGGAACCATGGACTCAAGAAGCTGTAACTTCACTGCTGCTGAAACCAATGCACTACTAGAAGGTGTTCGGTGCCATTATGGAACAATAGTGGGACGTTTTAATTCTGCTAAGGATACCAACATAAAGAAAAATGATGTTTGGATTTTAATCACAGAAAATGTGAATGCCATAGGGTCTGGTCAGAGGAGGACCACAGCACAGACCAAATCAAATTGCGGTGGAAGAATCTTAAGGCCAGGGCAACAAAGGACCATGCTGAAGCCAAAAACCCACAAACAGGCAACAAGCCATTTAAGAGGGGAGATTACACAGATGTGGTCCTCGACATCATTGGAGGTGAGAAGTCACAAGCTCTCCATGGTATTCAAGGTGTTGTAGGGGATGGCGAGCCTTGGATTGAGGAGGAGGAGGAGAATCTGCCAGTTCCTCCTGAGGCTGATCCATAATCTCCATTGAATCTCAGCTCTGTTCCTGAGGAAGAAGCTGGATCCTCATTGGTTGAGCCAGTGGTAGTTGCCACAGGATCTCAGAGGAAAGGCTTGAAGCGCCCTTCATCAAACAAAGATGATGATTAAAAGGCACTTCTGCAAAAAGAGACTGAAAGGGCAGAAGCACAGCTTCGTCTGGCAGAGGAACAACTGACTCTGACCAAACTGCAGCAAACCAAGGCCAGACTTGAGATCCGCCTCCTAAAGACTATGCTCAGACAAGTTGGTCTCTCCACATCAGATGAGGAAGTCTGAAATTATTGTGGAGTATTTGACATTAAGTCTTTTTTTTAATTCAATACATCTATATTTGAAACTTGTTATAAATATCCTCAATGTACAGTGTTTGTGTTGTAGGTCTTAGATGAGCAGACTGCTGGAAGAGGATGGGGTGGGGTTTTTCTTGTTTTTAGTTTTTTTTAAATGTGTGTGTTTTCATTTCAAATAAACTTATATTGACCCCACACTGGCTATTCTACTTGTTTCTCTTTACATATCTATAGTTCTACATTGTGATTTCCTATCCTGTTTGAGCACTGGTTATCCAGATTTGGTGATCCTGAAAAGTTCCTATCCGGATCAGATTGATCCAATCCGATGTTGCTTTGAAAAACTGGCTCAAAAGTAAGCTGGATTACATGATCACAGATCCCAAAAAAAAGGATTACTAAATCCGGATCAATTTTATCCGGATTAAACCTTTTGAAAAACCGGGCCCTGATAATATTTTCTCTTGGATTCCCTTGAAATAACAAATGTGCTTTATAAACACAGTTAAAGGTCCCATTCTTCGTGTTCTTTTGAAGCTTTGATTGTGTTTACAGTGTGCAATATAACATGTGTTCATGTTTCGCATGTAAAAAAAAAACAGTATTTTTAACACAATGTACTTATCTGTATACCGCTGTTTTCACTCTCCTAAAAACGGGTGATGACTTCCTTTATTCTATGAAGTCCCTCCTTCAGAAATACGTAACGAGTTCTGATTGTGCCAGCGGTTCCCGTGTTGTGAATTGACCGCATCTTAGCAAACGTGGCACGGTTCCTGTGTTGTGATTCGACAGCAGCTTAGCGCACGTGGAAAGGTCACGCCTCTTAACGGGGTGATATATGCGCTCAATAATCTCTACAGCGTCCCTGGGAAAACCAAACAAAGGTGATTTGACTCCGGGATGAAAATAACAGCGTCTCGACGACATGGCGACAAACACACTCAAACGCAACACTTCCTTTTCTCCACGTGACTGTCCTCTTCTCCACGTGGGACAGCAACAAGACCACACACCCTTTTTTCACGTATTCTTGTGGGCAGAGGTTAGTCTGTTCTACTGTTCTACTGACGTCATTTATGAAGGAAGTACCAGGATGTAGTCCAAGCCAGCTGTTCGCTGTAGGCTTTGAAAGGGAACTTCTGTTAAATAAAATATCTCGCTTGGCATTGAACTTTGAGCTTTATAATTTTACAGGTATTATTTGTGCTCTAACAGCAACATTACACACTAACTAAAGTTTGAACAATGGGATCACGAAGAACGGGACCTTTAAAGGAGCCAGAGAAAAACTAAAGTTTAAAAGTTAAGTCAAGTCAAGTCAAGTCAACTTTATTTATATAGCGCTTTTAACAATGTAGATTGTTTCAAAGCAGCTTTACAGTGTTAAACAGCAAAATAATGCAGCCTAATTTTATTCAGCTGTATAGCCATTTGATGTCATCAGTTCATTTCAATTTCCATACGGTGACAGTGTGGGCTTTAGATCAATAATTAGATCAGTAATTTAGTTTACATGGTTAAATTAGTTTATTAATTAGATTTATTTCGATGTTTAGTTGAAAAATATAGTGTCCCCAACTGAGCACGCCAAGCCAGAGGCAACAGTGGCAAGGAAACCAAAACCTCATTAGGTGACCTAATGGAGAAAAATAAACCTTGGGAGAAACCAGGCTCAGTCGGGGTGCCAGTTCTCCTCTGGCCAATTTACAAACAACGTATTATTATTATTATTATTCTGGCTGCTTTACAGGTCAGAGGTCATAATAGATCGGAATATTCAAAGGACCGGAGGCAACACGCTGGAGACGGGTTTATTGAGGATGATGTTGATTAAATAATTATTAAAGTGCAATATTCGAATGATCGGAGGCAACACGCTGGAGACGGGTTTATTGCGGATGACATATCGATTTAAGTATTATTTAATGGTAATATTCGAACAATCGGAGTTATCACACTGGTGACGGGTTTATTTAGATGCCGTGTCGATGAGGCAGTTGCAGCGGGAGGATAATTGACACGGTCTCTGCAGACACTTCGGAGTCCTGTGTTGGTCTTCTCTGGTCCACCATCTGATTAGGATACGGCCCGGATCTGGCTGACTGCAGTAAACCTCGGGATAAAACAGAGAGAATATCATTAGCGTAGATGCCATTCTTCTGATGATGTAACGAGCACATCAGGTGTTATGGGAAGTGTTCCCGGTTCCGGCTGACCTAGTTAATGCAGCCTAACAATCAATTAATTGATAAAGTGTTTTATGTGTATGCCACAGTAAAGAGATGTGTTTTTAGTCTAGATTTAAACTGACAGAGTGTGTCTGCTTCCCGAACAGTGCTAGGAAGACTGTTCCAGAGTTTAGGAGCTAAATAGGAAAAGGATCGACAGCCTGCAGTTGATTTGGATATTCTCGGTATTAACAACTGGCCAGAATTTAGTCAGAATAGACCACAGCAGTTTCCACTGGAGTTTATCTGAACTGAAGCATTTGGCAGTTTTATGCGTTTATAAAGGAGTGCACTCTGCTCACTATATTCATAAAAGATTTGAATAATTGTGTTCCCGTGCTGCGATTTAGATGCTGTACGATAAAATCTTAACGTAAACGGGTCAGATTCGGAATTAAATTAGTGCTGCTATCGAATATCAAGTCAACCTTGTTTTGTATGCAAACCTTACCCGACATATGGTGCTGAGAGTAGAAGCGAGATACACATTTGTTTTATTCATAATTGTAGCCATGGCGTCCTAGCACGGAAGGACCAAGTGAGACGTAACACTAAATTCTAAGTTTCTAGAAATATAAAGAGGTATCCAGATATCAGTAGCTGAATAAAATACGAATAGAGTCAAATTAACTGGAGTAAAGCGAAGACAAAAGCACACAATTACTAATATATATATGACGTGTTTGTTTTGATTAACTAATTCATTAATATGTAGCGCATTTTTATAATGCAATAAGCAAAGCACCTTTATATGAGCACAGAACACTACAGATCTTCCTCATAGGGAAGGAAGCCATATCGAATCACGAAAGGAAGCCATTCCAACACTTGGTGCCCCGTATGTTTGAGCAAAATATGTACTCTGCTGGATGGCAGCCAACACTTCTAAGCTTGAAACTATGTTGTGTCAGTTAAATTGCATATGTGACGAACTCACAGCGCTTGGAAGATGAATCTAACGTCACTGAATCAGAACAGATCAAAGCACTGATGTCGGTGCTGTACCTAAATATTCTAATTTGCTCAGCATAGTTTTTTAATTCAATTTTAGCGATCTGATAACACTGAACCCAATCGCGATTTCAGCTTAACTTCAGTTCGTTATGAAGCCTCGATTAAATGGGTGCATGTTGCTTTAAAACCCATGTTGATTTCCTTGCATTCGTGGGGAGAATGATAGAGTCCAATATGCTGTGCCATTGTTCTGTTTCAGTTTTTCTAACAAAATACTATCAATAACAGTAACTGTTGTCATGCGAATAATTTACGAGTACTATGGACACAAGCGAGCCACAACGAGCGATCACGTTTCACAAGCAGACCGGCAGACACCTGTGTGCGTCTCATACGATGCATGTGCTTGCGACAAAATTGAGAAAGAGTAAGATACTACACCCAATCGGCATCGGAATGCATAACCATATGCATATCACTGTGATAAATGCTGATGTAGTGATATCGCCAGAATGGTGATGAAAATCACAGCCGTGTCTTTGATAACATGCCCAGATAGTCCTCCATGAAAGTGACTGAACATGAGATTTTGCTCTTGTTAGTGAAGCACTCGTGTCTGTTACCACGGCAGCCCAGTGAACAGAATGATAGGCTGACATGGACTTAGAACGCCACTGTATGCACATTATTACTTTATAATAGGACCAGCGATCGACCGCTACGGAACGTCCGGATCGTCAACTGAAATGGAGCGTCAGCATCTGCGAACTCAGACATGCGTAAGTATCGATCTTTTATACCCAGGTATTAGAATGTGATTGGATAGATAAAGTTGACAATTAAGTCTTCCCGGCAGAACTTATGCTAAAGCTTTCATTTTCATTAAAACAGAAATGACAGAAATAAAGTCAGTCTGGTTAGTAATGCGTGAAGCTGATGATGCTGTTTGTAAAGTTGTTTAATCCTCATCTACTGATATCTTCAGAGATTTAATGTCTTCTTTTATCTTCAGTTGATTTCATCTAAGGCTGTGGCTGAAGTCAGTTGTTGTTCTTGTGTTTCTCTTTCCTTCAGTGATTCTGCACATTATCATCAGGTGTTCATCATTCATGCTCAATCATCACTCAATTATCTCATTAACTTTAACACTGCTTCAATGGTACTTTAACCCAGTAGTGAGCACACACATGAACACTAGAAAGTGTTAATTTAACATTGGCGTTTTTCTGTGCACTTTTACATAAATCTTACCTGTTTCATTTACATATAACTGCTTTTCGACCTGTCCCACACAAGGATACTTGATAGTCTGCTCCCTCCTGCGTCTGATGTCATTAAGCATGTGAGTCCTCAGTCTTCACCTTCAGTGTACCTGGAATTGTTAGAATCTGTCTACGGATCAGTGGAGGATGGCGATGAGCTGTTGGCAAAATTTATGATAATGCTACAGAATCCAGGGGAGAAACCCTCTAGCTATCTGCACCGGTTGCATGTTATGTTGAGCACAACTGTAAGGAGAGGTGGCATTGCAGAGGGTGAGCAAAACCGTTGTCTGGTAAGGCAATTCTACCGTGGATGTTGGGATAATGGATTAATTGCTAGTCTGCAGCTAGAGAAGAAAAAGACCAACCCACCTTCCTTTGCAGAGCTGGTAGTGTCCATTTGCACGAAAGAAGACAGGCAAACCTCGAAAGAAGACCGAATGAGAAATCATTTTGGATTGAACAAACACAGCAATGTCCCCAAATTGAGAACTGTTACTCATCAAGCGTCAGCATACTCCCATGATTCAGTTGGCAGAACAGCTGAAGAGGTAAATACCATGAGAGTTCAGATATCTGAAATTCATGCACAGGTTGCTGCTATGTAAACCTCAACGTACCAGAGGTGCCAGTCTGATTATTCAAAGAATGCTGATGTAACTCAGTTAAAGAAAGAGCTAATTGAATTGCAAGAACAAGTAGAAGCAATTAAAACATCCATTCCTGGTAAAGTGCCTAAAGAAACCCCAGCATCTATGGAAATAGCCGGACTAAAGAAGCAAGTCACAGAGTTAAAGGCTCAATTGACAGCCCCTAAGATACCCCAACATCGGTCAGGGAAGCCGACTACCTCCAAAAGCCCATCACCAACATTCCAGCATAGACAAACTGGCAAGGATGATAACAATCAGCTTAGAAGTGGTTCCGTGACTTTCACTTGTCCCCATCCTGAATACTGTTTTAGATGTGGGGAAGACGGACACCTTGCCATCAATTGTGAAAATGATCCTAACCCTTCTAAAGTAGATGAAAAGAAACGCCAGTTGAGAGAAAGACAAGTCCAGTGGGATCTAAAGAACCAAGCAGTGATCTCTCAGTTAAACGCCAGACAGTCTCTGTAGCAGGGCATATGGAGGCTGGAACAAAACATCAAGGCCCTCAAACGAAACTGCCAAAGGGACTAATCGGAATCGGAAGTCCCTGAAACTGTGCCAGCAGGACACACTGCTGTTCTTGATGGGGTTGTCTGCCTAAAGGGTTTTCCAGCAGAAAACCTGACTGTTATATGTCCTCCCACAATGTCTTCTCTGCCAGGGGGTTTATTAGTTGCTAATGGGTTGCACACCTTACCGGTGAAGCGTTTCTCCTGTGGTAGTCAAGAATGAAACCCAGTCTAATATAATCATCCCTCCCAAGACTGTAATTGCAGAAATGCATGCTGTCCAGCAGGTGATAGACAAGCCTTTGGAAAGGGATGCTCCTGAAACACTGGAAAAGCCTAGAAGCTCTCAGATAACTTTTGATTTTGGAGACTCTCCACTGCCCTTTCAGTGTAAGGAACGAGCATTGGCCTTGTTAAACTCTATGCCTGAGGTTTTTGCTCTGAACAAAATGGATTATGGGCACACAGATAAGGTGAAGCACCAAATTAAACTCAGTGACAAGACTCCATTTAAAGCATAGAGCCCGTCTCATCCACCCACAAGATATCGAGGCTGTGAGGAAACATCTACAGGAGTTGTTGGCAGCAGGGATTATACGAGAGTCTGAGTCCCCATTTGCTTCCCCCATTGTACCGGTTCCAAGTGGTTCTCTGTCCTTGATCTAAAATCTGGGTATTACCAGATAGAGATGGATGAAGCGGACAAGCAGAAGACGGCATTCGTGTGCCCACTTGGTTTCTGTGAGTTCAATCGTATGCCGCAAGGAATCACCAATGCGCCAAGCACATTCCAGCGGCTTATGGAGCGCTGCATGGGTGACTTAAATAGAAGAGAAGTCTTGGTCTTCATAGATGATCTTATCATCTTCTCTGAAACCCTTGAAGAACATGAGCGTCGGCTGATGCAAGTTCTGAACCGCCTGAAAGAATATGGGTTGAAGCTCTCACCCAAGAAGTGCAATTTCTTCCAAACATCGGTGCGCTACTTGGGACACATTGTCTCCCAGAACGGTGTAGAAACTGACCCATCAAAGATTGAGGCCATTAAAACCTGGCAAAGGCCCCAGAATCTTTGTGAGTTAAAGTCCTTCTTAGGATTTACCGGATATTACCGGAGATTTGTAAAAGATTTCTCCAAGATTGCCAGGCCGCTCAACCACCTTACAGCTGGATATCCCCCTGTTCGGAAGGGAAGAAGGAAAGATAAAGACCATACTTACCTAAATCCAAAAGACTCCTTGGGTGATAGGTGAACCACTGAGTGTCAACAGGCGTTTGACAGCCTTGTGGAAAAGTTAACATCCGCTCCTGTGTTGGGATATGCCGATCCTCGTCTGCCTTACTTATTGCATACAGATGCATGTGCCTTGGGCCTCGGAGCAGCTCTGTATCAAGAACAGCAAGGACACATGAGAGTCATAGCTTTTGCCAGCCATGGATTAACAAAGTATGAGGCCAAGTATCCAGCTCACAAGTTGGAATTTCTGGCTCTCAAGTGGGCCGTTACCACGAAGTTCCATGACTATCTGTATGGAGCCGATTTCACAGTGGTTACGGACAGCAATCCACTCACCTATGTCCTCACTTCTGCAAAACTAGACGGCACTAGTTATCGATGGGTACAACTTTAAAATACAATACAGAGCTGGAGCCCAAAATCAAGATGCGAATGGACTGTCCCGTCGTCCCAATGGCGAACCATCAGATGACTGGCAATCTAAAAAAGAGCAAGAGCGAATCAGACAGTTCACTCTACATCACCTGGCAGATCTTGAGGGCAACACCAAGACCATCTTACCCGAAGTGGTGGAAGCCATCTGTGAGAAACATTGAGTCAGTCAATCCCTTGATTCTCAGTCTTTCTCAATGACCTTGGTCTCTGAGTATGAACGTAAAGGCCTTGCCTCCAGGAATCCAGAGAGAAGGTGTCCATGGTTTCCCAGAGATATCATACCTGTCTGAAGAGGATCTGATGAGGAAGCAACGAGCTGACCCTGAAATAAAAGAGGTGATGGATTACTTGGAGTCTAATAACAAACCTTTCAACATGAAATTACACTTACCTGCAGTAACCCTGTGGATGAGACAATGGAACAAACTTGAGCTGAAGAATGGGGTGTTATATCGGAAGAAGATGGATGGAGGCAAAGTATTAAACCAGCTGGCCTTACCTCAAGCTCTTCAAGGAATTGTACTTACCAGTCTCCATGATGACATGGGCCATCTTGGTCTTGAGTGAAGTCTCGATCTTCGCCGGTCCAGATTTTACTGGCCAAAGATGGCAGCAGATGTGGACAAGAAAATCAAAACGTGCTAGCGATGTGTTCGTAGAAAAACTCCTCCATAGAAAGCGGCTCCCTTGGTGAATATTGAGACCCATAGGCCACTAGAGCTGGTTTGTATGGATTTTCTGACCCTGGAACCAGACAGCAGTAACACCAAGGATATTTTGGTCATCACAGACCATTTTACTAAGTACGCTGTCGCGATACCAACCCGTAACCAGAAAGCGCAAACAGTTGCTAGATGCCTTTGGGATAATTTCTTTGTCCATTACGGCTTCCCAGAAAAGCTGCTCAGTGACCAGGGGCCAGATTTTGAATCTCGTACTATCCAGGAGTTGTGTAGGATTGCTGGCATCCGCAAAGTGAGAACCACCCCCTACCATCCTAGAGCGAACCCGGTGGAGCGCTTTAATTGGACCCTTTTGCAGATGCTAGGCACATTGGAGAACAAGAACAAAGCTCATTGGAAAGATCACATCAAGCCATTGGTGCATGCGTATAACTGCACCAGGAGTGATGTAACGGGATATTCACCATATAAGCTTATTTTTGGCTGGCAGCCTCGATTACCGGTCGACCTTGCTTTTGGACTTACAAATAACTGCCCATTCCAGTCCCATTCGGAATATGTGAAATCCCTAAAGAGTCGACTTGAGGAGAGCTACAGAGTTGCTACTCACAATGCATCAAAAGTTGCTGATCAGAACAAAAGGTAGTTGCCTCTGCACTTGATTCAGGTGATCGAGTCCTTGTACGAAATGTCAGATTAAAAGGGAAACACAAATTATCAGACAAATGGGAATCTGAGATCTATGTAGTACTCCAGAAAGCAGGTGACATGCCAGTATATACAGTCTGCCCAGAAGGGAAAGATGGACCGATATGCACCTTACACCGTGATTTGCTGCTGCCTTGTGGGTTTCTGCCTATGGTTGAAGGTGAAGAAATAGGTTCTCCAAAGATTCGTCGTAAGCCTAGAACCAGATCTCAATCTGCAAATGGAGCAGCAAACCAAGAACATCAGACTAGCAGTCTATCAGAATCTGAGGATGACAATGTTCCTATAAGGAATTCGGAGCGTCAATTGGAATTCAGCACAAGGATCATCTTACCTTCTTCAAACCATCCTAGGACTGTAGAGACCCTACCTGAAATGGAGCCCATTGAGTCACCTCCTGCTGCAGTGGAACCTGTGAATGAAACCTTATCTGATAACTCTAAATTCCCTCCAGCTGTCATACACCCTGTAAAAGAAACTTTACTTGACATCAGACTGGAAGAAAACTCAACAAATAATCGAACAGATAGTGAAGAAGAAAGTCACTTACCTGTGATGAATTCTGTTGAAGCTGACACTAATGGAGTTGGCTCTGGCCGAGATGAAGACACCATTGGCGTGGAGAACTGCGGAAGCAAATGCACTAAAAAGACAGAGTTTCCAGAGATGTCAGATGAGAGTATATAGGGCACTACCTATCATATTTGATTGATTTATGACCCTAATTAACATTCCACCCCCCTCCCTCCCTCCCACCGGACTGGACACCTGTTCTGGACACTTGTTTTGGTTGTGTGTTATGATCCCTTCTGTTTTATTATCCTCCCCCTCTGCTATTCAAAGGAATTCACGACTGTTTGTGACTTTTTTGTGTGTTTTTCAAAAAAGTTTGAAAACGATCAAAGAATGTTTAAAACAAATGTGCTTGAAACGTTTTAAAATGTCGGACATTGTGTTTGGATAACAGTGACAAGATCAGGGAATTTTTTGTTTTGTTTTTTTTATTAAGCAAAGATAGTATTTCACATACATTTGAGCTTTGAGAGATTTAAAACATTTAAAACATTTAAAACATTCAAAACGATGTAGTTAATACTACAGTGCATGGCATTCAAGACGAAAACATGTAAAAACAAGTTAAAGTTTTTTCTTTCACATAAATCTTTGTAAAAAGTTCAATCATTTAAAATGTTTTCATATAAAAACAATTTAGAGAATATATTTGATGGTTTGTAAAGATAGAGTAAACAGTGTTTCCAAACAAGTAAAGGCATTAGGCATATCAAAGAAATGTGGTTAAAATCACATGAAACGAATAATGTTAAAGTTTTTCTTGAGTTTTAGTCAAAAAATGATCTTTTACGGACTAAGAAGCGAACGCGTCCTTCCAGGTTGACGACAGAAACAAACTGCATACAGAGGCTTTGCGCGAAGCCGCCTTCCTCAGCTCCGCCCCTAACACTCCCCCTCGGCGCAGAACAGAAGTTAAAAACAAATAAATAAATAAAAGCAAAACGAATAATATTAAGTTGTTTCACATTACAATTACTGTTATTTTTAATTTAGTTTAGGTAAAAACAATTGTTTCTTACGGAATTCAGTGCAAACATGTCCTTTCTCTCCGGAGATGAAGCATGAATGGGCTCTTGGGGCTGTGTGTAAACCCGCCCCCAGACCCCGCCCTTTACACTCCCATAGGCAGTGAAGAACACACCTCACCAGCCCATACAGGCGTGAAGATTTAAATAACGGTAAAATAATTAAAGGGTAACTAAACCCCTGCTCAGAGCTTAACTCCACCCACTGGCAATTTTCAAAAAATGCTGGAAAAGTGGGCAGATCCCGGCGGACACAGAGGGGACGAACCGAGGGCGGGGCTGAGCGGAGGGCGTGCACCTGAGACCCGCAGGGACGGGTTGATTGACAGCTGTCAGACTCGCGAGTCGCAAAGATGGAGAATGACTGGAGTGACGCCAGCTTTGCAACAGAGCGGTCATTTCTCCTACCTTCACCTGAAGTGGAGGAGGGTGGATTGTCTGTAGACATAAACCCGGAGCCTTATCAATGCGAGCCGCTGCTCAAACTGCGTTAACTCCCGATGCCGACGATGCTAGTGAAGCAGCCGCGCAAGAGAACCGACCTAATCTATCTGCGTCCGCGGCAACCACTTGCGTGTCAGGGTTTGAAAGCGCGTCTCATGTATGAAAATTATCTGTACACATGACGGGCGGCAATAAAAGCGCAAGAAAAGCCTGACGTGTACTGACAACTTCATTATTTAACCGTATTTTCTTCAATACAATGTTAAAGCATGTGTCAAGTGAGTTTCATTCATAATGTTTCCACTTCATGTAATATGACAGTTCATACTGGAGTGAAGCCGTTCTCATCATGTGATTGGGGGAAACATTTCTGAGGGCGTGGTGAGCTCGTGCCAGGGGCGCGGATAGTGAGCCGTTGGAGGTACCATCCTACGTCACGATGTACCACAACGTCCAATAGGAAAATTCAACTGCAGTAGCCACCGTTCAACCTTAAGAGGGCAGCACTTTGGCGGTTTTACACCATATTTTATAGAATTAAAACACTTTATACTCAAATGTCAAAACATTTACTCGAATCAATGAACAGCATTAATAAAGCCCCAGTATTACAGATCATTAACTAAAAAAAGTTGGTTTAGGGTTTAGTTACCCTTTAAACAAATGACTTTTATAAATAGTATTAGTTTTAACATTTTGTTTAGTTCATAGTTTATTTAGTTATTCTCTCTTAACTCTTTCAACTCTAATCGTCTCAAGTCACACACACACACACACACACACACACACACACACACACACACACACACACACACACATTCTCTCCCACACTCTCACACACCCTCACACCAACACAGAGAGATGTAGATTTAAATGTAAAAGTAGCTTTAACAAAGTTTTTTACTTTAAAAAAAGAAAACAAGAAGTTTAAACTGTTCAAAACTGTGCTTTAAACTTTAAAAGCGCAAAACATTGGTAGTAAACAATGGCAATCATCATGGTGATTTTTATTAAAGAAAGTTTTTCTACCATTTGAAGAAAGTTTATACACGCATTTAACATTTTCAACACACTAATTTAAAACTTTAAAGCGATGCAGATTGTTAAAAACTAAAAATGTAGTATTCAGGCATTGTAAAATGTTATCAGAAAAAGTAAAATGTGTTTCTGAAATAGTATGAGAACTATATGATTTTAAAATGGTAAAAATGTGAAACAAGGTTTTGAGATTAAACGCAGGATTCAGGGGTTGTTTTTATTTAAAAATCTTACCCCATACAGTTGGGGTGGTAGACAGTGTGATCAAGGTGGGGTTTTTATTAAAGAAAGTTTATATTGACTACATACAATTGAAGAACATTTTTCACACACGCATGAAACTTTCACATACAACTAAAACTTTAAAGCGATACATATAGTTAAAAACGAAAACATACTATTCAGGCATTGTAAAATGTTACCATAAACAGTAAAACGTGTTTCTGAAACGCTTTAAAAATGTAAAATTGTGAAACAAGTTTTTGAGATTCAGCTGATTCAGGTTTTTTAATTAAAAATCTTATAGCCTACATTTGTCTCCAAACAGTACATTTGATGGGGCTTTTTATTAAAGAACATTTTTATTAACTACATACATTTGAAGAAAGTTTTTCACACACACATGTAACATTTTCACATATAACTTTAAAACTTTAAAGTGATGCAGATCTTTAAAAATGTAGTAGGCCTATTCATGCATTGTAAAATTTTATCAGAAAAAAGTCAAATGTATTCTGAAACAGTATAAAACTAAATGTTTTTTAAATGTGAAACTTTTGAGCTTAAAGACTGCAATCAGGGTTGTTTTTATTAAAAAATCTTTAGGCCTAGAGTCATTCCCCATTAAAACATTAAACAACATTAAAAATGCTAAAAACAGAAAAGTCAAGACAGAGTTGAAATGTTCCGTTACCCATGAAAGATACCAGATGAAAAGATGCACAAGTAAGTTACTGTAAGTGACCATTACAATGCGTAAGCATTAAACATATCACGCAACAGTAGTTTACATTTGTCCAACGAGCAGTTTTTAACATTTAACATCAAATAGCTTAATCTGTTCTGTTTGAGACGTCATCACTTGCAAGCGACAAACGTTTGAAATGAGGATAGAACTGACGTGTATAGCTGTATCTCCTCGACCAAAGGAAATGTAGGCCAACGCAAAGACACACACCAGGGGTGTAGATTTAAACTTTGGTAAAAGAATTAAACCAAATATTGTTTTAAACTTAAAAGGCTGTAAAACATGTTCTAAAGATGTTTTGCGATGTTTTACAACACAGCTCTGGTAAATCTGCAAGGGTCTGGCATCGTGAACTCTAGATGGCATTGTGACCTTTGGTTGGCATTGCAAACCTTTACATATAGCCTATATAAAATTTAGGTTTCTCTCAAGAAATTGATAAAACATTATAAAAACATGAATGCAACTTTTGCTTGACCAAGTACGGTTATTTTACTAAAACAAGACAAAACGTAGGATTTTTCACTTACACCCACAGTTATTTTTCCCCAGTTAGCCATATAGTTATTCCTTTATTTCTGTATTTTTCTAAACTAAAACCATGATGCTCTAAAGCATTGATTCCAATTAAATAATTCAGTCAATTTAAACATTTATACATGTTTGTGTGTCACAAAAGCAGAAAATGTTTGTCTTTTACTTTGTATTTTGAGTAGGTGTTTCCGGGTAGTTGGTCACGTGTGTAGGTGGGTATTTACCTGAGAGTGTTTCCTGCATTTGGATAGACCGTGTAAAGAGGGGGTGGGCAGGGAGGAATGCTCACTTTTGTTGACCGTTTGTAACGTTTACTATTCACTGCCTCATGCCAATAAAACGTTCCTGTTACATGTTTTAAAAGGCATGTAAACGCGTCACGAATCTTTCCTGCTGCTTAGCCTCTCAGCGGCTGTAGGTGGCCGCTTCATTAGTCAACAAAAAATGCACGCTATCTTGGGATTATGGACGCCAGCGGTATCTGCACAGACACATCATGTTGTCGCGGACCCGCATCGTGAAGTGGATCAAAGGACACGACGCGCATGAAACGGCAGAAGAGGTATGTCAGCGATTTAAATAGATATGAGTGCATCGCTGTTGTGGAAGACGCTGTTATTGCAGTTGCGTTGAATGGAACGCAGTTTGTGTTGCTCTTGCGTATGGATAGGCTCTCTTGCTGCCTCACTACGTTCATTCATTCATTGTTTGGCTCTGTGCGCGCTAAATACGGCGCCGTTTGGAATTGAGTCACTTGTCTGGTGCGTTGGAGAATGAACTCTGAGGATATGGAGCACGCTGCTGATAGTGGTAAACGGGAGCTTAAGCCCACGGCAAAAGCCTTGGTGGCTAAAATTGAAGCCTTGCAAAAGGACCGCAAGAGTAAAGTGAATAAAGTGAAGAATGTGATTGCGTCAATGAAAGGGTTGATGAAATGTGATGACAACGTCTCACAAGTGTGCTCAATGCTGAAAATGGTACAATTGCTGATGGCTGATGCATCTGTGCTACATAAAAGTATACTGCCTTTACTACCTCCAGAGGAACAAACCAAACAAAATGAATGGTTTGACTCCATTTCTAAACATTACAATGGCTTTGTAGAAGATGTGAAACTATGGATGACTGAAACCGGGAAATCACTTTCTGATATTCAGGAACCCAGGATTGTGGAAGTGGATGCAACAACTCAAGGGATTCGTCCATCTGGTATTTCCCCCTCTGTTGAAGTTGTGTCTACAACACATGATACTCAGCTCTCTAATGCACATCTACATGCTGGAATGGATTCTGGGGATGAAATTCAACCAATGGATAGTGTTTCAAATATAAGCAGCAAAAGATCTACTAGAGTGACATCTCATGGATCTCGATTCAGTCGATCTTCCATTTCTTCCACTCGTCTGAAGGCTGAGGCAGATGTGGCTGCTTTATTGGCCTCTCAACAAATGCTGCAAAAGAAACACGAATTAGAGGAACAGGAGGAACAGTTGAGGCGGAAGAGGGAAAAACTCAACTTGGAAACCAAATTAGCAGAATCAATGGCCAGGGTAAAGGTGTATCAAGATGTTCATTCAGAATCTCATATCTCTGTTAATAGAATCGTATCTAAGCATCTTCGCTCTGATGTGGAACCATTTGTTCCTTCGTCTAGTGTGCCAGTGGCATCAGAGTTCTTGCCTGCAACTTGTACATCACAAATCGATAACGCACAAAGGATTTCAAGTTATTCTCAACCCCAGTCAGTACAACAACAACCATCAACAAGATCCAAAATGAAACCTCTATAGTCTGCATTGCCATCATTTGATAATCAGAATATTGGATATGCTCCTGGATCAAGTTTTCAAAATGATGTGAGCCACCCAAGCATGCTTCAGCTCATTGGTAAGCAAAATGATATTGCTACTTTATTGGTTAAGCAGCGTAAATTGTCTTCACTTCCACCCAGAGAAATTTCGTACTTTGATGGAAATCCATTGCGCTTTCATGAGTTCATGCGCTCATTTGAGGAGGTGGTGGAAAAGAAAGCAGACAGCCCAGGGGATTGTCTGCACTTCCTGGAGCAATATACACGAGGACAGCCGAAAGAGCTTGTTAGAAGTTGCCAGCACATGAACCCTTCACAAGGTTACCCAAGGGCTAAGGCTTTGCTTAAGGAGAACTTTGGCAATGAGGTAAAAATATCTGCTTCATATATGGAAAAGGCTCTTTCTTGGAAAGTTATAAAATCTGAAGACGCTAAGGCTTTACAAGAGTATGGTCTTTTCCTAAGGAGCTGTTGTAACGCTATGCAAAACATTCACTATATGCATGAGCTGAATTTCACTACTAACATGCAAGTTATCCTCTCAAAGCTTCCTTATAAACTTAAAGACAAATGGAGAGTCGTTGCATATGAGTTAAAGGAACGACGCCATAATCAGTCCACCTTTCCTGATATTGTGGACTTCATTGAGAGACAAGTAAAAATTCTCTCTGATCCTGTGTTTGGAAATATTCAGGATGCATCACCTGTTGGAGGTAGGAAGATGAATACCAGAATAATTCCGCCAAAAGCCAGAAGCAGCTTTGCTACTACTATCACTGCTATGCCGGAAATAAAAGAACACAGTAAGATATCAACCAACAGAATCTGGCTCTTCTGTGGTGGTGAGCACCAGCTGGATGTTTGTAATCAACTTACCAGAAAAAGTCATAGAGAAAAGATGAATTTCTTGATGACGAGAGGAATTTGCTTTGGTTGCCTGCATACAGGACACATCAGCAGGGACTGTAAAAGGAGAAGTATATGTAGCATATGTGGTCTTAAACACCCAAGTCTTCTTCACATTTATCATCATGAGAAGGAAGACACTTCAAACAAGAAGAAAGTCGAATTCAAGCCAGCCGTAGACAGTGCCATGGTCTCTCTGCAGACCAGTGGTCTTACTGGGGCTGGTAAAGACAACTGTGCTTTATCTATCGTTCCAGTGTGCGTCAAATCGAAGAATGGAAACAGTGTGGTGATGACGTACGCTTTTCTTGATTCAGGAAGTTCTGCCTCTTTCTGTACGGAAAGTTTGATGAACAAACTCAACCTCCCTGGGAAGCGAGTTAATATTCTTCTCAGAACGATGAGTCAAGACAAATCAGTTGCTAGTTACGTTCTGAAAGACCTGGAGGTTTCTGGGTTGAATCAAGAATATTACTGTGCGTTGCCTGAAGTTTACACACAAAAGACCATGCCTGTGACCACAGCAAACATTGCCTCACAGAAAGATCTTGAATGTTGGCCTCATTTGAGTCATATCTGCTTACCTGCGATTAATGCAGGTATTGAGCTTTTGATTGGAGCTAATGTTCCAGTAGCATTGGAGCCTTGGGAGATTATACGTAGTCAGGGTAACGGTCCGTTTGCTATAAGAACTATGTTTGGATGGACTGTTAATGGACCACTGAAAGGTGTGGGCTTGAATAGAGAGGATGCTACTGCCCAACTTCCTGTGACTGTAAATAGGATTACAGTAATGAAGTTGGAAGAGTTGTGGAAGCAGCAGTTTAAGGCTGATTTTCCGGAGACTGTTCACGAAGAGTTGACAGGAATGTCGAAGGAGGATACGCAGTTTCTGGATTTTGTGTCCCATTCAGCAAGACTGAAAAATGGTCATTATTACATCGGTCTACCATTCAGAAATGCTGAAGTGGTCATGCCAATGAACAGGAGAATTGCAGAACAACGAGCTTTAACTCTTCAAAAAAGGTTTAAAGCGAATTCTTCCTTTCACGCAGATTACACCACCTTTATGGAGGACGTCATCCATAAGGGTTATGCAGAAAGGGTACCTGTGGCCGAACTGAAGAGATGTGATGGACGTTTGTGGTATATACCCCATCATGGTGTATGCCATGCCAAAAAACACAGGATCAGGGTTGTGTTCGATTGTGGAGCCTCTTATCAGGGTACATCACTGAATAGTAAGCTTCTGCAAGGTCCCGATTTAACCAGTGCATTGGTGAGCGTGCTTGTACGATTTAGACTGGAATCTGTTGCCCTGATGGCCGACATTGAATCCATGTTCCATCAAATACGAGTTCACCCAGAAGACTGCGATCTCTTGAGATTCCTGTGGTGGCCTGAAGGTAATGTGAATGGTAGTCTGGAGGAATATAGAATGGTGGTTCATTTATTTGGAGCTACATCATCACCGAGTTGCTCAAGTTTTGCATTGAGGAAATGTGCAATGGATCAAAAGGATCTATTTGACTCCAAGACACTGGATGTTGTTTTTAATAACTTCTATGTGGATGACTGCCTTGTATCCGTACCTTCTGAATTAGATGCTGTGAAATTGTACAAGGATCTCACTATTATGTGTGCCAAAGGAGGATTTTGTCGTGGCAAAATTTCAAACTAACGCCGCATTACTGAATAAGAGACAAAACCTGCCCAATTGTCTTTATAAAGATTTAATTTCTTGCAAGAAATGAGTCACAGTCATACAGCCATCTTCAATGTCTGCAGAGTGCACACTAACTAGACATAACAGCACCCAGCTTTTTATCAGTTTCCCAAACAAAGTCACTCCTCCTGTAAATTTCCACACATGACAAGAAAAGCAGCACTTGCTCAAATCTATACATGACCTTTTACCTAGTAAGCTGGTTCTGTATGAAAATATGCAAATCAATAAACATTTCGTGCGCAATGTTTAATGTATAGCTATGATTAAATTTTCCCATAACAATCCCCTCTTTTTATCACATCATTGATAAACCATAATGAAAAATTTTATCATTGTATATATATATATTTATGACTGAAAACTCAAAAATAAGTAAACATAATAGTAAGGTTAAAAAGGCTAAATATGAAAAATGAATAAATGTAATAGTAAAGTTTTAAATGATTAAAACGAAAATCTAAACTGAATGAAAAATTATAGTAATAATCCAATTCAATAATCTATTCTCATCACTTGAATTTGTGAAGAAAGAAAATATGCATAGGCTGATTTTTGTGGTTAAAGCCCCCCTTTCACTGCAAATAAAAACATGGTTATAATATTTAGATATCTGAGGCCTCCAAAGGCCGCCCAGATTTAAATCAACGAAAACATAATCCCCTAATTTGTTTCATTCTTCTCTTTGCTAGTCACTATCTCCTATCACTAAATGTGTTCATCCATTCGTCGTACTCGTCATAAATGTCTAATTTGACCATCTGTTGTGATACACTGGACTTCACTACTCGTTGAACCATCCTGGAAATGCGTTGAAAATACATTGTGAACACATACAAATCAGTACAACAATTTCAAAAACCTGCAATACAGTAAAACATAATCAATATCCCCATCCCTTCAGATTTGTCATCCAACCAAATCATCAGTCATCAGCTTTTTCCCTCTCCAGTTTTCTTACAGCCTGTCTCATGTAGGGTACTCAATTATATTGGTTACATTGTCACTATAATCTGGAATATGAAAGCAAAACGATACCCTAAGCATTTTCCAAACGCTCTCCTCCTCAGCTGTTATCATGTCTAAAACTAGTCTGTTTTGGATATCTGCATCTCGGATTTGCTTCATTTCCTCATCTACCATTGTTAAAGTGTGCTCCGTGCTATTAGCTATAGCTAGTACAGTCCATGCTAACCCATTTTTCTTGTTTATCGATTCTGCTGTACCCACCCCCAGGAAAATAGACCAACCCACATTTGCTCTATCTGGTAAAGTCCCTATCACAGAATTAACTTTCTCTTCTGTCTATCCTTTTTCTTGTTTTCATTACCCGGTAAATACACAGATGTCCCCACGTTCATCAAAGCTGGGTAACAGCAACCTGCCAACACTCGACATAAAATGATGAGCTTAACCTTAAACCCAAACTGTCGCAGGTGAAGTGTAATTTGGTCTTCTAAACTGGCAGGTAAAATTAGTCACTACCGCTGTACAATTCTCGGTTGTTTCATTATTCGTGTCAATTCTGACTCAGACTTCAGTCCTCTCGCAGTCAGATGTTGGATGTTTTGTTGGGATTTTCCCGTGCTCAATGTCCTTCGCAGCTCTCACTATCTCAGTCATTTGCTGCGGGATCAAACAGTCAGTTTCATTCAGTGTTACAACAGTCAGTGGTACTGCTTTGCAGGCATGGGACATTTGCAGACAAAGCCAGCAGCTCGTCTTTATCTCTAGCTGTTGTTTTTGCAGCCGTGCCAAAGTACAGGCTTTGTTCCCCTGGCACCTCGTCATGGCTTTCTTCACTTCCGGTTTCGCTCCTCCCCATCCTGCTGGTGGAAAACTTTCTGCAGTGGCTTGCGTGTACCCACGTCGCCCTCTCCGTCCCTTTTACGGCAGTATGCGTTGTTAGGAGGATTTGGTAAGGCCCCAGCCACCTTTTCGCCTTCCAGCTCCTCCTCCCGTTGCCCTCTATCAACACGAAATCACCTGGTTTGATGTCATGTAAAGGAGTCCCAGCTGATTTTCCCCAAATTTTACCTGCACACAGACCTTAGACAACAGAAAAGACATCTCTTTGCAATAATTCACAATTCTATTGATGTAAGCTATTGTTTACCCCCTTCCATTCCCATGAATGGTGGTCTCAAACGGGCTCTGATTTACTCAAGGCCTTTTCTCGTTTTCGTGTATATCAATATGCATCAAGATGCGAAAATTTTCAGCAAATATTAAAACCTCCTCATAAACCTCCATCATTTGAGTATCATTCCCCCTTTGGCTGCGTGATCGCCCACGCAGCCATTAATCATAATCATCGAAAATATTTTTGGGGTAAACAAGGCTTGACATCACTACTCGTCCAGACGCCATTTTGCACAGTGCGGTCGCACTGCTCCCATCGCTGCTTTTCTCTGGCCCTGAGTTGAAAGACTGCATAGTCTATAAGGAAGGCAAAACATTCGTGGTTATTTCAGATAATAAAAACATTCTGGCTGTGTCGTCTGTTGCACTTCCACGGCCTCCGCATCTGCGTCTGCTGTCATGGTTTCCTGTTGAAATAAACTCTTTGTTGTTAGTTTCGCTGCGCATTCTACAGATAGCAACCTAGCCAGTCAAGAAAATTGTGTCTAGCAGATTAGACACAAAAGCAGCATTCATAATTGTGCGCCCATCAGACTTTAACATTTTCTTGCGTTTCCACAGCGCCCCAAAATCGTGCTCAACTCCGAACGCATAACGCTAGTCTGTGTACATCGTTACACTCTTACCCTCCAGCAGCTTGCATGCTTCCGTCAAGCTACGAACTGCAGTCTTGACCAGAAGGGTTTCCCCAAAACATACTGAAAATATTCTATAAAACGAAAGACAAATCCATATTTCATCTCTGGAAGCCGGGCTAAGTGAGCAAGCACTGTTACTGCACTTCCGGCATGTTAGGGGTGTGTGATACCTACAAAATCCAAACACACGACACCTTATTGCTATCAAGCGTTTAGTGACACATCACACATCCCTAGGCCAGACCCTCAGTCACTCCTCAGAGACCCAATACACACTTTAGAAAACACCTATGAAGAAACAAACAATCAGTTGCTCTCTTAATTAATCAAAATCATAACAGACCTTTTTGGGGTCCAAAACATAATAGTGGTCCAACTCAAACTAAACGATAAAAATAAGTAAGATAGATAATAATCCATCTTAGCACTTCAAGTCTCTACATAAAACATCCTTCAGTCCTTCAGTCTATATTTTGTGCTTTCATCCTTCAGTCTATATTTTGTGCTTTGCTCACAGTTCAGATGACACCTCTGTCCATGCAGGACACAGTTCCAAAGCACAAATGTCTATCATGCACTGATTCTCTTTTGTGTGTCTGCCAATGGGGTCACTTCGCTCTCTACCTCGATTTCATGCTACATTCTTATCTACATGCCCACAGTTTCTCACTGTTCTTCACAATCAACCTTCCTCTAGTCAGTTGTTTCAACATCATTCTTCAAACCACCCTGTTTTTGTTAAACATACTATTTCCAGCAGACCCATTCTCACAAATCATAGCGCACACCATATTTAACCATCCATGAACATAAACAAATTTAGATTTATGTTAAATACACTTCATCAAAATGACATAGTTATCAATTCATATTACATTCAATCAGCTCGTTCACTCATCTTTATCTCGTGACATCATACTTAATCATACTCAATATCCAATTTTTATCAAAATCTTTTCAGTTCCTGTTATCAGTAAACCATTCAACATCAATTCATCAGGGCTCTTTTTCAAAGTACCCTTTTCTCCATTCCCTGTCCATTAAAAATCTTTAGACGTACGCTCCAACTGGCCCAAAATCTTAAACCTCTTAATTCATGTCATTTGGCAGTGGCACTTATCATCAAATCCTCACCTTGCCACTTAAACCCAAAATTGTCATAACTTTACCAAGAACTTGCAAATTTTCATAATCTCCCATATCACTTTGTAAAGTATTCAAATTTGTACTATAAGTCATCATCAATTTCTTCAAAGCCGTTTCAAAATGATTTTTCAATTCGTATATGTCTATTAACTCCATTTAACTTTACAGGTGTTCATAACTCGTTCATAAATAAATGTTCTTTTTGGGCTATTTCTCTCTTGTTTTAACTTGATGATTATTGTTTCTTATCTCTACTGCTCTGCAGAAACCAAAATATTATATTCCTCTTATCTCAATCCCAGTCACACAGAAAGACATAAAGTCACTTGCTTCTTTAACATTAATTGTGGTTCTCTATATACATAAATAGTAGTTTTCATAGACATCTAATGTCATGCCTCCATTCAGAGGAAACATAAAATAAAACTCTTTGTTTCTAAGAAGTTCTCCCTTTGTTTGCCCTCTGACCTTTCATAAATACTAGGGAGTCTCTGGATAATTTAGTCTAGTTGATTTGTCTCCTTGTCTCTGCCGTCCAGTCTATAAAATTTACCCTCTGTTGAATTTATACAAGGGTGTTAAACCCATGATGGACGGCAATCTTTAACTATTCCGCTTTAACATATGCACTAATCCATAGATTAATTCAAAACAACATCATAAATGACAAAGTAGTCATAATTACCATTAACAGACTGAGCTGGACACCAATCCATTTACAGCTCGTCCATGTTCTGGATCATCTTTTCACCAGATTCGCTCAGAATAATCAGCTTCTTTAGCGTTTGTTGTTTCACTTAACTAACCCATCTGTGATGATAAAACACTCATTCCAGAGGTTAATGGCACACTACACTCAATCAGAACACATAAATATGAACTGCTCATTCTCAAAATGTGCTTTTACATGGTTTCTTAACCAGTTTCAAATCTGTTCATTACTAATCTATTCTTAGAAAAGTCAGTTGGGTTGTTTTGTTCTGATATCAGTGTTTTTGTTTTGTCTCAGTCGCAGGCAGAGTACAATCCCTGGTTCCACTCAAGCAGCCTCTCTCTCCCTCTCTCACCCAGATTTATCTTTTCAACAGTCTTCTAAGACTTTTACTATAATGTTAAATTCACTAACCCTTAATTCATTAATCCTTCACAAAGTTTAGAAATGTAACTTTTGAACTTTCAAATTAGAACATCTCCAATAAGTTATACTGTGAAATTGTTTCAAGTTATCTTTAGTTTAGATACCTCTGTTATCCAGAACTTCTCTTTAAACTTCAAAAGCCGTCCTCTTAAAGCCATCACCATGTCTCCAAATTATCCTCTGCCATCCTAATGACCTGCAGGATTAAGACTATGATAAAGACATATTAGTTCAATATCATACAGCTTTACTGATACTAATACATTTTGTTCTGTTCCAAACAGTTATCAATCACAATCACAGTATGGTCTCCACTGGCTCTTAAATGCCAATCATTGCTCTTTTCTTCAGGGTGTTTCCTGACTCTCAATTTATGCGGTATTTGGTGAGCGGTATAGAGGGGCCATTATTAGGGCAGGGGCTGCTGTGTCCAGTCTTGACCTTGGCCCCTACGAAACACAGCTTTCCCCCCCAACAGAGATGCTGCTGGCCTCACAGACATCTGCCTCACCTCTCATACACACCTCACATAAAACCCCCTCCTCCATATTTTTTTTTTTGTTTTTTTTTGGTAGGGTCCAAGGCGACTTATCGTGATTTCCCTGGCTTGGGTTGCTCCCCGTCAGGCCGTAGGAAGTCTTACCCGTCATCGGGAATAACCACATCGTGCTCAACCTCGTCATCGCTTTGAGATCTTTGACCCTCAACAGGATCCAATATTTTCTGGAGCCTTTTGGAAAGTGCATTCAAGAGTCACCAGAGCCATCTGGTCTGCTTTCAAATTAGCAAAAACATGGAGACAGGTTAATTATAACACAACTTAATCACTAAAATCCATCATACTTCTTCAAAGCTGCTCCATAGCAGTGCTTAGATTATTCTCAGTGAATTTAGCCAAAACACCTGTCCATTCAATTTAATGTTCTGCTACATCTGTGACCAAGGCCATCAGTTCTGTACATGGTGAAGGCTAAGAGCAGACAGAAGTTACTGGTCATATCATACATTCGTCAAACGCTTCAGTTCATTAAAAGTCTGTATTTTTAAAACATGTCTTATTGCCCTCTTGATGGCACCTTTTTTATATCTCAACAAATAACTGTCTATTATGTTCACATGATGCCTTGTGCCTTTACTCATCAATATCTTCTATCATCTGTGGCACAGGCTCAGATATCAGCTTTGAGCTGGTCTGGGATGAGAGAGAGACTCTGAGGCCTTCAGGGCTGGTACACTGCACTTTCATAAACTTTTCACTCCTCACACTAGCTCAGTGTAAGATCTGGCTAGAAATTTAAATTGTTTTCAAATAAACATCAAACATTTTCCTTTTAACTCTATCCTTTGCCAGAATTGACATTTTCAAATGATCAGAATTTCATATTTGTATTTTTCCCCCACAATGAATTCAGAAGCTATAATTTCCACTCCGATTGAGTCTCTGTTACTCAAGTTAGGCCACGTGGTGGCCGGATTGAGATTACAAATTGTTTATTTCAGCTCAGCACAAGCTTATCTTTTGAAACCAAAACATCAGCTTCTAGGGTTTTCAACATTTTAACACCTATAGTTATTTCAACAACCCAATATTCAGTCAAATCATCATTATCAGAGTTTTGCAAAAGTGAGAAGAGCAAGAACATATTTATTCTATATTTTTCATTTAAAACTCGGTTAATCAGGAGTTATATATCTTTGCAGCATGTTTTATCATCTTCATTTTTAATTTTAACCTCATATTAAAATTATCTCAAATCCTTCCTTCAAAAATAATCACTAAAGACTTCGTTAATCTTATTATCTCATTTTCATAGACAGAGTGTAAATCTCTGTTACTTTCTTTTTACTGGGTTTCGTTTACAGAATTTAGTCTGGTGGCCTGATTTGCCAAACTTTCTACACCTTATGGGTGTTCGGACACAATTACGTCCAAAATGGCCCCGCTGACCACAATTAAACACTCTCATCTTTAGCTTATGAAGCAATGCAACCTGTGTGCTCCAAAAGTGGCAGTCTGTCTGAGGACAGAGTTCGCTCGCGGTCCAATAAAAAAGACAATGTCTTGCATTTTATGGTGCTATCTGCTTTTTCATCAACATTACTTTTAGTTTCTCAATTGTACATCTCAGTCACTTCTGGGATTTTCCCTTCAGGTATAACGGCACCTCACCCATTTTTACAAATTAATGAATATGCACAAACATCTAGAAATTTGAATTTTCTTGTTCTCTCTTTGTTTGTAGCCAGTCAACTTGCTGATCAACTTTCCAATTACAATAAAAACATTTCTGCCCATTCCCTTCATCAGTCCAACAAATTTCTTTGAAGTCAGGGCTTCAGAGCGGAGCTGCTTACAGCGTTTGCTCTTGTCCATCTCAAAATCTTTATACCGACTAATCAAATTACCGATCATATCACTCAAAATGTTAGCCAGAATTTAGTCAACGTTCATACTCACCGGCGATCTCTAAACAGCTGTGACTTCTGCCTGATAAGACAACATTTTCCTTTCTCTCTTATCTGCCTCTTTCCCCCAACATTTCATTGTTTGTTCTCATTTCTCACACACATTTCCCACAACAGCTTTTCAGTTTATCTCCCCTCTTCAACTGACTCATTCACCACTTTCAGTCTGGTGTTCCCTCGTTTGGGAAATCATTAATTAACTTCTCTGCCTTGCATTCATTTTTCCCATATAATTCTCATTTGACAAAATACCGGTGTATCATATTCAGCTAGCTTGCTTTGGGACTTCCCCATACTGGCTGTCTGTCTCTGTGGCTTTTTCCCCTCTAGCGTACGCTAATGAATCTGTCGGACGTCTCCGTTCAGATCTGATCTCTTCACCCAAGACCAGACGGGCGGACACTCCCAATAGTGTCCTATCTTATTGGCTCCCAATAGCCCAAAACCGGCTTACAGCACGGTCTCCTCGCCCACGTGAGATCTCAAAATTCTCTAAATTTTAATCACGTTGCATTCGCCCACATGGTTTCAGTTTCTATCCCATAAACGAATCAACCATGTTGCATTTGCCACAGAGTCAGACCCCACTATGGTTTATCCACCCCAATTTCAATTTTCAATTTACTCAATTTTCAATTTCAAAAATTCTTCCCCGAATTTTAAGTTTGTCTCTTACCAGAAGCGTCCCGTTGCCACCTCGGGTTCGTTTGTTCCAGTGGTCGGACCCTCCAGACCCCCTGAGCGGTTGGCCTCTCTCCCTCAATATGTCGGGGTAGAGCTGTGACTCTAAAGTCCAGGATGATCAGTCACCATCCGCTCCCAGGGTCCGGAAGGCACATCCATGGAATCTCCGCTTCTGACACCAACTGTCGTGGCAAAATTTCAAACTAACGCCGCATTACTGAATAAGAGACAAAACCTGCCCAATTGTCTTTATAAAGATTTAATTTCTTGCAAGAAATGAGTCACAGTCATACAGCCATCTTCAATGTCTGCAGAGTGCACACTAACTAGACATAACAGCACCCAGCTTTTTATCAGTTTCCCAAACAAAGTCACTCCTCCTGTAAATTTCCACACATGACAAGAAAAGCAGCACTTGCTCAAATCTATACATGACCTTTTACCTAGTAAGCTGGTTCTGTATGAAAATATGCAAATCAATAAACATTTCGTGCGCAATGTTTAATGTATAGCTATGATTAAATTTTCCCATAACAATTTCATCTAACAAAATGGATGAGTAATAGCCATGCTGTATTGGGCGCTATACCGGAAAAGGACAGAGAGAAGAAGGTAAAGGATCTGGACTTGGATTATGACACTTTGCCACTTGAAAGGGCATTGGGAGTGCAATGGTGTGCTGAATCAGACGCCTTTAATTTCAAAGTGGTTGTCAAAGATAGACCTCTTACCAGGAGAGGAATTCTCTCAGTGGTCAGCTCCATCTATGACCCTCTGGGGTTCTTATCACCTGTAATTTTGTCGGCCAAGAGGATACTGCAAGATCTGTGCAGAGAGGGAATAGGATGGGACAATGTTATTCCTCCAGTGTATGTTCAACGTTGGATGAACTGGCTGGATGATCTGCATCGCTTGGAGAGTTTTAAGATCAGAAGATGTTTGAAGCCCGATGGATTTGGAGAAGTTACATCTGCTGAAATGCATCACTTTTCAGATGCAAGCGAGCAAGGATATGGTGTGGTATCCTATCTGCTGCTTCGTAATGACCAACAACTATCCTATTCTACTCTTCTGGTAAGTAAGGCAAGAGTTACACCCTTAAGACCCATTACAATCCCTCGCCAGATATGGACAAAGGAACTCAAGATGCCCTTTCAGGATTCTGTTTTTTGGACGGATAGCACTTCAGTACTCAAATATCTTCGGAATAAGACCTCAAGATTCAAGTGCTTTGTGGCTAATAGAGTATCCGAAATTTTGAAGGTTTCTGATGTAGCACAGTGGAGGTACGTTAATTCGTCAAGCAATCCAGCAGATCTGGCGTCAAGAGGAGCAAAAGTGGATTCTTTCTTGAAGAGCGAGATGTGGATTTCTGGTCCCCCATTTCTTGTTCGGCCAAAAGAAGAGTGGCCAATGGATCCCACCGATAGGGATGTATTACCATCTCATGATCCTGAGATCAAAAGGAGTGCTTTGGTAAACACGGTAGAAGTCAAAGAAGAATCTGACTCCATATCATGCCTCCTCAATTACTTCTCCTCTTGGATTCGACTAAAGAAAGCCGTAGCATGGATCCTTCGTCTAAGAAAAATCTTGATGGACCTTAGCAAGGAAAGGAAACGACTGCAGACTGCTCGTTTTTTCTCTAGTGCAGATCCATATCAACAAGGGACGACTATTATTAAGGAAATGCAGAAGTTCAAATCTACTGTGTGTAAGGACTTGCTTTCTTTTGGAGAACTAGAAAATGCTGAAATGGAAATCATCCAACTTTCACAAAGGAAGAGATTTCCTGAGGAACTGATCAGTCTACGAAAGGATGGAGTAGTCAAGCGAAACAGTCCTCTCTATAGTCTTAATCCAATACTTCAGTCTGATATCATCAGGGTTGGAGGATGCCTTGATAAAGCATTGATTCCTGAAGACTCTAAGCACCCAATCATATTGGCTAAAGACTTGCACATCTCTAGTTTGATTCTGCGTCAAATTCATGAAGAAGTGGGACATGGTGGGCGGAACTACATGTTGGCTACCCTTCGACAGCGATATTGGATCCCTGGAGCGAGCGTAGCCATAAGAAGAGTTTTGTCAAAATGTGTCGTTTGCAGAAGGTTCAATGGAATTGCAGGTCATCAACAGATGGCCGATCTGCCTCTAGATCGAGTTTCACCGGACAAACCACCCTTTACTCATGTCGGAGTGGATTGTTTCGGCCCTTTTGAGGTAAAACGAGGAAGAACCATCTTAAAGCGCTACGGAGTCATCTTCACCTGCTTGGCCATTAGAGCTGTTCATATTGAAATGATTGCATCACTGAACACAGACTCATTCATTCATGCACTGAGACGTTTTATCGCTCGACGAGGACAAGTGGCTGAAATTCGTTCAGATAACGGAACAAACTTTGTCGGGGCTGAGCGTGAGTTACAAGAGGCGATCCAAAATTGGAACCACAGTCAGATCAATACTGTTCTTCTTCAAAAGAATATAAAATGGACTTTCAATCCTCCTACCGGCTCACACCATGGAGGGATTTGGGAAAGGCTCATCAGATCAATAAAGAAGATACTGAATTCTATTCTTCGAGGGCAAAGTTTGGATGAAGAAGGTCTTCATACATTTTTGTGTGAAGCAGAATCCATACTTAACAACCGACCCATAACCAGATCATCATTTGATCCTAATGATTTGGAGGCGTTAACACCGAATCATCTTCTCCTTCTGAAAACAAAGCTTACCTTACCACCTGGATTGTTTGAGAAGGAAGATTTGTTTGCCCGTCGACGATGGCGTCAAATTCAATATCTGGCTAACTTATTTTGGAAAAGATGGATTGGTGAATATCTACCCCTACTACAGGAACGTCAAAAGTGGATGGTAAAGACACGCAATCTTCAGCTGGGAGATGTCGTACTGGTAGTGGACGATAACGCACCTAGAAGTTCCTGGATCATGGGAAAGATTATTCACACTATAAAGGACAAAAAGGGATTCACACGGCAAGTGAAAATCAAGACCATGAGTACCTGCTTGACCAGACCAATTACTAAATTATGTCGTATTCTTGAAGCTGAGGAATCTAAAGACTAACTATGACTGACATTTGAGAGCTCTCAACTGACCTTTTGACTTGACTTTTGACTTTTACTTGATTGCATTATTGACAATTGACTTTACTGACTTAGACTAGACTTGAACATTAACTTTTACTCCGCTACAAGGATGAACTAAAGGAACGTTTGAGTTTTTTGGACATTCTCACACACACACACACATACATTTTTTTTTTTTTTAAGTGTTTTGTAAAAAAACAAAAAAAGGGGGGAAAAAAACAAAACAAGGGTAACAACAATGAATTATGTAATGTCCAAGTTTATATTATCTGTATTTTGACTGTGTTGGTGATTATTACCGTTTTTTTGTGTGTAATAATCAGGGGCTGGAATGTAAGTGCAGAAAATGTTTGTCTTTTACTTTGTATTTTGAGTAGGTGTTTCCGGGTAGTTGGTCACGTGTGTAGGTGGGTATTTACCTGAGAGTGTTTCCTGCATTTGGATAGACCGTGTAGAGAGGGGGTGGGCAGGGAGGAATGCTCACTTTTGTTGACCGTTTGTAACGTTTACTATTCACTGCCTCATGCCAATAAAACGTTCCTGTTACATGTTTTAAAAGGCATGTAAACGCGTCACAAATCTTTCCTGCTGCTTAGCCTCTCAGCGGCTGTAGGTGGCCGCTTCAACCTACATTTAAAATTAATTTCATGAAGTGTTTAACAACCACAGGGATTACCACATGATTACTCAGTAGTTGTGCTAATATCTTTGTGCGTATTTTTACACACCTACATATTTTGTCAGGAATGTCACAACGCTGTGATGCAAAGTTCCACACTCTTGTAAAGGCTGAGATAACTTTCAAACATAAACTCTACACAGGAATTATGTGTATCTAGAACATCCATGTAAAATTCAAAAGACTAAATAACTAAGAGGGCACAGCACATTTTGTGAAGTACCAATTATAATAAGCACACAAAATCCATTTGTGAGTAGTTTTGGAAATTTTGAAATGTTTAGTAAATTACGTTTTTTGTCAAGTTAGATAAGTTCTCTTACGAGAGGTTCTCTCGTATTGCGTAAGTTCCTTACGCATCGGGAAAGTATTCTTTCTTCGAGATTTCTGAAAAACCCAAAATTATCCTTAATTTTGTAACATTGTCAATGCAGTGCGGCAGCCTGGCAGACCATAGCAGGTTATTCCAGCGTGCTATTGGCTGCTCTGCTGGCAACTGCAGCAGCCTATCGGTGAGCCCGCGTGACGTGGCGACCAATGAGGGCGCTTCACGCCCACCTGGCTTCATTTGCCTACAGGTGGGGCGTGGCCACGTGTATATAAGCAGGGCTCACGGGCTGCATATTCGATTTTCTTTTCTTCAGCGAAGCCCTTCGCATCGCTGGATCTGGAACCCGCCGCCGTGATCGTGCAGACGAGCAAGCAGAGGACAGCGCCTGAGGAAGCTGGCAGCATCGCACCACCTTCAGCCATCCGTGCCTGCTCTGCTATCCGGCAGCCCATATCCTTTTACGCTCAAGTGTTGTCGCCGCTGCGTCACACTTTCTCAAAAAAGAGCCGAGCGTTTGATACAAAATGTCTCGTTCCACCTGCGGCTCGTGTCACGCGCAGCTCAGTTCCGGGGACCGCCATGTGATCTGCGCTCTCTGCCTAGGCCGTGATCACGCCGCCGCCGCACTTCTCGCCGGCGGATGCCCGGAGTGCGAGGAACTGACGATGTCGACCCTGCGGGCTCGACTCGTTCTGTTCGATGACGACATCCCTCCAGTCCCTGCTAAGCCGCGCAGAAAGAAGCGCCGCTCGCAGCGGACTCCGGAGTTCGCCGAGAGTAGCTCGCCGGAACCCTTCCCGCCCGCTTCACTCTCGCCTTCCCCGCCCCCACCCCAGGCCGCCATTTCTGTTGCCGCCTCCGGGGATGAGGCGGATGCGGCCGCGGAACGCGCCGACAGCTGCTCCATCATGGCTTCCGACAGCGAGGACTGGTCTTCCGCGACCTCTTCAGTCCGGGGCTCCGGACGCTCTCGAGCGGGTGAGGACGCCAAACTTTTGCGCCTTCTCACCCGTGCTGTCGAGCAGCTAGGCCTCGAATGGGCCCCACCCAAGGTGGCAGCGCCGAATCGACTTGACGGATGCTTCCTAAACAGTCGCCGCCGCGCGCCCACCTCCAGGACTGCACCTTTTCTGCCAGAGCTTCACGAGGAGCTTGCGAAGTCCTGGAACGCGCCATTCTCCGCGAGGGTCTCGTCTCAGGCTTCTTCGACGCTCTCACAAGTTGACGGCGTGGCTGAGAAAGGCTACAACGCTACAAGAGGCGGTCGCAGCGCACCTTTGCCCGCCTTCCGGTTGGCGCTCAAAGGCTGCCCTCCAGTCTAAGGCCTGCAGAGTGACGTCATCGCTGATCGGCCGCGCTTTTGCTGCCTCCGGTCAAGCTGCAAATCCTCCAAGCTAATCTCCTCCGCGACCTGGACGAGAAAAGCTGTGACGCTGAGTTGATCACGGATTTGCGAAGCGCGACGGATCTCTCCCTTCGCGCCACCAAGACCGCAGCACAGGCCCTCGGACGCTCTATGGCCTCCCTCACGGTAGCTGAGCGCCACCTCTGGCTCACGCTCGCGGACATGCGAGAAACAGAGCGCGCGGCCTTCCTAAACGCCCCGCTCTCTCCGTCTGGGCTTTTCGGTCCAGTGGTCAAGGGGATCGTCGACCGTTTCTCTGAAGTGCAGAAAACGACGCAGGCCATGAACCTCTTCCTGCCTCGACGCCCCGGCGCTAGCAATAGCTCCGTTGCTCGCCGTCCTCGCGACCAGCCAGCACCGAGCTCCACGCAGCGCCCAGCGCGGCCCCCTTCGTCTCAGCGAAGACCGAGCGGCCGCCCCAGATCGCGCTCTTCCAGCCGTGGTAAGCCACCTCCACCTCGGGGCCCCCGGCCTAGGATCGCGCTGAAGCCCGAGCCTCCAAAGTCCTCCTAGCCAGAGGCATGAAACGACGGTTAAGTCCCGCCGCGGCCGGACCACCGTCAAAACTCTCTTTCCTGTCAGCCCCCACCACTGTGGCTGCTGCAGATGGATTTCACGCAGCCAACGAGCCGGCAAAAATGCCTTCTCGCCTGTCAATAACCGCCGTTTTTACGGCGAACCAGAGAAATCACAAAAGTTGCATTATTTCTGGTTGCACGGCTCACGCCGTATGTGTTTCAAATGCAGTAAATGTGCCCACTTTTCTGTGTTCACCCCTGCACACAAGCACTATAAACCCCGTGTCCCCCACTCACATAAAGCGGCCACCGGCCGCTCGAGTGCTAGAGTTAGGTCACGTGTCCACTTGTTTGCGTCCACGACTAACCACCACACGCGCTGTCACACAGCCACTCTTAACCGGTCATGTTCCACGCGTAAGAGTTGTGCCCGCTCAAACGCGCTCACACATTTTCGCGAACATTATGCCTCAGGCGCCACGCGCCGCGCCACACACCATTTGTCCTCCGCCCAGGGTGGCCGGAGCGATGAATGTAGGGCCACACACAAGCCACTCCCCGCTCGAAGCTGCAGAGATGCAGTGTGTAGGGCGGCCAGCCATCGCGAGCACTGCGCCCGCCCCTCCTATACAGGCCGTCAAACCCGCGAAGCGCGGCGTTTCGAGCCCGGAGGCCGTTCTATCCCGTGTGGCACACGCGAGAGCGTGGGAAGCCATTCCAGGTGTATCAGAATGGGTGCTGAAAACAGTGAAGCACGGCTACACTCTGCAGTTCGCTCGCCGCCCTCCGCGCTTCTGTGCGCGTACAGAGATGAGAGTGAGCGAGGAAGTAGCACATCTACTTCGAGCAGAAATAGCCACGCTGCTGTGCAAAGGGGCTATAGAACCGGTTCCCCATTCTATGAGCGAGTCAGGCTTTTACAGCCGGTATTTTCTCGTGCCAAAAAGGGATGGGTCGCTCAGACCGATTCTGGATCTGAGGCGTCTGAACAAAGCTCTTATGACAAGATCGTTCAAGATGCTCACGACCAAGCAGATCCTCGCGCATATTCGCCCGAGAGACTGGCTAATCTCCCTAGATTTGAAAGATGCATATTTTCAAATCAAGATAACGCCGCGTCACAGGCCATTCTTACGATTCGCCTTCGACGGCCAGGCTTATCAATACACCGTCCTTCCGTTCGGCCTGTCACTAGCACCCCGTACATTTACGAAGTGCATGGACGTGGCCCTCGCTCCTCTGAGAAATCGAGGGATGCGAGTGTTGAACTATCTGGACGATTGGCTCATCCTGGCGCAGTCAGAGGCCGAGCTCCTCGCCCACAGGGCAATGCTGCTCAGCCATCTGGACAGCCTGGGGCTCACGGTCAATTGGACCAAGAGCTCATTAGTGCCCACGCAATCAACCTCATTTCTGGGTTTGAATCTGGACACTGTGGCAATGTCAGCCCGCCTGTCATCCCAACGCGCGCGCCAAGTTCGGCGCATGGCTGCGTACTTCCGGCCGGGCAAAATCGCACCTCTCAAGCTTTTTCAGAGGATGCTGGGACGTATGGCCTCAGCTGCAGCTGTGCTCCAGCTGGGCTTAATGCGCATGCACCCGCTGCAATGCTGGTTAAACGCCCGAGTGCCTCACAGAGCCTGGGCGTCCGGAGGCTTCAGGATCAGAGTGACTCAGGGCTGCGTGTCAGCCCTAGAGCCCTGGTTAGTAGCCGACTGGTACCAGAGGGGAGTGACGATGGGAGCCATCTCACACCGCAAGGTCATCTCGACGGACGCCTCCACCACGGGTTGGGGCGCCATTTTCGAGGGCAGATCAGCCTCGGGCCTCTGGTCGAGCGAGGAAAAACTCCTACACATAAACTGTTTGGAGATGATAGCGGTAGAGAACGCGCTCAGGCAGTTTCTCCCGCTTATACGAGGACACCACGTGTTAGTCCGGTCGGACAATACCACAGTGGTGTCCTACGTGAACCGGCAGGGTGGTGTCAGGTCCAGATGTCTGGGCAATCTGACAGAACGCCTGCTCGTGTGGGCACACAGCTCGCTGCGCTCGCTGAGAGCTGCGCACGTACCGGGCCACCTCAATGTAGGCCCGGACAAGCTGTCCAGGGGCCTCATTCTCCCAGGAGAATGGTCCCTGCACCCCCAGACAGTCCAGCTGGTATGGCGCCTATTCGGCAGAGCGGAGCTCGACCTCTTTGCAACAAAAGAGAACGCCCGCTGCCCGACGTTTCTGTCCAAAAGCGAGGATGCGCTGTCCCAACCTTGGCCCAGCCTCCCGCTGTATGCTTTCCCGCCGATTTCCCTATTGCCCCAGGTCATAGCGAAAATCAGGAAGACGCGCCGCCCGGTGCTCCTTATAGCGCCGCGCTGGGAGAACCAGATTTGGTACCCAGAGCTGGTGAAGCTGTCGCACTCACCCCCCTGGCCAGTTCCGCTGAGAGCAGACCTCCTCTCTCAAGCAGGAGGGTCAGTTTGGCATCCCCATCCAGAGCGATGGTCTCTGCATGTATGGGTGACCAACGGATACCCGTTGACCTGCCCGAAGGGGTTATGAACACGATTTCACACTCTAGAGCCCCCTCGACGAGGTGGTTATATAGTTCTAAGTGGTCGGTGTTCACTGAGTGGTGTGTTTCCAAGGGATTGGACCCACAGCAATGTGGGGTCCAGTGGGTTCTCTCCTTCCTCCAAGAGCTTTTGGAACTGGGCAGGTCCCCTTCCACGCTCAAAGTGTATGTGGCGGCTATAGCAGCGTTCGCTCAGACGACGCTAGGTAGCACGCTAGGAAGGAACGAGCTCATCATCCATTTCCTCAGAGGAGCCAGACGGATGAATCCCCCGCGGCCCCTATCGGTTCCTATATGGGATCTGGCCTTGGTCCTAGAGGCCCTGAAGGCTCATCCCTTTGAACCGCTCGAGACTGTGGAACCAAGGTTCCTTTCGCTAAAAACCGCGTTCCTGATAGCTCTGGCTTCAGTGAAACGCGTGGGGGATCTACACGCCCTCTCAGTGAGCCCGACGTGTATGGAGTTCGGTCCTAATGACTCTAAGGTCATTCTCAGGCCGAGGCATGGTTATGTCCCCAAAGCGATCGGCACTCCCTTCAGGGCGCAGATTATCTCCCTCTCGGCTCTGCCAGCATCCGACGAGGGGGACGGTGGCAATATCCTCTGCCCTGTCAGGGCATTGAGGGTTTATGTCACACGCTCCGCCGCCTTCAGGCGTTCTGAGCAGCTATTTGTTTCATTTGGTGGGCGCACTAAAGGTCTCGCCTCCTCGAAACAGACCCTGTCCAGGTGGATAGTGGACGCGATTGCAACTGCATACGCTTCCAAACACCTGCAGTGCCCGCTAGGTGTCAGAGCACACTCCACCAGAGGCATGGCCTCTTCGTGGGCTTGGGCCAGAGGGATTTCCATCCACGATATCTGTATGGCGGCAGGCTGGGCCTCCACGTCTACGTTCGTGAGATTTTACAATCTGGAAGTTCCTGCCTTACAGGCGAAAGTGTTATCAGTTCAATAGGGCTGTTGGTTCTGCCCAGTGATTCTGCGCAGACATAGCTCACATACTGGTAGTAAGTTCGGTACTAGGCTCATGTGAACTTGAAGGAGACCGGCGGTGCCGTTCCCTCATTTACGAGACGAGCTGTTGTGAGTTTGAAGGTGACCGGCGGTGCCGTTACCTCACTCATATAACAAGATATTGTGAATTTGAAGGCGACCGGCGTTGCCGTTCCCTCATTCATGAGACAAGGTGTGGTGAATTTGAAGGAGACCGGCAGGTGCCGTTCCCTCATTCATGGGACAGGGTGTTGTAACCACCCGTCGAGGAGATACAGCTATACACGTCAGTTCTATCCTCATTTCAAACGTCTGTCGCTTGCAAGTGATGACGTCTCAAACAGAACAGATTAAGCTATTTGATGTTAAATGTTAAAAACTGCTCGTTGGACAAATGTAAACTACTGTTGCGTGATATGTTTAATGCTTACGCATTGTAATGGTCACTTACAGTAACTTACTTGTGCATCTTTTCATCTGGTATCTTTCATGGGTAACGGAACATTTCAACTCTATCTTGACTTTTCTGTTTTTAGCATTTTTAATGTTGTTTTAATGTTTTAATGGGGAATGACTCTTCAAATGTAGGCCTAAAGATTTTTTAATAAAAACAACCCTGATTGCAGTGTTTAAGCTCAAAAGTTTCACATTTAAAAAACATTTAGTTTTATACTGTTTCAGAATACATTTGACTTTTTTCTGATAAAAGTTTACAATGCCTGAATAGGCCTACTACATTTTTAAAGATCTGCATCACTTTAAAGTTTTAAAGTTATATGTGAAAATGTTACATGTGTGTGAAAAAACTTTCAAATGTAGGAAAAACTTTCTTTATTCTTGATAGAAATGTTTACCACGCAAGATGTATAGGAAAATATTTTTAATAAAAACAACCCCTGAATCCAGCGTTAAATCTAAAACTTTTCACATTTTATCATTTTAAAGCATGTAGGTTTATACTGCTTCAGAAACACATTTTACTTTTCTGATAAATGCCTGAATATATTAAGTTTTTGTATTTAAAGGTCTGCATCACTTTGAAGTTTTAAAGTTATATATGAAAATGTTACATGTGTGTGTGAAAAACTTTCTTCAAATGTATGTAGTTAATAAAAATGTTCTTTAATAAAAAGCCCCGTCAAATGTACTATTTGGAGACAAATGTAGGCTATAAGATTTTTAATTAAAAAACCTGAATCAGCTGAATCTCAAAAACTTGTTTCACAATTTTACATTTTTAAAGCGTTTCAGAAACACGTTTTACTGTTTCTGGTAACATTTTACAATGCCTGAATAGTATGTTTTTGTTTTTAACTATATGTATCGCTTTGAAGTTTTAGTTGTATGTGAAAGTTTCATGTGTGTGTGAAAAATGTTCTTCAATCGTATGTAGTCAATATAAACTTTCTTTAATAAAAACCCCACATTGATCACACTGTCTACCACCCCAACTGTATGGGGTAAGATTTTTAAATAAAAACAACCCCTGAATCCTGCGTTTAATCTCAAAACCTTGTTTCACATTTTTACAATTTTAAAATCATATAGTTTTATACTATTTCAGAAACACATTTTACTGTTTCTGATAACATTTTACAATGCCTGAATACTACATTTTTAGTTTTTAACAATCCACATCGCTTTAAAGTTTTAAATTAGTGTGTTGAAAATGTTACATGTGTGTAAAAACTTTCTTCAAATGTAAGAAAAACTTTCTTTAATAAAAATTACCATGATGATCGCCATTGTTTACTACCTATGTTTTGCGCTTTTAAAGTTTAAAGTCAAGTCAAGTCAACTTTATTTATATAGCGCTTTTAACAATGTAGATTGTTTCAAAGCAGCTTTACAGTGTTAAACAGGAAAATAATGCAGCATAATTTTATTCATCCGTACAGCCATTTGATGTCATCAGTTCATTTCAATTTCCATACGGTGACAGTGTGGGCTTTAGAACCCTAATTAGATCAGTAATTTGGTTTATATGGTTAATTTAGTTTATTATTTAGATTTATTACGATGTTAGTTGAAAAATATAGTGTCCCCAACTGAGCACGCCAAGCCAGAGGCAACAGTGGCAAGGAAACCAAAACCCCATTAGGTGACCTAATGGAGAAAAATAAACCTTGGGAGAAACCAGGCTCAGTCGGGGTGCCAGTTCTCCTCTGGCCAATTAACAAACAGCGTATTATTATTATTATTATTATTATTATGGCTGCTTTACAGGTCAGAGGTCATAATAGATCGGAATATTCGAAGGACCGGAGGCAACACGCTAGAGACGGGTATATTGAGGATGATGTTGATTAAATAATTATTAAAGTGCAATATTCGGGTTTATTGCGGATGACATATCAATTTAATTATTATTTAATTGTAATATTCGAACAATCGGAGTCAACACGCTGGAAACAGGTTTATTGCGGATGACATATCGATTTAAGTATTATTTAATTGTAATATTCGAAACAATCGGAGTCATCACGCTGGAGACGGGATTATTAAAATGCCGTGTCGATGAGGCAGTTGCAGGGGGAGGCTAATTGACACGGTCTCTGCGGACACTTCAGGGTCATGTGTTGGTCTTCTCTGGGCGCAGGTCCACCATCTGATCTGGATACGGCCCGGATCCGGCTGACTGCAGTAAACCTCGGGATAAAACAGAGAGACTATCATTAGCGTAGATGCCATTCTTCTGATGATGTAACGAGTACATCAGGTGTTATGGGAAGTGTTCCCGGTTCCGGCTGACCTAGTTAATGCAGCCTAACAATCATTTCATTGAAAAAGTGTTTTATGTGTATGCCACAGTAAAAAGATGTGTTTTTAGTCTAGATTTAAACTGACAGAGTGTGTCTGCTTCCCGAACAATGCTAGGAAGACTGTTCCAGAGTTTAGGAGCTAAATAGGAAAAGGATCGACCGCCTGCAGTTGATTTGGATATTCTCGGTATGATCAACTGGCCAGAGTTCAGAGAGCGCAGTAGACGTGATGGAGTATAAAATGTTAAGAGCTCGCTCAAGTATTGGGGAGCTAAACCATTTAGTACTTTGTAAGTAATAAGCAAGATTTTAAAATGTATGCGATGTTTAATAGGTAGCCAGTGCAATGTTGACAGAACTGGGCTAATATGGTCATACTTCCTGGTTCTAGTAAGTACTCGAGCTGCTGCGTTTTGGACCAGCTGGAGTTTATTTATTAAGCGAGTTTATTTATTAAGAGAGCAGTCTCAGTGCTATGATACGGTCTAAATCCTGACTGGAAATCCTCACAGATACCATTTCTTTCTAAAAAGGAACATAATTGTGAAGACACTGCCTTTTCAAGTATTTTTGACAGAAAGGGTAGATTTGAGATTGGTCTATAATTGACTAATTCTGTCGGATCAAGTTGTGTTTTTTTAATAAGTGGTTTAATAATAGCCAACTTAAAAGTTTTCGGTACATATCCTAATGACAAAGATGAATTAAAGGGTTAGTTCACCCAAAAATGAAAATTCTGTCATTAATTACTCACCCTCATGTCGTTCGACACCCGTAAGACATTCGTTCATCTTCGGAACACAAATGAAGATATTTTTGTTGAAAGCTGATGCTGAGAAAGGCTTCAGACAGGCCTCCATAGGGATTCTGTACATTTGCACTCACAAGACCCATAAAAGGCACTAAAAACGTCGTTACAAAGTCCATCTCACTACAGTGACTCTACAATAATGTTAGGAAGCGACGATAATAGTTTTTGAGCGGAAAAAAAAAATCAAAATAACGACTTTATTCCACAAGTTCTTGTCTTCTGTGTAGGCCTCGGCCGTGAACTCACGAAGCACCACGACGCATGCGCGAGAATATGACGCAGAACCGGCGTTCGGACACGTGACCCAGAAGCGAGGAGATTTGTTTACAACGAGCAGAGGAAGACGCGCCATATCTAAGCTGTTGAATTCTACATTGATCGTGCTTTAGGTCTCGGCGTAGAGCTCAAAATGGGACTAAAGTGTGTATTTCATGGATTCCCGAACGCCGGCGCTGCGTCATATTCTCGCGCATGCGTCGTGGTGCTTCGTGAGTTCGACGACAGAGGAAGACAGAACTTGTGGAATAAAGTCGTTATTTTGATTTTTTTTTTCGCTCAAAAACTATTGTCGTCGCTTCATAACATTATTGTAGAGTCACTGTAGTGAGATGGACTTTGTAACAATGTTTTTAGTGCCTTTTTTTGGGTCTTGTGAGTGCAAATGTACAGAATCCCTATGGAGGCCTATCTGAAGCCTTTCTCAGCATCAGCTTTCAACAAAAATATCTTAATTTGTGTTCCGAAGATGAACGAATGTCTTATGGGTGTCGAACGACATGAGGGTGAGTAATTAATGACAGAATTTTCATTTTTGGGTGAACTAACCCTTTAATGATATTAAGAAGAGGATCTATGACCTCTGGTAGCATCTCTTTTAATAGCCTAGTCGGTACAGGGTCAAGCATACATGTTGTTGATTTTGATGATTTAACGAGTTTAGCCAATTCTTCTTCTCCTATAACAGTGAATGATTGTAATTTTTCCTCAGTGACACTACAATGCTCTGTCTGATGTGATACTGTAGTAGACGGCTGCATGGTTAAAATTTTCTTCCTAATATTATCAATCTTACATGTGAAGAAGTTCATAAAGTCATTACTGCTGTGCTGTTTACAATCATCAGAAGTTGAAGCTTTATTTTTGGTTAATTTAGCCACTGTATCGAATAAATACCTTGGGTTGTGTTTGTTTTCTTCCAAGAGAGTTGAGAAATAAGCAGATCTAGCAGTTCTTACAGCCTTTCTGTATGTGATCATGTGCTCTTTCCACGAATTACGAAAGACCTCTAGTTTTGTTTTCTTCCAGCTGCGCTCCATTTTTCTGGCTGCTGTTTTAAGGGCCCGGGTGTGCTCGTTGTACCACAGCGTTGGACTATTTTCTTTAATCTTCTTTAAGCGCAGAGGAGCAACTGTGTCTAAAGTACTGGAAAAGAGAGAGTCAATAGTTTCTGTTGCAACATCGAGTTCTTCTATGCTATCTGGGATGCTGAGGAGATGATACTGATGAGGAAGATTATTTAAAAAGATACTTTACCTTTCAGACACGGCTCATGTTTATAACAATAATCTTGGGGGGTGGACTCATTTAAAGTAATGTAGTCGTCAGGTTTTAGCCAGGTTTCTGTCAAACAGAGCACATTTAGATTATTATCTTTAATAATATCATTAACAATAAGCGCTTTTGGGGAAAGGGATCTAATATTCAGCAACCCAAGCTTTATCAATTGTTCATCTGTATTATATCTTTTGTTTATTTGTTGGACATCAATTACATTTTTACTGTTGAATGGTTTTGATGTTTTTTTGTATTTACTAATTCGGGGAACAGACACAGTCTCTATATGATAATATCTAGGTGAAAGAGTCTCTATGTGCTGGAATTTATCTGACTCCGGTGACATGAGACAGCTAGCAGACGGTCGGTTTAGCCAGTTTGTCTGCTTCCTGACCTGGGCCCTAGTGAGTCAAGGTTTAGCTCTAAGACTATGTGCCAAATTACTAGAGAGAAGAGCGGCACCACCCCAGGAGGGATGGATGCCATCCTTCTTCAACAGGTCAGGTCTGCCCCAAAAACTTTTCCAATTGTCTATGAACCCTATGTTATTTTGCAGACACCACTTAGACAACCAGCCATTGAGTGATGATAGCCTGCTAACTATCTCATCACTCCTTCTAACAGGGAGGGGTCCAGAACAATAAACAGCCTCTGACATCGTACTAGCGAGTTCACACACCTCTTTAATGTTAATTTTGGTGATCTCCGACTGGTGAAGTCGAACATCATTAGTGCCGACGTGAATAATAATCTTAGAGAATTTACGATTAGCTTTAGCCAGCACTTTTAAATTTGCTTTGATGTCAGGTGCTCTGGCTCCCGGTAAACAAGTGACTATGGTGGCTGGTATCTTAACGTTCCGTGTAATAGAATCGCCAATGACTAGGGCACTTTCAACAGGATTCTCAGTGGGTGCTTCACTGAAAGGGGAGAACCTGTTTGATGTTCTAACCGGAACGGACGAGCGGTTCTTTGGTCTGCGACTATGCTGCCTCACTGTCACCCAGTTTCCCTGCTGCGATGGCCCTGCACCCGGAACCGAAGAATGTACAGAGTTCACTAAGCTATTCGCATCCAAATCAGTGTCTAAAGCTGTTACATCCTCACTACTCTCAGATAAAGTATGGATGCGTGTTTCTAATTCTGAAATCTTCTCCGTCAGCCTAACTATCTCCTTACATTTATCACATGTGAAGCCCTGTTCGCCAGCAGAGAAGCCTATACTGAACATGCAGCATGAAGTGCAAGTGATAATGACAGGAGAAGACATGACTTACTGTGTTTGTTGATTAATCCAATTTACCACTTACCACAATCGTTTGCTGGACACTATTTACTAATCCAACTAATGAACTTAGAAAAAGGGAGATCCAGGTGCAGAGATGACAAGCTAACAGGCTAGCGAAATGCTAACGTATGATGGTGATTTAGATCAGGGGTTTTCAAACTTTTTGTGTGTGTGGACCACTAGTTGTAATCAAGAAATTTTGCGGACCACCTCATAATACACATAATAAAATATATGTCTACACACAGACCTACCTGAATTAATCCGCACCTCTAAATAGGCTTACTAGCACTAAAACTATAACTGGTCATCACATCAGTACAACAGGCGTGTTAAAAGAAAGTTTACTGTATACAACGGCTGCCACATATTTATTTTATTTATTTACTCAAGTGCATAATCGGGTTCATTTAAACAACGGGCTTATTTTGCAATGGAGTATGAAATCTATACAGTAATAAGAACACTTGGATATAGTCAACATTTCAAAACCTTTGGCAAATTTAGGGGATTATTAGAGTCATTATTTAAAGTTTACAAGTCCTCAAAAAGTGAGGCACTGAACTTGAACGTCACGGCCGAGCGCCACTAGCCTATTTTAGTAATCACACAATAACTTGGCAATTTAATTAAAATTTTATAAAAATATAGGCCTACATATTCTTTTTACTTTTTATTTTTATGGGAATTTCCTGGTAAAATGAAGGTAAAAAAATAATATTTTGCCTTTCCACGGACCACCTCCAGTACCCTCACGGACCACTAGTGGTCCGCGGACCACAGTTTGGGAATGGCTGATTTAGATTAAAAGCTAGCGATGTAAAATTTAACGTGATAGGCAATTTTTAAGCAATTTATGGTGATGAATAAGTTATATTTAGCAGTAGAAAAAAGAGGAAATATCAAAATGAAGATTCAAACTGAAGATTAAAGCACAGTTTTGAACAGTTTAAACTGTTTTCTTTTTTTAAAGTAAAAAACTTTGTTAAAGCTACTATTATTTTTATAAATGTTATTTCATTATTTTGCCAACATTTAAATCTACATCTCTCTGTGTGGGTGTGAGGGTGTGAGAGTGTGGGAGAGAATGTGTGATGTGTGTGTGTGTGTGTGTGCACGTGTGTGTGACTTGAGACGATAAGAGTTGAAAGAGCTAAGAGAGAATAACTAAATAAACTATGAACTAAACAAAATGTTAAAACTAATACTATTTATAAAAGTAATTTGTTTAATTATTTTACCGTTATTTAAATCTTCACGCCTGTATGGGCTGGGGAGGTGTGTTCTTCACCGCCTATGGGAGTGTAAAGGGCGGGGTCTGGGGGTCAACATTCATGCTTCATCACCGGAGAGAAAGGACGTGTTTGCACTGAGTTCCGTAAGAAACAATTGTTTTTACCTTAACTAAATAAAAAATAACAGTAATTGTAATATGAAACAACTTAATATTATTCGTTTTGCTTTTATTTATTTTTAACTTCTGTTCGGAGCTGAGGGAGGCGGTTTCGCGCAAAGCCTCTGCATGCAGTTTGTTTCTGTCGTCAACCTGGAAGGACGCGTTCGCTTCTTAGTCCTTAAGAGATAATTTTTTGACTAAAACTCAAGAAAAACTTTAACATTATTCGTTTCATGTGATTTTAACCACATTTCTTTGATATGCCTAATGCCTATACTTGTTTGGAAACACTGTTTACCGTACTCTATCTTTACAAACCATCAAATATATTCTCTAAATTGTTTTTATATGAAAACATTTTAAATGATTGAACTTTTTACAAAGTTTTATGTGAAAGAGAAAACTTTAACTTGTTTTTATGTTTTCATCTTGAATGCCATGCACTGTAGTATTAACTACATCGTTTTTAATGTTTTAAATTTTTTAAATCTCTCAAAGCTCAAAAGTATGTGAAATACTATCTTTGCTTAATAAAAAAAAATAAAAAAACTATTCCCTGATCTTGTCACTGTTATCCAAACACAATGTCCGACATTTTAAAACGTTTCAAGCACATTTGTTTTAAACATTCTTTGATCGTTTTCAAACTTTTTAGAAAAACACACAAAGTCACAAACAGTCAAAATTCCTTTGAATAGCAGAGGGGGAGGATAATAAAACGATACTCGGTTACTTAACGTAACCTCGGTTCTCTCTAGAAGATATATTGTATACTGTCAATGCAGTGCGGCAGCCTGGCAGACCATAGCAAGCTATCCCAGCGTGTCTATTGGCTGCATTGCTGGCAACTGCTGCAGCCTATCGGTGAGCCCGCGTGACGTGGCAACCAATGAGGGCGCTTCGCGCCCCTCACGCCTCATTTGCCTACAGGTAGGGCGTGGCCACGTGTATATAAGCAGGGCTCGCAGGCTGGAAATTCGGTTTTCGTATTCTGAAGCGTAAAGGCCCGTGGGGCGCACGGCAAGGAACGCAATACTCGTTCCCTCTTCTAGAGAGAACCGAGGTTACGTTAAGTAACCGAGTATCATTCTCTTACGAGAGGTTCTCTCGTATTGCGTAAGTTCACTTACACTACGGGAACTTATTGGCGACACCGTGCGCGCCGTGCATACAGCATATGTATCCCAGGGAACCCGGGGAAAAACAAAGCTGGGGCCAGGTGGCCGGTAGAGAAACGGGCCAGCACATATAAGAAACACTTCATTGTACTGATAGGTGAAAACAACACCCTATCTCGCGAATAAGGGGAGCGGCGCTGCCGGTCTCCTGCAAATTCACATAAGCACAATACCGAACTTACGACCAGTATGCGAGCGTTGTCTGCACAGAATCACTGGGCAGAGCTAACCGCCCCTTTAAACTGATAACACTTTAGCCTGCAAGGCAGGAACTTCCATATTGTAAAATCTCACGAATGTAGACGGGGAGGCCCAGCCTGCCGCCATACAGATATCGTGGATGGAAATCCCTCTGGCCCAGGCCCACGAAGAGGCCATGCCTCTAGTGGAGTGGGCTCTAATTCCTAGCGGGCACTGGAGGTGTTTGGAGGCGTACGCTGCTGCGATCGCATCCACTATCCACCTAGACAGGCTCTGTTTCGAAGCGGCGAGACCCTTAGTGCACCCGCCAAACGAAACAAAGAGCTGCTCAGAACGCCTGAAGGCAGCGGAGCGTGTGACATAGACTCTCAATGCCCTGACAGGGCAGAGGACATTGCCACCTTCCTCCTCATCGGATGCTGGCAGAGCCTAGAGGGAGATTATCTGTGCCCTGAAGGGAGTTCCGATCGCTTTGGGGACATAACCATGCCTCGGTCTGAGGATGACCTTGGAGTCACTTGGACCGAACTTAAGACACGCCGGGCTCACAGAGAGCGCGCGCAGATCCCCCACGCGTTTTACCGAAGCCAGAGCTATCAGAAACGCGGCTTTAAGCGAAAGGAGCTTTGGTTCCACAGCTTCGAACGGTTCAAAGGGATGAGCCTTCAGGGCCTCCAAGACCAAGGACAAATCCCAGATAGTAACCGAGGGGGGTCGCGGGGGATTCATCCGTCTAGCTCCTCTGAGGAAACGGATGACGAGCTCGTTCCTTCCTAGCGTGCTGCCGAGCGTCGTCTGAGCGAACGCTGCTATAGCCGCTACATACACTTTGAGCGTGGAAGGGGACCTGCCCAGTTCCAAAAGCTCTTGGAGGAAGGAGAGCACCCGCTGGACCCCACATTCTTGTGGATCCAAACCTTTAGCAGCACACCACTTAGCAAACACAGACCACTTGGAACTATATAGCCGCCTCGTCGAGGGGGCTCTAGAATGTGTGATTGTGTTCACAACCCCTTCGGGCAGGTCAACGGGTATCCGTTGGTCACCCATGCATGCAGAGACCAGCGCTCCGGATGGGGATGCCAAACCGACCCTTCGGCTTGAGAGAGGAGATCTGCTCTCAGCGGGACTGGCCAGGGGGGTGAGTGCGACAGTTTCACCAGCTCTGGGTACCAAACCTGGTTCTCCCAGCGCGGCGCTATGAGGAGCACCGGGCGGCGCGTCTCCCTGATTTTCGCTATGACCTGAGGCAATAGGGAAACCGGCGGGAAAGCATATAGCGGGAGGCTGGGCCAAGGCTGGGACAGCGCATCCTCGCTTTTGGATAGAAACATCGGGCAGCGGGCGTTCTCTTTCGTCGCAAAGAGGTCGAGCTCCGCTCTGCCGAATAGGCGCCATAAGTGCTGGACTGTCTGGTGGTGCAGGGACCATTCCCCCGGGGGCTGCGCGGCTCTCAGCGAGCGCAACGAGCCGAGTGCCCACACGAGCAGGCGTTCCGTCAGATTGCCCAGACATCTGGACCTGACGCCGCCCTGTCGGTTCACGTGCGACACCACTGACATATTGTCCGAACGGACCAGCACGTGGTGTCCCCGTATGAGAGGGAGAAAATGCCTGAGCGCGTTCTCGACCGCCATCATCTCCAAACAGTTTATGTGGAGGAGTTTCTCCTGGCCTGACCAGAGGCCAAAGGCCGGTCTGCCCTCGAAAACAGTGCCCCAACCTGAGCTGGAAGCATCTGTCGAGATAACCTTGCGGTGTGAGATGGCCCCCATCACCATTCCCTGCTTGGACCAGTCTGCTACTAACCAGGGCTTCAGTGCTGAAGTGCAGCTCTGAGTCACCTTGTTTCGGAAGCCTCCGGACGCCCAGGCTCTGTGAGGCACTTGGGGCGTTTAACCAGCGTTGCAGTGGGCGCATACGCAGTAGACCTAGCTGGAGCACTGCCGCAGCTGAGGCCATACATCCCAGCATCCTCTGAAAAGTTTTTAGAGGTGCGGTGCTGCCCGGCTGGAAGGACGCAGCCATGCGTTGGACTCGGCGCGCGTGCCGCGGTGACAGGCGGGCTGACATTGCCACAGTGTCCAGATCCAAACCCAGAAAAGAGGTTGACTGCGTGGGCACTAGTGAGCTCTTGGTCCAGTTGACCGTGAACCCCAGGCTGTCTAGATGGCTGAGCAGCGCTGCCCTGTGGGCAAGGAGCTCGGCTTCTGACTGTGCTAGAATGAGCCAGTCGTCCAGATAGTTCAAAATCCGCATCCCCTGCCTTCTCAGGGGAGCGAGGGCCGCGTCCATGCACTTCGTAAATGTACGGGGTGCCAGTGACAGGCCGAACGGAAGGACGGTGTACTGATATACCTGACCATCGAAGGCGAATCTCAAGAATGGCCTGTGACGGGGTATTATCCTGATTTGAAAATATGCGTCTTTCAAATCGAGGGAGATAAGCCAGTCTCTCGGGCGAACGTGCGCGAGGATCTGCTTGGCCGTGAGCATCTTGAACGGTCTTTTCATGAGAGCTTTGTTCAGACGCCTCAGATCGAGAATCGGTCTGAGCGACCCATCCCTTTTTGGAACAAGGAAATAACGGCTGTAAAAGCCAGACTCGCTCATAGAATGGGGAACCGGTTCTATAGCCCCTTTGCACAGCAGCGTCGCTATTTCTGCTCGAAGTAGGTGTGCTACTTCCTCGTTCACTCTCGTCTCTGTACGCGCAGAAAAGCGCGGAGGGCGGCGAGCGAATTGCAGAGTATAGCCTCGCTTCACTGTTCTCAGCGGCGGCGCCGGGGGCAGAATGTTCGTGGGAATGTGTGAGCGCGTTCGAGCGGGCACAGCACTTATGCTTGGAACATGACCGGTTTAGATGGGCTGTATAACAGCGCGTGTGGTGATTAGGTGTGGGCGCGATGAGGCGGACACGTGACCTAACTCTAGCACTCGAGCGGCCGCTTTATGTGAGTGAAAGACACGGGATTTATAGTGCTTGGGTGCAGGGGTGAACACAGAAAAGTGGGCACATTTACTGCATTTGAAACACATACGGCGTGAGCCGTGCAACCAGAAATAATGCAACCTTTTGTGATTTCTCTGGTTCGCCGTAAAAACGGCGGTTGGAGACAGGCGAGAAGGCGGTTTTGCCGGCTCGTTGGCTGTGTGAGAACCATCTGCAGTAGCCACAGCAGTGGGGACTGACAGGAAAAGGAGTTTTGACGGTAGTCCAGCCGCGGCGGGACTTAACCGTCGTTTCTCCCCTCTGGCTAGGAGGACTTTGGAGGCTCGGGCTTCAGCACAATCCTGGGCCGAGGTCCCTGAGGGGGAGGCGGCTTGCCTCGACTGGATGAGCGCGATCTGGGGCGGCCGCTCTGTCTTCGCTGAGAAGGAGGGGGCCGCGCCGGGCGGGGCTCTGCGCAGGCTGGTCGCAGGGACGGCGAGCAGCAGAGCTGGCACTAGTGTTAGCGCGTCGAGGCAGGAAGAGGTTCATAGCTTGAGTCGTCTTCTGTACCTCAGAGAAGCGGTCGACGATCCCGTTGACCGCTGGGCCAAAGAGGCCGGATGGGGAGAGAGGGGTGTTGAGAAACGCCGCACGCTCCGCTTCTCTCATGTCAGCGAGCGTTAGCCAGAGGTGCCTTTCTGCAACTGTGAGGGAGGCCATGCAGCGTCCGAGGGCCTGTGCAGCGGTTTTGGTGGCGCGAAGGGAAAGATCCGTCGCGCTTCTCAAATCTGTAACCAACTCCGCATCCTCGCTTTTCTCGTCCAAGTCATGGAGGAGATTAGCTTGGAGGATTTGCAGCACAGCCATGGAGTGAAGGGCGGACGCAGCCTGACCGGTGGCAGAGACACGCGGCCGATCAGGGATGAAGTCGTTCTGCAGGCCTTGGACGGGAGGGCAGCCTTTGAGTGCCAGCCAGAGGGCGGGCAAAGGTGCGCTGCGACCGCCTCTTCCACCAGAGGGATGGCGTTGTAGCCTTTCTCAGCAGCGCCGTCAACTTGTGAGAGCGTCGAAGAAGCTTGAGATGAGACCCTCGCGGAAAACGGTGCATTCCAGGACTTAGAGAGCTCCTCGTGGAGCTCTGGCAGAAAGGGTGCAGTCCTGGAGGTGGGCGCTCGGCGGCGACTGTTCAGAAAACATCCGTCGAGTCGGTTCGGCGCTGACGCCTTAGGCGGAGACCATTCGAGGCCTAGCTGCTCGACAGCTCGGGTGAGAAGGCGTAAGTGCTCCGCGTCCTCACCCGCTCGAGTGCGCCCGGAAGTCCGGACAGAAGAGGCTGCGGAGGACCATTCCTCGCTATCAGAGGCCAGGATGGAGCAGCCGTCGGCCTGGTCTGCAGCCACATCCGCCTCATCCCCGGAGGCGGCGACAGACATGGCGGCCTGGGGTGGGGGCGGGGAAGGTGAGAGAGAAGCTGGCGGGAAAGGTTCCGGCGAGCTTTTCACTGCTGACTCCGGTTCCGGTGTCCGCTGCGAGCGGCGCTTTTTCTTGCGCGGCCCGACCGGGATGGGCGGAGGGATGTCATCGTCAAACTGTTTGAGTCGAGCCCGCAGGGTTTTTTTGCAACAATCATTTTGCAACAAACGCCTCGTGCTCTTTTTGATAAAGGAACGTGTGACGCAACGGCGACAACACGTGCAGTAAAAGGATATTTTGCCGCCGGATAGCAGAGCAGACAGGGAAGGCTGAAGGTAGCGAATACAGCCGGCTTCTCCAGACGCTGTCCTCTGCTTGCTCGATCTGCCTGATTCGACGGGAAAATCGAATTTCCAGCCTGCGAGCCCTGCTTATATACATAGCTTGCTATGGTCTGCCAGGCTGCCGCACTGCGTTGACAATATTACAAAAATTAAGGATAATTTTGTGGTTTTTCAGTATCTCGAAGAAAGAATACTTTCCCCGTAGCGTAAGTGAACTTACGCAATACGAGAGAACCTCTCATAAGAGAACAGTAGGGGCCATAACACACAACCAAAACAAGTGTCCAGAACAGGTGTCCGGAACAGGTGTCCAGAACAGGTGTCCAGTCCGGTGGGAGGGTGGGAGGGGGGTGGAATGTTAATTAGGGTCATAAATCAATCAAATATGATAGGTAGTGCCCTATATACTCTCTGTCAGAGCCTGTGAATAAAAGAGTGTTGGAGTATCCAAGCCAATCAGACCCTGTGAGTAAAGAAGCGCAGTCAATTGATCAAAACCCACCTGCCCAAGATGTTTTTGGTGACCAAGCAGTCATGGATGATGACCTAGGAGCCAGTGGCCATAGACGCTCTAAAAGGCACTGTGGACCCCCTAACAAATTCCAGTATCATAAACTTGGAAATCCGTTAACAATGGTTATCCAATCACTACTGCAAGTCTTGAGTTCAGCACTTACCTTGGAAGAATCCACGATTGTCAGTAATCAGTCTGTAAACATGCCTGGTGTTTTTCCCTCAGTGGTGACAAGACAACCCCTAGCATGCCCGAGGACGTGCCTGAATTCAGTGGTGGAAGGTGTAACCCAGGTTACTAGTGGTTAGTGATTGAGAAATAAATAAATCTTTGAATTAAACCAAGTATAAAGAGACTAAAACTATAAATTATGACGTAATTAATTTGAATAATTTTATATATATATATATATATATATATATATATATATATATATATATATATATATATATATATATATATATATATATATATATATATATATATATATATATATATATATATATATATATAAATACTGAAGGTTTTAAAATTCTCAAATGAAATTCTCACAATACGAAGTATCCAATGAGATCGCGTCTGACGTCACCAAATCTCTGCAGTCGCGGGATTATTATATCCTGCACGTTCGAGATCTTTCTCTGTTCTCCATAACCTCTGATGAAAACGGATGTTTCTCGCCATCCTGGGAGATTCAGTGTTTCGAAGTCAGAGAAAAGTAATGTAAGGATGATTTATAAGTCTCTAAATTCATTGCATATTATGTAGAGATTAGTGTGAAACAAGCAGAAGTGTGATGTTTACTCGTATGTCCGTGTCATTCCAACTTAATGTTAATGACGTGTTTTAGCGTTAGTTTAAGATAATGTGGTGTGATATATATGTACGTTATATCTCTAACAAAAAGGGTTCAGAGAGAAGCAGATTGTCTGGAAAGTGACATTTGGAACGTGAATGCTCTGGAAAATTCCTGTTGGACAATGTACATGTGATAAATGAGTTTCCTTGGTGAGTTTAGGCCTTTCTTTATTTTCAGTATGCTACAAAGTCATATCGAGTTCATCAAATTATTGTTCTTGGTGTAATATTGATGGTGATTACAGCTTTAAGTGTAGATTTAAAGCAGAAAAGACACTGTACATATGTTATATGAAATGTTAAGGTGCAGTTTGTGTGTTAAATGAAAGTGCACAAAGAAAATGTGTTATACATATTGATGTAACGATACAAGTGGATATTATTTGATGTTTTATTAGGAAATTGTTCAAACTGAGTAATGTGTGCTTTTATAGCATCAGTTATTAATGTCCTTGTGGCTTTGTGTGTTCAAGGCCAGGTTTTTTTCCTTCCTGTGATGTCTATTTGAGTTTGTGGAGCCAGCAGCTGAATGTTGCCTGATCTGGATGTGGATTGATCAAAGTGTGAATCCTTCTGATTCGTAAATTGTCTCAACTCCTTGCACTTTCTGTATGCATCTTGGTGGGGTTGGACTGGCGGGCCACCTGTAGAGTGAATCCTTGAAACTTCTTGTGAACTTGAATGTTTGGTCATCGAACGGTAGGAGGGGAATTAAACAACAAACTTTTTTTGTGTACTCGTCCTTACCCTGGATCAACTGCACAGACTGTGAATTACATCACATTCAAAGACTTTTGAATTGAGCTGAACTGAATTTATGTACTGATTTTTTTTTTTTTTTTTATTCATGTCACTGCATTTCAATTAAATCAACTGTTTTGTGTTTAATACAGCTAAATTTTTCTCTTACCAAACCCTTGATCGTCTGAGTTTGTTCACTCTTGTTGCACCATCTCTCTCAGTGGTCATACCTAGGCTTCTGAGTGCATTGGTCCAGTTGTCGAGTCGAAATAAAAAATAAATTACACCTCAGGTGTGGGTTACAAATTACATAAATCTTACCTGTTACATTTTTGTATGACTTACATATATGAATCACATTAAGTTTATTAATTTGTTTATGTTAAAGTGATGTAATCCAAATGCATGGAAAATTGATATGCAATTAAAATGCATAAATCTTATGTTTAGACATGAATTTATTTTGAGTGTATGTCTTGTCAGTTACACTTTTTCCGTTAGTTGATTACGGAAGGCAGTCTATCGGAGGCTAGATATTTTACTTTATAACGTTTAAAATATAAATATGGACATTTTTCTTATACAAACTCGTCGGTTTGGTTCAGATGGCCTTTATTAACCCCCTGGAGCCGTGTGGATTACTTTTATAATGGATGGATACACTTTTTTTGGCTTCAAATGTTGGGCTCCCACTGCCATCCTGGATTAGCCAGGACATGTTTTAATATAACTCTGAATGAATTCCTCTGAAAGAAGAATGTCATATTCACATATGATGGCTTGATGGTCAGTAAATCTTGGGCTAATTTTCATTTTTGGTTGAGCTATTATGACAAGTTTAGCTTGTCATAATAGCCTAAACTCTGAAATATGTATAATTGATTATAGAATACAGTGCATACACTTTAAATTAAACTTTTGATGCTTTTTCTGATGATATTCTTCTGGGCAATCAGCTAGTTCACAAATATTAATTTAATTGGGATGATAGGAATTTATGTCATCATCACTAATGTCATATGTCTTTGTTTTGCTTTTGTAATTGTCATGCAATGAAGAAGAGAGGGACCCAAACACCGTAGAACAGTCAGTCACAACATCACAAAAATGTATTGAAAATCAATGAAATAATCAAAATAATTGGTATTACGGAGCAGGTAGAAAACATCCACGCCAAACAGTGATGGAATAGACACTAAAGAGAACAAGATTTTCAGCAGTGATAATCCATGGAACCCACAGGAGAGTGATGAGATAAGGACAATTCCAGCATGAGAGAGAGAGAAAAAAAAGTGAGCCGATGACTGGTGATAGATACTGGTCTGGCACAAATCATTGAAGAAAAAAGAAAAAACAACAAAAACCAAGGCAAAAAACAAAGTCCAAAAAGAATTAAACAACTGTAAAAAAACAAAACAAAAAAAACAATACCTCGAAAAGGGCTTGGACGTATGACAGGAATTGCCCAAAAAGATCTGGCGACAAGACAGAACACAAAAGGAGTTTATTGGGAAAGAAAATATATAATATATACCGCTCATAAAACTATTTGCATGATCAAGTCAACCAGCATGGGAGACTGGGGTTTGTGGCACACTAACTGCACTATAACTAACAAAGGGCAACACAAGGGCAGGGAAAACAATTCACAAGACAAGACTTACACAGGAATACTGACAGTAATGTTTCCACATTATAGCCTATATTCATTATCATGCAAGGTATTGTTTCAGATTTGGTGTGAAAACTGCAATCAGTGGTATAGCACTGGCAGTGCATCATCTGGATATACATGGAAGCTGTTCACATTTGCCCAAAGTGCCAATCCCTGGTTTAATAGTGTAATTTTAGAAATTCACTTAATCTTGTCTGAGTTTAATCTGAGTTACATGTATAGAGCAATTGCTTGCTTACTTATAGTAACATTTATTTAATGTAAATAATATTTACATACAACAGGGATTCTCATATAGGCTAAGTGTAAAAAAGGCCCCCTTGTGGCCGATAAGCATCTGACACTTTACTGTAATGCTCTCTCTCCCTCTTACTAGAAGACGCCTCGCTTCACCTGGACTATTAGCCAATCACAAGTTGACTCAGGATCGCTGCACGCTGGTAGCATTCTGTCCGAGACTTTGCCAGTATAGTTTACACTAACCGCACGGACTTGCAACCCGCCTTGATACAATCTGTATTTGTTGTTCTTTTACTGTCATTGCTAAGGCTAGATTGGTATGTTTTGTCTGTTTAGTGTTGCTAACTGTAAGCTCAGGCTTTCCTGCCCGGTCATACCTCGTGTTGTGATGCTTCTTGCTATCGATGTATAGGTTGCCACTCTGGCATTATTCTTTGGTTACACATTGTAGAATACCAGTTAAGCACCCTCTGCGCATAGTCTGTAAGCCATTGCGGTGATATTCGCCTTCAATCTAGTTAATCAGTTATAGGGCACGCACCTCCCGCATGTACGCTGGTCGTCATGTGACACCTCTCTGAGCGGCCTGGTGTAGTTATTTATGCGACCAGCAGAGTATAGCAAATGGTTCATCATTTCTCATTGTTATAGTTGTAGCTGCTTAGACCTACAGCACAGCCCTTTTCATTCTTTTAATGCCAGTTCTGGCCATGTTAAAATATTATTGTACTTTATTTCTGCTATATTATTAGAATAGGATGCGGTTAATACAAATAGAGGTTTGTTGCATGATAATCATTAATTTGCATTCAATTAATTGTTAGTTTTATTTCTTTATTTGTTTAGATCCACTCCTCACTGTACATATTCAGCCATGCAGTTGTCAATTCAATAAATACTTCCAATGAAGAAATCTTGCGTGATTCTGACCGATCAGCCGCTGTGAGCTCTACCTAACGATCCTCACACTCTCTGAATCAAAGAAGCCAGTCCTCTTCTACAAAAGTGGTCCTTCGAGCCGGAGCCAGAGCCTGCAGCGGAGCAAGATGTCTACCACCTCAGATAAAGAGTCTAGTGCTCGATACAGGAGGCAGCGGTCCCTCCCTAACTACTTGCAAGATTATGACTTGTCTGATATCCCGACCAGATCTCAAACCAAGAAGCCTTCTGAGTCACCGTCCAGAGAGCGGCTAGACGAAGAGGACCACAGTAGATCTGATTCACGCTCTGCAACCCCAGAAGGTCAGCTGCACCACAGCCCAGTGCGATGGTCAGTCACTGATAAAGGGGAATCTTCTGCAGATGAGTGGAGAAGGGAGTGCCGCATACTAGAGCGAGAAAGGGAAGATCTTCTGGCATCAATGAAGGAATTAAAATTACAGAACGAACAACTCAGAGCCAGAGCGGAGCCCAGCAAGTCCCATTCAGAGCCACATACTGTAGCTGCCAGAGATAGACTTTGCCAAGAAGGGCTGGATTATGGAGGTGCTTCAACCCAGTATAAATCAGTCTACTTCCGGGACAGGGAGACACCACCACAACGGTCCTCTGACAGGCGTCATGGCCACAGTAGAGAGACAAAGGCCTACAGGGAATAAACCAGGTATGACTCTCCCTCACCTAAGCGCTCTCCCGAGCCAATACGCACCAAGCACCAGGCCTCGCGACGAAGCGATGAGTCCAGAGAAGGGCGCTACAGTTCTCATTATAATTATGAGCGCTATGCCAGCTACAGAGACTCTTGTTATTCCTCCAGAGAATACAGAGAACCATTATGCCGAGGTGACTACTCTCCTGCACGCCGCTGCAGCTACTCTCCAGACCAGCGTGAGAGACGTAGACCCCCTTCACCTCGGCACGAGCCCAGACGCCGACGCTCAGTGACTCCCCCTGGTGGACAGGAAAGAACATACAGAGGGCCCACTCCTACAATCCTGAACTTCAACCGTCCTAACCCAAGAGACTTTGCGAGACTCCGTATTGCCCTAGACAATCTCCTTCCTAGGGATGCCACTGAACGTTTCAAGTTCCAGATATTAGTGGATCATCTGAAGCTGGAGGAAGCATTGTTGGTGGCAGATTCTTATAGCAATTCTGACTACCCCTTCACTGACACTATGGCAGCTTTAAACCAGCAGTACGGGCAACCACACCAACTCGCCATTCAGCGTATTGCCGAATTGATGGACGGCCCCAATATTCAGAGTGGAGACATTAAGTCATTCAGGTTGTTCACCCTGAACGTCAGATCACTGGTGAGCATGTTGGAGCAGCTCGGTTTGAAGGGGCAAGTTGAGCTGGACTGTGGTTCTCATGTCACCCGTCTACTGGGCAAGCTACCGCACGACCTGAGGTCCAGTTTCAGGTGCTACATCCACCCGCTCCGTATTCCTATGCCCACTCTTTTGGACCTAGCAGATTGGTTGGAATATGAGCTACAGATCCAGGAGGATATAGCACAATATCGCTGGAGAAAGGACACTGGATCTAAGCCCAAAGACCTCAAAAGTAATGTCAAGTTGTCACCTAAGGCCTCAGTCCTCATGCTGGGGGCTGAACCCAAATCGATTAGGGAGCTGACCAAATCCACCCCTCCAACCAGTCTAGATGCAAAGAAGTTCTGCCCATTCTGTGAGAACTACAAGCACACTCTGAACAATTGCGCAAATTTCAAACTGCTCAGCGCCACCCAGAAACGCAACTGGATTCAGGACAACAACCGATGTTGGCGATGCGGCCGAGAACACAGATCAGCTGAATGTGATCTGAAGATGTGCTGTAAAACATGCAACAGCAGACACCTGCTTGCTCTGCACGATGTCAGCGAGAGAAGTTTAGCCAAGACTGACAAAGCTGAGAGAAGGCCTGACCAGGTGAAGTCCAGTGAGAGCAAACCTTTGTCCATACGAAGTGCAGACCAAGTGCTATACATTGGCAAGCCTCCGCAGGGCCATCGTGTGCTTCTCAAGGTCAGTAAAGTTATCCTCCGCCATGGTGACCAAACTCTAGAGACATACGCTGTGCTAGACGACGGCTCCGAGCGCACCCTGCTCCTCCAAACTGCTGTCCAACAACTGGGACTTGAAGGCCAGACCGAGGACTTGCCCCTGCGTACAGTTAGACAGGAGCTGCAGACGCTTAATGGGGCAGCTGTTTCATTTAGCATCTCTCCAGCCTGTTCTCCAGCCATGGTATACAACATCCAAGGAGCCTTTACCGCACCCAAGCTTGGGCTAGGCCAGCACACATATCCCTTCAAAGCACTGCAGAGTATACAGACATTTGAGGAAACTTTCTATCCCTTCATTCAAGGACGTTGTCCCGCTACTGCTCATTGGCTCAGACCACCCTCACTTGGTGACTCCAGTTGAGCCAGTCATCTTTGGTCCCCCTGGGGCACCTGTTGCTGTCCATACCCGTCTCGGATGGACACTGCAAGGTCCGACCAACAATCTAAAGCAGTACCTTATCGAACAACGCTGTCTTTTCACCACCTTTTGGGCACCTCTGGCTGACATCTACCAGCATGTTGAGAGGCTGTGGCAGCTGGACGTCCTCCCATGGCGCAGCGAAAAGGCCAGTACGAGGTCACGGCAGGACAAGGAGGCCCTTGAATGCTTGGATAAACAGACGGTGCCAGTACAGTTTAATGGTGTCCACCGCTATGCTACTCCTCTCCTCCGCGTGAAGAACTTTCCCCAGCTCTGCGCACCAAAGGAGGCAGTACTTCCTCAGCTTCGGAACACGGAAAGGCGGCTGGCGAAGAACCCTGAGATGGCCCAAGTTTACAATGCAGAGATCCAGAGACTTGAACAGGCTGGTTATGTGGCGAAACTACCCCCTGGCACAGATAACACCTCAAGCAGCTGGTACATCCCTCACCACCTTGTCGAGCACAATGGTAAGCACAGAGTGGTTTTTAATTGCTCTTTCCAGTACAGCGCCTCTGACTTGAACAAACTCTTGCTCCCTGGTCCAACCCTTGGTCCACCACTCTTTTCAGTTCTCCTGCGATTCAGAGAACATTGTGTGGCCTTCAGCAGTGACATACGGGGGATGTTTCACCAGGTCAGGCCCCTTCCAGAGGATGAGCCTCTCCTCCGCTTCCTCTGGAGGGAGCTCAAGCGGAGGGAGCTCAAGCGTGATGAACAACCTACAGTCTACCAGTGGAAGGTTCTTCCCTTCGGCACTACATGTAGCCCCTGCTGTGCTACATATGCCCTACAGAAACACGTCACCGACCATACTCAGCCAGCTGATGCAGAGAGAGACTCTGTGTTAAGACATTTCTACATGGATAACTGTCTACAAAGCGTGCCTACAGTTGAAGATGTCAAGCACATCATTGACAAGCTGCAGACTCTCCTTGCCGAGGTAGGCTTTGAGCTACGCCAGTGGGCCAGTACACATCCAGACACCATCCGTCACCTCCCTGCTGAGGCAAGATCGGCTAGTGCTGAAAAGTGGATCACCCAAGGTCACCCAGGCCAAGAAGAATCAGCCCTGGGCCTGCAGTGGGACTGTCGAGAGGACACTCTGTCCTTCAAGTGTCGAGAGGCTGTAGCCACTGAAGAAGTCGTCACTATGCGCTCCATCTATAAAGTGGTGGCAAGCCAATTCGACCCCCCTGGCTTTCTAGTACCTTACACCACCAGGGCCAAAGTTGTCATCCAACACCTTTGGGACAAAAAGCATAACTGGGATGACCCTACTCTGCCAGATCACCTGCTAGCCGCATGGAGAGAGTGGGAGGTCGAGTTACCTCACCTACAAAGCATAGCACTTCCGAGGTGTTACACTGGCCATGAGTTAGACTCTCCCACCTGTGAACGGGAGATCCACGTGTTCCTTGGTGCCTCAGAGCGAGCCTATGGCTCTGTGGCATAGACCCTTTTACAGCACACGTGATCAAATAGTTGCACGCGCATTTTGGCAACGGAAGTGGTGTTGTTCTCCAGTGGTTCTAACTTGTTAGCAACTCCGAAAGTTTATCAAACCGGTTTACCAGCATCAAAATGTCTGGCTGTTGCGTTTTCGGTTGCACTAATCGATATTCCACCAATGGGCTTAAGTTTTATAAGATTCTGACAGGATCATGGCCGTTTCAGAAGAACCGGCGGCACCTGTGGCTGCAGGCGATTAAACGCGCTGATTGGAACGAGGACATAATAAAAAATGCTTGTGTTATGCTGTGAGGACGTAGTTCTCTCGTTGGTTGATTATTATGGCGTTCCAAAGGGTTCTTTAATATGACTTTCGGCAGACGCAGGCGACACGTTCATTGAGACGAGTGCATGTTTCAAAGTCATATTAAAGAACCCTTCGGAACGGCATACACCATTGACTTTCTCTTCACTCATTCCTCTCAATGAACGTGATATTTGCGTCTGTCTTATGCCGTGGTTTTCCCGCGGACTTGGGCTACTTCAACACAGTTGCCGCGGGTTAAAGCGACCCCAATTATATGATATTTAGCCCCGGGAATGCAAATTTTAGTAGGCAACCATGCCAAAAAAACACATATTTAACCCCCCAAATGCGATTTTTACTGGAGATGCCCCCTGAAACGAGATTGGGCTTGTTTTGAGCTAGTTTTGAGTAGCAATTGGGCGGGTTTTGTTGTGAAAACCTGGCAACCCTGGCCGTGACGTCTGCGCCTGTGATTTTATTTGAGTGTGTATATGCGTGTGTGAATTCTTGTTTAATCCCACAAAGATAATATGTGGGGCCTATATATATATATATATATATATATATATATATATATATATATATATATATATATATATATATATATATATATATATATATATATATATATATATATAAATTATTATTATTGGGGTCGTTATTGTAAATAACCCAAGCCTCATACATCGTTGTCTTGTGTCATTGTCTTTGACTAGGGAGAATTTCTGATTTTAACACACAAAACTCAGAGTCTATGTCATGGTATTTGACGTTCTGTACATGCCCACAGACAACGTATTCATAAACATCCAGTGATTTATATATTCATAATATATATATAATATATTTCTCTGTCTGTGTTTCTTAATCTGCTCGCGTAGCTTGACATGCTGCTGATTCTCGCCATAGTTTGTTGCCAAAATGCGCGCGCATACGTTGCTACGTCATCATTGTGTACAAACAGTAAAAGGGTCTATACCTCCGAACCGAGAATCCTCATGGAGTCATCCAAGTAGCTTTCGTCACTGCAAGATCCAGAGTTGCTCCAAAAAGACAGCAGTCAATCCCACGCCTGGAGTTATGCGCTGCTCTGACCGGAGCACAAATGGCTCGGATCCTCAAATCTGACCTCACACTGCCCATCCAGCGGGTGGTGCTCTGGTCGGACTTTACTACCATGCTCCAGTGGCTGCAGTCGGAGTCATGAAGATTCAAAGTGTTCGTTGGCACACGCATGGCAGAGATTCAAGATCTCACAGAGGGCGACACATGGCGGTATGTGGACTCTGCGCAGGACCCTGCCGACGACATAACGCGTGGCAAACCTCTCGACACATTGACATTGGTGGACGACTGCGCCATAGTAACCAGCTGGAACCGGAAACTCACCCGGTTCACCCGGTGGTGCTGGATGTCAAACACCCAGTCACGCAGCTGCTCATCCAAGAGTATGATTATCAGCTGCACCATCCAGGCCCAGAGAGGGTCTTCTCAGAGATGCGCCGCAAGTATTGGCTACCAGGAGGGCGAGAGGCTATCCGCCGCTTTCAGCGCAAGTGCCAAGAGTGTCAGAAATGGCGTGGAAAGCCACAAATCCCTAAAATGGCAGATCTGCCTCCATCTAGAGTCCGACTTTTCAAGCCAGCATTTTACTGAGCAGGAGTAGACTGCTTCGGGCCATACTAGGTGGCGATTGGAAGGAGGAGTGAAAAGCGCTGGGGTATAATCTTTAAATGCATGACCACCAGAGCTGTGCATATCGACCTGTTCTCCAGTTTGAATACAGACTCCTTCCTCATGGCCCTGAGACGGTTCATCGCCTGCAGAGGAAAGCCGTTCGAGCTGATTTCAGACCAGGGGACTAACTTCAGAGGTGGTGATCGAGAACTCGCTGACCTTGCTCCAGACATCAAAGCTCAACTCGCCTCTCAGCAAATCGACTGGAAGTTTAATCCACCTAACGCCCCCCACTCGGCTGCTGGGAGCGCAAGATACGTTCAGTAAAACAAGCCCTGCAAGTAACCCTTGGAGCCCAGCTTGTGACAGATGAGGTGCTGAGAACCCTACTAGTTGAGATTAAAGGGATTCTCAACTCCAAACCATTAGGCTACACATCTGCGGATATCGCCGACCCTGATCCAATAACTCCCAACTCACTGCTCTTTGGGAGGCCAGATGCCTCTCTCCCGCAGGTGGTGTATCCTGACTCCGAGCTGCTGAGCAGTAGGCGTTGGCGCCATAGCCAGCTGTTGGCTGACCACTTCTGGAAACATTTTATCCGTTTCTATCTGCCCAGCCTCCAGGCCCGACAGAAGTGGAATGCTGAAAACCCAGACCTACACATCGGCAAGACGGTCCTCATCATTGACCCGCAGCTCCCTCGCTCATTGTGGCCTGTGGGTACAGTGACCAGCGTCTCCCCCGGCCTCGACGGTAAAGTACGATCTGCTGAAGTGAAGGTGGGAGACCGGGCGTACACCCGCCCTGTGGCTCGACTCATCCAGCTTCCAGAGTTGTCAGACTGACCACTACCGGACGAGTGGGCGCCTTTTCTTCTTCTGCAGATTCCCTTCAGTAATCTGGGGGCGGCTGTAAAAAAAGGCCCCCTTGTGGCCGATAAGCATCTGACACTTTACTGTAACTCTCTCTCTCCCTCTTACTAGAAGACGCCTCGCTTCACCTGGACTATTAGCCAATCACATGTTGACTCAGGATCGCTGCATGCTGGTAGCATTCTGTCCGAGACTTTGCCAGTAGTTTACACTAACCGCACGGACTTGCAACCCGCCTTGATACAACTGCTTTATTCTGTGTGCGTCTTTACAAGTAAGAATCTGTATTTGTTGTTATTTTACTGTCATTGCTAAGGCTAGATTGGTATGTTTTGTCTGTTTAGTGTTGCTAACTGTAAACTCAGGCTTTCCTGCCCGGTTATACCTCGTGTCGTGATGCTTCTTTCTATCGATGTATAGGTTGAGACCTTAGACCTTCAGCACAGCCCTTTTCATTCTTTTAATGCCAGTTTTGGCCATGTTAAAATATTATTGTACTTTATTTCTGCTATATTATTAGAATAGGATGTGGTTAATACAAATAGAGGTTTGTTGCATGATAATCATTAATTTGCATTCAATTAATTGTTTGTTTTATTTCTTTATTTGTTCAGAACCACTCCTCACTGTACATATTCAGCCATGCAGTTGTCAATTAAATAAATACTTCCAATTAAGAAATCTTGTGTGATTCTGACCGATCACCCGCTGTGAGCTCTACCTACCGATCCTCACACTCTCTGAATCAAAGAAGCCAGTCCTCTTCTACACTAAGACAGGTTACATGCAGTTTACAAATAATTTTGTCTGTGTGAAAAAAAGTTATGGAAATGTAGAAATTAAAGTTAAAACTCCAATCTCCTCCCAAAGATCCAGAAAAAGTCAGTTGGTGCCTAAGTGACTTCCCTCAGAGAAGCTGTCAATCATGGTGTCACACCTCCGCTTTTATAGAGTGGTGCAGGTATGACCTCGCTTTGTCGGACCCCGAACCACACCACGGTTCCCTCGACCTCAATGTCACCATCACTAAACTTCTGACAACTCTTTCAGTTTTTATCTAAAAACATTTTCCCAGAACATTTGAGTTAGAATAGTTTATAAGAGCAGAATTATAAGCAAATTGAGGCTGTATAAGCGACTGAGTTACCTGTTTGACGTGATGACAATTATGATGTCTACAACAGCCTCTGTAGTCCCATTTAACCACTTGTCTTTTTAAAGACATGTAACAGCTTAAAAAAAAAACACGAGTGGTGTAATGATGTATTTTATGTTGTAGAATAAAAAGTGTCTTGACCTTGTGTTCACCTTCACCACAGACCTTATTTCAGCCATTTAACCAAAATCCCATTTAAAAACCCCATTGACTTCAGGACGATGGAACTGGAAGTGCTAAAATGCTGACTTGTTACTGTATTTTGGCCTACAAAGTGATGTCATACCTGCACCACTCTATAACATCCTAAAACTAATTAAAACCAAACTTTTTTATAAAATAAATAAAAACACATCAGCGTGATAAAAACAACATAAAATGACAGAACCCATCTATGGAAAAAAAATATTTGAAGTGTAATTTGATTGTTTAGTTTGTCTCACGTCCCATTAGATTACATGGAGAGGGCAGGTTTTTTTTTTTTAACCTATACTGCATCCATCCACCTGGGTGTAGCAGTATTGGCATCTGGCAGGATGTCCAAATCTTGAACTCATCATCAATATCTCTGACTCTGCTAATCAGATCATACTAAACAAAGGTTCTTTATGTTGACTGGCTATCTAAAGTTAATGAACAACGCAAGAGATTGAATAGTTTGACTTCATAGCCTCAAGGCAGTCTTGTGACTCCTCAAACACACACACTTACAGGCAACAGGCACACAATACATAGACACGGGACTGTTTTGCGTGACTTCAGTGCACACACACACGCAGTTGAACACGTTGGAGTTTCGAACACGCACACACACACCCATTCAGCCATGAATGGACTTTTTCACCAAACGGCCTCAATAACGTTTAAATATATATATATATTTTGTTGTGGTAATGTCTTCATACGATGGATTAGAATAGCTAGGATGTTTACTGTATGTAAAATTAATTTTCTATGCCAGTAACTGTAAAAATTCCTGTATCTCTGTATTCTCAAATCGCAGAACGATAGTGTTTGGTACCTTCTCGATCGCAGAAACCCGACTGTACCGAATCTCGTTCACAAATTACCACAAGATGCAGTATTACAAAAATACCAGCTTTCCAGCCGAGACAGCTAAGAAAGAGTTTTAAAACGATCACCCCTTTTGATTAGCCAAGAGGAGGGGGGTCCCAGCAAAGGACAAAGGACAATGAAAAACTCCCTTGGTCTCTCGTGCGCGATTGGATCACTCCAGGATAAGGGCGTTAGCCAGGACGTCCATAAGAACGGGGACTGACCGTTAACTTGTCACGATCCCACACAAGACAAAGATAGAAGATCCAAATGCAGTACGTATGATATTTATTGAGGGTAAATCCAAACTCAGTGGTCAGTCCAGGCATAGGTCGATATCCAACAAATCAATCAAACATAAACAGGAACAAAACAACGGCAAGAACAGAACTCGGAAGTGGGGTGATACAAACAAGGACTCCGTGACATACTAAAACAGACAGGGTATATATACACACACAGATCTAACAAGGTGATGGGAAACAGCTGAGTGCAATGAACTGATGAGTGACAGACAGAATGCTGGGAATTGAAATCAAAATGTGAAAGACACCGTGAGAACGAGGACCTCTAGTGACAACCCAGGGAAACACAACCAGACACTGTGACAGTACCCCCTCCCTACGGAGCGGCTACCAGACGCTCCAAGACGTAACTACACACAACACAAAGGGTTCAGGAGGGAGGTGGAAAGGTGGAGGATCAGGGGGAGGGATGGTGGGCCAGGTTCATGGCGAGGAACCAGGACAGGGGGTAATGGCTTAACTGGCGGCCAGGATGGAGATGACAGTTCATCTGGCGGCCAGGGCGGAGACGACCCTTCAGGCGGCCAGGACGGAGACGACCCTTCAGGCGGCCAGGGCGGAGACGACCCTTCAGGCGGCCAGGGCGGGACGGGAGGGACAGACCAGGGTGGGACGGGAGGGACAGACCAGGGCGGGACAGACCAGGGCGGGACGGGAGGGGCAGACCAGGGCGGGAACGGGGAAAGAGACCAGGGCGGGAACGGGGAAAGAGACCAGGAAGGGAAGGGGGAAACAGACCAGGAAGGGAAGGGGGAAACAGACCAGGAAGAGAAGGGGGAAACAGACCAGGAAGAGAAGGGGGAAACAGACCAGGAAGAGAAGGGGGAAACAGACCAGGAAGGGAACGGGGAAACAAAAAGTTCAGGCAGCCAGGGCGGTCCGCGGAGTTCAGGCGGCCAGGGCGGCCCGCGGAGTTCAGGCGGCCAGGGCGGCCCGCGGAGTTCAGGCGGCCAGGGCGGCCCGCGGAGTTCAGGCGGCCAGGGCGGCCCGCAGAGATCAGGCAGCCACGGCACTGGAACCGACACCGGCTCAGGCACTGGAACAGACACCACCGGCTCAGGCCCTGGAACAGACACCACCGGCTCAGGCTCAGGAACAGGCACCACCGGCTCAGGCACTGGAACAGACACCACCGGCTCAGGCACTGGAACAGACACCACCGGCTCAGGCACTGGAACAGACACCACCGGCTCAGGCTCAGGAACAGGCACCACCGGCTCAGGCACTGGAACAGACACCACCGGCTCAGGCACTGGAACAGACACCACCGGCTCAGGCACTGGAACAGACACCACCGGCTCAGGCACTGGAACAGACACCACCGGCTCAGGCTCAGGAACAGGCCCCACCGGCTCGGGCACTGGAACTGGCACCACCGGCTCAGGCACTGGAACTGGCACCACCGGCTCGGGCACTGGAACTGGCACCACCGGTTCGGGAACAGACACCACCGGCCCAGGAACAGACACCACCGGTCCAAGTGTGTGCGTGGCCCACACACACCACATGGCTGTGGCCATAATGGCCAGTGTCGCGGTCACTGAGGCCTCAGGAACAGATGCCTCCGGCTCAGGAACAGACATCACCGGCTCAGAAACAGACACAAGCACAGGCACAGACTCAGGAACAGACACTGGCACAGACTCAGGAACAGACACTGGCTCCGGCTCAGGAACAGACACTGGCTCCGGCTCAGGAACAGACAACACTGAAGGTTTGAAGGGTGTCTCCAGGATCCGAGCTAAATGCTCTAAATAACCAAGCAGTGCCCCCCCCCCGGCCATGAGAATGGGCATCTCCCGATCTGTCTCCGACTGGGCAGACGTGGCTTGAACCATCTCTGACTGGGCAGACGGGACTTGAACAGTCTCTCTCTCGGCAGACGTGACGTGAGCAGTCTCTGACTGGGCAGACGGGACATGAACAGTCTCTGTCTCGGCAGACGTGACGTGAGCAGTCTCTGACTGGGCAGACGGGACTTGAACAGTCTCTGAATTGGCAGACGTGTTCCTCCTCCCTCTTCTCCGTCCGTAACGGCGAGATGGTGGTTCCGGTCCGTCTTTCACGAGCCCCGGGTCGAATGGGGGCCATGGTGGAAAGTGGTGTTGGACTTCCTCTCAACCACCAACCCCTCTGCGACCTCCCCAAGTCCCACGAAAAATGACTAGGCGTGTTCCTTCAAACATATCTCTCCTCTCCCGTTCGGTGGCTGGGGAGGAGAAGTTGGAATACATACCGCTGGATCTAGGGTTGACGGAGTCCTTCTGTCACTATCCCACACAAGACAAAGATAGAAGATCCAAATGCAGTACGTATGATATTTATTGAGGGTAAATCCAAACTCAGTGGTCAGTCCAGGCATAGGTCGATATCCAACAAATCAATCAAACATAAACAGGAACAAAACAACGGCAAGAACAGAACTCGGAAGTGGGGTGATACAAACAAGGACTCCGTGACACATACTAAAACAGACAGGGTATATATACACACACAGATCTAACAAGGTGATGGGAAACAGCTGAGTGCAATGAACTGATGAGTGACAGACAGAATGCGGGGAATTGAAGTCAAAATGTGAAAGACACCGTGAGAACGAGGACCTCTAGTGACAACCCAGGGAAACACAACACTGTGACATAACTCTTTGCATTTTTGCCATTGAGAGAAGAGGCCCTAGGCATTCCGCCACCACGACCCTTTTCTCCCCGCCACGGAGAAAAGACCAGCAGCCTTCCTAAGCTTCAGAGAAATCCTCCTGGAACCCGAAGATCCGTACCGAACTACCCTGACGACTCGAGCACAGACACTTACACACGAAAGTAAGCCATATTAATGCAAGTATTTTTACTTCACAATCAAACTGCGTGTAAAGGTTGTCTGAATTATTCCTGGAGTGTTAACTTCTTGAGGTTCTCTTTCTCTCTCTCTCTCTCTCTCTCTCTCTCTCTCTCTCTCTCTCTCTCTCTCTCTCTCTCTCTCTCTCTCTCTCTCTCTCTCTCTCTCTCTCTCTCTCTTTCTTGTTAACTCTATCTTTCCATCATTCTCTTCCCCTTTATATAATTTCGTTAAGATTGATTTTTCGTTGTTGGTACCATATTGTTTTGTTTTCTCCTACATGTATATGCATATTTACCCTGTGTGAATCGTAGCTTTGTATACTTTAGTTGTTTTATTAAAACCCAATAATTTCATTTGAACTGAATCTGTATTGTTTTGCTCACAAGCTCGAAGTCAATGAGATGTAAGATCTTAGCTACCAACTAAGCTTGGTTTTCTTGTTACTATTTCAGTAATACAAATTGTGCAAACATAGGAAATATTATTTGTCCTGATCAAGCAGATTAATGTTTCTTAAAGTTTGCAAAATTGACAATTGATGAAGAAATCAATTTAGATAAGGGTTACTTTTACATGATTAAAGGTTCCGTTATAAATTAAAATTGACCTGTACAACAAGCAAGTCATATTCATATACTCAGGAATATTTACACCATTTGAATTAATTATTCCCCGAAACTCATTGTTGCTACATGGGGACGATCAAAACATTTTGGGTTAACAACCTTTGAGTTACAAGTGCGACAATTAGGCCACAACTCCCTGTCAACTAAAATTAGAATGGAATGTTCCTCTAACGTTCACATAAACCAAGAAAAAAACACACATTCTTAATACATTACAATAACGTTTTCATAACTCAATGGGAATGTTAGCATCAAATTCAATAACATATTTTTAGCTGGGATGAAGTCAGTGTATTATTCCTGATTTCCTGTATATTTTATATACAACATGCATTCATTGTTCCTTATGCATGTGTGCTGTGACTTCATGTTATCTTCAATTCTCTTTAATGATCAAACAACTAGTAACGTTTAAAAAATGTTAGATGAACATCCAACTAAACCATTCCAAAAATGGTTCCTACGCCCACTGGATGGGAACGTAATCAGCGACAGGAAATATAATATATAAAACTGACATTTGGATATTTGACTTAACAGTGACAAAATGTTTACTGCACACATAGACATACTGAGGCATACTGAGTGTCAGGATCCCAAAATGTACCCATTCCTCCTGCTGAAGCTTCACGTCTTATTGCCCGGTTCCACTTTTTTTTCCTTAAATGCTCGTTTTTAAAGAGGCCACTTCACGCAATGCAAAGTCAATGGAGAGCGTTGGATTGAGCCAGAATGAGCCAGTTGTCTAGACAATTTTTGTACACGGATGCCCTGGAGCCTCAAGAGGGCCAGAGCTGTATCCATGCACTTGAAGAACGTCCGTGGAGTCAAAACTTTGCAACTACATGTCAACTAACTCTCATTAGAGTAGCCTATTAGTAGACTGTCTGCTCAATATTTGTTAACTCTTTATTGTGATGGTCCCCCAACAGATGTTTTTTTTTTATATAAAGTACTGAGCTCATTTAAATCCATTACACTACAACACTATGGCCTAATGGTATCACTCCAACTGTAAATTACTCATAATGTTATTTCTCATTTTGCACAATGCTTGTTTTTCATATTATTAATCTGATATTTTTATATACAGTACTGAACCAATTTAAATGCATTCATTTACAACACCGTTTTACCTAAAGTTATCAATCCAACTGTAAATTACTCATCATATATTATTATTCATCATGTAGCACAAGGCTTGTTTTTTCACCTGCTTCACTTATATTATTATCTCAGAGCCAAGTGTTGCCACTGCTGCTGAAATTTCCCAGTTTATAGTGTCTTGCTCAGGGATAGTGAGCTGTCTTAACCCACATGATCAGTACTAATTAAATGGTTAAAGGGTATCCTTCTTAGTGATTAACAGCTTTTACATGTCATCCAACACATACCACAGTAGAATCACAGCATTTTACCACAGGGCAATCATTATATAATTTCAGTAATCTACTAATTTATTTATAGTATGTACAGGTGGAATTCATAGTCATAAGAGATTATTTTAATAAAGGCTAATGGATATAGCTGTGGTGAAGAGAATGCAAAACGTGTGAAGGATGTGAGTATTTAATCAAAACCACACAGTGAGACCCATACAGAAGCCCTCACATGAACCATGATAAAACAGTGAGGAAAAAGGTGCAAATTAAGAAAAAGGGTTTAAAATGACAACCATTTACTAAGAAATGAGAAGAAGATAGTTGGAGACACAGTTAAAAGTTTGTATTTTCTCATGCACTTTCACCAAAGGGCCAAGATGGAAGGTTAAGAATCAAGTTTCAGGCTGAGGGGCATCTTCCGCTGGTTTTCCTGGGTTAGAAGTAATCTTTAAAGCCATATCCTGTTCTTTTGCCACATCTTGTGTTCTGGTGAGACAAACAAACAACAAAAATGATTTGGCTGAACTGAATAAACTGAGAGTATACCTCTAGTTTCACAGACAAGGCTTACTGTAAACCTAGTCCCAGACTAAAATGCATGTTTGAGTTGTTTTTTGAAAGCAATTTGCACTGACATATCTTAAAATAGATCAGTTCCATTGTTTTGTCTCAAGATGGGGTTGGGAGGGGGTCAATCAAACCGTCTCCATTGACTTTGTATTGCGTGAAGCGGCCTCCTTGTCATTTTTGACTTATAACAAAAAACAGAACAATGTAAGCTGATGTGACAAGGAGTACAGCAAACAAGCTAAACAAAACCCAGAACGAAAAACCCAGAAGTTTTTATAAGCTGTTGACCCAAAAAACAAGCGTCTAAGGACAAAAAAGTGGATACAGGCAATTGAGACATGCTATAAAAAACACACAAAACATTTTTTTTGTCTAAACATAAGATTTATGTATTTGAATTGCATATAATTTTCCCATGCATTTGGATTACATAATTTTAACATAAACAAATGAATAAACTTAATGTGATTCATATATGTAAGTCATACATAAATGTAACAGGTAAGATTTATGTAATTGTATTGATAAACTGAATGTGATTTATATATGCCAGTTTTATGTAAATGAAACAGTTAAGATTTATGTAAAAGTGCACAGAAAAACGCCCATGTTAAATTAACTCTTCCTAGTGTTCATGTGTGTGCTCACTACTGGGTTAAAGTACAATTGAAGCGGTGTTAAAGTTAATGAGATAATTGAGTGATGATTGAGCGTTAATGATGAACACCTGATAATAATGAGCAGAATCACTGAAGGAAAGAAAAACACAGGAACTACAACTGACTTCAGCCACAGCCTTAGATAAAACCAACTGAAGATAAAAGAAGACATTAAATCTGAAGATCTCAGCAGATGAGGATTAAACACTACACAAACAGCATTACCAGCTTCACACATTACTAACCAGACTGACTTTATTTCTGTTTTAATGAAAATAATGCTTCATGCTGCAGTGCATGTTGTGGACCACCAATCAAAACCCCCCATGTGTCCCAGCATGCATTGCGGCATGAATAAATTATGCATCTGTATTGTGACAAATTTTCTTTGATACTTACTAATTGCTTTTACTTTTGCTGTTTTTGTTGTGACATTTTAGTTGCTTGTTTTATGTTCAAAGTTGATCTGTTTATCTGAAGTTTTTTTGATTGCCACCATTGTAGAGATTCATACGCTGATTCACAAGGTCTCTGTGTGTCTAAGTAATGCTGTAGATTAAAACCTTTTGTGCACTATTTTTTTTAAATCTGCATATCATTCGATTAACACAGCCATCCTGGATCTTGCGCTGTAGAATCACATGGCTATTATTATGAATACTACAACATTTATAACACATTACCTCTATAACCAGAGAATTAACCTCAGGCAACTACAAATAGCCAACATCACCTGATAATATTTTCTCTTGGATTCCCTTAAAACAACAAATGTGCTTTATAAACACAGTTAAAGAAGCTAGAGAAAAACTAAAGTTAAAGAGTTAAGGGTCAAGAGCCCAACTAAAGCAGACACTGATCTCCATGCATGGTGACTTCCAACGAAACTATTATTTTCATTAAAACAGAAATAAAGTCAGTCTGGTTAGTAATGCGTGAAGCTGGTAATGCTGTTTGTGGAGTTGTTTAATCCTCATCTACTGAGATCTTCAGAGATTTAATGTCTTCTTTTATCTTCAGTTGATTTCACCTAAGGCTGTGGCTTAAGCCGGGTGCACACTGTGCGATTTTGGCCAAGATTTGGCCGTCTGAGACAAATTTTGAAATCCTAAAAGATTTCTCTGATCCTAGGCTAAAATCTGAAGTCTTTGATCCTTAGTTTGACATGTGCACCGCCAACAGATTAATGACCGTTGCGATCAAATTTTACCTCGGAGAAAATTCTGGCAGTGTCAGAAAATTTGAGGCGCAATCCTGCAGTGTGACTTCTCCTAGGACGCCCGTCAAATCAAGAACCAATAGGAGCGCAGAACCTGATGACGCATTTTGTGCGACAACATCAAATCACAACAGGGAACATGTCGAAAAGAGTCAGGTGAATGAAAAATTCCACCGCTTGTTTTTGTTGTTTGCTGAACGCTACCATTGTGTCTATGAATGCGGCTCACCGTTACTGTTACGTCCGCAATGTATGTTGGTTGTTGTTTTCTCTTTTTCTTTTTCTATTCTCAGCTATCCTTCATTCTTAGGTTCATGATTGGTTGTTTTGAACATCAATCATCATTTGTTCCTGAGTGACATCCCTCCCAAAGAACCAATCGGAGCTCTCCTTCCTTGTATAAAGACCCGTAAGTGATCAGAGGAAGAGGGGGCGTGGTTTTCTCTTGATTGCTTTGTTTTCTTGTTGTTTGTTTCTAGCCTCCCCGATTGATGTTTGATTGGTTATACTTTGTTTTGAAAGTTTCTTTTTCTGATCATAACCTTAATTTTTGTACCGTTGATTTGTTTGAAACTTGATTGCTATTTTCTCGGACTCAGAGCGATGGGATAGAAGCATGTCACGTGACTTACATAATACAACACGTTAGGTTCTGTAATTGTCTATACACATCAGGTAAGAAGCGGATGCTACTCCATGTATTTATGTTTGTTAGTTAGTGTAGCTTAGTTGTGTAGTGTTTACTTTTGTCTTTATTTCTTAGTTAGTTGATAACTTTAAATGAGTTAGTGGATGTTTTGTTTTGTTGGTTTCTTTGCTTTAGCACCGCTCATTGTCCCTTGCTTATGTGTTCCGTGTTTTTGTTTCACTATTTGTGGGTATATATTCTGTAAATATTCCTTTCTTTAATTATCATTACTTTGTAAATCAATCGGGTGTTCACTTATGATTTTGAATTACTAAAAGACTTAAGTTCAAATCTGTCTCTGCCTGATTCATGCTATCACGTAATTCATCAGTAACTGAACCCGTTCATTTATTTTAATTTTATTTTTACATGTTACTGACCCTGTTACTCCTAGACATTTATTTATTTTTAATAGGGAGACGTAACAGTTACCGAAAGTCTCACGGATTGATGACGTAAAACTCAGTCCGTAGGAGTCTCTTGCTTGTGTCCGTTTTTCGCGTCTGACTGTCGTACAGTCTGACATAATGACAACTGAGATCCTACAGTGTGACATGTATTACACTGGGGATGTTCGTACAGTATGACAAGCAACATTCGCAGATGATTTTGAAAAACCGCACAGTGTGCAGGACCCTTAAGTCAGTTGTAGTTCTTGTGTTTCTCTTTCCTTAAGTAATTCTGCTCATTATCATCAGGTGTCCATCATTAATGCTCCATCATCACTCAATTATCTCATTATTTTTAACACTGCTTCAATGGTATTTTAACCCAGTAGTGAGCACAAACATGAACACTAGGAAGTGTTCATTTATAATGGGTGTTTTTCTGTGTACTATTACATATATCTCACCCGTTTCATTCACATATAACTGGCATGTATGAATCACATTCAGTTTATCAATACAATTACATAAATCTTACCTGTTACATTTATGTAAGACTTACATATATGAATCACATTAAGTTTATTAATTTGTTTATGTTAAAATTATGTAATCCAAATGCATGGAAAATGTATATGCAGTTCAAATACATAAATCTTATGTTTTTTTTTGAGTGTACACTGAGAACTACGCCCACTGGATGGGAACGTAATCAGCGACAGGAAATATAATATATAAAACTGACATTTGGATATTTGACTTAACAGTGACAAAATGTTTACTGCACACATAGGCATAAATGTACCCATTCTTCCTGCTGAAGCTTCACGTCTTATTGCCTGTCTCCACTTTTGTCTCCTTAAATGCTTGTTTTTTTTTTGGTCGACAGCTTATAAAAACTTATTTCTGTCTTTTTTAGCTTGTTTGCTGTACACCTTGTCACATATCAGCTTTTAGACATTGTTCTGTTTTTTTGTTAAAAGTCTGAAATTACAAGGAGGCCGCTTCACGCAATGCAAAGTCAATGGAGAGCATTGGATTAAATAATGAAAATAATGAATAAAAAAATGTATGGCTTAAGTCATTTAACCTTGTGTGATTGATTTTAGAGATTACTGAGGTTAAGGGTTATAGGTTAGAGGTCATAAATCAAAGGTTATTCAAAAAGTTGACCTGGGCTGAGGAGCAGGTCGGATACTTGGCAGGACATCCCAGCTCGACGTTAAGCTGTCATGTTATGAGGAGAAAAAATCATATCACGATCATAATCCAAAGTAATCACAGACAAATGTGATCAAAGAATGTTAATGCTAAAGACGAAAACAAACATACAAGACAAACTACGTTCTAATAATTCTAAGCTCTGTCTTCAAATGAAATCCGATCCAAAACAAAAGGAACTGGATTAAATATTTTAATGCTTCCGATGCAAACTCTGATTTCTGACTTGTGATGCAACCTAAATCATAATCACATTATGTTTTTCATTGGCCAAAGGAGAACTGGTCACCACTGACTGAACCTGGTTTCTTCCAAGGTTTTTTTCTCCATTTTGTCACCTGATGGAGTTTGGGTTCCTTGCCACTCATCACCTCTGGCTTGCTTAGTTGGGGACACTTACTATTCAACAATATTATTGATTTGACTGCACTGACACTATTGGATGAGAACTTAACAGAGCTGGATGACAACATCACGTTTTTCTGCAGAACTGCTTTATAGACGAAATTTAATACTTGATGATTTTTACAACGGAACTGAATCAACACTGAACTGGCTTCAGCTGAACAATGCCTCTATTTTCTTTTAGAGCTTCTGTACAGCTGAAATGAACTGTTTGCATCATTGAATCATTTTCCTGTTATTGCAATAAAGCTGCTTTGAAGCAATTTGTATTGTATAAAGTGCTATATAAATAAAGGCGACTTGACTTCACGACAGAAGCCATATGTTTGAGTGCGTGTTTGCGGTTGAATGTGTGATTTGTCTGCGGCGGTGCCAAGGGTGGAAGAAATGTTTGCGGGCTATTTCTACCCCTCAAGCGTATTGTTTAATGAATCCTTCGCCATATCCAGCAGCAAAAGGCCAGCGTGGCAGCCCATGTCTTTTTCAACAAAGAAATGCAGTTTCTCTTGGCGAAAAGGGCATATCCTTCCCAGAGAGAGATTCAGGGTTCTACAGTCGGTTCTTTATTGTGCACAAAAAGGACAGGGAATTGTGTCCGATTTTTTATCTGAAGGGCCTGAACAGGACTCTTCAGAAAAAAAAGATGCTGAACCTCAAGTTAATCCTGTCTCAAATCCAATTTGAGGACTGGTTTGTGACAATGGATCTGAAGGATGCTTACTTTCACATCGAGAAAACTGGGGGGTTTTTTTAGTAGTGGGCCCTTGGGTAAAGCAGTTGACAAACACTTATTTTAGTTTGAAAATGCCCACTGATTTAAAAACACATTGGTTCTGCATGTGCACGTCTCAGCAGGGCCATAGGTGGGTTATTCGGGGCCCCGGTGGAGGTTGTTTCTGTGGGCCCCTTGAAATCGCGTTCCAGGGGTAGGGTGGGGTTTCCACTCGAATTAAACCCTACTTAAAAAATATAGGTGCATCCTATACAAAAGTCTTGTTTGTTAAGCCACCTGACATATTCACAAACTTCTCTAGCACAATTTCAAGCAACGGTGCAACTATGTCTACTATTTCTTTGTTTTGCATGCTTGTTTTTTGTGTTTGATCTGACTGACTGTAGATTAATTTAAAAAGTGATTAAAGTTTTTGAATAAACAATACATTTTTCAACATACTTAAAAGGTGCATTTGCTTTAGTAATATTTATTAGTAATTTCCTTATTATAGTTCCAACAACATTTAGTTGAAGTGACAGCCCAAATTCTCCCAATAGTGTGCACTCTAGTGAGTTGCCAAAACCGATTGTTGGTGAGTGTGATGGCATTGGCTTTATGGCTTGTTCGAAACATAGATCAAGCATAGCGGTCTGACGTGCCAACTTCTGGTTAAACCATTGGTATGTTGGGGTAGGCAAATGGGGGTCAAGGTTTAGCTTCGGCAGTTATGGTGTTTTCAAGTCATGTCAGAAAGAATGTATTTATGAGTTAAAATGCACATGAATCTCAGCACAACTCGTGATTATATGTTTTGGTTACTTTGGACTTTCTTAAGACTTTCCGTGTTAGGTGCGTGACAGTGAAATAACATGTCAGAGCCAATGGATGCAGAGTCTGCCCTAGTGAAAAAAAACTATGCAAAATGTATTTAAAACAAATACATTAATGATAATATCAATGATAATATCGACAAATATCAATGATAATATCGTGGTCAATAAAACTAAATAAATGTGATTATTATAACATGACAATGTATACAATAGTAACGAACGGCTCAAAAGTCTGACAATTTCTGTTGAGGCGTTGCCATAACGCGTTGCTATGGGTTGCGTGCGTTTTGATTGACTGATGATTGTCCACTGTTCGGAAACAGCTCTCGAGTAAATTATGGTTCTTTCAGAGAGTGTGGCCTCACGGGAAAAAGATAAAAAAAGTTTTTTTTTTCATCCATAATCACAGCTAGTGGGCCCTATCTTGCACCCAGCGCAATTGACTTTGTACACCGACGCATGTGTCATTCCTATTTTGCACCCGCGCAAAGCGCGCTTTTCCCTCCACAGAAGCACGTCGCTAAACTAGTGAATGAACTTGCGCTCCCTGGGCGGTTCAGCGCAAAAAAGGAGGCGTGTTCCGGCGCAAACAATCCCTGGTGCTATTTTGCTGTTCCATTAAACAATTGCGCCACTGACCAGAAAAAACTTAGTCTAAAGTCAGTGGCGCGTTGCGCGTTGTTCATTATGCTATTTTAAGGGCGCATGCTTGACCATAGCGTGCACAACGCGCATACACTTTGCTCATGTAATCTACACAGATGCAACAGTTATTTTTGCAAATCATAAATTGTTACACTAAAAAAATATTAACACATGAGATGACGGAAATCATTGTGGTGTGCCACGAAGATGTGAAAACATAGGCATAAATCTAGCTTACAAATTATTCAGGCTAATTATTTATTTAACCGACGCTATTTTGGGTGGGTTTCTCCCATCCCCATACAACACAACTTCTCTGTCTTTCACTGCTCTTACAAGAACATCAGTCTCCTCGGCTGTGAACCGCTCCTGGCGTGCGCCTGGTAAATACGCCATAATAATAGCAATCCATAATGGAACTTGCGCACCTGCTTTTAAAGGGAATGTTGAATGACGCTCTGATTGGTTTATTCACGTTACGCCCAAACCACACCTATGAATAATGAAGCTACTTCAGACCAACCCATTTTAGATTTGCGCCGGGCGCAAGAGCCATTTATCCCGCCGGGAAAATAGCAACAGCGCCGAGACCCGCCCATAAAGTTACTTGCGCTTTGCGCTTTGACACTTGCGTTTCAGATCGTTAAAATAGGGCCCAATGTGTTGATTTAATTATACATCTATATATTATATGGTTTAAAGTATTACACAATTCACCAATGCCCGTTTGTCATTTATATACACCAACCAATCGTGATCTGGCAAAGCAAGTTAAAATTCCATTGGGCGATGCGAAGTGGAGCGGTAATTTTCTGTTCTTATTCATCATAAATCGGTTGAAAATTACAGGGACAGACAAACTAATGTTTGTGGAACGATTTCCTGCGGTTTGTCTCATTTTATTAATTGCATCACTGACAAAATGGATTTTAACTGACAACAAACAAATCCCTGCACAAAACCATGCAGCAGCAAAAGTCGCATTAATGGTAAGTGTTAAATTCACTTGTATTTATGTATATTGATACACCGTTTACTATTTCATGAAACTATCAAAGTTAACAAAACCCAAGTGCCACCTACAGGCCTATTATGTGAAGTGTAGGCTGGCGAAATGGTTATGCGAAAGGACTTTATTATATTACCATTTTGAATATTATGCAGCATTATGAAAGAAGTTTCTTATGTTCATCAGGCCTGCATTTATTTGATAAAAAACAGCAATATTGTGAAATATTATTAAAATAATGTTTTTCTATTTTAAAATAATTTAAAATATAATTTATTCCTGTGATCACAGCTGGATTTTCAGCATCATTACTCCACTCTTCAGTGTCACATGATCATTCAGAAATCATTCTAATATGAGGATTAAATGTCAATGATGGAAACTGTGATACTCTTTTCAAGATTCTTTGATTAATAAAAAGGTAAAAAGAACAATGTAATAATATTTCACAATATTAGGCTACTGTTTTTTTTTGTGTATTTTTGATTAAATAAAAGCAGGTGTGATGAGCATAAGGATATATATATATATATATATATATATATATATATATATATATATATATATATATATATATATATATATATATATATATATATATATATATATATATATATATATATATATATATATACAGGTCCTTCTCAATAAATTAGCATATTGTGATAAAGTTAATTATTTTCCATAATGTAATGATAAAAATGAAACTTTCATATATTTTAGATTCATTGCACACCAACTGAAATATTTCAGGTCTTTTATTGTTTTAATACTGATGATTTTGGCATACAGCTCATGAAAACTACTTAGGCTTACAATGCTTTTGGGAAATGCAGCCCAGGTGTGTTTAATTAGGGCTGGATATAAACTAGGCTGAAAAGATTGGACACCCCTACCATAGCACTTCATTTACAAATGTTAATTGTAGAAACCGTAAAAGATAATGAAGCATTAATAGATTTTAGATAAATAGATTAAAGGGATATTTTACCCAAAACTGAAAATGTTGTCATCATTTACTCACCCTCAAGTGTTCCAAATCTGTATGAGTTTCTTTCTTCTGTTGAACACAAAATAAGATATTTTATAGAATGTTGGTAATCAAACAGTTGATAGTAGCCATTGACTTCCAAAGTATTTTTTTTTCCTTTGGAAGTCAATGGCTTATGGAAGTCAATGGTTACCGTCAACGGTTTGATTACCAACATTCTTTAAAATATCTTCTTTTGTGTTCAACTTAAGAAAGAAACTCATACAGGTTTGGAATAACTTAAGGGTGAGTAAATTTAAATTTTTGGGTGAACTATCCCTTTAAATAAAAATAATTCAACTTTGATGTGTTTTATGTGTATGTATATATATATATATATATATATATATATATATATATATATATATATATATATATATATATATATATATATATATATATATATATATATATATATATATATATATAAAAAATGTGTTTAACATATTAATATTCCTGAATGTGATTGTACACTAAATTGCCAAAAGTATTGGGACACCCCCCCAAATAATTGAATTCAGATGTTCCAATCACGTCCATGGCCACAGGTGTATAAAATCAAGCACTTAGGCATGCAGACTGATTCTACAAACATTTGTGAAAGAATTGGTCACTCTCAGGAGCTCAGTGAATTCAAGCGTGGTACTGTGATAGGTTGCCACCTGTACAATAAGTCTATTCGTGAAATTTTCTCACTAGTAAATATTGCATGGTCAACTATTAGTGGTATTATAACAAAGTGGAAGCAATTGGGAACAATAGCAACTCAGCCACGAAGTGGTAGGCCATGTAAAATCACAGAGCGGGGCCAGCGCATGCTGAAGCGCACAGTGCACAGAAGTTGGCAACTTTCTGCAGAGTCAATAGCTACAGACCTCCAAACTTTGTGTGGCCTTCAGATGAGCTCAATAACAGTGCGTAGAGAGCTTCATGGAATGGGATTCCGAGCAGCTACAGCCAAGCCTTACATCAGCAAGTGCAATGCAAAACGTTGGATGCAGTGGTGTAAAGCACGCCGTCACTGGAGTCTAGAGCAGTGGAGACTTGTTCTCTGGAGTGATGAATCACGCTTCTCTGTCTGGAAATCCGATGGACAAGTCTAGGTTTGGCGGTTGCCAGGAGAACGGTACTTGCCTGACTGCAGTATGCCAAGTGTAATGTTTGGTGGAGGGGGGATTATGGTGTGGCGTTGTTTGTCAGGGGTTGGGCTTGGCCCCTTAGTTCCAATGAAAGGAACTCTTAATGCTTCAGCATACCAAGACATTTTGGACAATTTCATGCTCCCAACATTCTTGGAAAAGTTTGGGTATGGCCCCTTCCTGTTGCAACATGACTGCACACCAGTGCACAAAGCAAGGTCCATAAAGACATGGATGAGCGAGTTTGGTGTGGAGGAACTTGACTGGCCACACAAAGTCCTGATCTCGACCCAATAGAACACCTTTGGGAAAGCGGAGACTGCGAGCCAGTTATTCAGTGCCTGACCTCACAAATTCACTTCTAGAAGAATGGTCAAAAATTCCCATAAACACGCTCCTAAACCTTGTGGAAAGCCTTCCCAGAAAAGTTGAAGCTTTTATAGCGGCAAATGGTGGGTTCTTTACCCTACGGATTAAGAATGGGGTGTCATTAACGTTCATATGCATGTAAAGCAGGCGTCCCAAAACTTTTGGCAATATAGTGTATGTATGACCTGTTCTTAGGAGACATCCAAGATTTTTTTTAATTACCGGAACCGTTGGACCACTTTTAGTTAGACTCCTGAAACTAATTATATATATTTTATATAAGTTTTAGTGCTTTTGTCCTTTTTTTCCCAATTCTACTTTTTTAAGAATTATATTTTGTATATTGTGAAAAACAGAAACATTTTTATTTTAAAAGGTTTTTTCACCAAACTGGTCAGGAATTTGTTGATCTCCCATTGAAGTGTTTTTGAAATATTTATGTTGTTTCAACATGAACTCTCTGTGCATCGCAACATCGTTTTATGTTGATATTACATTTGAGTTTTATTTTCAATGTTTTAACAGAAGTGATTTTTGAATGAACACCACAATGTAACATTGATCCAACAATATTACCAATGTCTTTTTATTTTTATTTTTATAAATCTTACCATTTTTAACATTAACTGTGGGTGGAAAAGTCATGGTGAAACAACATCACTTCATTCATTCAATGACATTTTAGTTAATTTTTGTTTGAAATCTCACCATTGTGTAAGCAATTGCGGGTGCAAAAGTGATACTGAACCAACATCACATTATAACGTTAATTTGATGCAATTAATTTTCACACATCAACATTGACTTCATGAATGTTGACCATTGTTTCAATGGTTGCCTGCTTTCTGGGAAGCCTATAATCTGTGTAGTTTGTATATTGTTAATTTCTTTTAAACTTCTGACGTAATTTCTTTTATTTATTCCTGATTGTCCCCCCTTCAAGAAAACATTACACTCCTATCAGCTAGCACTGGAAAACAATAATTTTGTTGTTTAGTGAAGTACACTCAATTATGAACAGTAAAGTGAATTTAAGGGTAACGCTTTAGATTACGGCCCGGAAGTACTGCGTAAGTAAAGAGAATTTACAACATAACTTTCATAATTATAGTGTAACAATAAAGTAAATACGTGTAGGTATAAGGGAACAATATGTAATACTGGGGGAATAACAGGGTAACTATCAGGAAAATGAATACATTATTTTTACTGTAAGTATTTTTTAATTAAGGGGTAATTATCTGTGTAGTTACAGGGTAAGTATGAACCCAGCCAGCACAGTCATGTGGGGCCCATATGGGCGTCACCTGGGCTGTCTAACTGGGGCCCAGCCTGTTTTGTCCTCAGTTTCCATGGAGGCCCCACATGGGCTAGCCCAGATGAACTGAACACTACTCAGTGTGCACACTACAGGCTGTTAAATGTAACTGAATCAGTGTTGGAGTTAATGAGATAATTAAGTGATTAATAGAGTAATGACTGAATATTACTGAAGACTCCTGATGATAACAAGCAGAATCACTGAAGGACAGAGAAACACAAAAGACTTCAGACACAACTTCACAAAAGCATTATCAGCTTCCCTTTTTACCTATTAGATTGACTTTCTGTCATCTTAGTTTTTATTGATAATTCCCACTGAGCAAAGGCGTACGTTGAAAAGACGTCCACTGAGGAGCCAGAATGAAAGTTTTTATGACGTCTGTTTTTGACGTGTTCTGCACGTCCGATATAGACGTTCATGGAACCTCAAGGTTAAAAACTAGTAATGTGCTCATTGTGGACATATTTCCCATTTGTAATTGCAAAGCAACTCACAGACAGTGTGTGTTTGTCCAGAAATCATGAAAATAAAAGAAACTTAGCTCACACCTTTAGACACTTTAGACAACTTAGCATCTGTAATTCACACATCTTTGGATTGTGAGAGAATCGTGGGATTCAATCCAGGATCTTCTTGCTGTGAGGAGACGGTGTTTCCCACTGAGACACTGGTGCTGCCCTTAATCACAGACATAAGACACACTTTGACTATTTCTGTCAGACGTCTACAGAAGCTCTTACTGAGTATTAACAGAGCTTTAGATGTTGATGTTTGTGTCATTTGAAGTCACCATTGTGGTGGGAAGCGTTTGCTTTAGTTGGGCTCTTGGTCCCTGTACTTGAGTTAGCTTTTCTTTGGCAGCTGTAACTGTGTGTGTGAAACACAATCCTTATGGCTGAGAAAGCAAAGATAAAGCCACTTCAGGTGTTGTCAGCTCCTTGTTGATGACTAAATCATCAGAAGTCTAGAATCTGATGTTGTGCTTTTGAGTTTTGTGTTCTTGTTTGGCAAATAATAATTTGTTTATATACTATAACCTTGTGAATACACTGTATCGGGACTAATAGCAATAAAATAATCACTTATCCTGAAAGATGATAAAACAGCATGTGCACATTGTTTTGAGAAAATATTTCTCATAGTCACACACAGACATCAAGATTTTGCATATGATTCACAACAACGGTGACAATCATAACAAAAAAAAGCTTCATGCTGCAATGCATGATGGGTAGCTTCAAAGTACAAAACTCATGCTTGATTGTCACCGTTGTTGTGAATCATATGCAAAATCTTGATGTCTGTGTGTGACTATGAGAAATATTTTCTCAAAACAATGTGCACATGCTGTTTTTTTTCATCTTTCAGGATAAGTGATTTGTTTATTGCTATTGGTGTCAATACAGCAGATTCACAAGGTTATAGTATATAAACAACTTATTATTTGCCGAACAAGAACATAAAACTCAAAAGCACAACATCAGATTCTAGACTTCTGATGATTTAGTCATCAACAAGGAGCTGACAACACCTGAAGTAGCTTTATCTTTGCTTTCTCAGCCATAAGTATTGTGTTTCACACACACAGTTACAGCAGTCAAAGAAAAGCTAACTCAAGTACAGGGACCAAGAGCCCAACTAAAGCAAACGCTTCCCACCACAATGGTGACTTCAAATGAAACAAACATCAACATCTAAAGCTCTGTTAATTGTCAGTAAGAGCTTCTGTAGACGCCTGACAGAAATAGTCAAAGTGTGTCTTATGTCTGTGATTAAGGGCAGCAACAGTGTCTCAGTGGGAAACACCGTCTCCTCACAGCAAGAAGATCCTGGATTCAATCCCACGATTCTCTCACGATCCAAAGATGTGTGAATTACAGATGCTAAGTTGTCTAAAGTGTCTAAAGGTGTGAGCGAAGTTTCTTTTATTTTCATGATTTCTGGACAAACACACACTGTCTGTGAGTTGCTTTGCAATTACAAATGGGAAATATGTCCACAATGAGCACATTACTAGTTTTTAACCTTGAGGTTCCATGAACGTCTATATCGGACGTGCAGAACACGTCAAAAACAGACGTCATAAAAACTTTCATTCTGGCTCCTCAGTGGACGTCTTTTCAACGTACACCTTTGCTCAGTGGGAATTATCAATAAAAACTAAGATGACAGAAAGTCAATCTAATAGGTAAAAAGGGAAGCTGATAATGCTTTTGTGAAGTTGTGTCTGAAGTCTTTTGTGTTTCTCTGTCCTTCAGTGATTCTGCTTGTTATCATCAGGAGTCTTCAGTAATATTCAGTCATTACTCTATTAATCACTTAATTATCTCATTAACTCCAACACTGATTCAGTTACATTTAACAGCCTGTAGTGTGCACACTGAGTAGTGTTCAGTTCATCTGGGCTAGCCCATGTGGGGCCTCCATGGAAACTGAGGACAAAACAGGCTGGGCCCCAGTTAGACAGCCCAGGTGACGCCCATATGGGCCCCACATGACTGTGCTGGCTGGGAATTGACGGGCTGTAAATTAAAGTGGTTCTTGTTCCCCTCTTGTTTTGTGTAGTTACAGGGTAAGTATGAATCTGCGGGCTGTAAATTAAAGTGGTTCTTGTTCCCCTCTTGTTTTGTGTAGTTACAGGGTAAGTATGAATCTGCGGGCTGTAAATTAAAGTGGTGTTTGTTCCCTTCTTGTTTCGTGTAGTTACAGGGTAAGTACAATAAACAACACATACAAAATCTGATATCACTCGGAAATATTTATTTGACAAACAACTAAATCCAAAACAGATTTAACACTTAATCATTTTTTTAAATAAACTTTTCATTTCAAATAATAACATCCAGACAGAAAGAGGCACGTTTTGTCCCTTTTTTGCTTCTCTTGATTGTCTTCCTCTTCATGTTCCTCTTCTTCTTTATCGTTATTTCCATTGATGGATCTTAAGAGGAATCCCAGGTCTTTTGATATTTTGTATTATTATTTATTAAAATAAAAAGTACACCAAGAAATGCTCTCATAATTAACTAAACTTTTCGCATCCGATCAGCTGTTAATAGCGCATGCATGAGCAGAGCCGGATTAACGCAAAGGCAAACTAGGCACGTGCCTAGGGCCCGATTGGCGGGATGGGGCCCAGACAGAGGAAAAAAAATAAAATAAAAAATAATAATAATAATAATAATAATAATAATAATAAAAATAAAATACAAATAAAATGTACAAATGTCCTATCTACAATTTATTTCAATATTTATTAATTAACTAAAAATAGTGACGATGTTTATCTTAACCATAGACTGTTACATTATGTCACATTAACGCCAGCCCGTGACTGTATTTATATAGAGGCGCCAGCCAGTTAAGACCGAGGAGACGTCAGTGGCGGTCAGAGGTTAGAGCGGGACAACAAAGCTAGCAGGCAGGTGTGTTTTTTAAGTAGGCTTACATTCAAGATGCTTTCGGGTGCGGCAAAACGTAAAAAGAAAAAAAATGAAGAGGAACAAAAGAAGAGACAGCAGGGGGGCTTTACAGAAGTTTCTGTCGGGCAGCCGTCCGACAGCTGTGAACCTGCTCGAGTCAGCAGAGCCAGGCCCGGAGACACGGCCCGAAGACGCGGTGGAAGATGCGGCGGAAGACGCGGCGGGAAATGCGGCGGAAGATGCGGCGGGAAATGCGGCGGAAGACGTGGCGGGAAATGCGGCGGAAGATGCGGCGGGAAATGCGGCGGAAGACGCGGCGGAGTACAGTCTGAATACCTTTAGTTTTCCACAGTTTAAATCCTCCATCCTTATATTTATTATTATTTATTGTTAGACAGTTTCTAAATGGTCTTGATGAATGTGAAGGGGTCATGTTTGCCTTCTTGTTCTTAATTACAACATTTATAAATGTTGTAAGCTATTGTATTTTGCAGAAAATCTAAATTACAACATTTATAAATGTTGTAAACTATTGTATTTTGCAGAAAATCTTAATTACAACATTTATAAATGTTGTAAGCTATTGCATTTTGCAGAAAATATTAATTAAATGTAGCCTGGTTAAAACCAGACCATTCTCAGTAGTAACTGAGTTATGGTCTGGCAAAGCTTCATAGACAAATCATTTCCAAAGGGGCGTCACCAACGGGCGTCGCTCAAATGCCTCTCGGCGCAATTGGATAGACCTCAAACCAATCAGAGCGATGAGGGAGATGACGTATGCAGAGCGACGGAGAAACATCTGAGACTCTGGCCGTTTCTCAATATGCGTTCTTGTCTGTACTTGTGTTCTCAAATAGGAAATGTCCCCGGTTTCCATTTCAGAAATCTGGTCACTTTACCTAAACCACATATTAATGTTTAATATATTATTTTTAAAATGTAAACGAAAAGAGGCATGGTGTTTTATACTTCGTTTTATTATAAATATATAAGATAATCAATGTAGGCCTGGCTATGCGTTGCCTGAACCACATTCGTGTGGCTATTATTATGTTTAATTATTATTAAAAAAAATTATGAAATGAGGCAGTGGTGTTTTTTATGACATATTTCGTATGCGAACTTCTGACTTGCGTCCGTGACTTAACGTTACCAAGTTTGACTCCGGAGAATGAACTCCCGAGGACGGGAGGAAACTAGTCCGCCTAGTCTGCTAATGGACAAGCAGCGTTCTTGACAGTATCACTCAGTATATTTGTATATGTAGTGCAGGCAATGCATATTATCTTCAATGCATGTTTATAACAAAACGAAATATAAAAAACCCAGCCTCTTTTTTTTTACATTTAAAAACACACACACACATAATTTAGGCTATGATTATCACTGTAATAAATTAAATATGACACAAAACACAACCCAGTCTCTTTTTGTTAAATGTCAGTTTATGTGTGATCATCCATAGCAATCATAAAAGTATAAGTAAAAGGTATAAGACGCTATACAATAAATAAAGCAACTCTAGTAGACTACAGCGGTAAAGTTTAATATCTTAAAAATATAAAGTTATGAAACTTCACTTTGCCCACAGACAAAACGATCTGTCAGGGAACAAATTATAGATTAATGAGAGCAAAGATGAGCCGTTAGATCTACACAAGACGAGACGGTTTAACCACTACAGAGACATCAGAGCCAGCGGCAGACGGCAGAAGGACTGGCCGAGGAAAGGCGCCTCTCGGCGTGCTCAATGATCAATTGAGCGCCGCTGAACCACTGGCGCTCACAACTCCGAAAACGGCAGATAAAATAAAAAAAAAAGGTGCTCTCTTTATAAATAAACCACATATTTGAGCTTTAAACAACTACATTCACGCCTGAAAAGGACTTAAAACTATATTTTGTGAAACATTAACACTACCAGAGGGTTCTCGCTAAGACCCATTCGTTTAGCCACCAAAGGGCCAAGCTGGTATCAAACTTTTGCCGAATCTAGTCGGTAAGACAGCGATAACATCTTTTTTAGATATGAAGGCTTCAAGTGTTGTTCTTTGCTCGGGTTTTAACGAAAAGGAAAAGTTTAAATCGCTTAAAACAGACGCGATAGCTGATTCGAACGAGTGATGCTCCACAGTAGCAGCGGCAAATCTGCTTCCTTCAATGTCGCTGCGCTGTCGTCATCGTCTAAAGCCCGCCCCAACGTTTCTGATTGGTGCCGCGATTTCTGGGGTTTAGAAATGGGTTTGAATGGGGTCTTTGCCAGACTACTTGCAGAGCAAATCTAAATTTGCCGGAAGTTGTCTGGGTTTTCCCAGGCTAAATTAAATGTGTTGATTAAATGTAAACAGAGCAAATAAGATAAACTTATTTGCTCTGTTTACATAGTTTACTGACACCTATTGGTTATTTACTGGTACTACTGCCTTAACAATGACACTCCCAATGGATGAGGATAATTTAATAGCATTTAATAGAGCCGTGTAATGACGTATAAATAATGAATATCAAAAAATAGTCTGATAGACTGTTTAATATACAACACAACCAATTTGTAACCAAAAACTATGCTATGTAAAATGTGAATTAACTTTTATTAGTAACTTTGGTAAGTTTCAGATTTCAGTTCATAAATAACATCGATGGAGGGGGGCCCAAAAAATGCAGCCTGCCTAGTGTAGTCCGTTTATTTAATCCGGCTCTGTGCATGAGTAAAGAAGCTTCAAGCTTTCATGGCGTTCTCACGCAAGTTTAATCTGAAACACACACGAGAACTGGTGTCTCTGTCTTCTAGTCTTGTTTGTTTCTCATTGCTATTAACATATATTATGTTATTGTATGTATACTGTTGTGAGCATTAAAAAAATAAAAAGTGACAGCATCCAACATCCGCATGACCAGAGTTTTTCGGCACGCTCACGTCACGCTTCAAGTTACGTCAAGCGTGAACTCAACCCTCTCATTCACGCAGATGACTGCTGATCGGAAGCGATAGTCTACCGTTTAAAAAATTTACAATATTGTTATTTTTCTTACAAACACTTATCGTTTCACTTCAGAAGACATTGATTCATCCATTGGGATCGTATGGATTACTGTAGTTATAACTGTATGTGCTGTTTGATGCTTGAAATTTTAGGAACCCAAATGAGTTTTCATTAGCAGAGATTATTTATTTTTCTGTGTTCATATGAAGAAATAAAGTCGTATGTACATCTCAGATGGCATGAGGGTGAAAGACGAGTAAACGGTGAGGACATTTCTGCGTGCACTGTATTTTCAGTGTAGTTACATAATAGGATAGCTAGAGACATGGGATTCCTTCTTAAGTTTCATCTGTGGCAAGGACGAAAAAGTAGAGGAACAAGACGAGGATAAAGCCAAGCAAGAGAAACAAATAAGTGTTGTAAATCTGTTTTAAAAAACTTTTTTTTTTTTTAAATAAAGGTTTCTGAGTGATATCAGATTGTGTACGTGTTTATATTTACCCTGTAACTACACGAAACAAGAAGGGAACAAACACCAATTTAATTTACAGCCCGCAGATTCATACTTACCCTGTAACTACACGAAACAAGATGGGAACAAACACCACTTTAATTTACAGCCCGCAGATTCATACTTACCCTGTAACTACATGGATAATTACCCCTTAATTAAAAAATACTTACAGTATAAATAATGTGTTAATTTTCCTGATAGTTACCCCTTTATTCCCTCAATATTACATATTGTTCCCTTATACCTATACGTACTTACTTTATAGTTACACTTTAATTACCGAAAATTATGCTGTAAATTCTCTTTACTTACGCAGTACTTTCCGGGCAGTAATCTAAAGCGCTACCAATTTAAGATAAGACTAAAAAAGCAGGAAGTTATTTGAGGAATTATGCTCAGATACTGTTAACACATTCTTGGTAAGTTATGAGCAGAACACATTGTGTATAACTAAGAATGTACCAAAATATATATAATGTCTATATATATAATGTCTCTAATCAGCTCACGAGACATATGCAAATTGTTAAAAATTCTTACCGAAATGTTTTCACAATGAAGTAGATGATAACAGCCAAACCTATACATCCGGACAGAGACCCGATCACAATCGCTGTGATTTCAGCTGAGACAGAAACAAAATGTTACATTTCTCAAGAGAACTGTAATAATTGAGCAAACATTTGCATTTGGGGCAGTCATGCCTATATAATGATTAGAGAGTCAGACAGGTAAGCCGAAGGTTGCAGGTTTGATTCCCAATACGGCAGGAAATGACTGAGGTGTGTGTGTGTGTGTGTGTGTGTGTTCACTGCTCACTACTCCTAATTTGTGTGCATTAACTTGGATGGGTTAAATGTAGAGGGCAAATTCTGAATAGGTTACCATACTTGGCCTTAAAAGATATTTTCAAGAGAGATGATTGAAATGATGAAAACAATTTAACAAATGATTCTGAATGTCTAGACAATAATATATTATAATATAATAATTAGTATAATATAAGATGTTTCTCACCTGCAGTATACATTTTAACTGAGACTGAAGAGAGGAACAGTGAAACAAAGAAGAATTAGACACAGCACAAGCACAATGCAAATTTTTTAAAGGAACATTTGTATCTTTTCACTGACAAATCGATTCCCCCAAAAAAGACAATTCTGTCATCATTTACTCATCCTTATGTAATTCCAAAATGGTATGCTGTTATTTTGGTGGAACACAAAAGGCAAAATTTTTGAAGAATCATTAAGTTTCTCTTTTCTATGCAAATATAGCTCATATGTTAGGTTTCAAAAAGAAAAGAGCTTTGCGTGTTAAACAGACTGAAATTGTAGTTATAAGTTCACTTATGATCTTCCTTTCAGCCAAAGCACTGAAATCTTCACATCCATGTCAGATTAAACAATTTCACATAGTTTGACATTGTTGAAACCAAATGGTATTTTCAGAGATTAGCCAGGCTCACCCAATCACAGCGTTCGATGTCACCGGAGTTCTAATTACCCGCACCTGCACCTCATCTCTGTATAAGAACTCATATAAGTTCACACTTCACACAGTCACTTTGTCTGGTCTCGTTTGGACTCACCTTCTTGACCACTTAACTGTTTCGAGTGTATGTTACTTGTCTCCAATCCAACGCCCTACTCTGGTTTGCCGGAGGATTGCGACGGATTCCTCCTGCAGTGTTTGCTGGCCCTAGACATGCAGTTGCAACGTTTCCCCACTGAGAAATATAAAGTTGCTTTCATTATCTCCCTGCTGATGGGGCGAGTGGCCCGGACAATCTAGAATCAAAATGGTTGTGTCATACAAATTCTGAAGAATTTCAACACTCATTTCCATGATGTTCCAGATGGCGAGTTCTCTATCGGTGAGCAGTTATATCATCTCAAACAAAGGAAAATTAAGATGTCTGATTATGCTCTGAGCGGCCGAGGAGGCTGACCCAGGGTCTCTGCTTTTATTGTGGCATTGGTGGACATATATCATCACTGCCTGTCCAATTCGTCTACCAAGAACCATGGTGAGTGTCATCCATTCGGAGTCAGTAAATAGGAAACCACTCACAACTCACAAGTAATCATTACTGCTTCTTATGTCTCTCTATCAGTACTCATCCTCCTTGACTCTGGGTCAGCATGGAACTTAATCTCCGATTCGCTCTGCCACTAGCTCAACCTCCAGAAGAGATCCACCAAGACCCATGACCAAGTCCAGTCAATAATCGGCAAACCCCTCAACAAAAAACATGTCCATTTCTCCGTGGGACCCATCCAGTTGCAAGTAGGGCAGTTGCACACCGAGTTCATTTCCTTCCTCGTTCTAGAGAATTCCACCGCTGATATCATCCTTGGGCACCCGTGCTTAGTGCAACACAACCCGTTATCTCCTGAACATCTGGAGGTCCTGAAGTGGGGTGATTGCTGTTTCCCAGGATGCTTTCCTCATCTACCTCAACCAGTAGAGGCACTTCTGGTCAATTCCACCTCCATCGAGAGTCCTCCGTGGGTATTCCGTGTCTATAGTTCTTCTCCATCTCCAAGTCTCCCTCCATTGACCAGTCCCTTCACCGAGGTGTGTGCTTTCACACAGAATACATCATGAACGGCACCAAACACAAACTAGTTTTTGAAGTGGTCAAAGCCGATCAAGATCCACTACTCTCGGGTGACACATGTGAGTGGCTAGGACGGCTAGAAGGAAATTTACCATCCCAGAGGAGCTTCATAGACTGGTTGCATTCTCAGACACGCCTCTCACAAAGCAACAGTTAACTTACAATTTTAAGGGCGTGTTTAATGACCCAGTTGAGTCAGGTGAGGCGTTGCCGTTGAAAGCCAGAGTGAAAGAACAGCTGGATAAGTACCTGAGAGATGGACACATTCCAAATGTCACTGAACCTAACCATGGATCAGCAACATGGTAGTCATAACCAAGCCCGACAAAGTAAGAATATGTATAGACCCAAAACCTCAGAATCAAGCACTTCAAAGATCACACTACCACATGCCAATACTGGTAGAGGTTCTGAAAAACTACCCAAAGCAATCTATTTACGCTGGTGGACGTTGAAAGCAGACAATGCAGATAACTAGGAGAGGTGGTGGTCCAGTGGGTTAAACCACTGAACTGATATGCAGAAGGTTGCTGGTTCGATCCCAGTGGTCACCACCAGTGTGTCCTTGAGCAAGGCACTTTACTCCACGTTGCTCCAGGGGGATTGTCCCTGTAATAAGTGCACTGTAAGTCGCTTTGGATAAAAGCGTCTGCCAAATGCGTAAATGTAAATGTAAATGTAACTACAAACTGGACAATGAAAGCAGCTTTCAGAGAATGAGATGGTGTAAACTGCCCTTCGCCATTTCCGTGGCACCAGAAATCTATAAACGCAAGCAAAATGAGCTGCTGATGGGACTCTGAGTCACAGACCGAGCATGGCATTGGCCCCGTATGCACGACGAGACAGTTGAAGAAATAAAATGCATGATTACGGACAAGCCCATTTTTAAATATTATGACATTGACAAGCCAGTGACAATAAAAAGCAACACCAGTAATAACGGCTTGGGCTGCTGTCTGCTGCAGCAAGGACAACCTGTGGCTTTCGCCTCTTGGGGCTTACGCGAACTGAACAAAATTATGCCCAAATTGAGAAGGAATGCTTGAGTATCGGGTTCGCATGTCAAAGGTTTCGTCACTATCTGTATGGCAGGGAGACAATCACGGCTGAAACGGACCATAAACCCCTCGTGACAATTTGCAAGAAACCACTCCTGAGTGCCCCCAAGCGCCTCCAAAGCAACTTCAAAACTACAACCTGAATGTTGTGTACAAGCCAGGTCCGGAGATGTACATAAGTGATAAGTGGAAGTACATAAGTGTCCAACGAGCCCGGACCACAACAACATACTGTGAGTAACATGGATAGTGTCGAGGCAGTGTTCTCATTCATAGACCAAGCCTACACCTCAATGTGACTGATGCCAGTCTCCGTCAAGTTGAAACTGAGACTAAAGCTGATGACGCATTGCAGGAGCTGGCAAAGATCATGAAGACTGGCAAAGACTGGCTGGCCTGAGTGCAAAGAAAATGTGTCATTCTCAGTGCACGAGTATTGGCCATTCAGTGATGAACTGAACATTCAGAATGGTGTGCTTTACAGAGGTCAGTGTGTCATTATACCGAAGGCATTGAGGACAGCAATGCTGAATCACATTCACCACTCGTATTGGAGGAGAGACCTGTTACAGACAGGCAAGGGAAATGCTATTCTGACACAGTCACAGACACAGTCATTAAATGCTGTAAAGTGCAGTTTGCATGTTACGGACAGCCAGATCAGGTGATCACTGACAACGGGCCGCAATTCGCTTGTTAACAGTTCAGAAAATTCAGACATGATTGCTGTGAACTGTTGTTGTAAGGTAGAAGAGTTGTGTATAGAGAATTCTTAAACATGAATTAAGTCTTATGGATTTTAAATGACAATGGGGAGAGTAAATTATGACAGAATATGTAGATTAACTATTTATTTAATCCTGAGCATCCAAATCATTGGAAGAGAGAGAGAGGTGTGTGTGGGGGGGGGGGGGGGGTTATTGATCAGTTACCATGTAATACTGTTATTTACGTATATTGGAAACAATTTAAACAATCCTAAATTACTTCCTCAAGTACTATTACATCTTCTGGCTCTTATTACTGCTTTGTGTTGCTATTCCCATTTAGGCATACACACAGGCTCACATGATTACAATAAACTCTATCAGAGCCAGCCCAAGGCATAAGCGAACTAAGCGGCTGCTTAGGGTCCCCTTGGCCACCAGGGGGCCCCCAGGAGCACAATAAATTACCATCCGGTAATGTTATTTTATGATGATTGAAATCGTGAAATGGCCTTAAACAATTACTAAATAAACTGCAAAATGTTAAGTTTCTAATATATGCACGGATTGATTCTGACAGCATTGCACAAGCTTGCGGCGCCATCGGCTGGACACTATTCGCTTGTTAGCCAGGGTTCAAAGTCCAAGTGCGAGAAAATATGCGCTAAAACGTACTTGTCAGTTGCCCAGTAACCTTTTTATGAATGGATGGATTTGAGAATGCGCTATTGTTTAGTGCGAATATCTTGTCTGACGTGCTGCATGTTTTGGACGGAGTAGGCTACACTAGCATAGTTTCCAGTTTCTCAGTAAATGTTTTTCTGCAAGTGCAATATCGTCCCCTTGGAATTATAAGTTGTGTAGCCTACATTTTGGAAGTTTTTATTTGGAAAATAAAAAGGTTCTTTCTACACTAAAAAAATTGTATGTCTAAACATAAGATTTATGTATTTTAATTGCATATAAATTTTCCATGCATTTGGATTACATAATTTTAACATAAACAACTGAATAAACTTAATGTGATTCATTTATGTAAGTCATACATAAATGTAACAGGTAAGATTTATGTAATTGTATTGATAAACTGAATGTGATTCATATATACCAGTTATATGTGAATAAAACAGGTATGATTTATGTAAAAGTGCACAGAAAAACGCCCATGTTAAATTAACACTTCCTAGTGTGCATGTGTGTGCTCACTACTGGGTTAAAGTACCATTGAAGCAGTGTTAAAGTTAATGGGATAATTGAGTGATGATTGAGCATTAATTATGAACACCTGATGATAATGAGCAGAATCAGTGAAGGAAAGAGGAACACAAGAACTACAACTGACTTCAGCCACAGCCTTAAATGAAATCAACTGAAGATAAAAGAAGACATTAAATCTCTGAATATATTAGTAGATGAGGATTAAACAACTTTACAAACAGCATTACCAGCTTCACGCATTACTAATCAGACTGACTTTATTTCTGTCATTTCTGTTTTAATGAAAATAATAGTTTCGTTGGAAGTCACCATGCTGGAGATCAGTGTCTGTTTTAGTTGGGCTCTTGACCCTTAACTTTTTAACTTTAGTTTTTCCCTGGCTCCTTTAACTGTGTGTTTATAAAGCACATTTGTTATTTCAAGGTATTCCAAGAGAAAATATTATCAGGTGATGTTGGCTATTTGTAGTGGCCTGAATCACTGCTCTCATTCAGAGGATAATTCTCTGGTTATAGAGGTAATGTGTTATTAATTGTGTTGTATTCATAGTAATAGCCATGTGATTCTACAGCACAAGATCCAGGACGGTTGTGTTAATTGAATATCCAGATACAAATTTTTAAAAAGTGCACAAAAGGTTTTAAAATACAGCATTACTTAGACACACACAGACATCATGAATCAGCATATGAATCTCTACAATGGTGACAATCCAAAAAAAAATCAGATAAACAGATCAACTTTGAACATGAAACAAGCAACTAAAATGTCACAACAAAAACAGCAAAAGTAAAAGCAATTAGTAAGTATCAAAGAAAATTTGTCACAATTCAGATGCATAATTTATTCATGCCGCAATGCATGCTAGGACACAAGGGGGAGGGGGGTGGGGGGTGGGGGGTGTTGATTGGTGGTAAACAAAATGCACTGCAGCATGAAGCTTTTAATAGATTGTCACTATTGTTGAGATTCATACATTGATTCTTGATGTCTGTGAGTATCTAAGCAATGCCATAGATTTAAATCCTGCATATTATTCGATTACCACTACAGTGCTGGAACTCGTGCTGTAGAATCACATGGCATCTATTATGAATAAAACAAAACTATTAACACAGTACCACTATAACAAGAGAATTGGCTTTATGCCGAGCTGCACTACTTCCTGAACTTCAGCCAGCTCCTTTGTTTCCTGTTTGCCATTATTGGACAAACTGATTAATCCAGGTGTGTCTGATTATTGTTGTTGTGACTACATAGGTCAGGCACACCTGGATTAATCAGTTTGTCCAATAATAGCAGACAGGAAACAAAGGAGCTGGCTGAAGTTCAGGAAGTAGTGCAGCTGGGCATAAAGCCAACTAGACTCTGAATGAGATCAGTGATTTAGCCACACAATGATGTCATTAACAATATATAAATTGCCAACATCACCAGATAACACATTCTCTTGGATTCCCTTGCCATAACAAATGTGCTTTATAAACACACAGTTAAAGGAGCCAGAGAAAACCTAAAGTTAAAGAGCTAAGGGTCAAGAGCCCAACTAAAACAGACACTGATCTCCAGCATGTTGACTTCAAACAAAAATATTATTTTAATTAAAACAGAAATGACAGAAATAAAGTCAGTCTGGTTAGTAGTGCGTGAAGCTGGTAGTGCTGTTTGTGGAGTTGTTTAATCCTGATCTGCTGAGATCTTCAGATTGAATGTGTTATTTTATCTTCAGTTGATTTTATCTAAGGCTGTGGCTGAAGTCAGTTGTAGTTCTTGTGTTTCCCTTTCCGTCAGTGATTCTGCTCATTATTATCAGGTGTTCATCATTAATGCTCAATCATCACTCAATTACCTCATTAACTTTAACACTGCTTCAATTGTACTTTAACCTCGTAGTGAGCACACACATGAACACTACGAAGTGTTAATTTAACATGGGCGTTTTTCTGTGCACTTTAAATAAATCTTAGCTGTTTCATTTACGTAAAACTGGCATATATGAATCACATTCAGTTTATCAATATAATTACATAAATCTTACCTGTTACATTTATGTATAACTTACATATAAGAATCACATTACATTTATTAATTTGTTAATGTTAAAAGTATGTAATCCAAATGCATGGAAAATTTATATGCAATTCAAATACATAAATCTTATGTTTAGACAAGATTTATTTTTTGAGTGTACACAGTCGAATGGAATGCAAAAAATCTCATTTTATTTCCACGAAAATAAAAGCTCTGTTTAATGTTTGAGAGAAATCAACATTTCTTGTTTTTAAAAGAAGTCTCTTCTGCTCAGCAAAGCTGCATTTATTTGATTAAAAATACAGTAAAAACAGTAATATTGTGAAATAATTGTATAATATAAAACAGCTGTTTTCTATGTGAATATATAGTAAAGTGTAATTTATTCCTGTGATCAAAGCTGAATTTATCATCATTACTCCAGTCTTCAGTGTCACATGACCCTTCACCAATCATTCTAATGATGATTTGATGCTCAACAAACATTTATGATTATCAGTGTTGAAATCAGTTGTGTACAATGTTTTTAGGATTTTTTTGAAAGCTTTCTATTTCACAGAAATGCTGTTCTTTTAACCTTCTATTCATCAAAGAATCCTGGGGAAAAGTGCGCATATTCAGCATAAGATACTACTTAAAAAAAGTACATATCCCAGTTTGAACTGTAGTACTGAGACTTTGAATATAAACACCTGACCACTCTTGTGGGTTTGCTACTGTTACAATAAAAAAACGTATAAGAGAAAAAGCATGCCAGGCAGACATGATGTAAGCAATACAGCTAAATATTAACATTGATACTGGGTGTGCGAATGATCAAGAATTGACATTAGTCAGTCGTATTGGTGGCATCGAGGGGCCTATAAGGGCTTGGGCCGGCCCTGAACTTTATGTTCACAGGCAATTTTGAAAAACAAATCAGCCATCATCTAAACAAAGAGCACAGCTACATAATCCCCCACCCCCAACCCTATTCTCTCTCCCCCACCCCTCCCTCTTTCATTCATTCTTTCTTTCTCCTACCAGGAATGAAAGAGGACAGGACAGTTCTGTGGTTAAGTGGCTGGGTGGCTCGGTAATTATCCTGGAGAACCATGGGCTCTGCTTCTTCTGCTTTGCTGGAGTACAACACTGTCTCTAATTTCATTAACTGAAGAGAAGAGAAGAGAAGAGAAGAGAAGAGAAGAGAAGAGAAGAGAAGAGAAGAGAAGAGAAGAGAAGAGAAGAGAAGAGAAGAGAAGAGAAGAGAAGAGAAGAGAGGTTTAACATCTTTATTAAATACACATCCTCTTCAATACATCACTGTTCAACAATTACTCTTTAATTCTTCTCAGTATTTTAAATTGTATCCTAAACTGGATTGGAAGCCAGTGCAATGAGGCCAGGACAGGTGTAATGTGTTCATGCTTTTTTGTGTTTGTGAGCATCCTAGCTGCTGCATTTTGGACCATCTGGAGCCGTGCCACCATAGTTAGAGGGAGCCCAAAGTAAAGCGAATTACAATAGTCTAGGCGGGAAGTTATGAAGGCATGGATGACTTTTTCCAGATCATTATATGACAGAACAGACTTAAGTTTGGAAATTATACTTAATTGTTAAAAACTGGTTTTCACAACAGATGATATTTGTTTGTCCATATTAAGATGGGAGTCTAAAATAACACCCAGGTTGCATGCATGAGATTTAACATAAGGGGCAAGGGGGCCACGGTTGGCAGGGATAAAAAAAAAAATATTTTGAAGGGCCAAAAACAATAACTTCAGTTTTGTTTTTATTTAACTGAAGGAAATTTAGCCATCCAAATTTCTTTCAGACAGTCTAAAAGGGGGTGCATGGGATTGCCGGATTTTAGTGGGATGTACAGTTGAGAGTCATCTGCATAGAAATGGAATTAAATATTAATATTTCTGATGATGTTACAGGGGGAGCATATAGAGGGAGAAAAGTACTGGACCCAGGATGGATCCTTGGGGGACACCATAAGGCACAGGGGCAGTGGATGAAGAATACTGGCCTATAGATACTGAAAAAGATCTTTGGTGGAGGTAGGAGTGAAACCAGTTAAGAGATGTACATGGAGTACATGCATCCTCAATTGTTATGTTATTAATGGAAAACCCATGGGATACAATCAAATCACGAGTGTGCCCATGCACATGAGTTACCTGATTTATGTGCTGGATGAGGCCAAATGACTCCATTAGATGACAAAACCCACTAACTAAAGGTTTATCTGGGCAACAGCCATTAATATTAAAATCACCCAAAATCAACAGACGGTCATAGGATGTTGCATACTAAGACAGAAAGTCTGAAAATTCTTTTATGAAATGTTTATCTGGTTTGGGAGGCCTGTAAACAAGTGCACACATCAATGGTGTGGCAGCAGATTCTACTTTTACGCATTGTACTTCAAAGGAAGACAAGATCCCAGCAGAAAGTTTGTACCTTAAGTTGATTTTTAAGATCAAAGCCACTCTGCCTCCTCTTCCCGGAGTGCTTATGAATGAACAGTTTGTGGGGTAAAGTTCACCAAAAACAGATGACTCAACAGCACTAGAGCCAATACATGTCTCCGTTAAAAACAGCATGTCCAGATCTCGCTGGGTAAAAAAGTTGTTTAAAATAAAGGTCTTATTTGACACGGACCTGCAGTTCAGTAGCGCCACCTTAGCCGCAAGGTCATCCAAAGGCTGTGGAAGTTGAGAGCATTGCAATGTTCAGGAAGTTCACCCCGCCGCTTCGGACGGTCAATCTTGGCGGAGCTGCGGTGCAATCCGGCGTTGTAGACCGAGCTGGAGAAATGGAGAGATGACATGAGTATCTCAGGTCCCATGATTGACGAGCCAGGTAAAGGCCTGGTTCCTGTAATGTCGATGGAGGTCCGGCGAGGTGACAGTTGCGCACAGGAGACACTTGCAAAGCCCCTGATCCGTACTTGCACACCGGCGCGATTTCCTCGCTTCCTTCGCCGCTTCTTATGGTGGAAATTGCAGCAGGAGAGCTGACGAATGCAGTCCGTGGGAGAATTGATGAACGTTGGGTGGTATTCTGAAGTGAGGGCCAAGCCGCCCAGTGGATTGTAACTTTTTGGATATGTTTTGGATATGTAGTAGTTTTGGATATGTAGTAGTATAGAGCGATCATAAGTCCTTATGGCATCGGCGCAGTGCCAGAGCAAGAACAGGAGGAAAACAGACCACACAACAGCACTCAGACAGGTAGGAGCTGAAGGCAAGCCAACAAACACACTGGCGCGATCTTGGCCCTGACAAAAGCCATTATGTCTCCTACCAAATCATAATAAGCAAACTCAATTTTTAATCTATTTGCAATTAACCCCTTGAACATTCTCTCTGAATCCACTCGTGTTAGACTCAAAAATTTGTTTTTTAAATTGCTAATTTTGCTATACTCATAACATACACTGTATTGTTAAAAGTTTTCGGACATCTGCCTTTACATGCACTTAATGACATATTCTTAATCCATACAGTTTAATATGGAGTTGGCCCACCTTTTACAACTATAACAGCTTCAGCTCTCATGGGAAGGCTTTCAGAATCAGAATATATTTAATATATTTAAGTCTCTTCATATATTTAACTGTTCAAGAGGGAAATGGCCTGTGGGAAGAAACTGTTCCTGTGCCTAGATGTTCTAGTGGCCAGTGATCGGAGTCGCCGTCCTGATGGTAACAGTTCAAACAGGTGGTGTCCAGGGTGAGTGGAGTCTTTGAAGATTTTCCCTGCTCTCTTCCTCACTCTGGAAAAGTACAGGTCCTGGAGGTTGAACTTCCTCAGCTGACGAAGGAAGTACAGTCTCTGCTGGGCCTTTTTCACAATGGAGTCAATGTGATTGTCCCACTTCAGGTCCTGAGAGATGGTAATGCCCAGGAACCTGAATGACTCCACTGTTTCCACAGTGCTGTTAATGATGGTGAGTGGGGGAGAGCTGGGCTGTTCCTCCTGAAGTCCACTATCATCTCCACCGTTTTGAGCGTGTTGAGCTCAAGGTTGTTATAACTGCACCAGACAGCCAGCTGTTCAACCTCCAGTCTGTAAGCAGACTCGTCACCGTTTTGGATGAGGCCGATGACAGTGGTGTCTTCTGCAAATTTCAGGAGCTTCACAGAGGGGTCTTTAGAAGTGCAGTCATTAGTGTACAGGGAGAAGAGCAGTGGGGAGAGAACACACCAGTGCTGGTAGTCCTGGATGTGAGTTTCCCCAGTCTCACGAGCTGCTGCCGGTCTGTCAGGAAGCTGGAGATCCACTGACAGATTGAGGATGGCATGGAGAGCTGGGTCAGTTTAGCTGAGAGAAGATCAGGCATGATGGTATTGAAGGCCGAACTGAAGTCCACGAATAAGATCCTTGCATAAGTCCCAGGTCTGTCGAGATGTTGCAGGATATAATGCAGTCCCATGCTGACTGCATCATCCACAGACCTGTTTGCTCTGTAGGCAAATTGATGAGGATCGAGCAAAGGTCCAGTGATGTCCTTCAGGTGGGCCAGAACCAGTCTTTCAAACGACTTCATGACCACAGATGTGAGAGAATCAGAATCAGTGCATAAATGTGCGTGTGTGTGTGTGTGTGTGTGTGTGTGTGTGTGTGTGTGTGTGTGTGTGTGTGTGTGTGTGTGTGTGTGTGTGTAAGAGTTCATGGACATGTATGTGTAGGCCTGGAGAGTCACGCCTGGCATCATAATCTCGGTGCCTCAGTCCGCAAGTTGCCATGGAGACAGGCATCTTGATCAGGTCCCAGTCCGAGTCAACAGGTGTCTGTGAGGAGTGGGGGAGGAACGCAAGAGCGTCTCACTGCAGTGCTCTTCCGGGGGAGTTGTTGTTACAACAGCGGCCTTGGCCAAGACCCAGTGCCAGTGCTGGTTGAGGGAGGCCGAAAGCAGACAAGATTGGGATTGTTTGGTCTTGGGGCGAGTAGCCACAATTTACGACTACTCTCTAAGTTCATTCTGGTCTCTGAATCGATCCATTTGCAAAGCCGTGAGCTTCTCCATGATGTTATCCATATTGCGTTTTATCTCCATGATGTTATCCATATTGCAGTTAATAGTCCCAGTCTGAGAGTTGACCGCTCTGCCCACTGCTTCAATCATGACGGGCAGCCTTGTGGAGCTTTGGACATCTGTCACCGCTTTCTGAATTCCTCGATACACCAGGGCAATGCCTAATCCAATCAGCAGAAAACCTGTTATCATGGTTCCGAATAGGTAGATATCTTCAATGTCCTCCACGGAAAGAGCCGCTAGACACACGACACGCCACTTCTCCCATGCGTCCATCGTGCAGCCAGCAGCGAACGTTCCGGAAGCAGCAGGGAACTTCACACTGCTCCAATGATCTGTTGAAGATCTGCGTGAAGACTGGGGCCAGTTGGTCAGCGCAGGCTTTCAAACAGGCAGATGAGATGCCGTCTGGGCCTGAAGCTTTCCTAGTCTTCTGTTTTTTGAAGACTCGGCTCACATCCTCCACACAGACCTTAAGCTTGGGTTGGATGACATGAGGGGGGAGGAGAGGGGGTGCAGGAGGTGATGGGGGACGTGTGAATTGCAGATCAGAGTGGGTGTGTGGTGTGAGACTGGGCTTTTCAAACCTGCAGTAAAAAGCATTCAGCTCATCGGCCAGTTATTGATTCTCAGCAGATCGGGGGGATAGTGACTTGTAATTGGTGATATTCTTCAAGCCTGTCCAAACTGAAGCTGGGTCTTGGAAGAAAACTGGTTTCTCAGCTTTTCAGAGTAGCTTCTTTTAGCAACTCTCCTTTGTCAGTCTGTTTCTGGCCTGGTTATACAAGACTTTATCCCCACTTCTGTAAGCATCCTCTTTGGCATGACGAAGCTGTTTGAGTTTCCCAGTAAACCATGGTTTATCATTAGTGAATGATAAGAATGTCCTGGTAGGAATGCATGTATCCTCACATAAACTGATGTATGATGTTACAGACTCTGTGAGCTCATCCATATCGGTGGTAGCAGCTTCAAAAACAGTCCAATCAGTGCAATCGAAGCAGGCTTATAAGTCCAGCTCTGCTTCATTAGTCCATCTTTTTACAGTCTTTATTACAGGTTTAGCTGATTTCAGTTTCTGCCTGTAGGTCGGTATAAGATGAACCACACAGTGATCAGAGAGCCCCAAAGCTGCCCGTGGGACGGAGTGAAAAACTGCAGAAATGTTGTCTGGTGTGTGTTTCCTAATGTCCAGTAGTTTGTCTTTGGTGAAACTGATTGGAAAAGAATGACTAAATGCAGAACAAACAAACAAAAACAACACAATAGCTGAAGAGCTCCATACCGAGGCTGCCATCCGCGGCGCCATCTTTATTTCCACAAGGTTCAGGAGTGTGTTTATGGGAATTTTTGACCATTCTTCTAGAAGTGCATTTGTGAGGTCAGGCACTGATGTTGGATGAGAAGGCCTGGCTCGCTGTGATATCTGTCAGCTGTGGTACCCTTAAGTACCAGCAGATGGGAGACTCATTCCTCAATGTCTTCTTAGACTGTGTTACTCCCGGACTCCCCTTCCCAGAACCCACTACTCATTATTGGTTTACTGGTTCCTTCAGTATCCAGAAGGAAAGTAGTCATGATGGACATCTCCAAGACGGGTTGGGGCACTGGACGGAAACAATGACAAACTGGCACATCAACTACTGAAATGATGGCAGTACTTCTGGCCTTCAAGGAATTCCATTCAGAACTTAGGGGGCACCATGTCCTGGTCCGACTGGACAGTATAAAAGTGGTAGCCTATATAAATCACTAATGGGGACCATGAATACGGGAGCAGATTTGCTATCCCAGAATGGAGACTCCCTGTCTATCCCTGTCTCTGGAGACTCCACCCCAAGATGGTTCGATAAGATCTGGAGCATGTTCGACCAACTTTGCATCGAAAGACTCCCACTACTCAATATTCTTCTCAAAGGAAAACAGAAGCATTAGCCCACAAGTGGCCCCTTCCCTATCGTAGCTCTGCTCCCTCTCGTGGCACCACTCTGGCAGAGCCAGAGCTTCCCTGGGAGGGTTCAGCCAATTCCATTGAGGAGAGACCTCCTCTCCCAAGTGGGAAGGACAATTTGGCATCCCCAACTCGAGTTGTGGAGCATCCATCTATGGCCGGGATTTTTGGAAGGCGAGGGCACTGGCAGCTATGCAGCATACCACGCTCTTATATATGAAGACCGCCCTTCTGCTAGCTTTGGCATCTGTCAAGCATTTCAGTGGACGCATCTTGCCTCGAGTTTGGGCTTAATGATGGTAAAGTCATCCTTAGACCAAGAAGGTGCTTTCCACACACTTCAGAGCACAAGTCAAAACACTCTCTGCTCTCCCTTCCACTGAGGATGAGTAGGAGCCACACCCACCCTGCCCAGTCTGGGCCCTTAGGATGTTTTAGTTTAGTTTAGTTTATTTAATTTATTTAACAGGGATCATACACAACACAAATGTTGTGCCAGAGTTAGCTAAATAGCTAATTTGCATCTGTGGTCCCCTGTACATTGAGAACTCATTAAAACAATTCTGATAAAAATGGCAACCAGAGTGACTTAAATAGGCAGTCAGCCCTGGCTGTTTTGGCAGGCTGAAATGCCATTTGTTTGTACAGGTGCTTCTGTGCAGATGCTTTTAGAAAAACTGGTAAAGTCATTGCATCGCTGCATTGCTGCCGTAAAATGCTCCGGTTCCCATAGAAACAATCATTGTGTTGCAATTGAGCACTACACATGCGCATTGACTGGACCAACTTGAAATATCTGTTTTTAATCATTATTTGAGCTCAAGAAACAACATTTGTAAGACAGTTCATGTTAGCTTTTGTTGCTGATTTGAAATATGTTATTTACATGTTAGTTTGAAAAGCAGTATTTACGATTTCAGAATTAGAGGCTAGAGGTTGGATTTGCATGTCCGAAATAGCTGCCCAGAGCCATTGCAAATATGGCCACCAAGTGGACTGGCTTTCCTTGAAAGGGACTTTGCTTAAAATTAACATTTAAATAGTCTTGTTTCATTTGTTTGCTGTAAGCTGATTCACTAAGACATGCTATCAGAGTTTTCTTGTCTCCCTCTTCCCCAGCACCACCTGCCTAAATTGGCTTACATGGGATTTATTTATGACTAATTGTTAATAATGTAGCATACTCAATATTTAAAGGGGGAAAAAAACATTGATATGTTTCATTGTTCAAGTTTGTATTTTATAAGATATTTGATATTACCATTTGTTATGGTATTTTAATGTATATATTTTTAAATACGAGTTATGATATATTAAGCCAAGGAGGACTTTCTCCATGTTTGAGTGACAGACTGTGATTGTCCAATCATGATTCAGCCTGGTGGAGGTGGTGAACATAGAAAGCCGTGAGAGAGAGAGAGAGAGAGAGAGAGAGAGAGAGAGAGAGAGAGAGAGAGAGAGAGAGAGAGAGAGAGAGAGAGAGAGAGAGACTTTTGACTTTTAACCCCCCTTTATTACAAATTACTCAGGGTTTAACTAAACCTTACATAGGTTTTAAAAGGTAAAACACAGTTAAAACACAACCATACAATAAAAACAACAAAACAATAAACAAAACACAAAAACACAAAAACACAAAACAAAAACACAATTAGATATAAATTTGCAAAACACCATCAAAATCAGATTCACATATGCACTGGTTTACTCCCCAAATGTGATTGAAAGTCTCCAGGTCTTTAACCAAGTTATAGTATGCATACTCCACCTTTAATCTAGTTTTAATTAACCCTTTTAAAATTAACATTGCATCAGTTGACCCAGCATTATTCATTTTGCTTTTACGTGAAATCCAAATTCCCATTTTTGCTTGCCCAAACAAGAAATTAAGCAAAACATGGATCTGCTTTCTGTTTCTACTATACTTTGGGCCATAGATAAATAACATAGGTGAAAACACTTCTCCCATAACTGTACACCATTCTTCTAATTGAGAAAATAAAGGCACAAGTCTCCCACATTGAAAAAATAAATGAAAGACAGTTTCAGTCATCCCACAAAAAGGACATCCCTCCTGTACCTGGGGATCGAGGTGTGCTCTGTATCTGTTTGTAGCTATTAATCCATGCACAACTCTCCACTGAAGGTCTCCAGACCTTTTTTCAATGGGAGGCTTGTACAAGGCCCTCCAGCAACCCTTCGGGGAAGAGCCTGATCCGAATAGCTCTTGCCATTTTGACTCTTTAACTCCTCCTAAAAGGTGAGAGTGTGAAACTTTTACACATGTGACGTACAGTGCTTTCTTCTCAGTTTTACTGAAACGGTCCAGTACAGGTGTCTTGAAAGTCAACAAAGACCCCTCCTTTTCTTCAAAAATACCACAGCCGGAGTTATTCTTAGTTCAGGAAAAGTTAAATCCATATCTTCATTAGTTGTTTCCACTCTGCGTTTAAATTCCGTCGATAGGCTCTCAAGAATTTCATTTAACAGTCTTTGTGTCCGACGAATTGATCTTATTCCAATCTTGGAGGCTAGCATTTCAGGAGACATCCATCCATCTGAAGTTATTAAATGTCCAATCTTTACAACTCCTGCAGCCTTCATAAGATTCCTCATCGATGGTGATTTTAAAATCACTGAGTCCACTATAGAATTGTGCATTAGGGGTTCCTCCCTTGCCCAGAGACGTCCCTCATCCGTGATGTCTCTTGAGATATTAAAAGTCCTCCATGCTTTGAACACTGAACGGTAAAAGGAAGTTAGTCCAGTCAAATCAACATTTTGAATGTCCAGTAGAAACAAATGTTTATCCAGCCCCATCCCTCCTGCTCTTCTAAGGAGGGCACAAGCTACCCCAGACCAGCTTACATCCACTCCGTAGAGGAATCTTTTTACTGTCTGTAGTCTGAAAGTCTTAATTCTGCTTTTTATATCCACTAGTCCTTGTCCACCTTCTTGTCTGGGCAGAAACAAAGTTGATGCTTTTATCCAGTGGTTACCGGACCAAAAAAAGTCTGTTAAGCGTTTTTGGATTTTTTCAACCAAATCTTCAGGAGGTTCCAGAATGTTCATTTTGTGCCATAGCGTTGAGGCTACAAGGTTGTTGCAGACCAGGGCTCTTCCCCTATAGGATAACTGTGGTAGCAGCCAATGCCAGCAAGACAACCGAGCACACACCTTCTCCACCAGGCCTTCCCAATTCTGTCTCTTGTAATCCTCACTTCCTAAAAACACCCCCAGATATTTTAACCCAGATTTTCCCCATTTTAAATTACCTGGGAGAACTGAAATGTTGTGGTCTAAACCACACCACAAAGCATCACTTTTTGTCTAGTTTACTTTTGCAGATGAGGCTTTACCAAAACTTAATAAAATCTCTTTTAAAACCTGAACATCTTTAACATCCCTTAAAACAACAGTAATATCATCAGCATAAGCTGAAACTTTTACATAATCATTAAAAATAGCACCTTGTACCTTCAAACCCATTAAACTCGCTCTTAATTTGCATAGAAGAGGTTCTATAGCTAAGCTATAAAGCTGACCAGAAATTGGGCATCCTTGTCTGATACCCCTCTGTACCTTGACAGGGACACTCAGGCCTCCTGCTATCTTTACCATACATGTTGCATTATTGTACAACAACTTTATCATTTTTCTAAATTTCTCTCCAAACCCAAAAGCTTCTAATACTTTAAAAAGATACTGATGATCAACACGATTGTAGTAAATTATGTTTGTACGGGAAGAAGGAGGCGGGAACCGGCGAACAATAAACAAACTTTTAATCAAAATAAACGGCGGCCGCGGGACCTGGGGGTAAGAACAGCGAGGTGAGAGAACGGAGCGAGGAACCTGAGGAGCGACAGGGACGAGAGAGTGGAGAGAGGATAAAAGAAAAAAAAATTCTGGTCCGGTTCCCAGACACACTGCCGCTCGGTCCTCAGCAAGCCGAGAGGCTCTTCCTCGCGGTGCCATGCGGTGGTACTGGACGGCCGGTGGACGGCTCGACGCTCCTCCGCCCCCTGGCGGCCGGCGGTGGCTCCTCCTGCTGAGGGCGGCCGGAAGCGAGTCCCCGTACCGCGCTCCCTGCTCCTCCCCAACCTGGCGGACGGCAGCGCTCCGGCTCCTCCCCAAAATGGCGGACGGCAGCAGGCTTCGGCTCCGGGCAAGCGCTGGGGACTCCTTCGCCCCCTCGCGGACGGCAGCCACCCCACCTCGACCCAGGGGCACGGCAGCGAGCTCTCCGTCCCACCGACCTTCATCCGCTCCAGCACCACCGCTTCGGGCAGCCGCTCACGGACTTCTCTCCTCCGCGCTGCCCGAACTCCGCGGCACCGCGATCCCCCTCAGCTGCGAGGGCTCCTCGACAGCGCGTCCCTCCTTCCTCCCGGGCTTCGGCACCACTGTAGTAAATTATGTTTGTACGGGAAGAAGGAGGCGGGAACCGGCGAACAATAAACAAACTTTTAATCAAAATAAAATGGCGGCGACAGCCCCTCGCGGTCGACTGCCGCCTACACACAAACAAACAAACACAAAATGAAAATAATAAGCTGCAGCCCCTCACGGTCGACTGCAGCAACACATAAAACATAAATAAAATACAACGTAAAATCCAGGCCTGGTCCTCTCTCGTCCCTCACTGTTGTCGCTCCTCCTTTATAGTCCCTCACTCCTCCGCAAGGGCCGAGATCGCTGCGGCGCGCAGCTGGCGCTCATCCTCCCTGATGAGCGCCGCCTCGTCCCGCCCTCACGGTCCCTCGGCCTCGCTGCCCGCCACAACGATCAAAAGCTTTCTCCTGATCAAGTGACAGTATTCCCACATCAATATTATTACACATTGCATAATCAATGACATCACGTACTAAATACAAGTTATCAGCAATACATCTGTCTTTTACACAATAAGATTGATCTTTGTGTATAATTTTGAACAATATTTTGTTCAATCTGTTGGCAAGGCACTTTGATAGGATTTTATAATCAGTGCAGAGAATTGCCAAAGGTCTCCAGTTCTGTAACAGGGTAAGATCACCTTTTTTTGGAAGCAATGTTAAAACAGCCCGTTGGCAGCTCTTAGGTAGAAAACCAGTACGATTACATTCCTTGAGCACCTCAAATAAATCAGATCCAAATGTTGTCCAGAAATGCTTATAAAATTCCCCAGGAAGTCCATCTATGCCTGGGGTACGACCCGACGAAAGACCCGTTACGGCATCACTCAATTCCGCAAAGGTTAACCCAGACTCCAATGCTTGTTTATCTTCTTCATTTAGACAAGGAAGATCTTGTAGGAATCCATTTTGTGTCAGGACGTCTATGTCCTCAGGTGAGTATAAATGTGAATAAAAATTCAGTGCTAGTCTGCGCAGTTCCACAGGTTCAGATGTACATTGTCCATTGTCATTCTTCAGGTTATACATTTGGTTAACTTGTACACTCTTGCGTTCCAGATTGAAAAAGAAAGAAGTGGGACTGTCCATGTCCTTTATAGATAAGAATCTATTTCTCACAAGAGCTCCTTTAACTTTTTCATTTAAAATAGAGCTTAATTTTAATTTCTTCTCAGACCACTCATGTACATTGGAAGAAATATCTCTTATCATATTTTTCTCAATGGCAAGTATTTCTCTTTCAAGCCATTCCAGAGACCATTTCAAACTAAAATTAGAGTGAGATGTATACTGCTGACAAAAGTCCCTTATATGAGTTTTACCAACTTCCCACCAAAGAATAACATTATCAAATCTTGTTTTCTCTTTTTTCCATGTCTCCCAAAAATGTTTAAAAGATTCACAAAAAACTTTGTCTTGTAGCAGTTTTACATTAAAATGCCAATAAACACTTCTATTTCTCTTAGAATTTAAATTACAATCAATAGTGATTAATTTGTGATCAGTGAAAGATGTGGGGACAATGGCTGTATGAATAATTCTGCTTTTCATACTATTTGATAAGTACAGTCTATCTAGTCGTGCTGCTGAAATCCTCCCATCACTAACCTTTACCCATGTATATTGTTTGACAGAGGGATTATTTTCTCTCCATATATCAGTAAGATTAGAGGTTTTAATAACATTATTAAGTACTGTAGATGACTGAAAATGGGGTTCTTCTCCATTTCTATCAAGCAACGCATTAATTGTACAATTCCAGTCACCAGCTAAGATAATAAAACCATTACCTTGCTGCTTTCCTAAAAACACTTTCAATTTATTAAAAAAAATTATTCTCTCAGCTCCTATATTAGGTGCATATACACTCACAAACATAAAAACAAGACCATTTAAATCAACCTTAACTGCTAAACATCTTCCTGGTTCAATTTCACTTTTTTCCAAAACTTTGGCTTTTATAGAGGGAGAAAAGAGAATAGCAGTTCCTGCACTCAGGTTAGTCCCATGTGAGAGCACACATTCATTCCTCCACCACAATCGCCAATCAGCCTCATTGTTTACATCACTATGAGTCTCTTGTAGGAAAATAACATCTAATTTCTTTAAACTCATGAACTGTATCACTATATCGGCTTTACTCTTATCCCTCATCCCATTAACATTCAATGATCCCACCCTTAAAGTCTCCATAAGAAGAAAGATGAAAAAGAAAATATACAAGAAAAGCATATTAACTATAGTGATTAGTTCGTTTTTTTTTCCCCCTCTTTGGCCTAACTTTTCCGGTTTTATTTTTTTGTCGGATCGCAGTAATGTGTTTCTTTAATCTGAAACGTTTCTGCTGTGAAAGCTCCTCATGATTACTATGTCTCCTTGCCCACATAACAGATGCTACAAATTTACCCAAGTCCGGAAAAAAATCACTCACTTCAACTTTTTTACCCTTAGTTTCATCAAGAAACTCACTGATTTGATCTACAGTGTACAAATCTTCCTTCATCAGTTTTGACATATCTTCTCCTTCAAACCATTGTTCATCATCTTTCATGCTATCCTCAGTACATTGAGACACTCCATCCAACTCATCTACTGAGCCTTCTTCTGCTTGTACATCAGTCACAGTCTCACTAACCACTTCTTCAACTTCACTTAAATGCCTGACAACAGCATAACTACATCCAGCTTGTTCATCTTCAGCATCACCATCGCTTTCACTCACCTCATTGTGCCCGATGACTCCCTCAGAAGGCCTTTTTCTCTCAGTCACTGGCATTTGTCGTCTCGTTAGAATTTCCACGGTATCAGTACTGTTGTTGTTTTTAGACAGGCAAGCGTTGTTCATTATCCACTATTTTATTCGGACATGAAAAACGTTTGTGGCCTAAATTTCCACACTCAAAGCACTTAAGATTATCAGTACTTGCATACAGCATGTATGAATTTTCTCCATTATTCACACGGAACGAGATCTCTAACGTACGCTCAGGTGAAGTTAGAAACATCAAAACTTGTCTTCTAAAAGACAAAACGTGTTTCAGTGCCGTGTTTTTACACCCTAATGGGATCATTCTAACTGGACTTGCGATTTTTCCATATCGTGTCAATTCTTTAGTGATTGCATCATTTGAGATGAAAGGTGGCACATTTGAAATAGTTACTTTAGTAGCCGGAGCCGCTAAAGGAGTCACGGGCACAAACATTTCATTAATAAAGATTCCACTCTCCGTCAGCTGATTCACTAACTGCTCCGTTTTCAAAAACACTACAATAGCCTTGTTCATTCGTGATGCCGAGAGAATATTTTCAAAACCTACCAATTCTCCCACCACCACGAGAACATCCTCCACACTAACGCCAGGCTCGGCCACACACCTGCAACCATTTCGCATCGACAGGTGTGGATTAACCTGTACAGGGTCAGACGCCATACCGTCACGCGACAAACGCCGCGAGCGGCTTAAAGGACAAAACGCTTCACTAGATTAAAATCAATTACCAAAAAGGGGGAAAAAAGAAAAGAAACCTGAATAAAGAACAGTTTTTTTCGCTCACTCAAACCAAACACGCTCCACTCTGCCTACCACACTCGCACATGCGCACAGAGAGAGAGAGAGAGAGAGAGAGAGAGAGAGGCTCAAAAAGCATTTATTTACCAAAAAATTTTAAAAATACAATTTTACATTATTTTTCCATTATTTTTTCCAACAAAAACTACAAACATCTAAAATAATAAATTAATAAAATAAGAAAAATAAATAAAATTAAATATACAAGTCCAAACAATCATCATTATCAATATCACAAATACACTTATTCACAGCCCATCGATGTTTAAACTTCTCCATGTCATTTACCAGTTTATAATATGTGAACTCGATTTTAATGCGAGATTTTACTAGTCCTTTTAAAATGGACACAATATCATCTGACCCAGCCCCGTTCAAACGATATTTTCTTGAAAGCCAAATTGCCAATTTAGCTTTTCCAAAAATAAAATTAATTAACACATGCACCTCCCTCTTACTTCTACTGTATTTTGGACCATAAATAAAAGAAACCGGTGTAAAAATTTCTCCTAATTTATGAGACCACTCTTCTAAAACACAAAAAACTGGTTGAAGTCTTTTGCACTTTAAAAACAAATGAAAAACTGTCTCCTGTTCCCCACAGAAAGGACAGCCCTCCCCTACCTGTGGATCAAGGTGTGCTATGTGTCTGTTTGTAGCTATAATCCCGTGTACTATTCTCCACTGCAGGTCTCCAGACCTCTTCTCAATGGGAGGTTTGTACAGGGACCTCCAGCTGCCTTTGGGGGAGGTGCCTGGCCCAAAAAACTCTTGCCATTTGGACTCGCTAACAGTCTCTAGTGCTTTAAGATGCCATGATTTCACACACATAATGTATATGTCCTTCTTATCAGCATTACAAAAGTTCTTCGGCTGATGATTCTTAAAAGACAACAAGCAACCTTCTTTCTCCTGCCACGTTCCATTCTCTGGTGAAAAAAGCAACTGAGGAAAGCTACAGTGATCAGTCTCTTTTTCAAAACTTTCCATTGCCAGTTTGTAATCCTGAGGCAGGGTCTCAATTATCTGAGTCAGCACATTTTTTAGCAATCTGACAGATTTAATTTTCAATTTTCCAGCTAAATTCTCAGGGTTAATCCATTCTTTATTAACTCGCAAATGTCCAATCTTTAAGATGTTTGCTGCTCTCATGGCTTTTCTCAGAGTGTCCGATTTAAGAACATCCACATCCAGAGCAGGATTGAAGAAAAGCGGCTCTTCATTCAGCCACAAGTTCTGAATGTCACTTCCATCCCTTGAGAACTTAAAAAGTGCCCATGATTTAAAAAGTGATCTGTAAAAGAGACTCAGTCCAGACAAATTCAGTTTGTTAAGATCCATCAGAAACAGGTGACGGTCTAGTCCCATGTCTCCTACTCTTCTCAGGAGAGCACATGCGATCTCAGCCCAGCTCACATCCACACCATAGATTAATCTCCTTGCTGTCTGCATTCGAAAAGCCTTTATTCTCGATTTGATGTCAATCAGCCCTTGGCCACCTTCTTGCCTTGGTAAGTATAGTACAGCAGCCTTCAGCCAATGCTGTCCCGACCAGAAGAAGTCTACTATCCGCTGTTGTAATTCTTTCACCAGCTTTTCGGGAGGTTCAAGTATCATCATTTTGTGCCATAATGAAGAAGCAACTAGGTTGTTACATACCAGAACCCTCCCCCTATAGGACAGCTGAGGGAGCAACCATTTCCAGCGAGACAACCGAGCACACACTTTCTCCACAAGGCCCTCCCAATTTTTATCTCTATATTCCTCTATCCCTATAAAAACCCCTAAATACTTAAAACCTGTTCTCCCCCACTGTAACCCACCAGGAAGAATTGGACCTTTAGAAACCCTTCCACACCACAAAGCATCACTTTTGCTCCAGTTGACTAAAGCGGACGAAGCTTTACCATAACACTCTAAAGACTCTTTAAGTACCTGAATATCGCTTTCCTCTCTTATTATAATTGTGAGATCATCAGCATATGCAGATAATTTAATAGAGTAATTCATGGTATTAACCTGTAAACCCATTAATTCCCTTCTCAGTTTGCATAGCAATGGTTCAATTACGATACTGTACAATTGTCCTGAAATTGGGCAACCCTGTCTAATACCTCTTCTTACATTAATAGGGATACTTAACCCACCACCCATTTTAATCATACATGTTGCTTTGGTATAAAGAAGTTTGATCATTGAAATAAAATTTTTCCCAAAACCAAAAGCATTAAGGGTATCAAACAAAAAAACATGATCAACCCTATCAAAAGCCTTTTCTTGATCTAAAGACAAAAGACCCAGATTAAGATCATTACAATTGGCATAATCAAAAACATCTCTAATTAAATGAAGATTATCTGTAATTAACCGATTTTTTACACAATATGACTGATCTTTATGTACAATTTCATGCAAAACTTTGTTTAACCTATTTGCTAAAACCTTTGAAAATATTTTATAATCTGTACACAAGATTGCAACAGGTCTCCAATTCTTTAGGAGTGTTAAATCACCCTTTTTCGGGAGCAAAGACAAAACCGCTCTTTGACAGCTGGTTGGAAGAAATCCTTCATGACAACATTTCTGAAACACTTTAAAAAAGTCCTGACCTACAATTGGCCAAAAAGTCTTGTAAAACTCCGCTGGTAGTCCATCCATTCCCGGACAACGGCCTGAAGATAGACCCATCACAGCTCGAGAGACTTCCTCAAAAGTGATATCATTCTCTAAAAACAGTTTTTTTTCTTCAGATAAAACAGGTAAATCTCTTAACAGTTCAGTCCTGGAATATTCATCTGAGCTTTCAGCAGTGTACAATTTAGAATAAAAATCAACAGCAATTCTTCGCATCTCCAGTGGTTCTGATGTGACATGTCCATTATTGTCCTTCAGTAAAATCATTTGTTTCTGTTGACCCACTTTACGCTCTAGGTTAAAAAAATAAGAAGTGGGAGCGTCCATGTCCTTCAAATGTACATAGCGGCTTCTTATAAGAGCCCCTTTAACTTTTTCATCCATTATTGAACTTAAAACATTTTTCTTTTCAGTCCACAAGTCTTTTAAATTAGCATCATCATTAACAGTCATATTTGTTTCAATGACAGCAATTTCTGATTCCAGCTGTTTTAATGTATTTTTCAACCGTACAGAGGAGTATGCAGTATATTTTTGAGAGAAGTCTCTTATATGGACTTTGCCAACCTCCCACCACTGAATAATATCTTCAAATTTACTCTGTTCTATTTTCCATTTCTCCCAAAAACACTCAAAATCTTCAAAAAAAGACTTATCTTCTAAGAGTTTAGTATTCAGATGCCAATAATAGCTCTTAGGTACACTTTTAGACAAGATAAACCCGACAGTAATAAGCTTATGATCAGAAAGAATATTGGGGATAATTTCTGTGTTAACAACTCTATTTTTCAGGTTAGAAGATATATAAAAACGGTCCAAACGTGCAGCATGAATCCTCTCATTATTTACTTTCACCCATGTATATTGTTTTATAGAAGGGTTATTCACTCTCCACACATCTGAGAGACTGAGCTTTTTTAAAACACTAGCTAAACAGGAGGCTGACTGTGCGTGTGGTTCTTCCCCATTTCTGTCTAGAACAAAATCTATGGTGCAGTTCCAGTCCCCTCCCACGACAATAAAAAAATCATCACTTTCCTCTTTGATTATGCTTTCTAATTTGGCAAAGAATAACTTTCTTTCCGCTCCAACAGTAGAAGCATAAATATTTACAAAAAGAAAATTTAAATGACTGATTTCAGCCTTAACAATTAAAAACCTTCCTGGTACTACTTCTTGTTTTGATAAAATTTTTACATTAAAAGTAGGAGAAAAAAGGACAGCTACACCAGCACTTAAATTAGTACCATGGCTAAGAATATAGTCTCCCTTCCACCATAGGCCCCATTCAACTTCATTCTTGCAATTGCTATGAGTTTCTTGCAAAAAAGTAACACTCAAGCCTTTCAATCTAATCATTTCTGAAAGTAGTTCATTCTTTTTTCCATCCCTCATCCCATTAATATTAAGAGATCCCACCCTCAGAGTCTCCATAGAGAGAAAAGAAAAAAAGAAAAAACAAAAGAAAAGTAAGGAAACCTTTACAGCCATAGTGATTATCTAAATTTTCCCCTCGCTTTTCCTAGCTTTTTCCCTAAGTTTGTTACATGCTTTTTAAGGCGGTATCTTTTTTGCATAGAAAGTTCCTCATAACTGCTAACCTTCCTTGCCCTCATTGCAGAAACTATGAATTTCTCCGTATCCGGGAAGAAATCACTTATCTCAACCCCTGTTTTACCTTTTGTTTGATCTAAAAAGGAACTGATTTGTTCAACACTGTACAAATGCTCCTCAGCCTCCTTAGTCATCTCAGACCACTCATCATCTTTCATCCCATCGTCAGTGCACTGTGATAAACACTCAAACTCATCATCCATTTGCTCCTGAGAGCCAGCTACCTGTACAACGTCACTGCTCATACTTTTATCCTCAGCATCACCCACATTGTCAACACTAGCACTCACATCTTTATCAGGTAAATGACTACCTCCAGGTTGTTCCACACATCCAGCATTATTAACATTAGAATCACTCACCTCTTGCTGTCCCTCCACTTCCTCTGTAGCACCATTATCTTGTTCTTCATATCTCGGAGTTTCGACGATATCTACATGGTGTTCGCTGTTATTATCGTCGGCGCGCGATGTGGAAGCGCGCACTTCGGTTTTTTTCGGACATGAAAAACGCTTATGGCCCAAGTCTCCACACTCAAAGCATCTCAAACTCTCCGAACTAGCATAGACCATGAAGGAGCTCTCTCCGTGAGTTACACGGAAAGAAGCCTCCAGTGTCCTCTCCGGAGAGCTAAGAAACATATAAACCATACGTCTAAAAGAAAGCACGTGCTTTAAAGCGGCGTCTTTACATCCCAGAGATCGCAATCTTACCGAATCTTAACAGTTCTTTAACAATGGCTTCGTTTGAAATGAACGGAGGTGCGTTAGAGACTATAACTTTAGTTGCTGGAGCGGATAGCGGGGTTACTGGTACAAACGTCTCTTTAACCCATATTCCACTCACAGTCAACTCATTAACAAGTGCTTCTGTTTTTAAAAACACAACCACCGCTTTATTCATCCTTGAGGCCGAAACGATGTTATCAAACCCTAGTTTATCACCAATAATCACCAATATTTCCTCCACGGTCACCCCGGGCTCAGGCACACACCTGCAGCCATTCCTGAGGGACAGGTTAGACGTGCCCTGCGTGTTGGCAGTCGCCATGCCAGCGACTACCAACCACGCACGCACACAGAAAAAACTTTCTGCCTCCCTACCCTAATAGCGGACAAATCTAGCGAGGGGAAAAGAAAAAAGAGAAAGAAAGAAAAACAGAAAAATAATAATAATAATTGAAAAAAATAAAAATAAAAATAAGAAAAGCAAACGCTCTCAACAACAGCGCTCAACTCGCTCCACACGTTCACCCCCCAACAACCACACCGGAAGTGTGAGAGAGAGAGAGAGAGAGAGAGAGAGAGAGAGAGAGAGAGAGAGAGAGAGAGAGAGAGAGAGAGAGAGAGAGAGAGAGAGAGAGAGAGAGAGAGAGAGAGAGAGAGAGAGAAAAAAAAAGAGAATTTTGCAAATCACGTGTCGCACGTGGAAACGACTCTTGACTGTATCAGTTTCCTGCTGTGAGTCCTGGACCAGAGTTTTTGTGAGTGTTTCTGTTCACACAATCGGATTTCTTTTATCATCACTGAACAGTGTGCCTGGAAAGTGTTCGGGACACGTGAGTGACGGACCATGGTAAACAGACCCTTTTGTTTGATGTCTCAGCGCAAAATGCGATCTCCTGCTACTGTTCCTGTCTTCTTCAACATTGTCATCGCGGCATAGAAGTGCTCTGCCGAGGGAAAAGCCATTTCATTGCTGTGTGAGAATCGTGATGATTCATGAGTAATTTGTTTCAGATCTGGATCCATTAAAATGCACTAATGTAATGGGCCCCAATGAACGAATGACACATACCTGGGTATTTCAATATTTGTGACTTTTCTGTTGATCTGACTAAACTGTTTTTTTTTTTGTTAAAAAAATCTGAATTCATTTGGGTTGTGAATTGTTCAGAAGAAATGAATCCTGGTTGATTCATGTATCAATGATTCATTTATCCCTGTTGTGGATTCATGTGAGCTCTTTAGATTCAAATCCACGGTATAATTTACAAATTTGTGGGTAATTCTAAATTAGGGATTTTCTAACTGGAACAACTGCTGGATAAATCTTGATTACATTGTATGTTGAGTGATGTTTACAAAGGAAAGTAAACAGTAAGTTCATTTGGGGAAACATTTTTATTTCCTTACAATAACATAGGTTCTGTTATTTTATTTTATTTTTGACTTTCATCTTTATTATTTTAGGTCTGTAAATAAATAACTGTTATTCAGAGTTATATTTCCTGAGATTTATTTATTTTTCAATACCAGTGTTATAAAAGGAGGCACCGTTTAGTTATTTCTGATACCTTTTGAGGTTAACTATACTAATAGTCACCATACTTGAACATTCAGCGTATATACCTCCATTTAAAAGCTGGAACACGAGGTTCATGTGTACCATCTGAAATCAGGTTCTACCACAAAAAAGGGTTACAATAACATGTTTTACATGGTAGCCTCTAACCTGACAAGCCAGACCCACATCAAGATGTTGGGTCTGGGAACTCCGAGGGGCGGGATAAACGGTTGTCTTTCAAATTCCCTCTGCACACAATTGGATAGTGCTACAACCAACCAGAGCAACGTGAAACGGAGCTAGTTGATAGATTAAACTTTCGCCGTATCCGGTCGGCAAAACTCTGAACAGATCTTCCTTTCTTAAGATTGACTTCAGTGCAGTTTTTTGTTCTTTTCTCAAAGAAAAGCTTAACTCCAAGTCTTCCAGAGTCGCAGCCAAAGCCAATTCGAAAGACCGCCGTTCGCCAGCTTCTTTGTTTACATGTAGCACGTGGAAGCTCCGCAACTCTGCCGTCATTATGTTAAGCCCGCCCGCTGACTCTATACACGATGCGATTGGCCTGACCAGAGTTTGTTTTTTCCAGCTCGCAAGTCTATGGAGAGTTGCTAGACTACCCTGGCTGCAAATTATATTTGCTGCCGCTAGGGTGCGTCTAGATTTCAAGGTTAGGTAGCCTCAGCATTTCTGTTGATTTATTTCTATTTGCTTTGCAGCAGCAGCATAAGAAGATATATCACACCAAGACCACTACTACTGTCATATCCAGTAATATGGAATTGTATGACTTGTCATGACTGAACAAAGAATATGAAAAGTTAGCATGGCTTTAGCTTACCTGTGAATGAGAGATTTTCACCCTTTCATTGAAGATGGTCCAGAGGACATTCTGGTAGCAGGGTGGAGTGGTGAGTGAGCCATTGTAGCGGAAATATTGGCTGAGGTTGTCAGGTAGCAGTGACTGTATATCAAATGCAGGGATAGTCACCTTCTGGCCTGAAATAAATCAAACAAATATTATATGTCTTGTATATATTGTATGTCTTGTATGTTGATTTACAAAGTAACCCAAAAGGCTGAGGCACAGTTATCACACACATATACAGTAGACATACACACACATGCACACAAACACATGCCTGCATATCTGATGCGGGCCAGATAGTTGAAAATACTACCATATGCCTGATTAATCTCTTCACCTGCCTGAAAAAGCAAACAACAGAATTAGAAAATGTTTGAGTGGTAATTTATAAAATATAATTTAATCGATGAGAACTCACCTCAATTAGTATCCCTAACACAGCCAGACCGTTCTCTTGGGTCATAGCTTCGGACATATTAGCATAAACCTCTGTATTGTAATGAACAATATGGAGCTGGGAGAAAAGAGAGAGTGTGTGTTTGAGTTATAATATAATTAAGCATCTTAGGGTGTACTCACACTAGCCAGTTTGAACCGTGCCCGAGGGCGTTTGACCACCAAAGCGCGGTTCGTTTGACTAGTGTGAGTGCTCCGAACCGTGCCCGGGCGCGACTCGATTAGCCGGCCCTGGCCCGCTTGGAAGAGGTGGGCCAGAGCACGGTTCAGTTGGACTCGGGCGCGGTTCGCATGCAGTGTGAGCGCTAACCGTGCTGGAGCACGGAACAGGACGTGTAGTCCGTAATCAAAGCTGCAAAGTCCTTGCTGCACTTCAGCTGGTACCTTGCAAACCTCCTCATACGAGCAGCACGATTACGTGAAAATTTTTGTGCCACAAAGGCGATAGATCTGTTTAACAACAGGCTGTGAGAGGGCTGTGGACCACCGTGGACCAAACGACTCAAAATTATCCACAAAATAAACAGAGCGATGGACTCCATTGTGTTCAGTGAGAGCGCCGCTCTTCCTGTTTATCCCGAAACCATCGAACCATAATGACGTAAGCGTGCTCCAGCACGAATGCTGAAACCCTATGTGAGTGCAGGCCAGAGGGGGAGTGGGGAGGGGGGACAATCGTACTCGGGCCCGGTTCATGGCAACCGTGCCTAGTGTGAGTACACCCTTACAGAAGACATGTTTTCTTTCATAATGTGGCAGTATGGGTGTTTAGTCTTAGGCTACTATTGGTTGGTTAAGGTTTATGGAGTGAGCCTATCACAGCTAGAGGCAGAGGTTATAGACCTGCCTTGTGTTGACTCATGGTACGGAGTTCCGTATATTGAATGGTGTGTGGGAGAGATTCCTGGTTGCTTCCTACAGAGTGTGGGAAAGTATTTTGTACAACTTTCCATGGTTGACAGGACTGCAGTCTATTCACAGGTGTATACTACGGTTTGTGGTGGCAGTTTTATCCTTTCCACATAGGCGTTTTGGGAATCAACATGTGTTCTTTTTATAGCGTGCACATTGATTTTTCTCTCTGGCCAGTGGTGACTGGGACTCCTTGCACCCTAGGTGTGTACTTTCTTTGTATTTATGCATCAGGATCGGATATGATATGTGTTTAAATCATGAACGTGTTATTTCAGACGTGCGGTGTATACCGTTGATAAACTGGGACAATTCTGTTGCTGGGTTACCAGAAGTTTGTTCGTTGACAGCGGGGCACTGCTGTTTTGCTGCTGGCTTGATGTATATGTGATCGGATTGGCGGTCCCTTCCTTACTTCATTACTGTCGTGTGTGTGTGTGTATTTACAAGGGGAGTGTAATTATTTGTAATTGTTGATTTTCTTTAACTGTTTTCTTTGTTGTATAATCTTCTGATATATTTTTTCTGTTTTACGTTTGACTAATCTTTGTATTTGTGTTGACACCCTAAGGATTGTTGTGTATTTTGTTTCTGTTAATGTTTTAGTATTTTATTTATTTAAATTGTAGTATTTAAATTGTGTATTTGTTTTGTAGAGTTTATTCTTTTCATTAGGAGTTCAAGCGCAAGGGGGGCGGGGCTTGACTTTTTGTGTGCTGTGCATGTGCACAGGTGTGTGTGGGGTGATGTACAGTATTTATCTGGTTAATTCCATTTTGTTTTTCTGCTAATTTCAGTGTTGCTGGTGTCTCAAGTCTCCCTCTGCTGGCAAACCTCAATCCTATATTTGTGATTTTGTTTATTTGCTTTTTGTGTGTGTGCTGCCCTTGAAGTATAAGTAACTTTGTATTTCTGTTGTATTATTAATATATGTGAAGTCCACATTGTTCAGCACTAACTTTTTAAAATATTGAATATTGCTTGTCTTTTGAATTATTTATTAAATATTGTTTCAAATAAAAATTTATATATTTTTGCATCCACGGCTCCTGTCCTGTTCCGGGAAAAATCTGTGCAGCCTATTTATTGGGTTCATTAAGTGTTGTTCCTGGGCTGGGGTTCCCAGGTGGCGTAGTCAAAGTACTGTGGTCTTTTCATAATTGCTCTCTTTGCCACAATAGATTCACTCAACATTGCATCTGTAGCTGATACTATAGGAATTGTCCAAAGACCATATAGAAACATGGCAATTTACTGAATGATGGTGCTCATGCCGCCCTTTAAGGAACTGCGTCACCAGTGTCTCATAAGGACGTGCCCACGCCATCACTCTTCTTCAGGAATTATTTTTTTTTTTGGCCAGTGCTATAGAGTTATCTGTGATTAGTAGTTAATGTTTCAGCGACCAGCATCACACCTTATCTACTTGTGGTAAAACATGATGTTTAACACTGCTTAAGCCCTAGCTTTTGGGACCTGATTTCGAGCCTGAGGCTATCAGAGTGAGCAGACTGTCTTTTTTTTCTCTCTCTCTCTGTTTTCTTCGGTTCTGTTATATGATTAGCTGCTCATACTGATCATTTGTTCAGTTACTCATACTAATCATTTGAGCTACTTTAAACTCTGAAGAGTTTGACATCAGACAAATGGTATGTGCAATTGCTTTAGTACTTTAGTACCAAACATTCGGTTTGTATGATTGGAAACCGCTTTTTAGTTTTTGTTGTATGGCATTTTGGATGACAGCAGTTCAGTTGTATATTTTTATTGCCCCCGACTACAATGTTGTGATTAGGCAATGCAGTCCACCCCTCTCTCTCAGAAAGGTTGGGGTTTGCGATCTCACCCAATGGTACACCGGCACCTACGAAAACGCATTGACCTAAGGTTGCCGATCAAGTCTTTCCGGTGTCCTGACATTTCATTCTACCCATCAGATTGTCCTACCAGGGCTTACTGCACATGCGTACATCAATATTTAATATTTATCTTTAAAGGCCCCATGGCATGGATTTTTTAAATTATTTTATAATGTTTCCTGAGGTGTACTTATATTGTTAGTATGGTTTACATCAAAAAATTTCATAATTTAGAAATTAAAAGCATTTTTTTCTATACTGATTTTAGCCCTCTGGCTTGAATGCTCTGTTTCAAGGGACGTGTCTGATGTGAGACTTCAGTGAAAACGCCCTCTGTTGTGACTGGCTGACATCTTTGCATTTTAAATGAGTATGAGATTGTGTGGCGGAGGGGGCATGGTTTAGTGAGGCACCGTCTGACTCTGCAAGCACTGCCAGTCCAGAGAGAGATGGACTGGGCACTCGTGGACCAGAAAGACTGAGAGTTTTACTGTACCGAGTTGCTGAGAGCGCTGTGAGAGCAAGTTTATTTTGTTTGTATCTGAGAGTTCTGAATAAACACAGTCACGCCAACCCTGTCTTCTTCCTCCTTATTCTACGAACTTTGTAACCTGTGGAATCCCTCTCGAATACTTTTACTACGTTTTTTTTACTGTGGAGAGGAGGGCGTGGTTTTGTGGGGTCTGCACAGATGGAGAGAACTGCCTGGAACAAACCGTTGATAGAAACAAAAGAGAGTTTTGAGTTTAAGTTGTGCGATGTGCACGCCTGTTTGGTGAACTGAGTTATACGACAAATAAACTTGAGTTCCGTGTCCAACCCAGCCGACCCCTTGCCTTCTTCCTCCCACATCCCACGAACCGTATCACACTGGTGCCGAAACCCGGGAGGAAGAAGAGGGACGCCGCCGTTATGCAAACTCCGCCGTCAACCACGCCATTGGCGAGCCTGGTTCAGTCGCTCGCGGCCCTACACCAAGAACATCATCAGGCCCTGCTGGACATGAGGGAGGACCAGGAACGGTGCTTCCACTCCCTCGTCAATGCCCAGCAGGAGGACCACGAGCTGGTTCGGACTGGGGTACCAGCCGCCGCTGCAACGCCGCCAGCGCAGGTGCCGCTGCTGAAGATGGGGCCCCAGGACGACCCCAAAGCCTTCCTCCCCAAAGGTCGGCCGAGTCCTGTGGGTGGCCGAGGGAACAGTGGCCAGTGAGGCTGATTCCCCTCCTGTCAGGAGAGGCACAGCGGGCGGCGCAGCAACTCCTGGTCCAGAACCTCCTCAATTACGAGAACCTGAGGAGGGCCATCCTCCAGCGAGTCGGCCTCTCGGGGGAGAGTGGGGAGAGTGCCCGGCCCTTCGTGTTGGCTCAACAGCTCCGGGACGCGTGTCGCCGATGGCTGGTGGTTGAGGGAAGCGGCGTGGACCATATCGTCGACCAGGTGGTACTGGAGCAGTTCGTGGCACATTTGCCACGGGAGACCGCGCAGTGGGTCCAGTGCCCCTGGCCCGCGTCGCTGGACTCGGCCATCCGACTGGCGGAGGATCAGATGGTGGCGTACCAAGGGGTCGGCGAACCCCTACCAGCTGTCTCTCTCCCCTCCTCTTTTGTTTCCCCTCTTCCCCCCTCTCTCTCGCCTTCTTCGGCGAGACCTGTCCCTGCTCCTAGGTCACGCTGGGGCCCGCAACCGAGACCGGTGGCCCGTTGGAGATCGGGGGAGGCGTCGACCGATCAGGGGGCTCCGCCCAGAGGACCGGCATCCTGGGCTCCGGACCGGGCGACTGGCCAGTTCCCGCCGCTCTCTCCGCACCAATCCCTTGACCGCTTCCCGCCACTAGGGGGGGATCCGGGACACTTCATGGACAGGTGTCCGGTAATGGAAGTGGGGACTCGCCACAGGCTGCCCCCGACGCGCCACAGGCTGCCCCCGATCAAGCCGGGTTATACCAAATACCCATGAGTATTAAGGGGGGTACATATCAGGCTTTGGTAGATTCCGGCTGTAACCAAACCGCAATTCATCAAAGCCTGATACAACCTGACGCATTGGATAACGGCCGCCTGGTTACGGTAAGGTGTGTGTATAGGGATGAGGTGAAGTACCCATTGGTGCCAGTCATAATCCAATTTCGAGGGGGAAAACATAGTGTGGAGGTCGCGGTTAGTCCCCACCTCCGACATCCGCTGATCTTGGGAATGAATTGGCCGGCATTTAGGGAGTTATTGGGGTGTATATGTGCGGATGTCTCTTGGGAGAAAAGAGGGCGGGGAAAGAGCGCGGTCGCGCAGCTAGGGGAAGCTGAGCCGGGACCCTCGGGAACTGGGTCAGAGGAACGGAGCGCTGTGAACAGGCTAATCCTGTCGGAGCGTGATGATTTTCCTCTGGAACAGTCCCGAGATGAGTCACTCAAAAATGCCTTTGAGCAGGTCCGTTCGATCGATGGCCGGCTTCTTCAACCCGCCCGGCCGCTCTCTTTGCCCTATTTTGCCGTGATTAAAGATAGGTTGTATCGAGTAACCCAAGATACTCAGACAAAACGATATACAACCCAGTTGTTAGTACCGAAGTAATTGTAATAATTGTAATCCCATGGCTGGGCATTTGGGTCAAACGGGCACGTTGAATCGTCTAATGGCCGGGCATTCACGAGAATGTGCCAGTTGGTAAACACACCGGCCGCTCCAAAAGCGCCATTGCGCCCTCTACCTCTTGTGCAGGTCCCCTTCGAGAGAATTGGCATGGACCTCATTGGGCCATTAGAACGATCCGCACGGGGGCATCGCTTTGCATTAGTGATAGTGGACTATGCAACTCGGTACTCCGAAGCAGTAGCTCTCCGCACCCTTTTGGCAAAAAGTGTGGCGGATGCTCTGTTTCGTGTAATCTCCCGGGTGGGAATCCCGAAAGAGATTCTCATCGATCAAGGCACAGCATTTATGTCCCGCACCATAAGCGAGCTGTACAGGTTATTGGGCATTAAATCTGTTCGTACCAGCGTTTATCACCCACAAACAGACGGTCTGGTAGAACGATTTAATCGCACATTAAAGACAATGATTCGTAAGTTTGTTCACGAAGACGCCAAAAATTGGGACAAATGGTTGGAACCCCTGTTGTTCGCTGTGAGAGAGGTCCCCCAAGCCTCCACGGGGTTTTCACCCTTCGAGTTACTGTATGGGCGTCAGCCCCGAGGGGTCCTTGACGTCATGCGGGAAGCTTGGGAGGAGAGACCGTCGGAAAGCAAAAACGAAATTCAGTATGTCCTGGACCTAAGAACAAAACTCCACACCCTGGGGCGGCTGTCCATGGAGAATTTGTCCAGGACACACAAAGCCGGTTGTACAACAGGGGAACCCGACTGCGAGAATTTACACCGGGAGAGAAGGTACTTGTATTATTGCCCACGTCCAGTTCAAAGTTACTCGCCAAGTGGCAAGGACCGTTTGAGGTCACACGACGAGTGGGCGATCTCAATTATGAGGTGGTGCGAACGGATAGGAACGGAGCACATCAGGTTTACCATCTCAATCTTCTTAAAAAATGGAATGAGGCAGAGTCAGTGTTGCTGGCGACGGTGGTAACTAACGAGGATGATCTCGGCCGTATAGGTTACCGGAACACAAAAAGAAGGTGGTTCAAACGGAATTAGAGGTGATGCTGGACTTAGGAATAATAGAAGAGTCCCACAGCGATTGGGCGAGCCCGATAATTTTGGTGCCCAAAACGGACGGCTCCGTGTGGATTATCGCAAGGTGAATTCTGTGTCGAAGTTCGACGCTTATCCAATGCCGAGGATTGACGAGTTGCTTGATCGGCTAGGTTCGGCTCGTTTTTATTCTACACTGGACTTAAAGAAAGGATATTGGCAGATCCCCTTAACTCCATTATCCAAGGAAAAACCTGCTTTCACAACGCCGTTCGGATTACACCAATTCGTCACGCTTCCGTTCGGGCTGTTCGGGGCACCCGCCACCTTTCAGCGATTGATGGACAAAATCCTTCGGCCGCACACTGCATATGCCGCTGCTTACTTGGATGATATAATCATTTATAGTAATGATTGGCAGCGGCATATGCAACATCTGCGGGCAGTCCTGAACTCGCTGAGAGGGGCGGGGATGACGGCCAACCCGGAGAAGTGTGCGGTTGGGCGTGTGGAGGTCAAGTATCTGGGCTTCCACTTAGGGCACGGACAGGTGCGTCCCCAAATTTATAAGACAGCAGCCATTGCAACCTGCCCACGTCCAAAGACCAAAAAGGAGGTGAGGCAGTTCTTGGGGCTGGCGGGATATTATAGAAGGTTTGTACCTAAGTATTCGGACCTCACCAGCCCGCTGACTGACCTCACTAAAAAAGAGGCACCAGATACGGTCCAGTGGATGGCTCCCCGGCCTGGAGCGGGCGGTGGGGGTATGTGGAGAGGAGGGCGTGGTTTCGTGGGGTCTGCACAGACGGAGAGAGAGAGCTGGAAGGACTGAGACCCGAGAAAAACGTGTACACTCGCGACGTGTGATTGACAGATCCGAACATTATCTCTGTAGTTTTATCATTTAAATAACGGATTTGTTTCATGCTACTAACAGAAACCATGTGAAGTTTATAGTTTTAGTCACTGGCTTGATTCATTGATGCATTACGCTTAGGGCATCAAGATGGCCAGTGGCGGGACTGACCGTATTAAGCAATCTGGAAAGAAAGTCTGTGTGAACTTGAATGATTAGCTACACATCAGAAATCACTGTTCACAGATCAGGCATTAATGAACACTGTTACTCACTTTTTGTGGCGGTGCTGTCGAATCCATATGGCAAAAGTGTTTGTAAAGCCTGTGCTGACATCGCGACTGATAAACGGAATCCATTCTCTCCAAATTCTCTGGGCGGGTAAAGCAAAGGAAGGGGAGGTAACCGTTCCCCGTATGACGTCATACAGGTAAGATTCCAGATCGGCTCATCTGAGCTCTCATTTTCTCAAAGGCAGAGCAGGACAGCCAGAACTCGGTTTACACCTGTCAAAATTTCTAGCCACTTGGGGACCATATACAGGCTAGGGGAACTCATGAAAATTTCATGCCATGGTGTCACGGTCGTGAGGTGCAGCAGAGAAGAAGCGATTCGGGACTTTCACAAAGAATGGTTTTACTTCAAAGTCAACGATAAACAGAACACTTAACAACGCTAACATAACGTAGAACAGACAAGGAGTGAATGAACACGAGGGAACTAAATACAAACACTGAAGACTACTAACAAGGGACACAGGTGATACAGATGAGGGTAACTAAACACAGCTGAACAGAACTAGACTAACGAGGGAAACCAAGGGAACAGAGAAAGTGGCGGGAAACATAGACAAAGGAACATGTGACTAATGCAAAAAACACAACAGAAACACAGATATGTGACACATGGGACCTTTAATAGAAATGTACTGATATTTATTATTTTGAAGATACTATTACATTTCATTTATTTTATTATTTTAATAATAGAAATGTAGTGTTATTTAATAATTCATAGGTGTGATTATATTTTTGTTTGTTTTACATGGTAAAAAAAAAAAATCATTTAAATTGCGATATCGATTTCGATCTTGATTCAGTATCAATTCATATTTATATAGCCTACTGTACATATACTTTTCAAGGGCCCTCTATAAACTTGGGGCCCTGGTAATCAGTACTGGTTTTACCCCCAGTCCGATGCCCCTGATCATTAAAAATATTAGCATTTAAGTTATTAATGTTTTACAATTTCACATTTAAAGAAATCTAGTGTTTGATCATATATAAATATTTATTAAAATACAAAACTACAATACTTTTTTGAGCAACTAGATTAGATACATACTGTATACACTCACCTAAAGGATTATTAGGAACACCTGTTCAATTTCTCATTAATGCAATTATCTAATCAACCAATCACATAGCAGTTGCTTCAATGCATTCAGGGCTGTGGTCCTGGTCAAGACAATCTCCTGAACTCCAAACTGAATGTCAGAATGGGAAAGAAAGGTGATTTAAGCAATTTTGAGCGTGGCATGATTATTGGTGCCAGACGGCCGGTCTGAGTATTTCACAATCTGCTCAGTTACTGGGATTTTCACCTACAACCATTTCTAGGGTCTACAAAGAATGGTGTGAAAAGGGAAAAACATCCAGTATGCGGCAGTCCTGTGGGCAAAAATGCCTTGTTGATGTTAGAGGTTAGAGGAGAATGGGCCGACTGATTCAAGCTAATAGAAGAGCAACCTTGACTGAAATAACCACTCATTACAACGAGGTATGCAGCAAAGCATTTGTGAAGCCACAACACGCACAACCTTGAGGCGGATGGGCTACAACAGCAGAAGACCCCACCGGGTACCACTCAAATCCCCTACAAATAGGAAAAAGAGGCTACAATTTGCACAAGCTCACCAAAATTGGACAGTTGAAGACTGGAAAAATGTTGCCTGGTCTGATGAGTCTCGATTTCTGTTGAAACATTCAAATGGTAGAGTCAGAATTTGGTGTAAACAGAATGAGAACATGGATCCATCATGCCTGGTTACCACTGTACAGGGTGGTGGTGGTGGTGTAATTGTGTGGGGGATGTTTTCTTGGCACACTTTAGGCCCCTTAGTGCCAATTGGGCATCGTTTAAATGCTACGGCCTACCTGAGCATTGTTTCTGACCATGTCCATCCCTTTGTGACCACCATGTACCCATCCTCTGATGGCTACTTCCAGCAGGATACTGCACCATATCACAAAGCTCGAATCATTTCAAATTGGTTTCTTGAACATGACAATGAGTTCACTCATTGAAAATGGCCCCCACAGTCACCAGATTTCAACCCCATAGAGCATCTTTGGGATGTGGTGGAACGGGAGCTTCGTGCCCTGGATGTGCATCCCACAAATCTCCATCAACTGCAAGATGCTATCCTATCAATATGGGCCAACATTTCTAAAGAATGCTTTCAGCACCTTGTTGAATTAATGCCACGTAGAATTAAGGCAGTTCTGAAGGCGAAAGGGGGTCAAACACAGTATTAGTATGGTGTTCCTAATAATCCTTTAGGTGAGTGTATATTGATTAAAGAGCTATAAAGGCACATACTGGGTAATGGCATTACAAATGAAAATTATTATTTTTCTAGCCACAAAATGACTCTAATTTGCCTCTTTGAATTGGAATTCTCTATTGTAACCTTAATTACTACACTAATATTAATTTTTTTTTTTTTAAGTGGTCATTCATTGACAATAATTATTGCACAAATAGTATTTAGTACCAAAATATCTCCTCAAAATATTCAATAACTATTATTGAACTAAAATATAGAACATTTATTTATTTGAAAAATAGTTAAGGTGTATGGTCACATTTGACCATCAATGAGTATGAGTGTGACCAATAAGTAAGGAATACCTGAGGGCTAAATACAAGAAAAACATTAACATTAATGTTAACAATGTTGCATCTCCATCACTCTCCATTATAAATCGATTCTGTAAATATGGTTGACATAATAATCAATGCACACTATGCTGTACTGTTGCTGCAAACATGTGTATAGTGAAGCTATTGTGTATCCGCTTAAGCCATTCAAATGTATTCACACAGTGCTAGAAGTATTGAGCGCTCCATGACCCACGTGACCGCGGGCGCCTGTCGCATCCCGCAACTCCATTTTTCAACGCCTCTGGCTTTAACTGTTATGCCACATTAGCGCCGAAACGCTATTTATTTTTTGAATTTCGCATTAAAACTTTAAAAAATGTAAAAGCTTAGACTTTGTTTAATACCAAAAGCAGGTTTGGCAATTTGCCGTGAGATTAAGTTGGGCAGAGTGAGACCGTAAGACGTATAGCCAAATGCATGAGAGTTGGCAACCCTGATATATAGCTGGTAGCACAATCTGATAGATAGCCTTTTTGCTGTCGAATTGTGCTACCTACTATTTATTGGGAGGTAGCAAAATCTGACAAGGAAGGACAAATCGACAGGCCTTCAGCTCAGGAAAGCTGTCCCTAACCTGTTAGTCATGAAAAAGGAGGGCAAGCCCCCTGCAGCAGTGTTAATTTAGTTGACGAATAATTTTCGTCATAATTTTCATCAACAAACTTTTTTCACTGACGAAAACGAGACGATAACTAAATAAAAACCAGTAGTTTGGGATGACAAAAACTATGATGAAAATCTACTGTCATTTTCGTTAACAAATAAAAAACAAGATGAAAATGTTAGGGAGGGACGATTAGGGAAGAGATCCAGTCAGTAATGTCCTGTGTAATAGATGTGCACATTTGTGTGGTTCAATCAACAGCGTACATTTATGCCAGGTAATTGTTTATGAACTAATGCTGAGGAATAATTACAATGTTTACTTTACAATGTGTATATAGTAATATATGTTTAGATTGTTGTAACAATGCATATTTTATCTCCCTCATCTGAACATGAATGAGCAATAGTAAGGTGCAGACATTTCAAAATAAGAGTCAATGTGTATTTCAAGCTTGTTTATAATTAAAAGTGATGCATTAGCCTACTTATACATTTTTGGTTACAAAATAAACTGTATTTAATTTCATTCCCATTTAATCCATAGTCAGGAGAAAAGACTAAGAACAGTATTTGACACATATTATTCAATAAAGTATCAGGGTTATAATAGTTAACTAAAAGCATTAAAAAATATTCATTATTTGAAATTAAATAAATGTTAGCTGAAAAAACATTACAACATTATAAAAACTATATAGATGTTTTTTAAAAACAAACAAAAAAAAGTTAATTGAGCTCTCAATTAATGCATTACAATTTAACTACTGTAGATTTAGGTCGACTAACACGAAAAACAATTCAGGTGACTAAAATATGACTAAAACTAAATGGCATTTTAATCAAAAGACTATGACTAAAACTAAAACTAAATCAAAATTTGCTGTCAAAATTAACACTGCACTGCAGATAATGTCAAACCGCTAAGCGTATTTGTAGCGTATGTTTTCTTCCATATTCAGATCGTTCAGAGACATATGAATTTTCTCAGGTATACCAATTACCAATTCAAGTGCTTTCTTTTAGCCTAGCCTTAGCACCTCGCATGAAGCTTGCTCTGGCTCCATTAGACTGCAGAACATTTGAGTGCTTACCTTCCTCTTTGACTGGCTGACTCCAGCACAGTCCAAGCATTTGGCATGATAGTGTCAAGACTCTGTTTTCGATCGTTTACAATTTCTGGGATTGAGGATGAATCCCTGGAAGAGTGTTCTACTGCCGAGGCAGTGGATCATGTTTCTATTGGTAGGATTTGACCCACATTCAATGCAGGTATAGCTGCCTCTTGCTTGTATTATATTGTTTTGCACCAGTCTGAATAATTTCAGAATTGGGCAGGATGTCAATGTGAGTCTGATTTCACAGACTTTTTAATGTGAGGGCTCCCTGCACTAGGGTAATGTATGCTCTCAGATTTAAGCTATTTGATTCCTGGTACAGGATTCGGAAACTTAGACCCAGTATGACTTTAACTTAATGGTTAGCTCACCCCAAAATGAAAATTCTGTCATCATTGACTCACTCTTACAGTGCATCCGGAAAGTATTCACAGCGCTTCACTTTTTCCACATCCACTCCAAAAACAGAAGGTAGAACTTGCTTCCAGAACAAAGATTGTGCCTTAATCTAATCAGAGTACAGTGCATCTGGAAAGTATTGCCAGCGCTTCACTTTTTCCACATTTTGTTTTGTTACAGCCTTATTTCAAAATGGATTACATTAATTATTTTTTAAGTCTTTTTGAGTCTGATGCTACAAGCTTGGCACACCTATTTTTGGGCAGTTTCTTCCATTCTTCTTTGCAGGACCTCTCAAGCTCCATCAGGTTGGATAGAGCATCGGTGCACAGCCATTTTCAGCTCTCTCCAGAGATGTTCAATTGGGTTCAAGTCTGGGCTCTGGCTGGGCCACTCAAGGACATTCACAGAGTTCTGTCGTGACAACTCTTGGAGTGTTTGGCATGGTACCCACCAACACACTGGCATCGTCACCAGATCTCCACACTCTGCCTTGTTCACAGTCCCCTGAGTTCTGATCACCTGCACCTGCACCTGCACCTCATCATTAGTGACACTTTAAGAGCACACTCCACACACACACACACCATTGTCTGGTCTCGTCATTCGTACCTGGACTCCCTACCTGCTACATTCCATGATCGTCATTTGTCTGCCTTCCAAGTGCTCCTGGTTTCTCCCGTTCCCAGGCTCCTTGTGTTCTCCTCCACCGGATCCCCTTCATCGTGTTCACCCAGCTAAGTGACTGTTCCGTGAAAGTGCTCATCACCCTGCTTCCCTTGTTTACCTGTGTCCATGTCTCTGTTAATAAATATCACCTTACCTGTTTCTCTGCCTCCGTCTGTGTCCTGACAGTATGACAATGTTAATATTAGGGATGCACCGAATCCAGGATTCGGGTTCGGATTCGGCCGAATATTGGGCTTTTTGAGGGGGTTCGGTTTCTGCCGAACCTTCAATTTTTTTTTAACCGAACCCTAGGCTTGCACTAAGCTGGTCGAACGTAATGAAGCTGGCATTGTTTTTGGAAGGTGTTTACTAGGTGGACCGTTCGAATCCTGTAGATTGTGAGAAAGTGAAAATGGAACTCGTGCACAGAAAACGTGTTGTTTGGCAGTATTCTCAGTCAAAAGAAGGCTATTCAAATCGAGCTACATGTTCAATTTGCAATCCCGATTTGTCTCGAAGTGGTAAGGACCCTAAACAATAGCCGACGTTAACTTTTGCATATGAAACATCTGAAAGAATAGGAGTTGTGCATGAAGGAATCTACAGACAGCAGCCAAAATGCAGCAACTTCAGGTACGGCAAAAGAAGGGCAGTCATCCTGGCATAATGTCGCCTATTCTTAATTAAAATTAAATTCAATTAAAAATGCACTGCTGTAGAGATGCTCATTCGTTAATTTTCACAACCGACTACCACTGCTCATTATCCGATTATTAACTGTTAAGATTATAATATTGAATTGGCATTAAATAAAAATACACAGACGAGTGTCTGACACGTTAAAAAGTTTTCACAGGTCTGTTTTACTGTGCAAACATCAGCATACAGATCAGATAAAATATAAATAAAAAGAATAAAATAAATATTCCTACACTATATATTTTTCACTTAAATAATTAAGATAATTAAGATGACAAAACGAAAATCCGTTTGAAGAATCCATTTGAAGCTTTGAAGAACCGGAATAGTTTTTTTGTCAAATATAAATAGCAGGCCTATACCTCAACCCTCACCTTGTATGTGTGTTTTTTTTAAGTAAGTCTGTTGACAGCTAAACCCACGGCAGAAAACACCCTCTCAATCCTTCTGTCTCCGCAGCGCGAGCCTCTGATTAGCGCCTTCTGCGCTCTCTGTTGTGCTGTTCTTTGAAACGACAAAGGGCAACTCTGTGTAATTGTTCTATAAACCATCAGGAAACAGTGGCGAGAAGAACGCGAATGCGTGACAATGTTTACTTTAGTAAACTTGACCAAAACCACACTACAAAAAGCCTTAAACAAGGCTTCAGATGGCACTGATGTTTCGGGAATACGGAGATAACGCCTCGTTAGAGTGGCCAGCCTCGGGAAGTGCCTTTCATTTGCTTTCCACCAGTCTAGAGCTTGTTCTACTGCTGTATTTTAATACCACATAGTATATTTTGCAATATGAGCATCCCTACACTGCTGTGGACGTTGTTAACTTCATTAATGTGTTTACTGTGATAATAGACTGCGGATGGGAGTAGGATTCGGTATTTGGTTTCGAATTCGGCAGAATCTAAACCAGTGGATTCGGTATTCGTCCGAACCCCAAAAATCTGGATTCGGTGCATCCCTAGTTAATATGTTTGGTATTGGCGGAATAGATCTGCTACGCTGCTGCTGCTGCTGCTGCTGCTGCTGCTGCTGCTGTAGGTTATTGCTGCTGCTGCAGTACGGGACTTGCTACTGCCAATACATACGCGACACGCTGCTGTCAGCAAGTAAGACAATCGACAATCGTACAATCGAGCGTACATGAATTACGCCCCAACAGAGCAGGTGACATGATATCTGAACAATGCAAATCAAGTGTACTGTATTCAGAAAGCAACTTTACAGGGATGACAGGAAATTTATTTCTTTTTTGAAGAAAAGTTTTGATTAATTTCTGTTAATTTGGTGCCATTTAAACAACACCATCCTCAATTAAAACAGAAAACCCCCAATGGGTTCCGAGGCCATCGTCACGGCAACAGCATTTGGTGGCCAGAGAATGCAAACCATGAAATAGGTTTGAAATAGTTTTGAAACTATAACATCATCTTCCCTTCACAACCCACAAAAAGGTGATTCCGTGAAAACAGTGACAACATGTACGTAAGCATTACGTTTTCAGCCTATAGGCAAGTGCGTTTGGATACGTATGTGTGTATATGTGTTTTTATCTGTATAGGGGAAGGGAAGGAGGCCTTCACAGGAAGAGTCTAGTTGACACGGTCTCTGCTGACACTTCAGGGATGCGTTGTGGTCGTGTCTAGGCGCATGTCCATCATCTGATCTGGATCCGGCAGACTGCAGTAAACCTCGGGATAAACAAAGAGACTAACATTAGCGTAGATGCCATTCTTTTTATGATGTGACAAGTACATCAGTTGTTACGGGAGGTGTTCCCGGTTCCGGCAGACCTTGTTAATGCAGCCTAACAATCATTTAACTGATGTGAATAATATAAATTGATAATGTATGCCAAAGTATAGAGATGTGTTTTTAGTCTAGATTTCAACTGACAGAGTGTGTCTGCTTCCCAAACAATGCTAGGAAGACTGTTCTAGAGTTTAGGTGCTAAATAGGAAAAGGATCGACAACCTGCAGTTGATTTTGATATTCTAGGTATTATCAACTGGCCAGAGTTTTGAGACTGCAATAGACGTGATGGGGTATAATGCGTTAAGAGCCCGCTCAAGTACTGGGGAGCCAAACCATTTTGAGCTTTGTAAGTAATAAGCAAGATTTTAAAGTTTATACGATGTTTAATATGGAGCCAGTGCAGTGTTGACAGAACCGGGCTAATATGATCATACTTCCTGGTTCTAGTAAGAACTCGAGCTGCTGCATTTTGGACCAGCTGGAGTTTGTTTATTAAGCGAGCAGGGCAACCACCCAGTAGAGCATTACAATAATCTAGCTTTGAGGTCATGAACGCATGAACTAACTTTTCAGTATTTTGCATTGAAAGCATGTGCCGTGATTTAGATATATTTTTAAGATGGAAGAATGCAGTTTTACAGATGCTAGAAACGTGGCTTTCAAATGAGAGATTGGTATCAGAGCAAACCCAGGTTCCTAACTGACGACGAGGACTTGACAGAGCAGCCATCAGGTGTTAGATAGTATTCTAGTATTCTTGTCCAATAATTGTTGCAGAGGTCAGAGTGAGGTCTGTGGCACAGGGGCAGCAAGGGCAGTGGACAACTTGGGAGGACTCATTTAGGGTTTCCTCATTAGGGCAACATACAACACCCTCACGAGCCCTCAAAACCTCCACCAATGGCTTGGAATAGAGCAATCCTGTGACCTCTGCGGGACCATCAATGCCTCACTCCAGCATGTTCAGTCAGGGTGTAAAACAGCACTGACACAGGGTCAGCTCAGATGGCGGCACGGCCAAGTGCTCAGGAAACTGGCAGAGGTGCTGGAAAAAAGTCGGCAGGAGGCAAACAACCAGAGTCCATCAGAGAGCCGATGCAGGATCCGCTTCCTCAGGCAGGGGGAACCCGCAATGCATACCAGAAAGAGACCACCCGCCAAGCTGTTAACACCAGGGGCAGTGTGGAGGATGGAAGAAGACCTGGGAAGATAGCTCCAGTTCCCACGGGAGATATGCAGCACCACCTTTAGACCAGATGTGATGCTGTGGTCTGCAGCTGCGAAGTCAGCGATACTGATCGAACTGATAGTGCCATGGGAGGAGGTGCTGGAAGCTGCCTACTAGAGAAAGGCGGCGAAGTATGCAGACCTGGTCATGGAGTGCAAAGAAAGTGGATGGAGTGTGGGACATTACCCGGTGGAGATAGGAGCCAGAGGCTTTGTGGGCAGATCAACATCACGCCTGCGCAAGGATCTGGGACTGTGGTGAGCCACACTGAGCAGATCCACCAAAGAGCTTTCCACCAAAGAAGCTGAGAAAGCAAGCCACTGGCTTTGGCTGAAGCAACGAGATAAGGCTTGGGGAGTAACATCCAATTAGGTTTTGCTGCAGGGGTTGTCAGGGAGACATTCCTGTTCACTGCCCAGCCACCAGGAGATGTTCTGGGTTAAGGGGCTAAACGTCAATGAGCGGTGGTCCCCAGCTGAAGACCCTGCAGCAAAACCGTGCGGTATGCGGTCAGGTTTAGGTCTGCCACAGGGAAGTGGACGCCACTGCCATGCATAGTCCACCAAAGGCACCATTGGAGGTGCGACAGTCCCAAGGCCCAGCAGAAAGACCACCTCGTTGTAATGAATAAAGAAATTTTCTTTTTTCAGAATAAAGTTGTAGGAAATTACTAGTCATCCAATGTGTTATATCAGCTATGCATCCCATCAATCTTGTGAATTGATAAGTTTAGTCAGGGCGCGAAGAAATATAGAGCTGAGTATCATCATCATAACAATGAAAACAAACGCCATGCTTCCTAATGATATCTCCCAAGGGTAGCATGTACAGGGTGAAAAACAACAGTCCTAGCACTGGGCCTTGCGGTACTCCATACTGAACTTGTGATCAGTGGGACATCTCTTCATTTACTACTACAAACTGAAAGCGGTCAGATAAGTATGATTTGAACCATGCTAATGCAATTCCACTAATTGCACTAATTGCCAACATAATTTTCGAGTCTTTTCAGAAGAATGTTGCAGTCGATATTATTGAATGCAGGGCTAAGATCGAGTAACACTAATAGAGAGATACAGTCACGATCAGATGATAAGAACAAATCATTTGTAACTCTAATGAGAGCAGTCTCAGTACTATGATACCATTTAAATCCTGACTGGAAAATCCTCACAGATATAATTTCTTTCTAAAAAGGAGCGTAGTTGTGAAGACACTGCCTTTTCTAGTATATTTGACAGAAAGGGTAGATTTGAGATTGGCCTGTAATTGACTAATTCTGTTAGACTGTGTAAACCCAGCCTGATCTGCTGGCGATTTGATTTAGCCCTGCAACTGGAAACCCGTACATTCATTTCTACTGCTTCTGTTACACTTTTGCGGGAACCAATCACAGACTGGCTTATCCACCTGGAGTGCTATTGGTGGGTTTAACACGATGACGGATAGAGAAGCGATGGGTCGTTGCCCGTTGATCACGCCTCTTGTGGTATAATTGGTTGAAGGACTATCCAATTGTGTACAGAGTCATTTGAATTATGCAGTAGAAAATACATAGCAGACTCCCCAGACCAATGCTCAATTTTAAATTGAGCTTAGTCTGGTGATAGCCAGACAATAATTCTGTAGGATCAAGTTGCATTTTTTTAATAAGTGGTTTAATAATAGCTAACTTAAAGGTTTTCGGTACATACCCTAATTACAAAGATGAATTGATGATATTAAGAAGAGGATCTATGACCTCTGGAAGCATCTCTTTTAGTAGCTTAGTCGGTATAGGGTCGAGCATACATGTTGTTGATTTAGATGATTTAACGAGTTTAGCAAATTCTTCCTCTCCTATAGCAGTGAATGAGTGGACTTTTTCTTGAGTGACACTACAATGGTTGCATAGTTATAATTTTCTTCCTAACATTATCAATCTTGCATGTAAAGAAGTTCATAAAGTAATTACTGCTGTGCTGTTTGCAAACGTCAGAAGTTGAATTATTAATTATTAGTTATTTCTTGTTAATTTAGCCACAGTTTCAAATAAAAACCTAGGGTTGTGTTTGTTTTCTTCTAAGAGAGTCGAGAAATAAGCAGATCTAGCCGTTTTTATGGCCTTTTTGTATGCAATCATGCTCTCTTTCCACGAAATCCGAAAAACTTCCAGTTATGTTTTCTTCCAGCTGCACTCCATTTTTCTGGCTGCTGTTTTAAGGGCTTGTTGTACCACAGCATTAGACTATTTTCTTTAATCTTCTTTATGCGCAGAGGAGCAACTGTGTCTAAAGTGCTGGAAAAGAGAGAGTCAATAGTTTTTGTTGCAACGTTGAGTTCTTCTAGGCTATCTGGGATGCTGAGGAGATGGAACTGAGGATGAAGTTTATTTACAAAAAGCAGTCTTTAGTGGCAGTGGTGATAGTCCTGCCATATTTGAAACAACGGGATGGTTTTGCAGCCTTTGCTACATTAAGTATACATGATACTAGATAATGATCTGAGATGTCATTGCTCTGCTGCAGAATTTCAACAGTATCAACATTTATTCCATGTGACAATATTAAGTATAAAGTATAATTATGGCGATGAGTGGTTGCTGACACGTGTGGCCTAACTCCAATAGAGTTGGAGTCTCTAAATGCCAATCCCAATGCATATTTTTCATTATCTACATGGATATTAAAATCATCAACAATTAGTATTTTATCTGCAGCCAGTACTAACTCTGATAGAAAATCACCAAATTCTTTGATAAAGTCTGTATGGTGCCCTGGTGGCCTGTATACAGTAGCCAGCACAAATGTCAAACAGGATTTATCATTTACACTACATAACGTTACGTAAAGCACCACAACTTCAAAGGAATTATATTTTAAACGTCTCGGTTACGGATGTAACCCTCGTTCCCTGAGGAGGGAACGGCGACGTACGTTAGTGACTAACGAATGGGGGTTTCGCCTAGAAGCCTATCATCTTCGAGCATATAGAAAACGCCCAATGGCGTGCCAATGCCATGGGGCATGCAAAATTTGCATACGTAACTCCGCCTCACCGCGTGAGTATTTAAGGAAGTACGTGGCAATACAGCATTATGTTACCTGCTTGAGGAGCCAAGACTGAACTCCTGCGTTCCAGGTAGCACAGCTGAAGTGGCAACGGAACGTACGTCTCCGTTCCTTCCTCAGGGAACGAGGGTTATATCCGTAACCGAGACGTTCCCTTTCGTTCAGTCACTACGACGTACGTTAGTGACTAACGAATGGGGGTTCAATAAAATCCCGCTACTTCAGCTGTCTTCCAGTGCCCTGCGTAAGTGTGAGTTCCCTGTTGTAAGACTAATACGGACGAAGGACTCACGCTTAACACAGGAATACCAAGGTACACTGGGAAGCATATCCCAGTGAAGGAATGCCAAGATGCCTGCCCGTAGGGAGGACTTAAGAGTACACATATGACCCGCTAAGGGCTGCATATGGGAAAACTCTAGGGTACCAGCCGCAGGTGGAATTTTTAACCCTAGGGGTGGCAGGGACTTGCCAAGGGAAAGACACCTGCTCGCAAGGGAGGCTAACGGTGGAAATACTCGTGTGGGGGTCGCCATAGGGGAACCATGCACACGGGGCACCTGGCCGGACACGAGGGTCTGGGCTCGAGAGAGGGCAGACACACAGGTATCGGCGTAAGCGGTGCTGGAGGAACTCAGGGCTCTCAGGGAACTCACCTGAGGAAAATATCACACGTATCCAGTCCGTGGAGTGGAATGGCGAGCAAGCGATGACACCTGAGCCTGGCCCATTACCGGCCCCTCGGGGGGCGAGTACATAGCTGATGATCAGGTCGTGCTGACTTACCTTCTTGTCCCCCAAGAGATCGTGGTAGGCAAATATAGCGGCCACATAAACTTTAAGGATGGAGGGAGACAGCCTACGCTCCACCCCCTCTTGGAGGAACGAAAGCACGGACCCGATCGGGCATTTCCAGGGGTCTTCTTGGCGAGAAGAGCACCAGGTGACGAAGAGGTTCCACTTCAACGCATAGGCATGCCGAGTGGACTCTGCCCTAGCGGAAGTGATGGTGGCGACCACCGGGGGTGGTAGGCCACTCAAACCTGCCGCGTCCCATCCAGGAGCCACACGTGGAGGTTCCAAAGATCGGGACGCGGGTGCCATAGGGTGCCCCGTCTCTGAGTGAGGAGGTCCGGTCTCAGAAGAATTGGCCAGGGAGGGGCTGTCGCAAGGAGTAAGAGTTCGGGGAACCAGGTTCGGCCGTGCCAGTACGGGGCGACCAAAAGGACCTGCTCCTTGTCCTCCCTGATCCTGCACAGGAGCTGTGCGAGTAGGCTCACTGGGGCCCCGCGGCCAGCTGTGCGCCAGTGCATTCGTGCCGAGCGTGCCCTCGATCAGGGAATAGAACAGGCTGCAGTGGGAAGAGTCGTGGGATGCAAACAGATCTACCTGCGTGTCCCCGAACTGTTCCCAAATCAGATGGACCGTCTGGGGATGGAGTCTCCATTCTCCCGGGAGTGGCTGAAGCCGTGAGAGCTCGTCGGCTGCACGGTTCAGGGCTCCCGGAATATGGACAGCACGAAGGGACCTCAGGCGCTTCTGACTCCATAAAACGAGGTGGCGGGCGAGTTGAGACATACGGTGGGAGAGTAGACCGCCCTGGTGGTTCATGTACGCTACTACGGCCATGTTGTCTGTCCTGACAAGCACATGTTGACCCCTCAGCAACGCCCGGAAGCGGTGCAGGGCGAACCGTATTGCCAGTAACTCGAGGCAATTGACATGCAGAAGGCGCTGGGGTCCTGTCCAGGAGCCCGCGGCTGCTTGTCCATTGCACATGGCACCCCTACCCGTGGCAGAGGCATCCGTCGATACGACAACATGCCTGGAAACTCGTTCTAACGGCACACCAGCCCGTAGAAAACTGAGGTTCGACCACGGGGTGAGTGTCTGTAGGCAGGCTCGAGTCACTTGTACCCGGAGCGTGCCAGACTGCCATGCCAACCTCGGGACTCGATCGCGAAGCCAATGCTGAAGCGGTCTCATATTTAACAATCCGAGCGGCGTCACCGCGGCTGCAGATGCCATATGCCCCAGGAGCCTCTGTGGAAGGAACCAGTGGAACCGCACTCTTGCTCTCGATTTGACGGAGGCAAGTCAGCAGAGACTGCACGCGCTCGCTCGAAAGCTGCGCGCACATGGCGACCGAGTCGATGTCCATACCGAGAAAAGAGATCCTCTGCACTGGGCAGAGTTTGCTCTTTTCCCAGTTGACCCGAAAGCCCAGACGGGCTAGGTGATGGAGCACCCGATCTCTGTGTCCGCAAACCTGCTCCAGAGAGTGGCCCAGTATGAGCCCGTCGTCGAGGTAATTCAGGATGCGGACCCCGTGCTGCCGAAGGGGCGCAAGGGCGGCCTCGGCAATCTTCGTAAAGACGCGAGGGGACAGAGACAGCCCGAATGGGAGGACCGCGTACTGATATGCCCGCCCCTCGAAAGCAAACCGTAGGAACGGTCTGTGTCGAGGAAGGATGGAGACATGAAAGTAGGCGTCCTTCAGGTCGATCGCTGCAAACCAATCGTCCGGACGAACGCATTCGAAAAGGCGTTTCGCAGTCAACATCTTGAACGGAAGCCTGTGTAGGGTTCGGTTCAAGATGCGAAGGTCCAGGATTGGCCGTAACCCACCGGTTTTCTTGGGTACAATGAAGTAGGGGCTGTAGAACCCCGACTTCATTGCGGCTGGAGGGACAGGCTCGATCGCACCCTTCGGCAGCAGGGTGGCAATCTCCGCACGCATGACGGGGGCGTTGGCCCCAATCTCTGTATAGCGGACACCCCTGAAACGGGGAGGAGCCTGCGCGAACTGAATCACGTAGCCGAGCCTGATGGTCCGCGCAACCCAGCGGGACAGCCCCGGAAGCTGTAGCCATGCTTCCAGAGACTGCACCAACGGGGTCATGCGGAGCACAGACGTACCCAGGGTGAGGCAGCGTTACCGGCCCGGACAAGGGAGGCTGTTGGGTGTCCCGGTGTGGGGGCACGGTTAACTGCTGCGTCCCGACAGAGGAGACCAGGGAAGGACGCACGTTCCACTGGGGTCTGCTCTGAGGGGAGGCTGGCGACAGAGAGGGATGCGAGTGGCGGGACCCGAGGGTGGCGCGCACCGTCATCACCGATCTCTGGGTGCTCAGGGATGGGATTGTCAGTTCTTTCTTTAACCACATTAGGGTGCTGCTGACCCGGGGGCCGGGGGCCCGGGGGCCGGGAGCTGACCCGGGGGCCAGCAGCTGAACAAAAGATTCTCCCCCGGCCCTCCACCAGGGGAAGGAGCGGCCCTGCTGCCATCTCCCGGAAAGAACTGCCCATCCCTGAGCTGTCCGTGTCAGGAGCGCCGCTTAGCCTGGCGTTTCTTCGCGGGCTGCGGGGCTGCAACGGACGGGGACGCCTTCCTGCGGCTACCTCGGTTGAGGGTTGAGGTTGAGGTTGAGGGAACCGCAGGAGGGCGTCCTCGGCGGCGAGCAGGCTGAGGCAACTGCGCGGGCGGCTGGGTGGAGGCAGCAGCGGACCGCCGGGGCAGTATATGTTTGATGGCCTCAGTCTGCTTCTGAGCGGCCGAGAACTGTTGGGCGAAGTTCTCGACCGCCCCGCCGAATAGCCCACCCTGGGATATGGGGGCGTCAAGGAAACGTGTCCGCTCGGCGTCCCGCATATCGGCCAGGGTGAGCCATAGGTGTCGCTCCTTGACCACATTTGTGGACATCACCTGACCCAGGGAGCGCGCGGTCACCTTCGTCGCCCGGAGAGCAAGGTCGGTGGCGGCACGCAACTCATTGCTGAGTCCTGGATCAGCTCCACCCTCGTGCATGTCGCACAGCAACTTGGCCTGGTAGGCCTGAAGAGTTGCCATGGCATGCAGCGAAGCAGCAGCCTGCCCCGCAGCTCTATAGGTCTTCGCCACCAGAGACGACAAAAACCTACAGGCCTTGGAGGGGTGCTTAGGATCGCCGCGCCAGGTCGAAGCACTCTGCGGACACAGTTGCATCGCAACAGAGCGCTCGACCGGGGGGACCCCAGTGTACCCTTTAGCCACTGCTCCATCAAGGGTGGAGAAGGCAGAAGAGCTCGCCAAACGGTCACGGGAAGACAACGGGTTCTTCCAGGACCGCGCGACCTCTTCATGCACCTCGGGAAAGAAAGGAATTGGAGGAGCGGCCGGACGGGTGTCCGGACGCTCCCCCAAAAACCAATCATCCAACCGCGAACGCTCAGGTTGGGGCGGAGGGTTCCACTCCAACCCAAGCGCAGCGGCGGCCCGAGATAACATGCCTGTCAATTCCGGGTCCGACTCGGGCAATGCTACAACACCCGAAGGCGGCAGCACAGCCGAATCATCATCCTCGGATGACTCCAGCCCACCTTGTGATGCGGCGATGGATATTTCCTCGTCCTCCGCCGCGCCAAACGCCACAGTCGGGACAGCAGGAGCCGGCCCCGATGTAGACGCTTGAACGCGGAGCGGGTCTGGTGCTTGAGAGGGGGGTGTGGGCCGAGGCATGAGCGTCGGCGCATCATTCCACACTCAGATCACCCTGGCCACCAGTCAAAGTGCAGCCTCGCTTGGAGACCGCAGATTGGGATGTGGCAGAGGGGACTCTCGCTCCGGCATCAGCACAAAGCTCACGGAGTTTCGATCGTAACACCGAGATGACCATTTTCCCGCAGTGGGAACATGAGTCATCCACGAGCGCTGCCTGAGCGTGCTGAAAGCCCAAACATGTCACACAGCGCTCGTGCCCATCAGAAGACGCGAGAAATCCACCGCACCCAGAAGTGCATGGACGAGACATCCTGAAAAGGACGCGTCACGTGCAAGCTCTTTTTGTGAGAGGAAGCTTCGCGGCCGATGCCGAAGTGCCCAGGGAAACACACACCAGCTGTCAGACGGACCACTGCGCAGATCAGCAGGCAGGAAGTATGTGATCACTGGAACGCGCCGTAACACCAACACCAACCGGAAAGCTGCTCGTCTCGAAGAAGCTGACGAATCTCAGAAGGCTGTAGGAGTGACGAGAGGTACTCTTGGCTCCGAAAGCAGAAACATAATGCTGTATTGCCACGTACTTCCTTATATACTCACGCGGTGAGGCGGAGTTACGTATGCAAATTTCGCATGCCCCATGGCATTGGCACGCCATTGGGCGTTTTCTATATGCTCGAAGATGATAGGCTTCTAGACGAAACCCCCATTCGTTAGTCACTAACGTACGTCGTAGTGACTGAACGAAAGGGAACTAGACTTCTGAGTAATACTGGAGATATTATTATAAATTACAGCAACACCTCCCCCTTTGCCTTTCAGATGAGGCTCATGTTGATAACAATAGTCTTGGGGGGGTGGAATCATTTAAAGTAATGTAATCGTCAGGTTTTAGCCAGGTTTCTGTCAAACACAGCACATCTAGGTTATGATCTGTAATCATATCATTAATAATAAGCGCTTTTGAGGAAAGAGATTGAATATTCATCAACCCGAGCTTTATCATTTGATCATCTGTATTCTATCTTTTTTATTTGTTGAACATCAATTACATTTTTTCCCTTAAATGTGTTTGAGAGTTTTTTTGTATTTACTAATTCGGGGAATAGACACAGTCTCTATGTGATAATATTTAGGTGAAAGAGTCTCTATGTGCTGGGATTTATCTTATGTGACTTCAAATGACTTCAAATGATTTATCTTCTCTTCTGACTTCTGTGACGTGAGACAGCTAGCAGATGGTCGGTTAAGCCAGTCCGTCTGCTTCCTGACCTGGGCCCCAGTTAATGAACCCTGTGTTATTCTGTTATTCTGCGGACACCACTTAGACAGCCAGCCATTAAGTGATGATAGTCTGCTAAGTATCTCATCACTCCGACGAACAGGGAGGGGACCAGAGCAAAACATTTTAGCTGACATCGTACTTGCGAAGGTGAATGCGTCGTTTGCATTTAAAATTATGATAATGTTACATAGCATGATTGGTTTGTTAGACTCATCTCATTTAAATGAGCAAACACAGTGTTTATTAACCACAACGTCTGCTAGCAATCTATTTCTGTTGATATTCCTAACATGCAATCTGAATTTGTAATACTAGGAATTGCTTTAGCTCCATTAGATATGTGATTACAAAAGCACTTTAAAGAGTTCAGCAAAAGCTTGTCTCAGTCCTTACTACATTGCCTGCTTGCCGCTGCATAAATGCATATTTGCTAGCTGCTAATATGCTTAGTAATTCCCTCTAAGCATTAAAACAGAGCTGTTGAACATGAACACCTACATTAAACCATGACAGAACTTTGTATTTGTCCTGTAGTCACTCCTTTGTTATCTTGGCTTTGTGCTTAGGGTCATTGTTCTGTTGGAAGATGAACCTTCATCCCTGTTTGAGGTCCAGAGCACTCTAGAGCAGGTTTTCATCAAGGATGTCTCTGTACATTGCTGCATTGATCTTTCTGTCAATCCTGACTAGTCTCCCAGTTCCTGCCACTGAAAAACATCCCCACAGCATGATGATGCCACCCCCATATGGTGGTGGTATAGGCTAGGTGATGAGCAGTGCCTGGTTTCCTTCAGACATGATGCAGGCCAAAGAGTTCAATCTTTTTTTCATCAGACCATATCATTTTGTTTGTCATGGTCTGAGAGTCTTATAGCACAACTACCATATACAGAACATGTTAATATATGGTACTATATAGCACCAAAAGTGGTTCCTCTATGATTATGACGAAGAACCATTTTTGGTGCCATATAGAATCTTTTTTTTTTTTTTTTAGAGTGTACCATACAGGCCTGAATGGTGGAGTAGTGCAGAGATGGTTGTTCTTCTGGAAGGTTATCCTCTCTCCACAGAGAAACGCTGGAGCTCTGTCAGAGTGACCATTGGGTTCTTGGTCACCTCCCTGACTAAGGCCCTTCACCCACGATCACTCAGTTTGGCCGGGCGGCCAGCTTTAAGAAGAGTCCTGGTGGTTCCAAACTTCTTCCATTTATGGATTATGAGTTTATTCTGTACCCTTCCCCAGATCTGTGCCTCAATTCAATCCTGACAATTACTGGACTTCATGACTTGGTTTGTGCTCTGACATGCACTGTTAACTGTGGGGCCTTATATAGACCGGTGTGTGCCTTTCCAAATAATGTCCAATCAACTGAATTTACCACCGGTGGACTACAATCAAGTTGTAGAAATATCTCAATGATCAGTGTAAACAGGATGCACCTGAGCTCAATTTTGAGTGTCATGGCAAGGCTGTGAATACTTATGTACATGTGAATTTTTATTTTTAATACATTTGCAAAGATTTAAAAAAAAAAAAAAAAAAACTGTCATTATTTGGTATTGTTTTGAGGAAAATAATGAATTTAATCAATTTTGGAATAAGGCTATAACATAACAGAATGTTGAAAAAGTGAAGAGCTGTAAATACTTTCCGGATGCACTGTATGTTGTTCCAAACCTGTATGAGTTTCTTTCTTATGTGGATCTAAATTGAAGACATTTTAAAGAATGTTGGTAACTAGACAGTTGACCGTATCCATTGACTTAAAAAATACTATGGAAGTGAATGGCTTTTTGGTTACCAACTGGAGGTCTCAACACCTCAAGTTCAGTGGTTCTTCCCTTTTTGTTAGTGCTTCCAATAGTAGTTGCCACCATCCTGTGTGTGTGGGCCACGCACACATAAACCTCCATCCCTCTCCCTAGTGCTCTCCACCGTTACCTCCCACCCGACAGGGTCAGGAGCAACCCATTAAGTATCATGTTCTGTGCTCTTGTTTTGTGTACTTTTTAGTTGGTATTTGTTTATGTTTTCAGTTCCTCTTGTTATATTCCTGATTTTTTGCACTTGTGCCTTGTTAGTTTATATAATATAGACTATATAGCCCTAGTGTTTCCGGTGTTCATTGTCTGGTGTTGTCCTTTCATGGGTGTTGTGTTGGTGTGCTTAGTTTGCTATACTTGTTTTGTTTTGTTTTCTTGAGTTATGTGTCTTTTATGGTATTTTAATAAAATTGCATTTGGATCCTGGTGTTCTTATCTCTGAGTTTCACCCACAAAACAATAATAGCTGTTTTTTTAAAATGCTCACTATTCATAAGCTATACATTTTCAAACTTTTTTCCTTTATGTATCTGCTGTATATTTCTTTATCATACTGCCACAGATGAGAATGGTTAAATTACCACTTCTACAGGTCCTCTGGGGCCTGTGGAGAACCGGTACTAGCTGCTAATCCATATCCCAGAAAAGCTACAAGGATAAATTAAAGTAATAAAAATCCTGCTATACAGCTATATTGTTGTGTTAGAATCTTTAAGTGTGTGTAGCATGATGTACACTAGAGGCAGCCTTTTAAATACATAAAGAATGAACATTTTAGCTTTTAATAAACTGCTGGTATACTAAGCATTGTTTTTTTATGAATTATCGTAACTAAAATGTTAGTAAATCAGTGTGATCCAAAACACGTTTTGTTTGTTCATTGTATTTTGACAAAACAAGTACATGTGAAGCCATGGTAAATCCCAGGCTCACTGACCTAGGAGCTTTTTATCTTCTACAAATAGCCCAGAATTGAACTACCTATCTTGTAAAAATGGTTATGATTCCTTTTAAAGGTCCCATGGCATGAAATTTTCATTTTATGAGGTTTTTCAACATTAATATGAGTTCCCCTAGCCTGAATATTGTCCCCAAGTGGATAGAAATGTTGATCGGTGTAAACCCGAGTTCTGGCTGTCTCTCTCTGCCTTTGAGAAAATGACAGGCCAGACGAGCCAATCCTGAAGTCTCCTGGTTTGACGTCCAAGCAGGAACGGTTACCTCCCTTTCCTCCGCCCAGAGAATCTGGCACGCCCATGCAAACGCTCGAGAGATCATTCCTTGTGAACGAGTGAATGCTGGCAGTTTCTCAGTGTTTGGATGTACAAATGAAAACAGAAGTCTTTTTTCAGTTCCTTCTGATCTGTGATCAGTAATTTCTGATGTGTAGCTAATTATTTATTATTCGTGCACACAATGCGGCTTCTCTCTCTCCAGACAGAACGGTGTTTTCGTGTTTTCTATCTTGTGAGTCAGTGTTTTTGTACGTCCTCGTCGCGTCTACCGGTTCTAAAATGTGCATACAGTCATGAGTTTCTGCTCAACATCGGCCTCACACACGCCGAAGCTCGGGCTGCACTGGCCGTTGGCCTTCAACATCCCCGACCCCCAGTACTGCATCTGGCCCACAGCGGAGGCACCAAACGCGGCGTGAGATTAAGCAGAAGGGGGATAAGTGTGAGCATATTCGGGCTAGCCAGCCTAGCCCCACAATACACTGGATTACATTCGATTACTGCTGTTGTGTCTTTGTTTGCGCTGTGTACTCAACGCGCGTCACTGACGCTTTTATTTTATTTTAAAAATAATGCTATTATCAACACTTACTTTTAACTCGTTCATCTCGACAGCTGTAATGGTACTTTGCATGTGTTACAAAGTTGGTAATAATGATGAAGACGGACTCGGTGTGACTGGGACTCGTGTTTATTCAGAACTCTCAGATACAAACACAATAAACTCGCGCTGACTGACAGCGCTCTCATAACTCAGTAGGTACTATAAATAACTTTGTTAGCGATCGCTGAGCTCCGTCTCTGGTACGTTAGTGATGTCCGGTTCGTGAACGATCTTTCTTTTGAACCGGTTCTTTTTAGTGAACCGAATCAGTTCACCAAATCGGACTGAATCGTTCTAAACGGTTCGCGTCTCCAGTCAGCGCTGATCCATAATTTACTAAAGTTACTAACTTTCTGACATGAGTGACAGTCCCTCCGACTAGAAATAGACTAATAACCTGAAGTATATGCTGTAACTACAACAGTTCAGACATGCTGAGAACTGATGTGAAGTGAACTCAGGTCCATCCGTCTCTCTGGCAGCAGCTCGTGCCTGCTCGTGCCTCGTAGACCAAGTTAAACCACGCCCCCTCCGCTCATTTAAAATACAAAGATGTCAGCCAATCACAACAGTGGGCGTTTTTACTGAAGTCTCACAGCAGACACGCCTCTTGAAGCAGGGTATTCAGCCACAGGGCAAACAGCAGTATTGAAAAAATGCCTTTTATTTCTAAATTATGACATTTTATGATGTAAAAGTCATACTAACAATATAAGTACACCTCAGGAAACATTATAAAATAATAGAAAAATGCCATGCCATGGGACCTTTAATCTAATTATTCTTTTTTTATATATATATTTGTTTTTTATATGATGGGCTGATCACATAATGAAAAGGATGTTAAACATCAATAGCAGCTGTGATCATTATGTGATCAGCCCATCAGATAAAAAACAAATATATATATATATAATATATATAATAAAATAATAATTCGATTAAAAGGAATCCGCTCATCATATAAAAATAATAATTTCAAGTTCACACTGGAAATTAACAGTAAACTTGATTACATTAATTTTTGATTATATATACTATCTACTCCAGAAATTGTGAGAGTAGTGAGGTAAATAGGTTTCTGGGCACCTTGTACAGTTTATTACATTGAGCCCCCTTGAAATTGCTTTTTGGGGCGATCGTTGTGGGGCCCCTGTACTCAGTCCCACCTTTCCCCCTACTACTGACCCCCCTAGCTGTATGCTATTCTGAGCATACAATCTAATTAAATACATGAGTAATCTACTAATCAGAACAAATTTTGTGCAATGCAGCGTTCAGTGTAGTGACCTGTCTGGAGATATTTTTAAGCTGTATTTAAAAATATTTACACTAATATACAAGCACACACCTCTGCGGAAGTACTCTTTCCATTAATGGTGTGTTCACTTCCTGTAGCGACACCCACTCCATTACCCCAGTGCAGGTGCAGCTGTACAGCACTGTAATGCCATGGCAACCCAGCCAAGCCCATCCAATGTGGCAATGTCATCTGCACTGTGTGAGAAAACAAGAGGAAGGTTGAAGTAAAGAAGAGGGTCATGTTAAACCTTACTTACTGTGTTGGGGAAAGTTACTTTTAAAAGTAATGCATTACAATATTGCGTTAATCCCTAAACAAGTAACTAATTGCATTACTTAGTTACGTTTTATGGAAAGTAATGTGTTATGTTACTTTTGCTTTACTTTTCACCATCTAAGCTGGGCTTGCTTGTTTGTTTTTTAATAACAAAAAAGTAAATTTTTGGGCAAATGTAAAGGCCCTTTCACACCAAAAGTAAAATGAATAAACCTCAGGCTGAAGGAAATGCAGATTCACACCTGTACAGTAGAGGGCACAGCTCAAACAAACCTTTCACTCTGCTGCAGAAGAAAGTTCAACACTTACTTTAGCAATAAAAAATAGAAACAAATTTGTTTATCTAAAGTCATTTTTGCTTATTAGTATGGTTGAATTGTATCATCAAAGGTCAGCAGCAAAGACATTGATTAATAATTGTTAGTGATATTAAATACATAAAGAATATTAATGTAATTTAACATATTTAAATATTGCAAGGTTGCATAATATTCTGAGTTTGCATTTTACTTGCATTTTACTTTTTGTGAGATGAGTAAATGCCTGCTCAGAGAGCTACAATAACTGCTCGGGTTACGACTGTAACCCTTGTTCCCTGAGTAGGGAACGAGCACTGCGTCTGGTTAGACACTTGGGGGATACTCCCTAAGCACTAGCGAATCTGAAGTCCGTATAGCCACTAAACCAATCTGATTGGCGTGCGTGATGACGTCATCGTGACGGCGTACCCGGAAGTATAAAGCGGGAGCCGGCGCACAGAAACGGCAGCTATTGCTCTGAAGCATGCGCTCCAGGCGTGCCGAGGTGTGGTGACGAGACGCAGTGCTCGTTCCCTACTCAGGGAACAAGGGTTACAGTCGTAACCCGAGCAGTTCCCTTTCGAGGGAACTCTCACTGCGTCTGGTTAGACACTTGGGGAACGAGTACCCACTAGCCCACACCGAGGGTAGCGCCTGCCCTAGTGTGAAACCGGAGACCGGGCACAACTAGGACTTGAGTACCCTAGCGCCAGCACCGTAGGGAGATACTTCTCCACTCCTTTTCCTTCCGTGCCCCAGCCGATGAAGGGAGGCGTCTGTTGAAACGGTTTCCCAGCAACAAGACGCTCCCAACACTGGCCCTTGGGACCTTACCGAGGGTAGTGCCTGCCCTAGTGTGAAGCCGGAGACCGGGCACAACTAGGACTAGGGAAACCCAAGCGCCTTCGGCGCCCCAGCCAATGAGGGAGACGTCTGTTGAAACGGTTTCCCGGCAACAGGATGCTCCCAACACTGACCCCTGGGACAGAAACCAAGGTTTCTTCCATATAACTAGGGAACGAAGGCATATGCGCGTTACCCTGATCATACGAAAGATATTCCCTCTGGGGGAAACCTCTTGGTTTCCAACCACCACTGTCAAGGTCTCACGTGCAGCAGGTCAAAAGGTCTCACCTTGGACGCTGCTGTACTGAGCCCCAGCACTCAAAAGTGCTCCACAGTGAAGGTATCTTACTCCGCCGTCACGTGAGGCGGGGGATGTAATGCCTGAAGAACCAGGGAACTGACCAATCCTAAGTTCCCTGGTTCATCCGACTCCAATGGTCCGAAGGGGGCCTCAGCCAGCCTTCGAGAACCACTGCCAGATCCCAGGTTGGGAGCTCTGGAACGAGCCACAGGCCGCATCCACCGAACCCCACAGGGGAACTGTACAACCAGATGGTGTCTACCCAAGCCCATCACCCAAAGGAGTGTGGAAAGCCTTATGGCAGCCACGGACACCCTGAGTGTGGACGGGGTTGGACCCGCAGAGAAGCGATCTCGGAGAACTCCAGCACTGAAGCCACCGGCCAGTTAACTGGGACCACCTCACGCTCCCTGCACCAAGTGGCTCACCACTTGGGGCTGTACAGTCTCCTGAAAGATGGAGCCCTAGAACTGAGTAAGGTCTCTATCACCTCTGCCGACAGGCCAATATCTAGGTACCTGACCCCCTCAAGGGCCAGACCCAAAGGTTCCAAACCTCCGGCCGGGGGTGAAATATAGTGCCCCCTGCCTGAGATAGGAGATCCCTCCTCAGAGGAATCTGCCATGGAGGACCTGCCAGCAAAGGTATGATATCCGAGAACCAAACTCGCGTCGGCCAACGGGGTGCTACTAAAAGTAGGCTGACCCCCTGTTGGCGGACTCTGTCCAGGACTCCCGGGAGCAGAGCAATTGGGGGAAAAGCGTACAGACGCAGCCTCGGCCACGTCTGAACCATGGCATCCAACCCCAGCCGGGCTGGATGCGTGATGGAACACCACAGTGGACAGTGGGACGTCCCTCGAGACGCCACCACCCCTGGGTGGAGTCGCTACTCCCCGGGCCTCAGCCCCTGCCTCGACAGGATGTCTGCTATTCTACAGTACGCAGGACCCATGTAGAAATATTCGGAAGGCATTCCATGCGCCGAGATAATCTACTGAGGGAACCAGCCTCTCAAGGCTGGCCTCGGGTGTTACACGAGCCTCCTCCCCAACCCCCTGAAGACCGGCAGGAGTGGTTGGGAACGATTCTCTATGTGCGGACGCGTTAGGCGTTAGCCGGCCAGCCGCAAGTCCCTCCGGAGGCGGCTGGAGCAGCATGCGTTCGCGGGAAATCGATGGGGCCCGAAGCGTCATAGACGGCGGGATTACCTCGATTTCCCCGGAGCACCGCAGAGGAAGCAACCTCGGTTGCCCCTCTACGGGGGGAACCGCTCTCGGAAGTCCAGCCAAAGCTAGGACTTCCCCCCAAAGCGGCCGTCCATGACCGCGCCCCAGCCAGTGAGGAAGGCGTCTGTTGAAGCGGATTCCCGGCAACAGGACGCTCAAACACTGGCCCCTGGGACAGAAACCAAGGTTTCTTCCATGTGACTAGGGAACGAAGGCATCTGCGCGTTACCCTGATCATACGGAAAAGATTCCCTCTGGGGGAAACCCCTTGGTTTCCAGCCACCACTGTAGAGGTCTCATGTACAGCAGGCCAAAGGGTATCCCGTTGGACGCTGCTGCCCTGAGCCCCAGCACTTCCTGAAAGTGCTCTACAGTGATGCTGTGGCCTAGCCTAATTTCTGAGACCATCGCCAGTATGGTCTCGACTCGCGCGGGAGACAATTGTGCCCGCATCGTCGTCGAGTCCCATACGATCCCTAGAACCGTAGTCCTCCGGGACGGCGTCAACACACCTGCTGTGTTGAGTCTCAGCCCCAAGCACTTTATACGGGCCAGAGCGACACCTCAATGCCGAACTGCCATCCCGTACGACTGGGCCAATATGAGCCAGTCGTCGAGATAATTCAGCACACGGATGCCCTGGAGTCTCAATAGAGCCAGAGCTGCATCCATGCACCTTGTGAATGTGCATGGGTGAAGAGCTAGACCGAAGGGAAGCATTCGATATTGGTACGCCTCGCCCCCGAAAGCGAACCTCAAGAACTTCCTGTGACATGGAAGGATGAAGATATGGAAGTATGCGTCCCTCAGATCTATCGTGACGAACCAGTCCTCGAACTGGATCTAACTCACGATGATGGAGACCATGAGCATTTTGAAACCGAGCCTCCTCAGAGACCGATTCAAATACCTCAGGTCTACCGGACGCCACTCTCCTTCCCTTCCGAGAACTATAAAGTACCGGCTGTAGAACCCGGACTCCCTCTCTGGTGGAGGAACGCACCCTAAGGCTTCCTTCGCCAGCAAGGATTTTACCAGTTCCCTTACCCGACCCTGCTCTTTGTCTACAGTACGCAGGACCCATGTAGAAATATTCGGAAGGCATTTTCATGCGCCGAGATACTCTACTCAGGGAACCAGCCTCTCGAGGCTGGCTTCGGGTGTTACACGAGCGTCGTCCCTAACCCCCTGAAGCGGATGACCGGCAGGAAGTGGTTGGGAACGATTCTCTATGTGCGGACGCGTTAGCTGCCCAGCCGCAAGTCCTTCCGGAGGCGGCTGGAGCAGCATGCGTTCGCGGGAAATCGATGGGGCCCGAAGCGTCATAGACGGCGGGATTACCTCGATTTCCCCGGGGCTGGCTTCGGGTGTTACACGAGCGTCGTCCCTAACCCCCTGAAGCGGATGACCGGCAGGAAGTGGTTGGGAACGATTCTCTATGTGCGGACGCGTTAGCTGCCCAGCCGCAAGTCCTTCCGGAGGCGGCTGGAGCAGCATGCGTTCGCGGGAAATCGATGGGGCCCGAAGCGTCATAGACGGCGGGATTACCTCGATTTCCCCGGAGCGCCGCAGAGGAAGCAACCTCGGTTGCTCCCCCGCCGGGGGGACCGCTCTTGGAAGTCCAGCCTAAGCTAGGACTTCTTCCAAGCAGCCTCCCTCCCTGGAGTACGTTCCTCAGATCGCCTCCAGGAGTGAAAGACCGCTGCTGGGACTGCTGGTGAGAACGCCGCCTCTGTTGCCAGGCTCCTGGAGGAGGGGCTCTAGAGGCGACGCTCTCCTTCTGCACCTGCCGGTGCGAGGAGCTGGTAGACGGCTGAGGCTGCCCCCTAGGGGCCGCTTTCCCAGGCTCTGAGTGGCGAGGGAGGCACTGACGGAAGGCTGCTGACTGCATCTTCGCCTCCTGGTACCCGGCGACAACGGTCTCAACCGCGTCACCAAATAGACCAGAAGGTGAAATCGGGGAGTCTAGGAGGAAGGACTTATCCTTCTCCCTCATCCCCGATAGATTCAGCCAGAGATGCCTCTCCACCATCCCCACGGAGGCCATCCGATAGCACGGGCCATCTCCCTGGTGATGCGGAGAGACAAATCTGCAGCCCTCCGTAGCTCCAGCACATCCTCCGAAGAGGGACCGTTGCCCTCAGTGAGCTCTTCCAGGAGGTCAGCCTGTTAGGCCTGCAAGACAGATAATGTGTGCAGGGAACTACCAGCCCGCCCAGCCGCCATATAAGCTTCGCCCACCAACGATGAGGTGTCCCGACAGGGTTTGGTGGGCAGCTCTGGGGTTTTAAGGGATGACACAGAATCGGGGAAAAGATAACTCGTGAGAGCCTCTTCCACCCGAGGCATCGTCCCCAAGCCCGCCTCGCGCGCCCCCAGAACATTGGAATAATCCAATACTGGAGGAATACGCGAGGAATAGGGCTTCCTCCACGACCTACACACCTCGATGTGTAGGTCCGGGAAGAAAGGTAAACCCCGGCGAGGTGTTTGGACCCGGCGAGAAAGAAACCGGTCGTCCAGCCTACTAGGTGGCTGAATTTCCGGCACTTCCTGTGGCCAATTGATCTTCAATTTGGCCACCGCACGAGTCAAAAACCTCAATTAGCTCCTCTTGGGCGAGTGGATGAAGCGATGAAACACTTCCTGCTTCTCCACCTGCCCTGATGCACCACTCATCCGGCTCCTCGGAACCGGAGAGAATAAGCATCAGATCCTCAACCCCGGGGGAAGAAGCCGCAGCGCGGGCTTCCACACGGGGAGGAAGATCTTTAGAACTGTCAGACAAGGATTGGGAAAGTGCCGCAGCAGTCCCAGATCCCGCTGACAAGTCCTTCTGTGAACCCCATGGTCTGTGATACCGAGACGCCTCAGTGATCGCGGGTCCAGAACCCTGGGGCTCACATAGCTGGCCGGCCTCATCGAACACGGCCAGCCGAGAGTGGAGCAGTCTGAGTGTGAGCAGCTTCTTCACTGACAGGCAGTTCCCTCGAGAACTGCCCGAGCATGCTCAACACCCAGACACTGCACACAAAGCAGGTGTGCATCTGAGCCCGAATAAAGCAGGGACACAGATGCACACACTGCTTAAACTCTCTCACATTCTTCTCCATTCTTTCTTTTCATTCACACACTTTTGCAACTGTGACAAACAACAGTAAATAGACAGACAATTTCAACAGAGAGCGCTATGCTGAAGAGCAATAACTGCCGTTTCTGTGCGCCGGCTCCCGCTTTATACTTCCGGGTACGCCGTCACGATGACGTCATCACGCACGCCAATCAGATTGGTTTAGTGGCTATACGGACTTCAGATTCGCTAGTGCTTAGGGAGTATCCCCCAAGTGTCTAACCAGACGCAGTGAGAGTTCCCTCGAAAGGGAACCATCATGTTTACACAGCGCACACAACAACTCTGCACATTACTCATGATTCTCTCAACATGGGGACAGGAGAGCTGTCAGTCAATACATGGGAAACCAACATAACTTGCGCTACTTATCTGAAAAGGTAACAGATATTTTGTTGTAAATTTAAAAGTAATGCGCTACTTTACTAGTTACTTGAAAAAAAGCAATCTGATTACGTAACTTGCATTACGTGTAATCCGTTACCCCATCACTGTTACTTACATAAAAAAAAAAATTGAATAAAAAAAAAGAGTACAATGTGCTTGCTGTATTGTGTTCATGTTGTATTGAAAAATACTTGCTATTGAGGTAGGATATGGGGGGTAAGTTTAGGGACAGGATTGGTGATTTGGTTGGATTTAAAGGGGTCATCAAATACGCATTTTCCATAAGTGGGTATGATTCTTTAGGGTCTTCATTTAAAGTCTGTAACATACTTTGGTTAAAATTCCTCAATGTTTGTGTAAAACTACACCCTTTTTACCTCCTCATGCTGTGTTCACACCAAACACGAATAGAGTGCCAAAATCGCATCTACCGCGTCTAGTTTGACGCTTGAACATTTTGAATCCATTCACACGTCCACAGCGAATTGGATGCGTGTATAAATCGAGCGTTTGAAGCAAAATAGACTCGCGTTCAAGGCGCTCCAGGAGAAATATGTCATAAAACACCACTCTGCCTCTTTTCATTTTCATTAAAAATATATATTAAACATTAATAGCCACACAAATGTCGTCCAGGCAGCGCTCTACATTATCTTCACTGCATGTATATTTAAATATCCTTAAAAAATAAAGTTATGAAACTTCTCTTTGCCCTCAGTCAAAACTATTTGGCAGACAACAAATTATAGATTCATTACACCAAAGATCGCCTGTTAGATCCACACAAGCAGTGTCGGTTCTTGGGGGGAGGCCAGGGAGGCAATGAGGAGGCTGCGCGCTGTGGCGCGCAAGTAGTCTGTTTATGAATGATTCGTCACTCAGTCTGCATTCACTCAAATAGTTGTAAAACGTGGGCTATAATGGTTGCTACACACTTGATTATAGATAAAATAAGCTCTCTTTATACACGTTGTGTTGTGTGTAACTTCACCCATATGCAGCAGTGATACTGTAGATTAATTTTACTGACTTGACGACTTTGAATTCCATCCGTCATTTCGTTCATTTAAACATACTGGTGGTTAAAATATATTTTTTCAGTGGCTAATTTCTCCGAACACGTCCACATATGTAATCTTTGATCATATTCCGAATTAGGAAGATGCAGCCAAAGATAAATTATGACCAACGCAATGAAAGAACCGTTTATGTGTGACTATGACAGAGACGTGTTTCACCACAGAGATAGGCATACCCGAGAAAAGATACAGAAAATAATATAATTTCAGTCTTGTTCACATATAGCGAGAAATAATATTATTTTATCCAATTGTCTAGTGTTGCTTATAGAGTATTAGATGTTTGTTTTTATGCCTATGCTAACTTTGCGAAGAGTCCGCTAATAGAGAACAGGTAGGCTATAAAACATGTAAAATAAATGGTTTAGTTTTACTTTTATAAATTGAGCATGCATGATCATATTACAGATACATTACTTTTCAAATAAATAAATTAACTTGAAATTATTTTACTTCACGTGTAGAGACTGCAGAGTGATACAGTAGGCTACATGGCCAATTAAAAAAATACTTTAAATAATCCAGAAAATAAGTTAAAGGGTTAGTTCCCCCAAAAAGAAAATAAAAACACCTAATGTAACTCACCCTCGTGTTGTTCCAAAAACCTGTATTAGTTAGAATGTCATTAACTAAACCATTTCAGTGCTTCTTAGTTAGAATGTCCATAAAATTCAAGATATGCGGCAAAAATGCCCCTGTTTGAGTTTTAGTCTCAGAGCGTTTTTACACCGTGCTGTCACATGCCTGTCCTGTCTCGTGTAGCACATGTGGTGTTCGGTTTTTTTCCCTCATTACCTGCCTGATTTGTCCCCTTTATAAGTTCCTTTGTGTTTTCAGTCTTTGTCGGATCGTTGACGTGTCTACGTCTCCTGTTTCCCTGTGATTCCCAGTTTGTAGGTTAAGTTTCTATTTTTGTTAGTTTGATTGTGTTTTGCCCCATTGGGGGTTTTGTTTTGTGTTTATGTTTGTTAATAAATATCATTTCTTTCTGCACCTGAGTCCTCACCTTACCCTCTTTAGTTGTGCCGTGACAGAACGATCCGACCAAGAGAGGACTCAGCAGGAGGAGTTTTTGTTTTTGTTTTTTTTTGTTTAGCAGACACGTACAGGTGATGCGGCAGGTAAACTCGAAATACATCCGTCAGCAGGGGGCGGATGTAAGAGAGTTTGCCTGCCAATTCCTCATTGAGGTGCATCACCTGTACCTTAACGAGATGGAGAGGTCTTCAACCTCTGCCTAGATATGCCTCTCAGCCCTAAGGAGATAGGGGAAAATGGGGACTCCTGATTTCTGGGAGTTTGTGGACCAGCTGGAATCCAGTCCTCCTAGGACCATGGTCCTGATAACGCCGTTGGTCCCTTTTCCGGTGGTCCTAGTTCCGGTGAACCCAGTTCCGGTGGACCAAGCTCCGGTGTTCCGGTGGTCTCAAAGCGGAGGAGGAGGAAGGCGCCATTCGTCCCTGTTCCAGTGGCCCCTGTTCCAGTGGCCCCAGTTCCGGTGGTCTCAGTTCCGGAGGTCTCAGTTCCAGTGGTCCCAGTTCCGGTGGATTCAGTTCCGGTGGTCCGTGTTCCAGTGGATTCTGTTCCTGTGGTCCCAGTTCCGGTGGTCCCAGTTCCGATGGTCTGTGTTCCGGTGGTCCGTGTTCCGGTGGTCCGTGTTCCTGTGGTCCCAGTTCCGGTGGTCCCTGTTCCGGTGGTCCCTGTTCCGGTGGTTCCGGTGGTCCCGGTGGTCCCGGTACCGGGGGTCCCTGCTCTGCCCGCGCCACCCAGGCACCCTGCTCTGCCCACGTCGACCTGGCGCCCTGCTCTGCCCGCGTTGCTGAGGTGTCCTGCTCTGCCTGAGCCATCCAGATGCCCTGCTCTGACCGTGGCGCCCTGGCACCCTGAACTCTGCGGCCCGCCCTGGCCGCCTAAACTCTGCGAGCCGTCTGAACTCTGTTTCCCCCGTTCCTTCCTCGTCTGTCCCTCCCGTTCCTCCCTGGTCTGTCCCTCCCGTCCCTCCCTGGTTTGTCCCTCCCGTCCCGCCCTGGTTTGTGTTAGTCTGGAGAGCAGTCTGTTGACAGTTAAACCTGCGGCAGAAAACACCCTCTCAATCCTTCTGTCTCCGCAGCGCCAGCCTCTGACTGCGCGCAAGCCTTCTGCACACTCTGTTGTGCTGTTCTTTGAAACGACAAAGGGCGACTCTGTGTAATTGTTCAATAAACCATCAGGAAACAGTGGCATGAACATGCGAGACAATGTTCCGGTGGCCCCAGTTCCGGTGGGAACACGTTCTCTGTAAACAAGTTCCATTTTCACTTTCTCACAGCCTACTGGATTAGAACGGTCCACCTAGTAAACACCTTCCCATAAACAACGCCGGCGTCATTACGTTCGACCAGCGGAGCACGCGTAGTGCAAGCCTAGGTTCGGTGGAAAAAAATTCTAAGGTTCGGCAGAAACCGAACCCCGTCAAAAAGCCCAATATTCGGCCAAGTTCGAACCCGAATCCTGGATTCGGTGCATCCCTATATCAAGTAGATATAGTATCTACACAATATTTATTGTGTTATTTACTTAGATATTTCTAAGTAAAACATACACTTTAAAAGTGTGGTTTAATTCAATGTTATATGTTTTTGAGTAAAATGTATTGCAAATGAAACTTCAACTAAGTAGAAATTACTCAACCTTTTACTGGACAAGTTAAAATTACTTATTTTCTTTGTTAATTTGACTTAACTTAGTTAAGTAGAGTTTACTTAATTCCATAGGTGAAATTTACTTTAAAAAATATGCGTGCAAAAAATGTTTCAGTGTATCAATGTATATAAAAATAATTTTCTAAATGTCTTTTAATTGGAATTTAGTTTGATTTGATTTATTAAGAAATGATAAACATTACCAACATGATCTAAAACTGCTTGAAACATGTGTATTGTGAAAAGCACTATAGTAGTAGTATAGTTGATTTGACCTGACATAAATGATCACCAAACGAGGAGTAGCTTAAGTATGTGACCATTTTGGATGGGTGAAAAATATCAATTTACCTGTATGGCCATTATTGGAGAGGGTGAATAGCCTTTTACCCGGCTGGTTGTATCCCAGGGGCTGCACGGGAATTAGCGTTGGGTCATGTAGTGTTTGTGATGTGTCCACGTTTATGGGTGACTGACTAGAACCACCACAGTCAGGAAAATACTCAGCCCATTCTGCTTGTCCCACAGCACCTAACGCAACCAGAAAAGGGTGAAAAGCCACAGTGAGGTGAATGTTGGTGTGGGAATCAGTCAATGAAAATGTTTGTGGAATTATAAATTATATAAATACCAGTTAAAAATAATGTGTGTTTACATCATGTTCTGCAAGCTCATAGTTAAGTATTAGCTAAGTGTTAAGTCATGCAAAGTTAATGCGGAAACACGTGGTTAAAAACCAAGAGTACACACACGTTTTTAAGTGTTAAAGCATTCTGTAGTGAAATTAGATATTGAAAGAGAAAGGGGGGACAGAGCAACAAAAAAAAGAAAAGAAAGAAAAGACAGAAAAAAAGTTGTTTTATTGTACAACAAAAGAAAACTTTGCATATGTGTCTGGGTGTTTCAGCTTGGTGCCAAGTCAGTTCTGTGTACACAGGGATTAGAGGCCCACTCAGTCTCGCTGTTCAACACAAATATCCCCCCAAACCCCTGTTCAACTCCAAAATATGGGGAGGGGGAGGCAAAGTTGCTCTCATTGATCTGTGGTTGCCAAGGAGATCTCTATGACAACTGCAAGACACATATTCCATGCCTCTGTCAGTTTACCTCTTGCGAGCTGCCGCAAACATGGACAGGGAACAAAGCATCACTCAACCAAGTAACTACTTTATTCAGAAATAATGAGCTGCATCACAACAATGGCACACACATGAAACTGTGCCCTGGAATGTGCGTGTAGTAGGTATAACAGTAGAAATCATTCCAACAGAAATCCTGCATAAGAAAAGTGAGGGACAATGATTCCTTGTTCAAAGAAAATAAATGTTTAGGGCCAATATACAGTATGTCATTGTGACATTATTTGTCGTGTGAGGCACATTTTGCCAACCCCAAATCCCCTAATTTGTCTCAGTAATTTACTGTAAATATAAAAGCAGAATACCATTTTTTATTATATCTGCATAAATTAAATGCATTACACCAAATTCAACCATGACTTATAAATACTTAATGAGAATTTGCATATTAGACTTAATTGTCATACAAATTAAATCTAAACAGTTGTAAAATATAGGCTTAATTTTAATTAAGCAAAATATAATTTATTTTATTTATTTATTTAATTTAGACAAATTGTTGACGGGTTGCATGAGATTCACCTGAATATTATTTTGCATTTCAGCACACTGTTATTCTTTTAAATTTGCTGGGCCTGTTGTGTATTTAGTGCTTCATTAGCACTGATTACGTAACAAGTTTAAGCTCATACAAGGCAAAATATGACTAAATAAGCTTATCCAAAAGCCTTATTATGACAAGAATGTCACAAGATTACAATGGGTTGTCCAAAAATGGCATTCCTGTTCAAGCAGAGCAGTCTCCTATTCTTTATCATGCCATTCTTTCGTATCAAATTAAGCTACTTATATGCAACCTCTTGCACCTGTTGACACACACACACACACACACACACACACACACACACACTCTCTCTCTCTCTCTCTCTCTCTCTCATGGGAAAGGTTAAGCTTGCTAAAAATATGGAAATATTTTCCATAAAAACAACCAAATAGCCAATCTTCATCCAATCTTCAAAAGGATTTTTCACAGGAGCTCTGAGCCAAAGTAATTCATAAGTATTTTTCATTATTCATATATGTTATCTATGATATCTTAATCACAACAACATCTGTCACAAAATCATGGAGAACGAGAGGGAAAAATATAAAGAACTGTATTACCTGCATATGTCCATTCTGTTGCTAAAAAAAGATGAAGAATATAGTAAGGTTTCGTATAGTAAACAGATTCGTTTTGTATTTTATGGAGCATTTCTTATTTTTTTTACTCAAACATTAGTGTCTGACACATCAGAGCAGTTTAATTATTCCACAATTAAATGTTACTATAAGTGTCAAAGAAAAAAAAAACTATATTTCCTGTAATTTGCTCTCTTTTCATCTGTATTTAGCCATGATCATTGTTACAAAATGATATTGTATTAATAATACATAAATAATCAAAGTCTTACCAGTTCCTGAGCACTCCACACACTTCAAAAAGAGAGAAAGAGACACTGTTATCCAGACAAGGTCCATGCTTTCACTCTCTTGTCCACGGGCTACACACACTGTATACATAAATCTGGTATAGACACACCAGTAAAAATGTAGAAATCCAAGTTTGAAAAGGTCAAAAGCAGAATGGCTTGAAACATGTATGTATCCAAAAACATTCACAAAGAAAAAGTAATTCTTGGTCCTTTTTTGTATCTGAATGATTTGGTCCAGCAAGCTGAATTGTGGAAGAGAGAGGCCATCACATGCCACAGAAGAAGATGAAGAGTTACACTGCGAAGAGAGAGAGAAACGGAAGGAGAAAGGGACAAATGAACGAGAAAATCACTTGTTGTTGGACACTGAAAAATGTGTTGGTTGGGGGGACTGGGGCAAAGCCTGATTGAAGGGGTACTGAGGGGATAATAAAGAGAGAATGAATAGAAACAGTCAGAGAGAGAGAGAGAGAGAGAGAGAGAGAGAGAGAGAGAGAGAGAGAGAGAGAGAGAGAGAGAGAGAGAGAGAGAGAGAGAGAGAGAGAGAGAGAGAGAGAGAGAGAGAGAGAGAGAGAGAGAGAGAGAGAGAGAGAATAGAAAGTTCAGAATCCAGTTAGTTTATTTATTATAAACTGCAATCAGTGTTTTACAAACTTTTTGGCATGCTAGCAAATAGTAAAATTCACAGTGCTGTTAAAAATCTACAGTAAATAAAAATGTATGTTATTTTAAAACAATCAAACAATGACAGGATCATAAAAAGATGATTCATCCAGACATTGATTGAAGCAAACTGAATTGACATGAATTGAGACATGACATTTGTATATTTTTATTTCGCAAACAGAATGCCAATGAAGTAAACTGAAGTAAATTTGTGTTGAATATAAAAAAACTTTCTAGAAAGTGTCATCTGTTTCTAAAGCCCAAAGGTCATTTAACGATTTATTGCACTTCCTTATTCAAACGCAGGAGGGCAGTAAATTCCATCCTTTAATCCTCCGTTTTACTTTAGAGTGCGTTTCTTCTACAACCTAAGCAAATACACACAGTTACACCTCAAAACAGAATGTAACAACAATAATAGACTTATGAACAGTAGACAAAGAATCAGTAAAATAAAAAACAAAACAAACAAAACATTGAGCCAGGGGTAACATATAAAATAATAAATTAAATTCGAGAGAAATGCCTTGAGTCATTTTTTGTAGGCTACATTATAAGAAAAGCATAAATATTATAATTTGTGCACAACGTAAGGGATTTTAAAGCTTTGACATTGCTGGAAGAAGAAATAGCCTAGTACCCAAATAATATTTCAAGTCTTTGCAAAAAATAACAAAAAATGGTTTAATAGACAAAAATGTACACTTATTTATAAAACAACTTTTGTCTAGAGGAAATCGTTCCTCGTTGATGTGTTCCTCTGTAGTGAATGGTGTAATGCATTTTAATGACGTCAATAAAATAATACATAAATAAAATTATACATTCTAAAAAACCGCCCAAAATACGTGTTTTAACGTTTCAGTCATAGTATTTCTGCCCCTTCCTCCTTTTTTAAAATTCACAGCGTAGTGATCAGTTTCAACGTGAAACCGTTGCACAATCTTACGCAACGCTCCGGACCCATGAAGGTTTCGCCATTGGTCTATTATTGGCGAGTAGGGCGTGTCATAATCGTTTTCATTGGCCGAGTCCGTATTCAAGGCGTGGCTATTGATTTCATTCACAAATCTTCAGGCTGCTGTTGTTCATGTGCGCGTTACTCTTAAAGAGGTACAGGTCCGTTTACATGTATTCTGGAATTAGCCGAAGCAGTGACTATAGCGATATTTTTTTTTTTAAATTTATTGCACGTCACATATTTTTACTACTTTGAGACCTGACGTCTTAGTTGTACATCTGTTTACTAATTTCACAATGGAAGAGCTCTCTTTCCTACGGTGAAAACCAGGATAGGTGCAGAAAATGTATTAAGTTTGTCAAAAATTGTACAAAGCTTGTCATAAATTGCAAAAACAATATTGTGTTTGCTATACTGTGTGCACATTTTAAAGTGATTTCAGTGGCTGTAGAGAGACCTAAATATAAAATGATAATTAAAATAATGTAGGAATTTAAAGGAAACTATTAAAAAATAATATAAAAAGTTGTGTATTATTTTTTCATAGGCCTACATTGAAATCCAAAACAAAAACATCAACAAAAAAAACTTCTACATCTATTGGGCAAATCTTAAAAGAAAGCTTGTTCATACGAAATGTTTTTACATGTGTTGAGAATGAAGACAGTTCGTGTGTCAGGTGATTGGTCTGACATGGGTCTGTAGATTAGCTGTCTTTTCGCTGTTCGCTTACCACGTGATAGAGAATTAAGTTATGATTTTATGATTGTCTTTCGTAATATTGTGTTCCTTTCCCATCATAAGAATGCGACCTATGTACATTACGCACACGCGCTCAGCACGACGTACTGTATCTTTTCGACATGCGTGTGTTTACACTTCGGCTCCACTGTACCCATGCTATTGCAATGCCAACACACACACGTCGCCCATGGGCGGAGCTACGAGTCATTCACTGGCCAGTAGCAGAAGAGCGGAGCAATTACTGGCTATATCGTAGACGAATCAGATTGTTACTATCTGACAGCAGCGGCCAACGAGAGTATGTGCGTGGATGGCACTAAATTGGGCACGTGTGTCTATGCACATGTTGACACTCGGGAAGTGAGGAGAGAGAGAGAGAGAGAGAGAGAGAGAGAGAGAGAGAGAGAGAGAGAGAGAGAGAGAGAGAGAGAGAGAGAGAGAGAGAGAGAGAGAGAGAGCTGATCTGTGGGATAGAGTAGAAGGGATAGTCGGGAAGGGTTTGCGTTGCGTTTACAGGCGCCCTGAAGGTGAGGTATGATTTAAAACAATTCGTTATTAGGTCGCATATCATAGCACAGAAATAGTATGAGAAGGGTATTTGCATTGCTCACTTTAGATTCTTAAATTGTTATTTGAGTCCGCATGTATCTGTAATTGTCCTTTTACTGCAGCTCGGCACATGTGTGTGTGTAAATAATAATCATGCAATAATTTGTAAGCGTGTGTGTGAAGAAGTACACGGTTGTTTATAATTTGTATAAAATATATAACATTTAAGAATACTGCATTTCTAAGAATTCTAAGAATAATTAATTATATTTTACATACAATCGCATCCCAGAGATTTTCATATGCTATCTCACACAAACAGCAATACATATAAACAATAATTGTTTTAATATAAATTTTTATGGATATAAAATGTTATATACAGAACAGAAGCGGAGCCATAAGTGACCCTAACTGTCATTTTCATTGCTGCTGAATGTCTGAGCAGCGTAGAGAGAGAGTTATAGTCTGAATGAGAAACAAGAAGGGTAGACAGAGAAAACAGATTGGAGGAATACAAGAGGAAGAATGTATACTTTTTCAATGTGGATTTGCAATGAACAGAGGCATGCTTGAAGAGAAAAAGCTAGGGAGAAAGAGAGAGATATTAAAATGGTTGGGGGAGGGGCAAGCGACATGAGCCTGTGAAAAGTGAGGTTGTGTGTGTCTCTGGGTGTTTGTATGCCCCTGCCCCTGCCCCTTTCCTTGTATGTGTGTGTTTGCCAGAGGGAGGAGAGGAGTAAGAAAATGAAAAAGAAATGGAGAGACCCTAGCTGCCTTCTTTAACCACTAGTGTTACAGCATCCCACTGCACCCCTCCCCCTATTTTCCTGCTCTAGACGACACACATTTACACAACTGTGCACACACTTGCACAGGCATGCATGCTCCTCGCTTCTCTCTGATTTCAGGGGGTCTAGACAGACCCCATGTTCTCTGTAATGGCTCAGACAAAGCAATATGGATGAAATAAATTAAATATTGAAATTGGGTTTATTTGGTTTTTGAATATGCAGTAGGGTCTGAAAAACCACAACGAAAACCTGGGTTTTCAAATCTAATTGAAACCTCAAAATCATAAATTTAAGCTTTTGAAAAAGTGTAAAATAAAGAAATGATAAATGAATAAGACATATTTACAATTTCTAGGTCACTAATCAAATATAATCAAATTTGTGACTGCCAATGGTAAATCTGTGGTACAAAAGGTCAGATTTCCTTGCTTTGCACAAAAGATGGTCTTTGGAACATTTGTGGTACAGTTTTGTTGTCTTTGAAGCAAAACCAATAATACACATAAACATATAATTTAACCTAAATTGGTATGCTGATAAAAGTATTTGTAATTTAAAAAATGTGTTAAATGCAAAACATAAGAAATTCACTAGTGGTCTTACTTTTGGGTTCCACAATTTGTGCAAATTGTTTTTTCTTTTTCTTGTAACCTTGACACACCCTCTAGTCAACCTACTTCCATTTTTTTCTGTTCTAGATATTTCCCACAGTCATGCAGTCCACAGAATCTCCTTCCTCTCAACCGTCACAGGATTCACTAAGCTCCAACAACAGTTTCTTGTTCAGTGACGATGAGACAAATGTTTACCTGTTGGAGGACAGGGACAGGCTGCATGAAGCCCATTCGACTCTGTCCAGTCTCACAAACAGAAGTATTTACAGTATGAATGGGGAGCAGGAGCGTCCTGGATCTCAGTGGGCGTGTGATGGATTCAGTTACCCTGAGAGTTCACAGGGCAACAGTCACGCTAGGTCAGCATCTTTGTCCATCTCATCATTTCTCTCCCTGTCCTCCTCGTCTTCATCTGGATTAGGGTGGAGTAGCTCTGAGAGTGAGCGAGGGAAGAATGGAGGAACTGAAGGAGACCTGCTGTTTGCTCGTAAGGTGAGAATCTTTCCACCAATCCTTAATAGTTTACACCTGGTATGAACATCCGTCGCATGTATTCCAATCAAAGATAGTCAGTTACTTTTTTACAGTTACCATTACTTTTTATCACTTGTACTTGTATGCATTACAAATGTGACTCCTGTGACTACTTGTGATTGAGGGTCTTTGAATTAAAGGTAGGGTAAGCAATTTGTTTTATAAACACTTTTTCTTATACTGGTTGAAACTCTCTTCACATCCTGATAGCAATCAATAATAGAAATGGTCTAAATATTAAACGTACATATACACTATATTGCCAAAAGTATTAAGTATTGGGACACCCCTCCAAATCATTGAATTCAGGTGTTCCAATCACTTCCATGGCCAAAGGTGTATGAAATCAAGCACCTAGGCATGCAGACTGCTTCTACAAACATTTGTGAAAGAATGGGTCGCTCTCAGGAGCTCAGTGAATTCAAGTGTGGTACCGTGATAGGTTACCACCTGTGCAATAAGTTAATTCATGAAATTTTCTCACTACTAAATATTACACCATCAACTATTAGTACATTTACATTTATGCATTTGGCAGACGCTTTATCCAAAGCGACTTACATGGCATTTTAAGGTACACATTTTTACATTTTGTCAGTTCTTGCTTTCCCTGGGAATCGAACCCATGACCTTGGCGTTGCTAGCGCCATGCTCTACTGTTTGAGCTACAGGAAAGCCCTTAAGGGGTTCTACAGGAACCCCTTAAGGGGTTATTTGTGGAATTATAACAAAGTTGAAGTAATTGGGAACAACAGCAACAGGCCACGTAAAATCACAGAGCGGGGTAAGCGCATGCAGAGGCGCACAGTGCGCAGAAGTCGTCAACAGTCCATATGTCACATGTCTGACTCGTTTGTTTAGCACGTGGTGTTTTGCGATTTTCTGTGTCATGTGTGCTCCTGTCTTTTATCTTGACCCCTGCCCTCTTAGCTGTTAATTGGTTGATTTGCCCCACCTGTCTTCCCTCATTTATTGCCTTGTTTGCTCCCTATTTAGTCTCCATGTGTTTGCAGTCCTATGTTGTTTCGTTGTCATTATTTCCCATTCCTGTTTCATGTTACCTGGTTCCTTGTGTTTGGTATGTTCTAAGTTTTCCTGCACTTGAGTCCTCGTCTCATCCCTTCACCCTCTTACGTGACACCATAGCTACAGACCTCCAAACATTGTGTGGCCTTCAGATTCACGAGTTCGCACTTACATATAATTTATAGAGAGTAATTCAATGCGTATTTGGCGTGCTCGGAATTAGGCCCGAACCCAGAGTACCCCCCAAAAGCTAAAGAGCATAGGACAGCCGTCTGGCTAAATACCCCCCAAGGAGTGCCGAGCTTGGCGGGCTGACGTTTGACTTTCATACTGCGTGGAAACTTTCCACTTTCTTGCCGTGTGGAAACTTTCTTACCGTGTGGAAACTTTCCACTTTCCTACCGTGTGGAAACTTTCCACTTTCCTACCGTGTGGAAACTTTCCACTTTCTTTCCGTGTGGAAACTTTCTTACCGTGTGAAAACTTTCCACTTTCTTGCTGCGTGGAAACTTTCCACTTTCTTTCCGTGTGGAAACTTTCCACTTTCCTACCGTGTGGAAACTTTCCACTTTCTTTCCGTGTGGAAACTTTCCACTTTCTTGCTGCGTGGAAACTTTCCACTTTCTTACTGCGTGGAAACTTTCCACTTTCTTACCTTGTGGAAACGTTCTACTTTCTTGCTGGGTGGAAACTTTCCACTTTCTTACTGTGTGGAAACTTTCCACACTCTTTCGCTCTGTGTGGGAACTTCCTGCTGAATTGCTGTATGGCGATTTGCACTTCTTCGCTGCGTGGAGATTTGCAATTCTCGTGGAGCGCTGAAAAACAGGAAGGAAAAAACATGAGTGTTTGATCAAGAGATTTCTCGCTGTGTCCGCTGGGAGACCAAATACTCGCCGGACGGAGAAAAGAAACTCCCGGTGGATTGGTCCTGTTGTAGCTCTGGAAAGCATCTGAGGACTATCTCCCGAGGGCTTGGAACTGCTGTTGGGAGAGGCCTTTTTTTTGCAGCCCGATGCGGAAGGAGTGGCTTGAGAAGTTCTTGGGATGCCTGACTGTTGGAGAACGGATTTGAGATGTTTCTGGAACCAAAAGCATGTCACGGGTTTGTTGGATTCATCCTTGAACAGGGGTTCCAGTGGAGATTGAGTTTGAGAACTTCTCCAATGAAGATATGCCAGAACTGACTGGTATGGTTGGATCGGTGATGCGAGTGTAAAGATGTCGATGAAATGACCCTTTTTGGTTTGATCAGTCTTACTTTGCTTGATCAGATAAGAGATTGTTTCCCCGACTATTACTGATAGATCTGAGATGGTGGGGTGGATTTTTTGGGTCGAATTTTGATGTTATGGCGAGTTCGGGGAAACAAATAAGGAAGCCAAAAAAGGCTAGGACAAACATGACGTTGAGTGTTCGGGCGGTATTGAGGGGCTGGTACCCTGTGTGGAGGGTATGAATACATTTGGTGAGGATGTCTAGCGTTTTAGGTTGTCTAGTGTTGGGACGGGTGGGCTGGGATCTTTGGATCCCTTAGATCAAGAGGGAGGTCTGAGAATTATTTATCTCGGGAGAGGGAGTGCCGTACATTAGTTTGTGGAAAAAACTGAATTCCGCTCAGGTAACCTTTGATGGACCCAACTTGGAGGCCTTTGATGGTATTAAGATGAGAAATGAACGAGGTGTTTGAAAGGAGAGAAAAATAAGGGAACTAGTTCCATTTGGTTTATAAGAGAAGTGAAATGCTTTAAAGATCTCCAGGCGGTCACGTGGGATTGAAGTTTCTGGGAGAGAACATCACTGCTTGGCAGTGTAGAAAATTAGCCAGAGAGACTGAGCTCCGGTGGGAGCAGAAGGAAAAGCACTGCTGTTGCAGTGGAGAAAATTAGCCAGAGAAACTGAGCTCCTGTGGGAGCAGAAGGAACAGCATTGCTGTGGAGGTGGAGAAAATTAGCCAGAGAAATAGAGCTCCTGTGGGAACAGAAGGAAAAGCACTGCTGTGGCAGTGGAGAAAATAGCCAGAGAACTGAGCTCCTGTGGAAGCAGAAGGAAAAGCACTGCTTTGACAGTGTAGAAATGAGCCAGTGAAACTGAGCTCATGTGGGAGCAGAGGGAAAAGCACTGCTGTTGCAGTGGAGAAATTTAGCGATAGAAACTGAGCTCCTATGGGAGCAGAAGGAACAGCACTGCTGTCGAGGTGGAGAAAATTAACCAGAGAAACGGAGCTCCTGTGGGAGCAGAAGAAAAAGCACTGCTATTGCAGTGGAGAAAATTAGCCAGAGAAACTGAGCTACTGTGGGAGAAGAAGGAAATGCACTGCTGTGGCAGTGGAGAAAATAGCCAGAGAAACTGAGCTCCAGTGGGAGCAGAAGGAACAGCACTGCTGTGTAGGTGGAAAAAATAAAAAATAGCCAGAGAAACTGAGCTCCTGTGGGAGCAGAAGGAACAGCACTGCTTTTGCAGTGGGGAAAATTAGCCAGAGAAACTGAGTTCCTTTGGGAGCAGAAGGAAAAGCACTGCTGTTGCAGTGGAGAAAATTAGCCAGAGAAACTGAGCTCCTGTGGGAGCAGAAGGAAAAGCACTGCTGTTGCAGTGGAGAAAATTAGCCAGAGAAACTAAGCTCCTGTGGGAGAAGAAGGAAAAGCACTGCTGTGGCAGTGGAGAAAATAGCCAGAGAAACTGAGCTCCTGTGGGAGCAGAAGGAACAGCACTGCTGTGGAGGTGGAGAAAATTAGCCAGAGAAACGGAGCACCTGTGGGAGCAGAAGGAAAAGCACTGCTGTTGCAGTGGAGAAAATTAGCCAGAGAAACTGAGCTCCTGTGGGAGCAGAAGGAAAAGCACTGCTGTTGCAGTGGAGAAAATTAGCCAGAGAAACTGAGCTCCTGTGGGAGCAGAAGGAAGAGCACTGCTTTTGCAGTGGAGAAAATTAGCCAGAGAAACTGAGTTCCTTTGGGAGCAGAAGGAACAGCACTGTTATGGAGGTGGAGAAAATTAGCCAGAGAAACTGAGCTACTATGGGAGCAGAAGGAACATCACTGCTGTGGAGGTGGAGAAAATTAGCCAGAGAAAGGGAGCTCCTGTGGGAGCAGAAGGAAAAGCACTGCTGTTGCAGTGGAGAAAATTAGCCAGAGAAAATGAGCTCCTGTGGGAGAAGAAGGAAAATCACTGCTGTGGCAGTGGAGAAAATAGCCAGAGAAACTGAGCTCCTGTGGGAGCCGAAGGAACAGCACTGCTGTGGAGGTGGAGAAAATAGCCAGAGAAACGGAGCACCTGTGGGAGCAGAAGGAAAAGCACTGCTGTTGCAGTGGAGAAAATTAGCCAGAGAAACTGAGCTCCTGTGGGAGCAGAAGGAAAAGCACTGCTGTTGCAGTGGAGAAAATTAGCCAGAGAAACTGAGCTCCTGTGGGAGCAGAAGGAAGAGCACTGCTGTTGCAGTGGAGAAAATCAGCCAGAGAAACTGAGTTCCTTTGGGAGCAGAAGGAACAGCACTGCTATGGAGGTGGAGAAAATTAGCCAGAGAAACTGAGCTACTATGGGAGCAGAAGGAACATCACTGCTGTGGAGGTGGAGAAAATTAGCCAGAGAAACGGAGCTCCTGTGGGAGCAGAAGGAAAAGCACTGCTGTTGCAGTGGAGAAAATTAGCCAGAGAAACTGAGCTCCTGTGGGAGAAGAAGGAAAAGCACTGCTGTGGCAGTGGAGAAAATAGCCAGAGAAACTGAGCTCCTGTGGGAGCAGAAGGAACAGCACTGCTGTTGCAGTGGAGAAAATAGCCAGAGAAACTGAGCTCTAGTGGGAGCAGAAGGAACAGCACTGCTGTGTAGGTGGAAAAAATAAAAAATAGCCAGAGAAACTGAGCTCCTGTGGGAGCAGAAGGAACAGCACTGCTGTTGCAGTGGAGAAAATTAGCCAGAGAAACTGAGTTCCTTTGGGAGCAGAAGGAACAGCACTGCTATGGAGGTAGAGAAAATTAGCCAGAGAAACGGAGCACCTGTGGGAGCAGAAGGAAAAGCACTGCTGTTGCAGTGGAGAAAATTAGCCAGAGAAACTGAGCTCCTGTGGGAGCAGAAGGAAAAGCACTGCTGTTGCAGTGGAGAAAATTAGCCAGAGAAACTAAGCTCCTGTGGGAGAAGAAGGAAAAGCACTGCTGTGGCAGTGGAGAAAATAGCCAGAGAAACTGAGCTCCTGTGGGAGCAGAAGGAACAGCACTGCTGTGGAGGTGGAGAAAATTAGCCAGAGAAACGGAGCACATGTGGGAGCAGAAGGAAAAGCACTGCTGTTGCAGTGGAGAAAATTAGCCAGAGAAACTGAGCTCCTGTGGGAGCAGAAGGAAAAGCACTGCTGTTGCAGTGGAGAAAATTAGCCAGAGAAACTGAGCTCCTGTGGGAGCAGAAGGAAGAGCACTGCTTTTGCAGTGGAGAAAATTAGCCAGAGAAACTGAGTTCCTTTGGGAGCAGAAGGAACAGCACTGTTATGGAGGTGGAGAAAATTAGCCAGAGAAACTGAGCTACTATGGGAGCAGAAGGAACATCACTGCTGTGGAGGTGGAGAAAATTAGCCAGAGAAAGGGAGCTCCTGTGGGAGCAGAAGGAAAAGCACTGCTGTTGCAGTGGAGAAAATTAGCCAGAGAAAATGAGCTCCTGTGGGAGAAGAAGGAAAATCACTGCTGTGGCAGTGGAGAAAATAGCCAGAGAAACTGAGCTCCTGTGGGAGCCGAAGGAACAGCACTGCTGTGGAGGTGGAGAAAATAGCCAGAGAAACAGAGCACCTGTGGGAGCAGAAGGAAAAGCACTGCTGTTGCAGTGGAGAAAATTAGCCAGAGAAACTGAGCTCCTGTGGGAGCAGAAGGAAAAGCACTGCTGTTGCAGTGGAGAAAATTAGCCAGAGAAACTGAGCTCCTGTGGGAGCAGAAGGAAGAGCACTGCTGTTGCAGTGGAGAAAATCAGCCAGAGAAACTGAGTTCCTTTGGGAGCAGAAGGAACAGCACTGCTATGGAGGTGGAGAAAATTAGCCAGAGAAACTGAGCTACTATGGGAGCAGAAGGAACATCACTGCTGTGGAGGTGGAGAAAATTAGCCAGAGAAACGGAGCTCCTGTGGGAGCAGAAGGAAAAGCACTGCTGTTGCAGTGGAGAAAATTAGCCAGAGAAACTGAGCTCCTGTGGGAGAAGAAGGAAAAGCACTGCTGTGGCAGTGGAGAAAATAGCCAGAGAAACTGAGCTCCTGTGGGAGCAGAAGGAACAGCACTGCTGTTGCAGTGGAGAAAATTAGCCAGAGAAACTGAGCTCCTGTGGGAGCAGAAGGAAAAGCACTGCTGTTGCAGTGGAGAAAATTAGCCAGAGAAACTGAGCTCTTGTGGGAGCAGAAGGAAAAGCACTGCTGTTGCAATGGAGAAAATTAGCCAGAGAAACTGAGCTCCTGTGGGAACAGAAGGAAAAGCACTGCTGTTGCAGTGGAGAAAATTAGCCAGAGAACTGAGCTCCTGTGGGAGAAGAAGGAACAGCACTGCTGTGGAGGTGGAGAAAATTAGCCAGAGAAACAGAGCTCCTGTGGGAGCAGAAGGAAAAGCACTGCTGTTGCAGTGGAGAAAATTAGCCTGAGAAACTGAGCTACTGTGGGAGCAGAAGGAAAAGCACTGCTGTGGCAGTGGAGAAAATAGCCAGAGAAACTGAGCTCCTGTGTGAGCAGAAGGAACAGCATTGCTGTGGAGGTGGAGAAAATTAGCCAGAGAAACAGAGCACCTGTGGGAGCAGAAGGAAAAGCACTGCTGTTGCAGTGGAGAAAATTAGCCAGAGAAACTGAGCTCCTGTGGGAGCAGAAGGAAAAGCACTGCTGTTGCAGTGGAGAAAATTAGCCAGAGAAACTGAGCTCCTGTGGGAGCAGAATGAAGAGCACTGCTGTTGCAGTGGAGAAAATTAGCCAGAGAAACTGAGCTCCTTTGGGAGCAGAAGGAAAAGCACTGCTGTGGCAGTGGAGAAAATAGCCATAGAAACTGAGCTCCTGTGGGAGCAGAAGGAACAGCACTGCTGTGGAGGTGGAGAAAATTAGCCAGAGAAACTGAGCTCCTGTGAGAGCAGAAGGAAAAGCACTGCTGTTGCAGTGGAGAAAATTAGCCAGAGAAACTGAGCTCCTGTGGGAGCAGAAGGAAAAGCACTGCTGTTGCAATGGAGAAAATTAGCCAGAGAAACTGAGCCCCTGTGGGAGCAGAAGGAAGAGCACTGCTGTTGCAGTGGAGAAAATTTGCCAGAGAAACTGAGTTCCTGTGGGAGCAGAAGGAACAGGACTGCTGTGGCAGTGGAGAAAATAGCCAGAGAAACTGAGCTCCTATGGGAGCAGAAGGAACATCACTTGTGTGGTGGAGAAATTAGCCAGAGAAATTGAGCTACTATGGGAGCAGAAGGAACATCACTGCTGTGGAGGTGGAGAAAATCAGCCAGAGAAACTGAGCTCCTGTGGAAGCAATAAGAAAAGCACTGCTTTGACAGTGAAGAAATTAGCCGGATAACTAAGCTCCTGTGGGAGCAGAGGAAATGTCACTGCTTTGGCAGTGGAGAAAATTTGCCAGAGAAACTGAACTCCTGTGGGAGCAGAGAGAACAGCACTGCTTTGGCATTGGAGAAAATTAGCTAGAGAAACTGTGCTCCTGTGGGATCAAAGAGAAAAGCACTGCTGTGGCAGTGGAGAAAATTAGCCAGAGAAACTGAGTTCCTGTGGGAGCAGAAGGAACAGGACTGCTGTGGCAGTGGAGAAAATAGCCAGAGAAACCGAGCTCCTGTGGGAGCGGAAGGAACAGGACTGCTGTGGAGGTGGAGAAAATTAGCGAGAGAAACCGAGCTCCTATGGGAGCAGAAGGAACATCACTGCTGTGGTGGAGAAATTAGCCAGAGAAATTGAGCTACTATGGGAGCAGAAGGAACATCACTGCTGTGGAGGTGGATAAAATCAGCCAGAGAAACTGAGCTCCTGTGGAAGCAATAAGAAAAGCACTGCTTTGACAGTGGAGAAATTAGCCGGTTAACTAAGCTCCTGTGGGAGCAGAGGAAATGTCACTGCTTTGGCAGTGGAGAAAATTTGCCAGAGAAACTGAGCTCCTGTGGGAGCAGAGAGAACAGCACTGCTTTGGCATTGGAGAAAATTAGCTAGAGAAACTGTGCTCCTGTGGGATCAAAGAGAAAAGCACTGCTGTGGCAGTGGAGAAAATTAGCCAGAAAAACTGAGCTCCAGTAGGAGCAGAGGGAACAGCACTGCTGTGGAGGTGGAAAAAATTAGCCAGAGAAACGGAGCACCTGTGGGAGCAGAAGGAAAAGCACTGCTGTTGCAGTGGAGAAAATTAGCCAGAGAAACTGAGGAGGTGAAGAAAATTAGCCAGAGAAACTGAGCTCCTATGGGAGCAGAAGGAACATCACTGCTGTGGAGGTGGAGAAAATTAGCCAGAGAAACGGAGCTCCTGTGGGAGCAGAAGGAAAAGCACTGCTGTTGGAGTGGAGAAAATTATCCAGAGAAACTGAGGAGGTGGAGAAAATTAGCCAGAGAAACTGAGCTCCTATGGGAGCAGAAGGAACAGCACTGCTGTGGAGGTGAACAAAATTAGCCAGAGAAACGGAGCTCCTGTGGGAGCAGAAGGAAAATCACTGCTGTGGAGGTGGAGAAAATTAGCCAGAGAAATGGAGCTCCTGTGGGAGCAGAAGGAAAAGCACTGCTGTGGCAGTGGAGAAAATTAGTCAGAGAAATGAAGCTCCTGTGGGAGCAGAGAGAACAGCCCTGCTTTAGCATTGGAGAAAATTAGCTAGAGAAACTGTGCTCCTGTGGGATCAAAGAGAAAAGCACAGCTGTGGCAGTGGAGAAAATTAGTCAGAGAAATGAAGCTCCTGTGGGAGCAGAGAGAACAGCCCTGCTTTAGCATTGGAGAAAATTAGCTAGAGAAACTGTGCTCCTGTGGGATCAAAGAGAAAAGCACTGCTGTGGCAGTGGAGAAAATTAGCCAGAGAAACGGAGCTCCCGTGGGAGCAGAAGGAAGAGCACTGCTGTTGCAGTGGAGAAAATTAGCCAGATAAACTGAGCTCCTATGGGAGCAGAAGGAAAAGCACTGCTTTGACAGTGTAGAAATAAGCCAGTGAAACTGAGCTCCTGTGGGAGCAGAGGGAAAAGCACTGCTGTGGAGGTGGAGAAAATTAGCCAGAGAAACTGAGCTCCTGTGGGAACAGAAGGAAAAGCACTGCTGTTACTGTGGAGAAAATTAGCCAGAGAATCTGAGCTCCTGTGGGAGCAGAAGGAAAAGCACTGCTGTTGCAGTGGAGAAAATTAGCCAGAGAAACTGAGCTCCTGTGGGAGCAGAAGGAAAAGCACTGCTGTTGCAGTGGAAGAAATTAGCCAGTCAAACTGAGCTCCTGTGGGAGCAGAAGGAACAGCACTGCTGTGAAGGTGGAGAAAATTAACCAGAGAAACGGAGCACCTGTGGGAGCAGAAGGAACAGCACTGCTTTGACAGTGTAGAAATGAGCCAGTGAAACTGAGCTCCTGTGGGAGCAGAAGGAACAGCACTGCTGTGAAGGTGGTGAAATTTAACCAGAGAAACGGAGCTCCTGTGGGAGCAGAAGGAAGAGCACTGCTTTTACAGTGTAGAAATGAGCCAGAGAAACTGAGCTCCTGTGGGAGCAGAAGGAACAGCACTGCTGTCGAGGTGGAGAAAATTAACCAGAGAAACGGAGCTCCTGTAGGAGCAGAAGGAAAAGCACTGCTTTGACAGTGTAGAAATGAGCCAGTGAAACTGAGCTCCTGTGGGAGCAGAGGGAAAAGCACTGCTGTTGCAGTGGAGAAAATTAGCCAGAGAAACTGAGCTCCTGTGGGAGCAGAAGGAAGAGCACTGCTATTGCAGTGGAGAAAATTAGCCAGAGAAACGGAGCTCCTGTGGGAGCAAAAGGAAAAGCACTGCTGTGGCAGTGGAGAAAATTAGCTAGAGAAACGGAGCTCCTGTGGGAGCAGAAGGAAAAGCACTACTGTGGAGGTGGAGAAAATTAGCCAGAAAAATGGAGCTCCTGTGGGAGCAGAAGGAAAAGCACTGATGTGGAGGTGGAGAAAATTAGCCAGAGAAACTGAGCTCCTGTGGGAGCAGAAGGAAAAGCACTGCTTTGGCAGTGTAGAAATGAGCCAGAGAACTGAGCTCCTGTGGAAGCAGAAGGAAAAGCACTGCTGTTGCAGTGGAGAAAATTAGCCAGAGAAACTGAGCTCCTGTGGGAGCAGAAGGAAAAGCACTGCTGTGGCAGTGGAGGAAATAGCCAGAGAACTAAGCTCCTGTGGAAGCAGAAGGAAAAGCACTGCTTTGGCAGTGTAGAAATGAGCCAGAGAAACTGAGCTCCTGTGGGAGCAGAAGGAAAAGCACTGCTGTGTCAGTGGAGAAAATAGCCAGAGAACTAAGCTTTTGTGGGAGCAGAAAGAAAAGCACTGATGTGGAGGTGGAGAAAATTAGCCAGAGAAACTGAGCTCCTGTGGGAGCAGAAGGAAAAGCACTGCTTTGGCAGTGTAGAAATGAGCCAGAGAACTGAGCTCCTGTGGAAGCAGAAGGAAAAGCACTGCTGTTGCAGTGGAGAAAATTAGCCAGAGAAACTGAGCTCCTGTGGGAGCAGAAGGAAAAGCACTGCTGTGGCAGTGGAGGAAATAGCCAGAGAACTAAGCTCCTGTGGAAGCAGAAGGAAAAGCACTGCTTTGGCAGTGTAGAAATGAGCCAGAGAAACTGAGCTCCTGTGGGAGCAGAAGGAAAAGCACTGCTGTGTCAGTGGAGAAAATAGCCAGAGAACTAAGCTTCTGTGGAAGCAGAAGGAAAAGCACTGCTTTGGCAGTGTAGAAATGAGCCAGAGAAACTGAGCTCCTGTGGAAGCAGAAGGAAAAGCACTGCTTTGGCAGTGTAGAAATGAGCCAGAGAACTGAGCTCCTGTGGAAGCAGAAGGAAAAGCACTGCTTTGGCAGTGTAGAAATGAGCCAGAGAACCTGAGCTTCTGTGGAAGCAGAAGGAACAGCACTGCTGTGGCAGTGGAGAAAACTAACCAGAGAAACTGAACATGTGGGAGCAGAGGGAGCGTCACTGCTGTGGTGGAGAAAAGGTTAGACGGACAAATAAAAATAAATAAATAAATAAAAAATAAATAAATTGAGCAACCAAATAGGACTCTATTTTGATATTGCTATGACTTATTTCAATGCTCATTCAATTCATATGAGGAGATCAAATATACAGCCTTAAAACTGTATACAACATATAGATTATATTAGATTAGATTAGATTAGATTCAACTTTATTGTCATTACACAAGTACAAGTACAAGGCAACGAAATGCAGTTTAGGTCTAACCAGAAGTGCAATAGCAGCAAGTGCAGGATATATACAATGGTTGCGTAAGTGCAGGGCATAAAAATGTACTGAATATATATAAATATGTATAAGTAGAGAGATGGTTATTACTATAAACAGAACTGAATTTACAGATGAATATATACAGTGAATAAATATAAATATACAGATGGCTATTACTATAAACAGAATGTAAACAGAATGTACAGGTGAATATGTACTATGAATATAATATACAGATGGCTATTACTTTGAACAGAATTTTACAGATAGAGGTATACAATAATATGTAGGCTAATATGAGGAATATAGCAGTGGATTAAGTTAGTGCAATAAATTATGGACAGAGCTATCCGAAAGAAAGTGTAAAAGTGCAGTGGAAAGTGGTTGCATATTACAGTTAGAAGTACGGTGCAAAATGCAAATGTAAACATTGTTACTGTAAATACAGTCGGCAGTGCAAATGAGCATATTCCAGTTAAGATATGGTGGTGCAAAATGCATAAGTAAACAGTTGTTACTGTAATAAACAGTCGGTAGTGCAATATATAACGATATATTCACCGTAAAGAAAACATCATGTTCATAAGAATTTGCTTGGCATGAATGTGCACTATTCATTGACTTCGAATCTGCTCTGAACTGAGGCATTTTGAAGCATTGTTTGCAAGCCCATAGAATGCACATCAGCACCACATTCAGATTTTGAAGCATTAGAGCTCACATTTATTTAATGAAATCATAGCCTTTGAAGTTTTGCAGTCAAGTCAACTTTATTTATATAGCGCTTTTAACAATGTAGATTGTTCCAAAGCAGCTTAACAGTGTTAAACAGGAAAATAATGCAGCATAATTTTATTAAGGTGTATAGTCATTTGATGTCATCAGTTTAAATTTCCATATGGTGACAGTGTGGGCTTTAGATCAGTAATTAGATCAGTAATATATGGTTCATTATTATATGGTTCATTTAGTTTATTAATTAGATTTATTTCGATGTTTAGTTGAAAAATTTTTGTGTCCCCAACTGAGCACGCCAAGCCAGAGGCAACAGTGGCAAGGAAACCAAAACCCCATCAGGTGACCTAATGGAGAAAAATAAACCTTGGGAGAAACCAGGCTCAGTCGGGGTGCCAGTTCTCCTCTGGCCAATTAACAAACAGCGTATTATTATTATTATTATTATTATTATTATTATTATTATTATTATTATTATTCTGGCAGCTTTACAGGTCAGAGGTCATAATAGATCGGAATATTCGAAGGACCGGAGTCAACACGCTGAAGACGGGTTTATTGTGGGTGACATATCGATTTAAGTATTATTTAATTGTAATATTCGAACAATCGGACTCATCATGCTGGAGACAGGTTTATTAAGATGCCGTGTCGATGAGGCAGTTGCAGGGGGAGACTAATTGACACAGTCTCTGCGGACACTTCGGGGTCCTGTGTTGGTCTTCTTTGGGCGCAGGTCCATCATCTGATCAGGATATAGCCCGGATCCGGCTGACTGCAGTAAACCTCGGGATAAAACAGAGAGACTAACATTAGCATAGATGCCATTCTTCTGATGATGTAGCGAGTACATCAGGTGTTATGGGAAGTGTTCCCGGTTCCGGCTGACCTAGTTAATGCAGCCTAACAATCATTTCAAAGAAAAAGTGTTTTATGTGTATGCCACAGAAAAGAGATGTGTTTTTAGTCTAGATTTAAACTGACAGAGTGTGTCTGCTTCCCGAACAATGTTAGGAAGACTGTTCCAGAGTTTAGGAGCTAAATAGGAAAAGGATCGACCGCCTGCAGTTGATTTGGATATTCTCGGTATGATCAACTGGCCAGAATTTTGAGACCGCAGTAGACGTGGTGGAGTATAATATGTTAAGAGCTCGCTTAGGTATTGGGGAGCTAAACCATTTAGTGCTTTGTAAGTAATAAGCAAGATTTTAAAATGTATGCAATGTTTAATAGGGAGCCAGTGCAATGTTGACAGAACTGGGCTAATATGGTCATACTTCCTGGTTCTAGTAAGAACTCGAGCTGCTGCGTTTTGGACCAGCTGGAGTTTATTTAATAAGCGAGCAGGGCCACCACCCAGTAGAGCATTACAATAATCTAGCCTTGAGGTCACGAACGCATGAACTAACTGTTCAGCATTTTGCATTGAGAGCATGTGCCGTAATTTAGATATATTTTTAAGATGGTAGAATGCAGTTTTACAGATGCTCGAAACGTGGCTTTAAAACGAAACGTGGCTTTCAAACTGCTTTCGCAGTCTCAAAAGCGAGTCGAGCCATGTGATCGAGCTTATGTGAACGTCAAGTTGAGAAGTATTGAATCAAAGGCAGATGATTATCAGCTGGTTCCAACTAGTGGCTGATTGTTTGGCGTATAATGCGCTGTTGCAGTGCCATCATTTTTGTGTTTTGTTCTCACGATGTGTTCACTCGCTTTACCGGCAAGTGTATTTATCTTTCATCATCACGGCAACCGCGTGCGTCAATAATTGTAACGATCACCAGCTGGAGTGCCCTTGAGAGCCACCAGAGGGCACTCCACACATAAGACTATATTCACTCACTAACTACATTTCCCATAACTCACTGCCCGGACTCATCATCACTTATCACTGATCAAATTCACCTGTACCTCATTTACTGATTGCATTTCACCTGTGTCTCACCATCCTGTTATTTCCTGTCTATTTATACCTTGGTCATTCATTCACTCACGGCTAAGTCTTGTTCAATGTTACATTGCATTTCTGAGCACTCTCCTGGTTTTCTTGTTTCTTGTTTTTGGATATTTTGCCCTGTTCCCTTGATTACTCTCTTGCCTCTGGTGGCTCTCAAGGGCACTCCAGCTGGTGATCGTTACATACAGGGAGTGCAGAATTATTAGGCAAATGAGTATTTTGACCACATCATCCTCGTTATGCATGTTGTCTTACTCCAAGCTGTATAGGCTGGAAAGCCTACTACCAATTAAGCATATTAGGTGATGTGCATCTCTGTAATGAGAAGGGGTGTGGTCTAATGACATCAACACCCTATATCAGGTGTGCATAATTATTAGGCAACTTCCTTTCCTTTGGCAAAATGGGTCAAAAGAAGGACTTGACAGGCTCAGAAAAGTCAAAAATAGTGAGATATATTGCAGAGGGATGCAGCAGTCTTAAAATAGCCAAGCTTCTGAAGCGTGATCATCGAACAATCAAGCGTTTCATTCAAAATAGTCAACAGGGTCGCAAGAAGCGTGTGGAAAAACCAAGGCGCAAAATAACTGCCCGTGAACTGAGAAAAGTCAAGCGTGCAGCTGCCAAGATGCCACTTGCCACCAGTTTGGCCATATTTCAGAGCTGCAACATCACTGGAGTGCCCAAAAGCACAAGGTGTGCAATACTCAGAGACATGGCCAAGGTAAGAAAGGCAGAAAGTCGACCACCACTGAACAAGACACACAAGCTGAAACGTCAAGACTGGGCCAAGAAATATCTCAAGACTGATTTTTCTAAGGTTTTATGGACTGATGAAATGAGAGTGAGTCTTGATGGGCCAGATGGATGGGCCCGTGGCTGGATTGGTAAAGGGCAGAGAGCTCCAGTCCGACTCAGACGCCAGCAAGGTGGAGGTGGAGTACTGGTTTGGGCTGGTATCATCAAAGATGAGCTTGTGGGGCCTTTTCGGGTTGAGGATGGAGTCAAGCTCAACTCCCAGTCCTACTGCCAGTTTCTGGAAGACACCTTCTTCAAGCCGTGGTACAGGAAGAAGTCTGCATCCTTCAAGAAAAACATGATTTTCATGCAGGACAATGCTCCATCACCAGTGTTGGGAATAACGGCGTTATAGATAAACGGCGTTACTAACGGAATTATTTTTTTCAGTAACGAGTAATCAAACGAATTACTGTTTCTTACTGAGAAAAAAAATGCGGCATTACTATAATTGAGCTCCCTGAAGCGGTTTTCATCCGAACAGGCTCTCTGTCTGTCGGACCTGCAACGTGCGTGTGTGTGTGTGTGTGTGCGCGCGCGCGTGGTACACATAACTGATGATGATTGGTGGGTGGGAGACAAGGTTGAGGTTGATAGGTTGAGTTCACACACACACACACACACACACACACACACACACACACACACACACACACACACACACACACACACACACACACACACACACCTATAACGCACAGTCGCACACGCATATGCACAGTCAGCGATGGCAAGTCCAACGACTTCAAAGGTAGCTTTCGCAAACTGGAAGTATAAGCGCTACTCTTCCCTCGTTGAGGTGAAAGGTAAGAATGTTTATGTGACGTGCAACTTATGCCCAGGAAGAAAGAGTCTCTCCACGTCGGTGGCCAGTAATTCTAATCTAATGAAGCCTCACATCATCACAGCCACAAAATGAGCGGCTAAAAACCGACGTGATAACATGAGATCCACTACCAAAGGAGTAGTAAAGTACTGATAATATTTACACTATAGTAGGTCTACTGATAATATTTACAATATATTGAATTTGATAGGTGTCTCTCACATTGTCCCACAGCAACATTACAATAGTGTACATTAATGTACAATGTTTAGTGTCTAATTCATTCATTTAACATATTTAAATTGGGGGCATCCAAGTTATTTGACATATTTGAACTTTTGACAAAAAAAAAGTAACGCAGTAATTACTTTCCCTGATAATTAGTTACTTTTATAGTGATGTAACTCAGTTACTAACTCAGTTACTATTTGTAAGAAGTAACTAGTAACTATAACTAATTACTTTTTTAAAGTAACGTGCCCAACACTGTCCATCACACCACAGCGTACTCCACCAAGTACTCCACAGCGTGGCTGGCAAGAAAGGGTATAAAAGAAGAAAATCTAATGATATGGCCTCCTTGTTCACCTGATCTGAACCCCATTGAGAACCTGTGGTCCATCATCAAATGTGCGATTTACAAGGAGGGAAAACAGTACACCTCTCTGAACAGTGTCTGGGAGGCTGTGGTTGCTGCTGCACGCAATGTTGATGGTGAACAGATCAAAACACTGACAGAATCCATGGATGGCAGGCTTTTGAGTGTCCTTGCAAAGAAAGGTGGCTATATTGGTCACTGATTTGTTTTTGTTTGGTTTTTGAATGTCAGAAATGTATATTTGTGAATGTTGAGATGTTATATTGGTTTCACTGGTAAAAATAAATAATTGAAATGTGTATAAATTTGTTTTTTGTTAAGTTGCCTAATAATTATGCACAGTAATAGTCACCTGCACACACAGATATCCCCCTAAAATAGCTAAAACTAAAAACCACTTCCAAAAATATTCAGCTTTGATATTAATGAGTTTTTTGTGTTCATTGACAACATGGTTGTTGTTTAATTATTAATGTTGTAAAATTAATCCTCAAAAATACAACTTGCCTAATAATTCTGCACTCCCTGTATGAATGTGATCAGTGATAAGTGATGATGAGTCCGGGCAGTGAGTTATGGGAAATGTAGTTAGTGAGTGAATATAGTCTTATGTGTGGTGATCGTCAGCTGGTGATCGTTACAATAATGAAACACTTCTTGTGTGTGCACCTGTCTGTATTAGTAGACTACGTAGAGACAGCACGATCGCAAGAAAAGCTTGATGTCTGCCGGTAACAATACATTATCTTAAGACAGGAACTGTTGTAGTTCTCCCTGTTACAACTTGCAAGTCTGTGCGGTGTGCACTCTTTACACTGTCTGAGCACTGCTCTCGCCACTGAGTCTGTCGTCATGGTTTCGAAACGCACATTATTAATATCCTTTAGAACATCGATTATTGAAGTTTGTGAATCGATTAGAATTGCTAGAAGACAGAATCGATTGTGGATCATGGCAAAGACACAATTAAATCTTGGAAAAAGCAAAAATTATATTACCGTGAATGCTGATGGAAGCGGCCAAAAGGGGTTTTTAAGGTAGCTTATACATTTGTAAGTAAAGACTCTGTACTGTACAACTGCCTCGAGCGGTGCGTGCAGCCATGCAGATAGCGTGAGTGGGCGGCCGGGACGAGCTGCCGGAAATGCCGTCCTTGCTGATAACTGTTAACAAACGGAGGTAGGACTGCTGCGTGTATATATACCTCTATATGTTGATTAGCTGAGTGCTCTCCACCTGTCAATTATCTGAACGTGCTTCTCCCGAACCTTTTTATAAAATATCATTTAGCTCAAGAACAGTGCATAGAGAGCTTCATGGAATGGGTTTCCCTGGCTGAACAGCTGCATCCAAGCACACATCATCAAGTACAAGGCAAAGCATCGGATGCAGTGGTGTAAAGCACGCAGCTACTGGACTCTAGAGCAGTGGAGACGAGTCTGCGTTTTGAGAATGGTACTTGCCTGACTGCATTGTGCCAAATGTAAAGGGGGATTATGGTGTGGGGTTATTTTTCAGGGGTTGGGCTTGGCCCCTTACTTCCAGGGAAAGGAACTCTTAATGCTTCAGCATACCAAGACATTTTGGACAATTTCATGCTCCCAACTTTGTGGGAACAGCTTGGGGATGGCCCCTTTCTGTTCCAACATGACTGCACACCAGTGCACAAAACAAGGTCCATAAAGACATGGATGAGCCAGTTTGGTGTGGAAGAACTTGACTGGCCTGCACAGAGTAAAGCACTAATTGCTAATGGGGGTGTTTTCAGAGTACCCCTGTTTCACAGGTAACAGTCTGTCTTCACAACACCCCCCTTTTTTCACTTCTTTTGGATTAGCCCAACCCACTGAAGAAGAGAGACAGATCGAAGTAACGTTAGGCTATATTGTGAGAGCGTTTCCTAGTCAGTCCTCTTCTACCATGTCAACAAAGACATCGGCAGTGTGGCAGCATTTTTTAAAAATAGAAAATGGGGAAAAAAGACGAATGCAAATTTTGCAAGCAACAGTTTGCATATCACAGGTTGACGACTAACATGTCATATCACCTAAAAACGGTAAACTAACTTGTCTGCGTTAGGTTGCCCCGTCTGTTTTGAGTAGGCTATATGAACATATCAGAATTGCCATTTTTCAATGTTTTTTATTTGGAGGCGTGTGATGCGCTTTGCCCACTGTTTGTATTAGTTTTTGAGCCTAAAGTTATGCACTTTATTTCGTTTCTGCTCTTGGTCTGGCTTGTTTAATAAATATTCCTTTTTTATTAAAGTGGACGTGCCTTTTGTGTTTAAGAGTAAAAGCTTTAAGTTAATAGTCTATTCGTGTCTCAGCCGCGAAGCTGAGACCTATGTCTCAGTTGTTCGAGCTGCACAGAGCGGCTGAAATGATAGTGTCAGTCAGTTATTATAATACATATGACAAAAACAATTGTTAAATTATGTTGCATATTCCTCAAAAGTTCTTGTGATGATATCACTAGTTGACAACATAGTACTATATTATCGGAAATCATAGGCTATGATATTGCGCAGGTGCACGTGATGCAACGCTGTCGGAGCCGACAGACCCGTGTGTCAGACTTATTTCAGTGCAAAATAATCAGGCCAAAAATGATTTAATATACTGCAAATAGCCTACTAGTTTTTTATGTTTATTTATAATTCATTTAAGCAGACAGCAAGGCCACCAAGTACTGCGCACAGTGTGCAGCTAATTAATTAAATTAATTTTTTCCTAACTCATTTTTAGTCGAAAATTTCAGGACTTCAGTCAACCAAGATTTTCTTTGGTTGATTACAGCCCTACTGTCAACATATGTATTTCCGTACGTCCGTGCACCTGCTCGTGCAGACATCACACGTCATTAGCGTGTAGTAGTCATCTTTTACAGTTCCTCCAGAACCAAAACAACGAGCTTATACTGCATTCATGCCATGCCGAAACCGTAATTACGTGATGGCAACTTATGATATTCTTCCTCAGACTCTTTAATTTATGCATTTCTATGTCGACATGATCAATGCCTAAATGTATCTGCAGCAGTCAGGTGGTACAAGTCAGAGCTCTGTAAGTTGTTTACATTATTGTAATGTTATGTGCTGTGAGACATGAGGTAAATTAATGCCGCTTCGTGTCTTGTGACGCTTTGTAAACTCTGCTGTGTGCGTTTGTTGTTTTGAAGGAGGCGTGGCTTTGGAGAGTGCTCTGAAGGAGATGGGATCTTCTGCTTTCAAATCTAGCTTGCTCTCCGAAATTGCCAACCCTATGTTTAACAACATACTACACGAGTGTATTGCTTTTCATTGTGTCGGCACAGTGATTATCTCAAAGATACCTGGATTTTGATTCTGCACACAATGTTTTGAGCAGAAGATTCACAGTTATGTAATCAAGTACCTGTATTACATCAAAATAAGATGAGCATGCTTCACACGACATTATTTATTTTATTCCTTTCCATTTATTCACTTAGTAGATGCTTATAACTGCTTGCCAAACAGAAGTTGTTCTCAGAACAGATGGTTCTTATCTCTAAGATACACATGACCAGCAATGTTTAAAACATTTGTTTTTGCACAGAGGTTGAATCCCAGGTGAATTGGTTGTCCTTCACTATCTTTCAGGACACATCAGGATACATTAGTGTTTTTCCAGAACTTTTTGACCCCATTTACATCTGAATTTATTGCTGTCCACTTGTGCTGGGATTGCCTGAAACGGATATTAATATCAGATGCAAACAGGATAGGAGTTAGTTTGAATATCACATGATGGTGGCTTTCTCTCCTCTCAGTGTTTAGAGCTCCAGGGGTTTGTTCGCCCTCTGCTGGAGCTTCTAAACGGACTGAAGAAAGGAAGATTTGACAAAGGTGAGACAAAAGCACACTGTCTCTGTGTCCAGCCTTAAACATGTAATGTTATACAGTGATAATGGGCATATAATAATCTGTATAGTTTAGAGTGTATCAACCTTTTTGTGTGTGTTAATTTACCTGCATCTGTTCTCTTGTTTTCTGACTCTTTCATTCTTGTGTAACACTGACAGGGGCAGCCCAAGGCTTTAATTTTTATTAAAAACAAAAGTCAATTTACTTTCTGTTTACAGATTTTGCACATTTTATTACATAAGTAGAAAACATCAAATTGTGCAGGAAGTGATTTAACCAGAATCTTTCTGATGAATACTGAGATTTCATCAACGCTTTTACTGCATGTTATTGGCAGGTCTGAGCAGTTTTCAGCAGAGTGTTGCAATGGACAGAATTCAGAGGATTGTGGGAGTGCTGCAGAAACCACATATTGGGTGAGTGTGAACATCAATATGAAATCCAGCATAACATTAGATGTTATTCAGATTATGAGAAAATACACAAAAAGGGTTGAATTGCAATATTTTAGAGTTGTTAGGTCTAATCTCACAATTTTTGTTCACAAGTATTTATGACATTATTAGGGGTTTCATCTTCTAAACAACATATTCTGTATAAACACAAGGACATTCTAAGGACATAAACCAACTTTTGTAAAAATCTGTAGAAAATGCAATACAAAAAACATATTAACTACAGAACAGTTTTGCTTTTTGGCTTTGCTTTTTGGCCAACATATCTTAATATATCTTACAAAATATCAGTCGGAGTCAGACAAATAAACAACAATGGCAACCAACAGCCCAAAATTAAGTCAGTAATTTAATTTGTAAATGGGTCATTCCATGTCAAATCAACCAAATTTTGGAAACTTCCCTGGCTCAAATGATAGATTTTTTATTTAGATGTATTTACACTATTACTACTATACACTACTAGTAATCCACTATTTTGTCGAGGGGGTCAAAACGACATGTTTTCACATGAGATTTGGAACCAAATTACAGGGGGGTAAAAATGACATTGAAAAGATGAAAGCATCATTATTTTAAATTTACACAGAGATTGGTAGGTCTATTAGTTAATTATGCTTACTTTAGCAGTCTTTGTTGCATTATACGGTGACGCATTGCTGCCAAATAAAAATGTTCCCCCCACTCAATTATGTCGTAATAACGAGATCTTATGTCGTTTTAACAACATCTTTTCTCGTAATAACGAGATTTTATGTCGTTAAAACGACATCTTTTCTCGTAATAACAAGATCTTATGTCGTTAAAACGACATATTTTTCTCGTTAAAACGACATATATTTTCTCCTAATAAGGACATGTTGTATAATGATGTGTGTATATATGTCTGTATCCACATTAAAGAATTTATTTAGCCCATGCCTTTGTCACACTTGTTTGAAAAGCAGAAAAATAGGCTCATCCGCTGCCTGTATCAGTGGCAGTGCCCATAGCACAAAATTGTTGTAATTTAGTGATGTAGCCTATAGTTCTTAACAGCCATGGGTAGCAGGTGCCATGGATCGCTCATGATTAGCGCGTAGTTTTAACCTAGTAATGACGGACCCCGGTGCAGCCACAAATATCATAACTATCTATAGGCCTACTGTAATTAAGACATTCAAGAAATGTATTAAAAAGAAAGACGCTTTCAGCCTTACTCAAAGGCCGCGGAAACAGGCCAGTGGGTTCGTTACGCACGTCAATCCATTCTCCGCGTTCTTATTTTGCTTCTTATGTATTAAATATACAGGCAATTAGTTTATGAAACCTTGATCAAAATTATAATACAATTTATAGAAAATGAAATTCACTTTAAAGAAATGATTTCTGCAAAACAACACTCAATAAAAAGCATGTCTGACCCCACTCCATGTCTCCAGACATATTGCCTTTTTGACAGAAAGGGTAGATTTGAGATTAGCTTATAATTGACTAATTCTGTAGGATCAAGTTGCGTTTTTTTAATAAGTGGTTTAATAATAGCCAACTTAAAAGATTTCGGTACATATCCTAAAGACAAAGATGAATTAATGATATTAAGAAGAGGATCTATGACCTCTGGTAGCATCTCTTTTAATAGCCTAGTCGGTACAGGGTCAAACATACATGTTGTTGATTTTGATGATTTAACGAGTTTAGCCAATTCTTCTTCTCCTATAGCAGTGAATGAGTGTAATTTTTCCTCAGTGACACTACAATGCTCTGTCTGATGTGATACTGTAGTAGACGGCTGCATGGTTAAAATTTTCTTCCTAATATTATCAATCTTACATGTAAAGAAGTTCATAAAGTCATTAAGTTCATAAAGTCATTAAATTTAATCAACATCATCCTCAATAAACCCGTCTCCGGCGTGTTGCCTCTGATCCTTTGAATATTCAGATCTATTATGACCTCTGACCTGTAAAGTTTCCAGAATAATAATCATACGCTGTTTGTTAATTGGCCATGGGAGAACTGGCACCCTGACTGAACCTGGTTTCTCCCAAGGTTTATTTTTCTCCATTAGGTCACCTGATGGGGTTTTGGTTTCCTTGCCACTGTTGCCTCTGGCTTGGCGTGCTCAGTTGGGGACACTAAATATTTCAAAATTTTCAACTAAATATCCAATAAATCTAATTATTAAACAAAATTAACCATATAAACTAAATTACTGATCTAAAGCCCACACTATCACTGAATGATAATTGAAATGAACTGATGACGTAACCGTTTTCTCCAGAATGGCTAGATGGCTAAATAAAATTATGCTGCATTATTTTCTTGTTTAACACTGTCAAGCCGCTTTGAAACAATCTGCATTGTTAAAAGGGCTATATAAATAAAGTTGACTTGACTTGATCAACATATGAAATTAAAACAATAACATAATAGGCTAATATTTAAACATATAGTCTAACTATGAATCTAAATAGGCTACGTTTTGCGTGTAGCCAACTCCACTCCAAACGCTTCAAAAATGTATTATGTTTATTAAACGCAAAGTTTTTAATTTAAAATTTAATTTCTAAATTCAGTTCATATTTCCAACTAAAAAAATTCCGAGCCAAAATAACGAAGTGGTAAAAAAAACCCTGCAAAAATTATAAATATTAAAGAATTTGCGGGTGCTTTCGTCGGCATGAGTAGCCTATATAGGCTATAAAATGTGCAATATGTCTAGAGACATGGAGTGGGGTCAGACGTGATTTTTATTGAGTGTTGTTTTGCAGAAATCATTTCTTTAAAGTGAATTTCGTTTTCTATGAATTGTATTTTAATTTTGATCAAGGTTTCATAAACTAATTGCCTGTATAATTAATATATAAGAAGCAAAATAAGAACGCGGAGAATGGATTGACGTGCGTAACGAACCCACTGGCCTGTTTCCGCGGCCTTTGAGTAAGGCTGAAAGCGTCTTTTTTTTAAATACATTTCTTGAATGTCTTAATTACAGTAGGCCTATAGATAGTTATGATATTTGTGGCTGCACCGGGGTCCGTCATTACTAGGTTAAAGCTACGCGCTAATCATGAGCGATCCATGGCACCTGCTACCCATGGCTGTTAAGAACTATAGGCTACATCACTAAATTACAACAATTTCGTGCTATGGGCACTGCCACTGATACAGGCAGCTGATGAGCCAATTTTGTGACAAAGGCATGGGCTAAATAAATTATCTAATGTGGATACAGACATATATACACACATCACTATACAACACATGTTCTTATTAGGAGAAAATATATGTTGTTTTAAAGAAAAAAATATGTTGTTTTAACGACATAAGATCTCGTTATTACGAGAAAATTATGTTGTTTTTACGACATAAGATCTCGTTATTACGAGAAAAGATGTCGTTTTAACGACATAAGATCTTGTTATTACGAGAAAATTATGTCGTTTTTACGACATAACTCGTTATTACGAGAAAAGATGTAGTTTTAATGACATAAGATCTCGTTATTACGAGAAAAGATGTCGTTTTAACGACATAAGATCTCGTTATTACGAGAAAATTGTCGTTTTTACGACATAAGATCTCGTTATTACGAGAAAAGATGTCGTTTTAACGACATAAGATCTCGTTATTACGACATAATTGAGTGGGGGAAAAAATGTATTTGGCAGCAATGCGTCAAATTATTCAAATTGCGTCAAATGCGTAGCATTATATGCCAATCATGAAAATTCAAAAATGGGAGAAAACACTTTTTGTCTTTTTTGTGCAACAAGTTTGCATGCCTGTAACTCAAGAAGTAGTAAATATATCTTAATACCCATTTTTTTATTTTGGTTTTTAACAAACATTTATTTTGGCATCTTCATGTTAAAGGCTCTATATGGTTCAATCCCAGATATATGGCGATCTTAATTCGGCTCCTTGAGTAAATTGTTAAATTGTACACATTTTCAAAAACCAAAATGTGGGTCACTTGGCATACAGTGGATACTTTTTTCTTTTAAAGAGGAATATCTGAACAACAAATGATGTTGAATGTCCCAAGAATAAATAATGTTAAAACTAGAAATGTATCTTATTTCCCTCTATCCAAACAATTGCATACAACGTACCTCTCTGAATGCCAAAAATCCACTGAAATGGTCGAGGCACATTAACTTGCTCTTAAAAGTGTATTTATAAGAATTTAACTAATTTATATTTGAATGGGTTTCAAGAATATTTGAAAGAAAGGATTTTGTTCTTTTTAACAGCTTCTGAAGCTAGCAAGAGTTCAAATATGTTGACATCTCAATATCTCTGTTATTGAAGCATATAGGGCCTTACAAATGAACAATCATTAAAAAAAAAAGAAAAGTTTAATAGGAACAAGAATCTAAAAGATATCTTGAACACTTGATTTACAGACATGTAAACATCAGAAGAATAAAAAAATTGGCACTCAGAGAGGGATGCTGTATGCAATTATTTTAATAGAGGGAAACAAGATACATTTCTAGTTTCAGTATTATGTGTTCTTCAGACATTCCTCTTAACACAATAAGTATCAGCTATTTGAAAAGTTAGCTAAATTCGTTTTTTGACCACTGAAAATGTGTACAATTTACCAATTTACTCATGGAGTCGCATTGGGATATATCTCTGGGACTGAACCATATATGGCCTTTAAAATGAAGATACCAAAATAAATGTTTGTTAAGAACCAGAATCTAAAACAGGCATTCTCAACCCTGGTCCTCGAGGGCCACTGTCCTGCAGAGTTTAGCTCTAACCCTAATCAAACACACCTAAACCAGCTAATTAAGCCTTTCAGAATTACTAGAATGCTACAGGCAGGTGAGTTTGATCAAGGTTGGACCTAAACTCTGCAGGACAGTGGCTCTCGAGGACCAGGGTTGAGAATGCCTGATCTAAAAGGATAGTAAGGTATCTTTAATAATTCTTGAGTTACAAACATGCAAATTTGGGGCAAAAAACATAAGTGAACTTTCACCGTTGGCATATAATGCAACAAAGATGGCTAAAGTCAACAGATTTAACTAACAGATTTACAAATCTCTGTGTAAAAGTAAAATAATTATGTTGCCATCTTTTTAAAGGCATGTTTTGTAATTTGGCTCCAAATCTCAGGTAGAAATGGTCATTTTGACCCCCTCTACAAAATAGTGGATTACTCACTAAATATGCATCCATGACATTTAATATTTTGGCTTTCTTCTTCATTTATGTATTTATTTCACCAGACCAAAAAGGATCAAATTCCAATTTTTTTTGTCGGGTACTTCTGGTTGAGTTGACACGGAATTACCCAAAAAGACGATCTGTGGACATTTTGATTACATTTGCAGATTAACTACTACCTTTTTAAAGAAGTCAATACTTTTATTTCATTTATATTTATTTTTCATTTATTTATTTATTTAAACAGGGACAGTGTAAAATATACATTAAACCTTAAAAAGGAGAGATGCATTTTACCAGGTTGTAGCACTTGTGCTAATTTACACCTGCAGTCCCTGGACAGGCTGATGTAAACAAATCAAGTTAATAAAACATTTATCCCAGAACAACATTAAAATAATCAAACCATACATTCATTCTTCAAAATACATTTACAAATACACTCTCACCTACACATCAACTACTAAATATTATGTGAACATGTTTGTTGTGAAAGAAGCCATTTTTTGACCCGATGTGAAAAAGTGTTAAAATTCACACATGTGGTTAACTCTGTTGGCAACTTATTCCACTGTCTGATGGCTACGCTTGAAAAAGCTGAGCTACCAAGTGCTGTTTTACCTAGTGGAATCCTACACTCGCTTCGAACAGCCGACCGTGTGGTTCGATTTTTGTTTTCTGAGCTCAGTAAGATAAACTTTTTTAAAGGAGGAGCTGCAGTACTATTTATTATCTTAAACAAAAGACAGAGATGTGAACATATGATTATATTTTCAAAACTTAATAAGCTACGTTTTTTGAGAATATGACAATGATGAGATAACCAAGATTTCTTATCAAGAACCTTAAGTGAGCTTTTGTACAATTATCCATCAATGACTCCTTTAAATTAATCAAAAGTGACAGTAAAAAAACTTTTACATTGTTACCAAAATATATATTTAAAATAAATGCAGTTCTTTTGAACTTCCTAGTCATTAAAGAATCCGGAAATAAATGCTTCATCGTAGTTTTTAGAAATTGTTCAAGATGAACACTCAAGTAATATTGTTGTATTAAGTGTTCACGTATTGCTCAATTTTTGTTATTGTTCATATTATTCATAATTTAAAATGTTATTGTAAAGTGTAAACATTATATTAAACCAATCTGCAAACATGTTTTACAGGTGTACTTCATCATTAACTATGGGCATGTTTCACTAATGTTTGTCCAAATACTTTTATATAATGTAAAACCCCAAAAACAAAAAAATCTGATTAAATATTTGTCTGTTATTCTGATTGTCTTTTTCTACTTTTTTTTTGTCTACAGAGAGAAGTACTTGCCTACTTTGCTGCAGATAGAGGGAATGCTAAAGCTTTGGTTCCCTCAAGTGACTGCTCAAGTTTCTGTCACACCTAACCCTGCTGATTTTTCAGCTCAAAACATTTCCACCCATGGCAAAAGCAATATCACTCCCCCACACAAGCACAAAGACCAATTACATATTCCAGTCAAGGTTAGTGTAGAAGCACACAAGAGACACACAGCATATTAGCTGGTGGACTTCATTTACACTATGTAAATTTGTAGACATTGATGCCCTTTCTTATTTTCTCGGCTCTTGCAGAAGCGAAGATTGAGCTGGTCAGACACAGACTCACCCTCCTCTTCTCCTCCCATGGTTTGTAAGCGCACCAAATGTTGTGAAGAGCAACATCAGTGGCCATATGGTGATGGAGGGGAGGGCTCTTCAGGGACCCCTTCCCTTTTCTCACACACAAAACAATCAGACAAGCGAGTTAGTGAAACCCTGGAGCACAAGGTCATCCGGTGGTCAGGTTCAAGACTAACATGGGTGCACATTGCTCCCATCTTCTCCCAAAGTAAATCTGGTCCTTCTCATGAAGGCGGAATGGCTAATGATAGAGGGAGCGGCAGCGTCCTCCTTCCAGTTTCTCCTCTCATCACCAGGAGCAGTCCAGCCACACAGGACAGCTTTGTTTCCTCCACCACACCTTTTTCAGGGCCAACTGGATGCCTATGCCAGTCTGGGAGTTTAGGGATTACAAGTAAATTGCAGGAATACACCCAGATCCCACAAATCACAATGAAGTCTTCAAACCTAGAACAGCAAAGCCCTTTACAAGCCTGATGCATTAAAAACCAAGCACAACAAGCCTTCTCTGTGTCAGAGAAGAATTGAAGTATGGGATGTTGAAAGGGTTGGCTATTACAGTGATTGAAAAAGTATTTCTAAAGAATCTGGAAGAAGTTTAAACTCAACATGTAAGACTTTTTTGGTATTGATTGGGTTGAAAAATTGTCTGTTTTTGAATTGGAAATGAGAGTACCAAAATAAAGGGGAAGTGTGTGAGTTTGGGGCCACTGCCATCACCAAATGGAACTGCAAAAATAATAATTTGAAACTGGTTTTCAAACACTACCCCATCTGGCACTGGTCAGCCAAATAGAAAGCCCTGCCCAAAAATCGCAAAGGCTTTGGTTGAGCCAGTGTTGTGCTGGACGAGATGCTCAAACAGTGTTTGCATGACAGTATTCTAACATCCCAAAAAATTACACAGTTCACCTTTAAGGAAATTTGATATCATTAATAATATCAGCTATCCTACTGACTTAATATATAATTAATTAGATAGCATAGAATAAAAGGGTTAGTTTTTACTATAAGTGTGTTGTTTTCTCAAATAGAGTGGTGCAGGTATGACATCACTTTGTAGGCCAACCGGCAGTTAGCATCGCACTGGTTCCCTCGAGAAAAACCCAATAGGATTTTTCCATATGCTTTTGGATTATCGCAAAAAAACAAGTTGTGTGATCAGCAAAAGTTTATGAATCTTACATGTTTTGTCCAACAAGATAATTATCACAGATTAACACAATTTGTATTAATTTTGAATCCTTAATGCAGTCGCCAGAAGTAAAAGGCTAAAGGTAGGCTATAAACGGACTACACCACGGTCCCGCGATTTTAACATCACCATCACTAAGCTTCCGACAACTCTTCCAGTTTTTATCTCAAAACAGTTTCCCAGAAAGTTTGAGTTAGGCTTGTTTATAAGAGCACAATTATGAGCATAATGAGGCTGTAAAAGCGACTGAGATTACCTTTTCGGCGGGATGACGTTTAATCTCCTCGACAGCTTCTGTAGTTTAATTTAGCCACTTGTTAGCAACCGCCTTTTTCAAGACATGTAACGGCTTCAAAAAATCACGAGTGGGGTAATACTGATGTATTTTATGTCATAGAATAAAACGTGAAAGTGTCTAGAGCTTGTGTTCACCACAGACCTTATTTCAGCTATTTAACCAAAATTCCATTAAAAAAACCCATTGACTTCCGAGGGAACCGGAAGTGCTAAAATGCTAACTTGCGTCCACGTTTTGGCCTACAAAGTGATGTCATACTTTCACCACTCTATTGCTACTGAGAAGGTTGGAATTATATCTGTTTTAATTACAATTTGAAAAAAGCTGTCAGTAAGACAACACATTTGTAGAATGGAAGCCCTTTTTGTAGTTCTGGGGGAAAATGTAGCAGCACCATAGCATACTTTTCAATATCTGATATTATGATTGTAACAGAAGCTGTTACAGTTTCCTTTACCACATTTTATAAAGCCAATCATTTTTTTCCAGCCATGTGCGTGCATGTGTGTGTATGTGTGCTGACAGTGGTGGGATTTTAAATTTAAATGGAACCACTTTATTTATTTGCTGTAGAATCTGTGACATGTGCTCCAACTGGAAAAAGTACCCACAACTAATACACATAAGTGATGATATCTCAACCTGATATAATGTAGATTTCCTACATTATATCAGGTTGAGATATCATCACTTATGTAATGTAATACACAGGTTGAAAGAGAAAATTACATTTTACAGAGTCTGAATCTGCTTGATTTAAATATTGTGTACAGTGCACTGAAGGACGATAGATGAAAAAACCTGCTCTGACAAATGTGAATTTAGGTGCATGGCTGTTCGATGAAATGAGACATTAGTTTGAACAAGGATCAGAGTTAGAAAGGATTAAAAAGTGCTAATATGCCAACCTTTATTTATTCACTTGTTGATTTTTATGTTTATTTATGTTTATTTGTATATAATTTATCCATATGGCAGCTGAGGTCATTAGAGCTCGATCTGTTGTGGACTACTATTGTCATGGAGTTGCTGCATGGAAAAGTATAGAAAAAAATGGAAAAGGAAATCTGATATTGGAAAACCTGTGCCTTTTCTCTGAACAGGATAATCATATTCATACTCATATTATTTGATTGTGTATTTTATTAAATATTAGAGAACACAAATCTCAACTTTCTTATGCACACATTTATTCATTGGAAAACATCTCGGGTTATGACTATAACCCATGTTCCACAAGAAGGGAACGAGACACTGCGTCGTCGTGATGACACAAATGGGGAACGCCCCCAGCGTAACGCGTCTGAAGAATGAATTAAATAAATCCAATCCTGATTGGTGTTGCGTCATGACGTAGTATGTGACGGCATACCCAGAAGATACAAAGGGACGTCAGCACACAACACAGATAGCGTTCTGCGATGAAGGGAGCGCTCTGCCTGATTGGTGTGGCCACGAGACGCAGTGTCTCGTTCCCTTATAGTCATAACCCTAGACGTTCCCCTTCAAGGGAACTCGCACTGCGTCGGCGTGATGACACAAATGGGGAACGAGAACCCACTATGCCACACCAATCACTCCCTACCTAGTGTGAAGCTGGAGCCCAGGCACACTTAGGAGGCGAGCACTCTGGTGCCTGGCGTCGCAGGGAGGTGCAGACTATAGTACCTTATGAAGGTGTGCGGAGTGGCCCACCCAGCCGCCTCACAGACCTCTTGCATAGAGGCTCCAGAAAGGCCCCTGGTGGAAAGAGCCCTCACGGAAATCGGTGAAGGCAAATTGCGCACCTGATAAGCCGTGGCTATAGCCTGGACAATCCAGTTACTGATTGTCTGTTTTGAAGCAGGCAGCCCCTTCCTGGGTGAACCAAAACACACCAACAACTGGTCTGACTTCCTCCACCTCTTCCGCCGTCACGTGAGGAGGAGGATGGAAGGCCTGAAAAACCACTGCCCAGGTCCCAGGTTGGGACTCTGGAATGAGCCGCAGGCCTCATCCTCCGAGCCCCACGGAGGAACCGTACAACCAGATGGTGCTTCCCCAGCGGCCCATCACCTACAGGTGAGTGGAAAGCCCCAATGGCAGCCACGTACACCTTAAGTGTGAACGGGGTAAGACCGGCGGAGAAACGATCTTGGAGGAACTCCAGCACTGAAGCCACTGGGCAGATAACTGGGTCCACCTCACGCTCTCTACACCAAGTGGAAAACACATTCCACTTCAGACTGTACAGTCTCCTTGTGGAAGGAGCCCTGGAGCTGAGTAAGGTCTCCCCGACACCTGCTGACAGGCCCTCACCTAGGTACTGGGCCCCCTCAGGGGCCAGACCAAGAGGTTCCACAGCTCTGGCCGGGGCAGGTCGATGATGTCGGAGAACCAAACCCTGGTCAGCCACCGGGGTGCTACTAGGAGAAGGCTGATGCCCTCCCGGCGGACCCGCTCCAGAACTCCCGGGAGCAGAGCAATCGGGGGAAATGCGTACAGACGCAGCCTCGGCCACGTCTGAGCCATGGCATCCAGGCCTAGCGGAGCTGGATGGCTGAGGGAAAACCACAGTGGGCAGTGGGACGTCTCTCGAGACGCGAAGAGATCCACTTCCACCAGGCCAAACCTCTTGCACATAGCCTCCACTCCCCGGGCCTTAGCCCCTGCCTCGACAGGATGTCTGCTCCCTGATTTTGGTCCCTGGGGATGAACATCGCCCTGAGGGACGACAGTTTCCCCTGGGACCACAGGAGGACCTGGTGTGCCAGTCTGCATAGAGGGCGTGACTTCAGGCCCCCCTGATGATTCAGATACGATACTACGGCCGTATTGTCGGATCGTATCAGGACATGGTGGCCGCGGAGGGCCGGGAAAAATTTCCTGGGGGAAAACCCCTTGGTCCTCAGCCACCACTGGAGGGATCTCATGTGGAGCAGGCCGAACAGTATCACGTTGAAAGCTGCTGCCATGAGACCCAGCAGTCTCTGGAACTGCTTCACAGTGAGGCTGCGGCCTAGCTTCACTCTGGAGACCATCGCCAGTATGGGTTCCACACGCGTGGGGGACAACTGTGCCCGCATCGTCTTCGAGTCCCATACGACTCCCAGGAACGTAGTACGCTGGGAGGGCATCAAAACACTCTTCTTCGTGTTGAGTCTCAGCCCCAAGCACCTTATGCGGGCTAGAACGACATCTCAATGTCGAACAGCCATATCGCACGACTGGGCCAAAATGAGCCAGTCGTCGATAGAATTGAGTATGCAGATGTCCTGGAGTCTCAATGGAGCCAGCACTGCATCCATGCACTTCATAAAGGTGCGAGGGGTAAGAGCTAGGCCGAAGGGAAGAACCTGATATTGGTACGCTTTGCCCCCAAAAGCGAACCTCAGGAACCTCCTGTGAGATGGAAGGATGGAGATATGGAAGTATGGGTCCTTTAGATCTATCGTGACAAACCAGTCCTCGAACTGGATCTGACTCACGATGGCTGGAATTGTGAGCATCTTGAACCTGCATCTCCTCAGAGACCGGTTCAGATACCTGAGATCTATTATCGGATGCAACCCTCCATCATTCTTGGGAACTATGAAGTATTGGCTGTAGAACCCGGACTCCCTGTCTTGTGGAGGAATACGTTCTATAGCCTCCTTGACCAACAGAGAGCGTACTTCTTGTTCCATAACCCGCACCTGCTCCGGGCCGACTACAGTCCAGACCACCCTGTTGAACTTTGGGGGAGGGGAACTGAACTGCAGCCTGTATCCCCGTTCTACAGTACGCAGGGCCCACGCAGATATATTCGGAAGGCATGACCATATGCAAAATAATCTGCTAAGGGAACCAGCCTCTCGAGGCCGGCCTCTGGTGTCAACCGAGCCTCCTCCCTGACCCCCTGAAGCGGTTGACCGGCAGGGCGAAATCAAGGAAGATTTTCGGTGTGCGTATGCATTGGCTGGACCACCGCAGGTCTTACTAGAGGCGGCTGGAGCAGCGCGCGTGCGCAGGGAATCAATGCGGCCCGAAGCGTACTGGACGAATTGGGGCATCAAGGAGAAAGTGTTTCTCCCTCTCCCTGATCCCCGACAGGTTGAGCCAGAGATGCTCTCAACGCACACCAAACCAGCCATGGAGCGGCCGATGGCGCGGGCAGAGAGACAAGTTACACAACTCATTCTGTAAGTCAGGGAAGAACGGAAGGCCCCGGCATGGAGGATGAGCCCGACGCTTGAAAAAGCGTTCATCTAGCTTAGAAGGCGGCTGGATGTCAACTCTTTCTTGTGGCCAATCTAAACTCAGCTTGGACACAGCGTGGGTTATAACCTCCACCAGCTCCTCCAGAGCGGGTGTGTGGAGTGGTGATTGCTCCATATCACCCACCTCGACACCCATAGCTTCTGACTCCTCGGGGCTTCCGCATGAGGAGGGAGGATATCTGAATCGTCAGACGAGGATGAGGAAGATGCAGTCCCCAATCCCGCTGACAGATCCATCTGTGAACCCCACGATCTACGACGCCTCATTGAACACGGCCAGCCGCGAGCGCAGCACCCTCGAGAGAGCGGCCCGGGCATGCTGGATGCCGAGGCACTGCACATATTCGCTCTGAGCACAATATGGCGACCGTTGACGTTCGAACTTTTGTGTGTGGGCCAGTACTTCCGGTGAAAACTTCCGGTGATTTGACAGCGAGAGCGGGAGACGCGAGAGTGAGAGACAACAGCGACAGAGTTCCATTACCAGAGATAATTTTTTACAATGAGTGTTTTTAAGATTCAAGAGAGGCGACTTGCCTTTCAGAGGGTGAGAGCCTCCGCACTTCATTGTTGTGTGCCGTTATGTACCGTTTCGTCACGTTACAACAAAGAAGTTAGCTTTCATGCATTCCCTGTTGACGCTGGGGTACGGGCCGAGTGGATGCAGAAGTTTGTTTGTTCAAATCTCTATCAGTGTAGAGGTTTCATTGTTCATTTTTAGAAATCTATACAAAACTTGAACTGATATTTATTGTTTGTTTGTTCAAATCTCTATCAGTGTAGAGGTTTTATTGTTCATTTTTAGAAATCTATACAAAACTTGAACTGGAAAGTAGCTGGCTAGTAGTAGACTAATATTTTCCCAAAGATGTTCAAAGAGTTCTTTTTTTGTTCTCTTCTCTCATCAATTTCAGCACTGCTATCAGTGAGTGCATCGACTCTGCTATCAGTCCGTCATTATGTCATTGTACTGCAAATTATGTAATGAGATGTGTGCATATTTTGAGTATGTAAAATATTATTAATTTATTAAATTACATATCTTCCTATGAATATTACCTATTTTGTGTGTTTTTGAGATAATTCATTAGTACCTATTACAAATTGTATTGTGAAACTGCTGTTTTTAATGACCACAATGACATACAAAATGTATTTGGGAGCCCTAAATACAGGCAGTGGTGTAAGATCCTTTGTTAAAGACCTATCTTACTTCTTAAAAAACAGTCTTTGTGTCATTGTCATCGTTACATTAACTTTGGGTTTTTACTGACTTGAAATTAAAATGAAAACATAGAGCTGACATTACAACATGTAGAGTTTAATACATTTATTTATTATTCAATAATCCAATATCAACAATCCACACAGATTTTTACACTCAGGCTCTCATTTCAATCAGTAGAACAGGTATGGTCTCAGGTAAATAACAGAGCTGACATTACAACATGTAGAATTTAATACATTTATTTATTATTCAATAACCCAATATCAACAATCCACACAGATTTTTACACTCAGGCTCTCATTTCAATCAGTAGAACAGGTATGGTCTCAGGTAAATAAATTTACCCTGAAGTAAATTGTAGGCCTTCATTAGTGACAATTATTACTTCAGGTACAGTAGTGCAACACTGTGGTTGCAGAGAGCGGTTCCAGCCACACAGGAGCACTCAGCCATAGCAATTTCAATGGGTGAGCTGCCCTCAAAAGTAATCTATGAATAAAACACATACAAAGTCAGCTCTTACCTCATACTGACTAATGTTCCCATCATGAATAGGCTTACTTAAACTTATGCTCCAAAGAACGGGAGCAGTACAGAATTGAACAGGCTAGTATAGCCTAGACTGAGGGTACAAAATCAGCGCTTACCTCACACTAACTAATGTTCCCACCATGAATAGGCTTACTTAAATTTATGCTCCAAAGAACGGGAGCAGTAATAACCAGTTTCTGGAGTGTCCATGAAAGTATAGATCAGGTTTAAGTAGGCTTTCTTAATGTCAAATACAGACTTAAGTTATTATTGTTATTCTACCCACATGAAAAAATACTATAGTATATTATAGTAAAATTACTCTAGTAAATACTATAGTTTTTTTTAACCGTACTATAGTAAATATACAACGGTAAATTAACAAAGTGTAGTAAATACTATAATATACTACAATTTACTGTAGTATCTTTACTATAGTATGGTTCAAAAACACTATAGTATTTACTAGAGTAATTTTACTGTACTTTTACTATACTATACTATAGTATTTTTTTCATGTGGGTACATCCACATCACCAACTATAGGCACATGAATACCCCAGAATCTGATTTAAACTGATAACTGTTTAACTGAACTGATCTTGAACCGAAGTGGTTAAACACATGTTTTCCACCCTACTCTGAGGTCGTGAGGCTTCTCGTGCTTCCTCATGGACCTATAACAAACAGCCCTGACGGTCACCCTCCCTGCAGGGTCTTTGTTTTATTGTAAATAATCTTGATCGGGGCCACCTCTGAAAATCTCATAGTAATCCTAACTTGACAGCTGTCTAAACTTAGTGTCCGATAGCGATAGGTTATGTTCTCTCAGCGCCTGATTGAATCGTTTCCTCTAGTTCTGAAAAGTTCGTGCTTTTCAGGGTGCTGCATTTTTGTTTAGGTCACCTCAACTAAAAAACGTTAAGAACAATTTATAATTCTACAAATCTAAAATCTCTACAGGACAACTGACCTAAATGTTAGCTACATACATAGCTACTGCCAGAGCCGCGATCTATCTATAAATATCAGAGAGAGATCTATATCTAGCTATACGGGTCTGACTACTGCTAGCTAGTTAGCGATAGCACTATGTGAATGTGTTTTGCTGTCAATTTCAAACTCACCTTCATAGTTGTCAATGAAACTTGACAGGTACATCTTGTACCCCTTTTCCCGTTAACTACGGGGGGCAGGGCATCCATTACGGACGAGCCTGTGGACATCCGAAATGGTAATCTTGGGCAGGTCTTAAACACCTAGTGTAAAACAGCGCCATTTTACCGGAAGGACTGGATCACACACTCGAGAGAGCGGAAGTAGAACGGAAGTAGAGTCTTGCACAGAGCGAATTGCTTGAATTGCTCGCTCACCATAAAGAAAAATGCTTGTGAAACAACGTTGGTAGACAAACAACAACAAATAGGATTCACAAACACAGAGCGCTAACGTTGAAGAGCAGAAAGCTATCTGTGTTGTGTGCTGATGTCCATTTGTATCTTCTGGGTATGCCGTCACATACTACGTCATGACTCAACACCAATCAGGACTGGACTTATTTCATTCATTCTTCAGACGCCTGGGGGCGTTCCCCATTTGTGTCGTCACGACGACGCAGTGCGAGTTCCCTCAAAGGGGAACTGCATTTGGACGTAAAGTAACCATTTGCCACTAAAAGCACACTGAACTATACCGTAACCAATAACAAATATGTTAATGTCAATTGGTTGTCATAGCAGCAATCAAAGTGGCGCTGTGTTTTCGGTTTCCTGTCACTGCAGTCAGTTGAATCCAGAAACCACCAAATTTCTTGGATCAGTAGTTTTGGAGCTGATTAATTATAATATTGAAATGCACTTATGCATCAATTAATGGGACAAAACTTGCATCAATTTCACATGCTGGTAAATTACTGATTTTTAAAGAGATTTTAATTGTTTAGTGTCAATGCGCCCTATAGCAACAGAAATTCTTGCCATGTTAAAAATCTGAATTCTGATATCTGCATCACCTTTATTACATGTAATTGATTTTTTATGTAATTATTTTGTATAAATTGCACTTGTTTTTATTTTGTCATGTTTTATACTGTACAGGTTATTTAAGACCAAGACCAAGAGGGTTGATCATAAAGGATGTATATTTGTTTCTTGTTCAGTCTTTTTATATAACTGTTATACCATGCACTATACACACTGGAAATATTTCTGCTGTCTATCCTTCTTTCCAGTCACGTTGTTTTTCACCTGTTTTCCCTTCTTCATCCCTTATTTACTTTTCTCTTTTTCTCAGCTTTTTACTCTTATTCGTGCTTTTTCTCAACAAAGACAAACATTTTAATAAATAATACATTTTGGAATGTACTATTTGAATGTGTTCTGTTTTATTGGTGTGTATACACATGTGTAGTCTTGTCATTGCTTTTTCTTGAAGACCCCCTGTGAAGAAAATCAAGTTTTTAGTGTTGTTTATGTGGTGTTTTTAATATGCTTTAAGACAAACCATGTGCAAAGTCATAAGTCAACACCATTGCTGACTATTTTCTCCTTAAAACTGCGCTGAACCAAACAAAAATGAGGTTTGAAATCACTGTTGTTCTCTACATCACAAATATGTTCAAACCAATCACGTCAACATGCAGGGCGGGCTTTAGCATATATCATTAACTATGCTGCGAAGCAGGGGAGTCTCAAGAGAAGCCAGGTCATCCCAGTATATTTGTCTGTTGATATGAAAAAGCACGTACATTTAGCAAGCTAGCGGTGTCAAGTCACCTTCATTTATATAGCGCTTTTTACAGCACAGATTGCTTCAAAGCAGCTTTACAGTGATAACAGGAAAATCATTTGGTTTTTGAAGAAAAGTTTTTGATTAATTTCTGTTGTAAAAACTGATTAGTTATTTAATTTGGTGCCATTTAAACAGCACCATCTTCAATTAAAACAGAAAACCCCCAATGTGTTCTGGACCCCATCCGCACGGCAACAGCTTCTGGTGGCCCAAGAATGCAAACCATGTAATAGGTTTGAAATAGTTTAGAAACTATACCATCATCAACCCTGCGCAAACCCCTAAAAAGGGGAATCTGTGAAAACGGTGACGGCATGTACGCAAGCATTACGTGTTCAGCCTATAGGCAAGCGTGTTTCAATACGTATGTGTGCATATGTGTTTTTATCTATATAGAGGGGAAGGGAAGAGAAGGAGGCTTTCACAGGGGAGAGTCTAGTTGACGCAGTCTCTGCTGACACTTCAGGGATGCGTTGGTCGTGTCTATGCGCAGGTCCACCATCTGATCTGAATACAGCCCGGATCCGGCAGACTACAGTAAATATTGGGATAAACAGAGAGACTAACATTAGCATAGATGGCATTCTTTTTATGATGTAACGAGTACCTCAGGTGTTATGGGAAGTGTTCCCGGTTCCGGCAGACCTAGTTAATGCAGCCTAAAACAATAATTTAACTGATTCGAATAATAGAACTTGATAATGTTCTATGTGTATGCCATAGTATAGAGATTAGTCTATTAGTCTATAGAGTTTTTAGTCTAGATTGTGTATCTGCTTCCTGAACAATGCAATGAGTTTAGGTGCTAAATAGGAAAAGGATCAACCACCTGCAGCTGATTTTGATATTCTTTTTTTTTTTTTATTACATTGTATTTATTGGGTTTTCATATTAAATATCAGTACAAAATACAAATTAGACTATACAGATTCTTTCCCTATACAAAACCCTATTGATTTTGATATTCTACGTATTATCAACTGGCCAAAGTTTTGAGACCGCAATAGATGTGATGGAGTATAATGTGTTAAGAGCTTGCTCAAGTACTGGGGAGCTAAACCATTTAGTGCTTTGTACGTAATAAGCAAGATTTTAAAATGTATGCAATGTTTATTAGGGAGCCAGTGCAGTCAAGTCAAGTCAAGTCAACTTTATTTATATAGCGCTTTTAACAATGCAGATTGTTTCAAAGCAGCTTCACAGTGTTAAACAGGAAAATAATGCAACAGAATTTTATTCAGCCGTATAGCCATTCTGGAGAAAACCAAAACCCCATCAGGTGACCTAATGGAGAAAAATAAACCTTAGGAGAAACCAGGCTCAGTCGGGGTGCCAGTTCTCCTCAGGCCAATTAACAAACAGAGTATGATTATTATTCTGGCAACTTTACAGGTCAGAGGTCATAATAGATAGGAATATTCGAAAGATCGAAGAGGTTCCGGCTGACCTAGTTAATGCAGCCTAACAATCATTTAATTGAAAAAGTATTTTTTGTGTATGCCATAGTAAAGAGATAGGTTTTTAGTCTAGATTTAATAATAATAATAATAATAATAATAATAATAATAATAACTTTAATTTATATAGCGCCTTTCACAAAACCCAAGGACGCTTAACAAATAGCAAGGGAAGGATGGACGGGGGGGGGGGGGGGATGTAAGGATAAGAAGGAGAGAAACCAGAGCAGCTATGGCCCATAGGCTTCAGTGAAGAGATGTGTTTTAAGCTGGTTTTTAAAGGTTGCTAAAGATGTTGCAGAGCGGATGGCATGAGGAAGCTTATTCCAGAGTGATGGTGCACCCACACAGAAGGCTCTATCACCAAATGTCCGTAGCCTGGACTTAGGGACAGAGAGCAGGTCCTTGTCTGAGGACCGCAGGGACCGAGCTTGACTGTACGGATGGAGTAGATCCATCAGATACTGAGGTGCAAGTCCATGTAGAGATTTGTACGTCAGAAGGAGGTATTTATATTTGATCCGGGATTTAACTGGCAGCCAATGAAGCATCTTTAGGATTGGACTAATGTGAGATCCGAGTTTTGTGTAGGTTAGCATCCTAGCCGCAGAGTTCTGTACATACTGGAGTCTGTCAGTAACTTTGCTGGGCAGACCAAACAGGATACCATTACAGTAATCGAGTCGGGAGGTGATGAAGGAGTGGATTAGGGTCTCAGCTACAGAGTCGGAGAGGCACAGTCGGAGTCTAGAGATGTTCTTGAGATGGTAAAACGCTGTTTTAGTAGTGTGTTTAATGTGTTGCTGGAAGGAGAGAGTAGGGTCCATAATGACGCCCAGGTTGCGTACTTGAGGAGATGCTGATATTGAACAGCCATCCACATCAAGTACGAAGTCATCAACTTTTTTAAGAAGTGACTGTGGAGCAAACACCATGAGTTCTGTTTTGTCTTTGTTGAGTTTAAGAAGGTTACTGACCAGCCATAGCTTTATGTCCTTCAGGCAGTTGATAAGTGTCAGAGGTGGGAGAGGTGTGGAAGGCTTAGTACTGATGTAGAGCTGGGTATCATCAGCGTAGTGGAAATGTAATCCATGTTTCCGGATAATCATCCCAAGAGGCAACAAATAGATGTTGAACAGTAGAGGGCCAAGTACCGATCCTTGTGGCACACCATGTAAAACTGGCGCCAATTCAGAACAAATATCCTTAAGGGTGATGTATTGTTGCCTGTTGGTGAGATAGGATTTAAACCAGGAATACACAGAACCAGTGACGCCAATGAGATTTGAGAGGCGAGTGAGCAGAATCGTGTGGGATACCGTATCAAAGGCAGCTGAGAGGTCAAGAAGTATTAAGATGCTGACATGCCCAGAATCTGCTGCCATGAGAAGATTGTTTGTGATTTTGATTAGGGCCGTTTCAGTACTGTGCTGTGTCCTGAACCCTGATTGAAATGGCTCATAGAGGTTGTGCTGTAGCATATGATGGTTAAGTTGGGCAGCCACAGCCCTTTCCAATAACTTGCAGATGAAAGGTAAGTTGGAGATCGGGCGGTAGTGACTTGGATCATCGTGGTTTAAGCCAGGTTTTTTAAGTGTAGGGATCACCGCAGCAATTTTAAAGCTGGTGGGGACCACCCCGGAAGACAACGAGGTGTTGATGATGTTGACAAGGATGGGACCCAGAGTTGGAAGACATGCCTTAACCAGTGCAGTCAGCATTGGATCCTGTTTGCAGATCGTAGCCTTTGCCTTTGACACTAGCTCCCAAACTTGAGCTGTGTTGAGCATGTAGAAAGAGGAAAGGGAGTCTTCCGGTGTGAAGACTGTTGTGAAATTTGTGTCAAGCAGCAGTAGGGTCGTTGAATGAGAGGAGCTTGGCTGCTGTAGTTGCTAGTGGATAGATTCAACCTTTTCCTGGAAGTAATCCTGGAATCTGGAGCATAAGCCAAGAACGTCAAGTGGCAAAGGGTTATCAGGTGGGCAGAGTAGGCGGTTGATAGTGGAAAAAAGCTGTTTCGGTTGATGTTGTTGGTTACCAATAAGTGTTGAATAATAGTTATTTTTGGACTTGGACAGAGCATCTTTGTAGCTCTTAACATGATCGTTGTAGGCTTCCCGGTGGACAGTAAGGCCAGTTTTTTTATAATACCTCTCCAGCCTCCGTCCTGTGGCCTTCATGAGGCGGAGTTCAGCAGTATACCAAGGAGCAGGACAGGAGAAGGAGACATATCGAGTAATGAGGGGGGCGACAGAGTCCAGACTACGCAACAAGGCCAGGTTATAGTCACTAACCAAGTCATCGACTGTACGGTTTGGAGGATAGCTGGTCAGATGGCCTTCAAGAGTGTTTGACAAGTTTTGTATGGATACTTGTTTAATGTTACGATATGCAATGATCCTTTTCTCACACTTCCTATGTGTGTTCTGCACAGTAACAGAGAACGTAACTGCAAGGTGATCAGAAACAGCCAGGTCAATAGTTTGTAGATTGGTTGGGGTAATACCTGAGGAGCATACCAGGTCCAGTGTATGACCTTTAGCATGTGTGGGGCCGTTGATATTTTGTGTAAAATTAAAGCAGTCCAATAGTGACAAGAAGTCAGTAGCATAAACATTACTGGTGTCAACATGAATGTTGAAGTCACCAAGTAGGATAGTAGCTGGAGAGGTTGGGCAGATCAGAGCAAGAAGGTCAGAGAGCTCAGCCAGGAAGCTAGCAGATGCCTTAGGTGGGCGATAGATAAGGACCACTTGTAGCTGCTGAGGCCCAGACAGAGCAAGGTGAATGCACTCAAAAGAAGAAGTGGCATGTACTGGAAATACTTTTATTTTGAAATCTGCATTATGGATGACAGCCAGTCCCCCACCACGTCCAGAACTACGAGACCTTTGAATGTATCTATAGCCTTGGGGGGTAGCTTGGTTAAGTGCAAGAAAGTCCATCTGGTTCTGCCAGGTCTCAGTTAGACACAGAAAATCCAGTTTCCTGTCAGTTATAATGTCATGAATGAGTGGTGCTTTATTATTTAGTGAGCGAGTGTTCAGAAGCATAAATGAGAATGACTTCAGAACAGAAGTATTGGAATGAGAGATGACATCATCAACAGCCCGTTCTATGGGCCGCAGGTTGAAAAAGTGTGGGCGCAGCTCGTTCTGATGACGTCGTCGCTGAGCAGTGAGAGACCGAAGAACAGGAATAGCCTGGAATGTGTCCATGTAAACAAACTTATGTCGCGCAGCCCTGTGCACATAGTTCCATAATGCAGTATCTGAGGAAAGCCATGATGCCCGAGGAGACCGCTAGCTAGCCGCTAGCGTTAGCTTACAAGCCGCAAAACAACCACCAGAGAGAAACACGTCCAAGCTTCAACAGAGAATTGAGGGGAATTGAGCCATACCCAGAGGTAAATTACTGCTATTGTCAGAGGAGAAATGACTGCAATTAGCAGTTTAGGAATTTATAAAGTAGCCTGTCCAATGTAGTAGCCTGTCCAATGTTTGTTGGTTTGTTTATTCGTGAGCATGAGAAGCGGCGACATACACGCCAGCGTCCTCTAAGCGTCACACCAGCCCACATTTAGACCCTGCGGTCAAGTTAAACTGACAGAGCGTGTCTGCTTCCCGTACAATGTTAGGAAGACTGTTCCAGAGTTTAGGTGCTAAATAGGAAAAGGATCGACCGCCTGCAGTTGATTACGATATTCTCTGTATTATCAACTGGCCAGAATTTTGTGATGGAGTACAATGTGTTAAGAGCTCGCTCAAGTACTGGGGAGCTAAACCATTTAGTGCTTTGTAAGTAATAAGCGAGATTTTAAAATGTATGCAGTGTTTAATAGGGAGCTAGTGCAGTGTTGACAGAACCGGGCTAATATGGTCATACTTCCTAGTTCTAGTAAGAACTCGAGCTGCTGCGTTTTGGACCAACTGGAGTTTGTTTATTAACAACGAGCAGGGCAACCACCCAGTATAGCATTACAATAATCTAGCCTTGAGGTCATGAACGCATGAACTAACTGTTCAGCATTTTGCATTGAGAGTATGTGCCGTAATTTAGATATATTTTTAAGATGGTAGAATGCAGTTTTACAGATGCTAGAAACATGGCTTTCAAACAAAAGATTGGTATCAAAACCACACCCACAATGATGAACCACTGACGTTCTAAGTTGTTCAAAGCATTTCTAAGGATACTGATTTTTAGAAGGCAGACGGAGGCAAATGGGAAAATGGTTTGTATAACATTAGCAACACAGCAAAAGGCTAATCCGCTATGTGTCTGACGTTGTAGAGAGCGATACATAAAACGCATTACAATTCTGATACATTGACTTGTAGACAAGCCTGTATAATTAATTAATTAATTAATTAAAGGTGCCCTAGAATGATTTGAAACAACATTTTAAATTGTTCTCTGGTATCTACATAGAGGGTATATGGCTTATTTAAGGTCAATAATTGTCCAGATACGGTTTTACAGGTCCATTTACAACTCTAGAAATCATCCCCAGGATGAAATGGTCTGTTTTTGCCTTATTTGGAAGGGTCATGAATATTAATGCAGAGTTCTGCTCTGATTGGCTGTTTCACTGCGGCTCAATGATAGCAGACACAACTTTACTGACCGTCTTGACGATGGAGAGATTAGGCATTCAACCTTATATATATCAATCAGTATATAATCATACTTCAGTTGTCAAAAATATAAATAAATAAATATCAAATTACTATCGTTTCAACTTAAATGGTGGAGGTGTTGAAGCTAGAAGGATCGAGTGAGCTATGTGTAAGCAACTAAACTAACATAGTATGTTACGTATCTATGGTTGCATTTACTAATTTATGACAACACTGGCATTAAATAATATTAACCTTTGTCATTAGACATACTATTTAGTTATGTAAGCCACTTGGATTATCCTATTCTTCCCGTATAGCATCTTGCGTTGGATATAGACAACAACAGGAATATTATTGTTAATGTTGTCTCTCTAAGAAACTTTCGATTTAATCAGAAATGGTTTAGACAGTCAAGAAGTGGATAAAATCACTTACTGCTTGCAGGTATATGGTTGGAATTGCCCCTTTCTTCAGTGTCAGACGCTGAGCAAAGCCTGCTTGATATTGTCCCGGGTTTGAAAAACTGTCCGTGATGAAATGGGCAGAGCAAACTAACAACTTTGAATTAAATTGTTGCGGTATCCGATTATAAATAAACATCAACCATGCCTGTTGACATGTTTTATTTGTGGGAAGAGTATGAAACGTCTTCACATCCCCTGCACAGCCTGGAACATAACATTTGTTTCCATGATCTGCCATTTCGCTATCCTCGCGTGATGCTTGTTTACCTGCAGAGATGATGCGGCTGCACAGTTCCGCCTGACAGTGAACATGTGCTTGCTTATGAAAACGTTGGGGGGGCGTACATATTAATGATCCCGTGTGTTGCATCACTGCTGGCGTTACGTTGAGATTTGCCTATTTTTCCGTGGTGTTTTTCACAAACGAGATTTACATGTGAAGGAGGAGGCAATGGTGTTTGAGACTCACTGTATGTGATTTACATGTACTGAACTCCTGTTATTCAACTATGGCAAGGTTCATTCGATTTTTCATTCTAGGGCACCTTTAATAAAAAAAAAAAAAAAAAAAAAAAAAGATATATATATATCATTTTACAGTGCAAATGCATGGTGAGTCCACACTTTCGTGACATGACGCCCCTTTGACCATTGGGTAGAAGTTGCACATATTGGCCGCAAAGAGGGTGCTGAAACCTAAATTGAAAAATGGGACACCTGATGGTTGGCCATTGGGGATTTCACTTTGAAAGTGTCATTAAACGTGAAGCAAAATGATATAATTTTGAAGGAATGTCACCACAGGAATGTTTTTCCAATGACATGAGGCAGTTTTGTGTGAGACAGAGCTCTTGAGGTAGAGGTCTATACTGAGGAAGGTAGTTTTCTAATCAAGCTGAGCTTCAGTGAGCCAAGTGTGTTCTGCAGGGGATACAGATTTAAAACTTGCAAAGGTCCAGAGGAAGAAAGAAGTGCAATAGACTCGACAGTTTTAATCTGTTTGGATTAAGTGGGATTTAATCTCATCCCAGCTGGTCCCCATGACTCTGTGGTGGCTAATGCTCATATGTATGTATGTTCATATAGATGTATTGTGAAGAAAATGAGCTGTGTGTTTGTTTTCATGTGCAGTGCCTTTAGGTTGATTTAGACTGGGAATTAAACTCTTCATTGCACTTCTATTCAACCAAACAATACAGAATTAAGGGTTGTTGTTTTTTTTCAATAGGGTTGAGTTGAATTAATTCAGAACTGATATAAATCTAGTTCTGAACCACCAGATTTAATTTTGGCAATTTTTTCTTGTAGCCATGGTAACTACAGAAGAAACAGATTTTCCTCTTTTATTAATAATCTCTATCAGTCTATCTATGTGACAAATGTTCAGGTGCTTTGGAGGCTGATATGCACACTCTCTTTCAAAGGTGTATACATCTCACACTCGTACACACGCACGCGCACACACACACACACACACACACACACACACACACACACACACACACACACACACACACACACACACACACACACACACACACACACACACACACACACACACACACACACACACACACTCGACTGCTATAAAATGCACAACATACCCAATGACTGGCCAGCTTTTGGTTTATTTAAATCACAACTCTTACACAGAGGCAGTGTGCTGCTACTTCACAAATATTACTCACATACACACATCTTTTTTTTTACTTTTACATATACACATTCACACTATAAGTGAATTTACAGAAAATCAGCACACTCCTATACATACTTTATCATGAATGCAAATTTACATATAAAAACTCACTACGGATGTTTCCAAATCGGTAATAAAGCAGGCCATGCACACACTCTCTTCGACACACACCCACACCCCTCCCCTCTTGTATCCAAGCAGTTTTAGGCAGAGATCAACCCATATCCTCCCCCCAAGCCCCCCACCCCCCCAAAAAAACCCATCCTACTGCCTACATCCCACCCTCCTGCCCCTCTTCTCTTCTATTGGAGGACAGAAACTAGGGGCAAAAGCAAGGGGAGGGTGTGGAGAATGTATTGCTTCTGTGTCTTGTGTGTGTACTACTGTTTAGGGCATTTAAAGAGAGAGAAGGTGACTTCATATTATTTTGGAAAGTTTAAATAATGACATTCGTGAAATTCTTCAACAAACTACAAGAACTTCCAAATGTGAAAACAGGAAATTCATTTGGTTATGTGCAAGAAATAATAATTTATTTAGTTAAATTTTTCAGAAATGTTATACTGAAATTGCACTTTTTAAAAAATTGCATGTATTCTATTTTGCTTGTTTACAAAACAACTGTTTTTGAGTGCATCTTGCCATAATAGAAATGAATTGGAGTAAACTGCTAGGATTATTTTATATGTCTGGAGGAGAAAGGGTTAGAGAAAGGCGGAGCAAATGATGTGCTTACTCACTCGTCATGGCCGACTATGTCGTGTCTGTCTCTCTCCCCCTGCTGTGTTCATTCAGAGTGCTCCATTAGTACTCACGATAACTGCCAACACACACACTTTCTGCAACACTGCTGTGACACACAAATGCAAATTAAAGCACACGTGCAAACCCACATGCATGAAATCCTCATAAAATATAAAACAAAAAAAATTACAATAATATAGCTTTAATATATGTTAATATAGGCATGCAAACGCAGTCACAATTATCATAATTTTCACAATTATAATTGCAGAGTTGTTTTCTTTTATAGATAGTAGCGAAACATGAGATAGGTGTTGATCAGCTTTATTGTAGTGACCGCCTTAATATGGCACGTGCTTGGCTGCAGTGACACAGTTTTGCTCCATGCTGTGGTGTTTCACATTCATGACACACATGCACACAAACATTAATTACAGAATATTTCAAGGCACTTGACCTGTTTCTCACCCGGGTCAAATAGATACCGCCATTCTTATTGTGCGAAAAAATACGCATGGTTCTCCATTGATAAATCTCAGCCATTCAGAAGAATTGCACAAATCTATCCTACCAAATTTCCAAAACTGCTTGTGCTTTGAATGGTCATGGGTATGCTGGAGCTTATCACATTGATAATAAAGTAAAAAGACTTTTTAAAAAAGCAAAAAGAAAATTTAGTTTTTGGTTTTAATGGAAATTAATCTTTCCATCAATGACAACCATTCTTCTCTGTCATTATTACAGTAATATAAATTCCAAAGAAAGATAATTCTATAGAAAATAAAAGAGGAAAATATGATTAGAAAAATCAGAATTGTGGTTCAATTGGAATTGTAAATTAAAGAGAGGTTAAACAAAACTTTATTATATCACAAAACAATCCAGTATAAACTCAATTAAACAAAATAATCAATTAAAACATGGAGAGAGAAAAAAAAACACTTAAAAAAAATGTAAAATTAGTACTTCATCATCGCCGACTTCACACAAAACTTTTCCCACAGCCCAAATATTTGAAAATTCTAATACATTATTAACCACATTAAAATATGAAAACTCAATTTTAATTCGAGCAGCAACCAACCCTTTCAATACCATCTCTACATCAAGTGATCCAGTACCTAATAATTTATTCTTCCTATTTATCCATATTGCCATTTTTGCTGATCCTAACAAATAGTTTAATAAACACACTTTTTTTCGTTCCTGGACATTATATTTCAGACCAATAATAAAACCTTTATGAGAAAAATTCACACCAAAACCTTCAAACCAACTTTTTAAAAAGTCAAAAAGACCTCCTAATCTCTCACAATAAATAAACAAATGATCTACAGTTTCTTATGTTCCACAAAAGGGACAATGTTTTACTACTTCTGGATTCATGTGCGCCATGTGCCTGTTCGTAGCTATGATACCATGAATTAGTCTCCACTGTAAATCTGCTGTACATTTCTCTATAGAAGGCTTGTACAGAAATATCCTGCAACCCCTAAAGTCTGGCCCAAATAAATCTGACCACCTCCAAGCCTTGACTTTCTTCAAAACATGCCAATGGGACATTTTGACACACACAGAATATAATGCTTTTTTGCTGATGTCCTGAAAACTTCCCAATTCTGGTGTTTTAAAAGTCAATAGTAGTACTTATGCTATACGTAATGTCAAAATGATTAATGGCTTTGACCTTTGGACAGGTTGAACTTCCGGTATAGGGCGGGCCTTCCGGGATAGGGTGGGGCTTCTGTATTGGGGCGGGACTTAGGTCATAGTTCGGGTATAGGTCAGAATTAACTTTTGACCTTGGTGTTTCCCCTCCCCTCCGGTATAATATATCATGTTTTGACAGAAGGTTTGGGTTTTTTGAAGTTGGTATAATATATCATGTTTTTGATAGACGGTTTGGGTCTTTTGAAGTTGGTATAATAATTCATGTTTTTGACAGAAGGTTTTGTCTTTTGAAGACGCTGTTATTAGGATCCCCTCCGCATTCCAGAGCTTATCCGGCTGTACTGTGAAAACTGTTGTGTATCTCACACAAACATTCTGTTCTTTTAAAATAATGTAAATGAAAATATACCTCACAAAAGTTGAATGTTTATAAAATAGCCTCAACCAATAGAACCAACCATTTAAATTGAAATAAAATGGAGTCACAAAAAAATAGCAATCAGTTAAATGTTTATAGAGTTGAAGAAAAAAACATACTGCTTATGAAGCAACGCAATGTATGAAACGGGTTTACAACATATATCATGTTTTTGACAGAAGGTTTGGGGGTTTTGGAGTTGATATAATATATCATGTTTTTGACAGAAGGTTTGGGGGTTTTGAAGTTTTTGACAGAAGGTTTTGTCTTTTGAAGACGCTGTTATCAGGATCCCCCTCGCACCCTCTGCATTCCAGAGCAGCGTATATAAATGGTCAGTGTGTTCTACAACAATCAGAAAGAGAAACATGAGCTACATGAGCATGGACGTTTTATCCCCCCCTAAATCCCCAGAGGCGGGGATGTGCAGCAGGATGATGGACAGTCTGACTATGGCGCCGAGAAAACCGCACGGTCACATCCGTCTGACAAATTGACAAAAAGACTGGTCTCTATTTTACAATTTTGTTTGGAGGGATCTGAATGACTGCGGTGAAGTGCCTTTGTACATTGCAGAGTGGGACGGGGTGACCCCGAATGTCTGGTACTGCGTAGTAGGTGACCATGCTAAAAAGAAGCAATGATTCTGTTTACATATTCTGCTGTAAAGACAAGACAAGACAAAGCTCACTAAGAAGTGGTCAGGGGCTGTCCTGCCTAACGATCATCACGATCTGTATGAAATGCAATTTTTGTTCAAGTGGTGCAATCTGGATCTGCTGGCTACTGTTTTTTCAACCATAAACAAAATGTTCAAATGGTGCAACATGCATGACGGATACAACAAAATTTAAGTGCAGCTGTTCCACCCCGAGAGATGCGTGCAATGCCTATGTCGTCTACGGCTATTCACTACAGCCATCATAAAGCTCGACGGTCCGACCCTCCCAAGCATCATTTATAAACCATGACTGAAGACAGCGCTTCAGAACCCGCTCGTGTGTGTAGCTGCGGTATCTCTTTCGGCAGCATTCTCGACCCTCCTGACGACAACGCAAGCAACCATAGTCTGACTTTCACCCCTGGACCATCGGACCTCCACAAAGACTGGGAATCAGACCTCCAGAACGACTGGGGTCCGGCTAACATCACCACCCCCTCCAAAGACTGGCTGGATAAATTGGGCTCAGACCTTGGATCACAAAACCTGAATGGATCACAAACTGGCTAAACCGACCGTCTGCTAGCTGTCTCACGTCACCGGAGTCAGATAAATCCCAGCACATAGAGACTCTTTCACCTAGATATTACCATATAGAGACTGTGTCTGTTCCCCGAATTAGTAAATACAAAAAAATATCAAAACCATTCAACAGTAAAAATGTAATTGATGTCCAACAAATAAACAGATATAATACAGATGAACAATTGCTAAAGCTTGGGTTGCTGAATATTCGATCCCTTTCCCCAAAAGCGCTTATTGTTAATGATATCATTACAGATAATAATCTAGATGTGCTGTGTTTGACAGAAACCTGGCTAAAATCTGATGACTACATTACTTTAAATGAGTCCCCCCCCCCCCCCCCCCCCCCAAGATTATTGTTATAAACATGAGCCGCGTCTGAAAGGTAAAGTCGGAGGTGTTGCTGTAATTTATAATAATATCTTCAGTATTTGGGGCTGCAGTGGCTCAGTGGTTCATGTAAGTTGTCTACAAACCGGAAGGTTGGTGGTTCGATTCCCGGTTCCACCTGACCAAGTGTCGAGGTGTCCATGAGCAAGACACCTAACCCCAGCTGCTCCCGATGAGCTGGATGCCGCCTTGCATGGCAGACATCGACGCCGCTGTGTGAATGGGTGAATGTGAGGCAATGTGTAAAGCGCTTTGGATGGCCATTGGTCTGTTAAAAGCGCTATATAAATTCAGTCCATTTATTACTCAGAAGTCTAGTTTCAAATATAATTCCTTCGAAGTTTTGGTGCTTTATGTAACGTTATGTAGTGTACATGATAAAACCTGTTTAACATTTGAGTTAGCTACTGTATACAGGCCACCAGGGCATAATACAGACTTTATCAAAGAATTTGCTGATTTTCTATCAGAGTTAGTACTGGCCGTAGATAAAGTACTAATTGTTGGTGATTTTAATATCCATGTAGACAACAAAAAAGACACATTGGGATTAGCATTGAAAGACATTCTAAACTCTATTGGAGTTAGGCAACACATGTCAGGAACCACTCATCGCCATAATCATACTTTAGACCTAATATTGTCACATGGAATAAATGTTGATACTGTTGAAATTCTGCAGCATAGCGATGACATCTCAGATCATTACCTAGTAAGCCGCCCCCTCGCTTCAAAAAAGGCAGGACAATCACTGCCGCCACTAAAGATTGCTTTTTAATAATCTTCCTCATCAGTATCATCTCCTCAGCATCCCAGATAGCTTAGAAGAACTCGATGTTGCAACAGAAACTATTGAATCTCTCTTTTCGAGTACTTTAGACACAGTTGCTCCCCTGCGCTAAGAAAATAGTCCAACGCCGTGATACAACGAGCACACTCGGGCCCTTAAAACAGCAGCCAGAAAAATGGAGCGACAGCCAGAAAAATGGACATTGAATCAGTGCGAACAAACGCGAAGCTAGTGTGCGAGTGAGCCATTTTATCAGAGCAATATTGTCAATGTCAGCGAGTATTTGCATTAGATTATTATTTTCTAATAGCATCAATAAAGCTTACCCGTAATGAAGTGTTGGACCCTGATTCTGAAGGGGAATATCTGCCGTGATCCTGAAAGTGAAATAATAGCCCTACACCAAGCACAAACAGTGAATCCTTTGCCCAATGTAGATGGTCCTTTGCCCAATGTCAGTGGTGGGAACACAGTGGTGTTTCCCGGGGTCGGAGTGTTCATCGCGAAGTTAGCAGGCGTGTTACGCCGGCTTCACAACGCACGTGCAAGCAGTGCGTTGGCAGGGCAGGAGTGGTGCGTATGGAGAGCGGGAGCCGCGCGCGCCCATTTTGCATTCACACTGGCAGCGTTTGTCTCACGCAGCTGAACTGCGGCTCGTGTATTTCAAATACAGTTAGGGGGCAACGTGGAAGCAGGGTGGGGAGTCACAATGACAATGACTGTAGTCCGAACTGTGCACACTTGGCGGGCGCGCGCTGTCTCTCGTCTTGTCTCGTCATCTCACTCATGATCTCTGTCTTGCATAAACTTACATAAACTTTGGGTCATCCTTAATATTTCTCTAATTTACAGAAAGTCTCTATCTTTTATCACTTTTAAGATATAGCCTTTTCAAATTAAGATGTCAAAATCGAACGTTTTAGGAAAAAAACTCTGGCGCCTAAAGGGTTAAATCGATGTCATCCTCAATAAACCCGTCTCCAGCGTGTTGCCTCCGATCTTTCGAATATTGCACTTTAATAATTATTTAATCAACACATCATCCTCAATAAACCCGTCTCTGGCGTGTTGCCTACGATCCTTCGAATATTCCGATCTATTATGACCTCTGACCTGTAAAGTTGCCAGAATAATAAGGACCATCTACATTGGGCAAGCTTAAGGACGAATGCGAGGGGTGTGCGATTAACCATCCTAGCCAGCTGCAACATTCCTGCCTGTTTGACCTTCCCAACTTCTTCGACACACACTTTGACGAGCTGTCTGGCAAGCTGTTTAAGCCCTTTTTTCATTACATCTTCACTATTCTCCTAAACCGCTGCGGGTTAAAATCTCATCCCCAGCGTATTCAAGGAACAGTCGGGACTATTCTGCACAAATTAAAAGACGAACCATTCATCGCTGCCAAGCCAGAAGAAATCAGGGTGAAACTTCTGGACAAACCCTGCAAGGAAATAGTCTACGACGTCGTTGATCTCTGGGAAGGTCTTTCAATTGTGAATGGCGAGTGATCAAGACCCCTCCAGCATGGGTGTGACCTGTAGCCTAAAGAGCTGTATGGAATTCATGTTTAAAGACCATTACAGACTTCAGATGACCTGTCTGATGCATAAGATTATTGCGGATGCATCCACCCTCGATATTCCAGGTAGCGCTGACACTACGCGTAAAGCAAATCTCAAGAAAAATATGGTGTTAATAAGAGGACTGGCTAATTCATGGGACGATTTGACAGACAAATGTGTTGATGGTACCGATCCACCCAATGTAACTATTAAAGAGGTTCTAGATATGATGTTTGAATCACAGTGAGATTGGTATCACAGACGTGTTGTGTACGTGTACCTATGTAGCGGATGTATGTTCGGAGCTGATGATGAGTACAAACGATTATGATTCTAATGATGAAGATGACTCTGCCAAAATTGTCGAATGATTAACATCGTCAACAAAATTGTTGTAATGTATATCGATTACATCCTCGACAAAAACTTGATGGCCTGCCGTGATTTTCTTTTCTGGTTAGACTTTCATTGATGTCATTATTATTTTTTACTATCCATGTTGCTTAGACTTTGTATCCTGTAAAGTCATTTTTACTTAGATTTTGTTATATTAACATTTTACTTAGATTGTGTTATATTAACATCATTATATCCATTTTACTTAGTGTGTTTATCCTGTAAATTCATTATATCCATTTTTAACTTAGTATGTATCCTGTAGCGTTTTTAATAAAAGATTGATTCAAACCACTTGTACGCATTATTTTTTAGCAGCGGTTGAAACGACAGCATGTCGGAGCTCAAGAAAAAGACTTATTACACTCCAGCCAACCCCGGTTATTTATGGGGTTAAAAAATTATTAAAAGACGCCATCTTAAAAGATAGCTTAAAAGCGGCGTCCGTCTAAGCGATAAAGAGGTTTTAGAATGGCTGGCTAGTGAGGAGGCTTACACATTACACAAAACAGCGCCTATAAAATACAAACGAAATAGAGCGGTTGTGTACAGGGTCGATACGCAGTTCCAGTTCTCAGTTGAATCCCCTCTTTTTCAAAATACTCATGAATGTAAGTCTCTTTCTCAGTGTCCGTGACAACATTCGACGGGTACCCCGACGCTTGTTGTTTCAAACGCAAAAACGTTTTTACGTATCCGACAAACAACGTGCCTGACCGCTGTGGAAAATGCCAAACCTCATCAATCTTGGCTACCACATAACCCTTCTCGATGGCTTTTAAATGCTCTATAGATACCCAACACCCTGACAGTGATCTTTCCTCATCCGTGTGGGTACAGTTCGCAGTCTGGTTTTGATCGTGAGTGCAGGTTCTACATAACGGGAACATCAGTTTTCCTTGGCATCTGTAAGGGAGAACCGGGTGCAGTAATTTGCGGGGAGGGTACATGGTTGCTTTGATAAGCCCGTAAAAATCTTTAATCGGTTCAAAATCTTTGAAAATTATTTGGGGGTGTTCGATCGGCTAGCTTTTCCTAGCCTGGCAGAAGGGATAGAGACTGGTGAAATCGAGGTACAATATTTTCTCATCTCTGGTCACTTTGTGATAGAGTTCATAAGCGTTAGTGTGTCCACCAAACAGGGCGTCTCGAGGCTTCAGTCTCTCTGGGGCAGAATAATCGGTCATAAATTCTATCACAGAGGGATCTGACTTTTTCATGTCTGTAGGATTATCTATGGAACAGGCATCGATTCACAGACACATTCGACTTCAGGGACTCCCTGACCCCCTTTCTCAATCTTCTGATGAGTGAGTCACAAAACTCAGCCTGGGGGCAGTTGGCCAAACTAGTCTCCCCAAACGTCCGGGCGTCCAGATGTCCGGCCCATCTCAAATCCAATTCACAAGGACACGTTAAACAATGTATTATGTATGTCTCATAGGATCTGCGTAGTGTTATATAACTAGACAGTTACCCCATCATAATCACTATCATCATGCCCTCCATATATGGGAAACACGTGCTGCTTGGTATGTATGAAAGTGTTAAATGATGACCCATATTTCTGTCCAGAGCACAGTTCTGTATAATGCACCATATTTGCAATATGAAAATGATGCGTTTGAAATGCTCGTCAGAAGCCAGCGGAATCTGCTATCACTGATCACATTAGGCAAAACGCTAATGATATGCGAGAACAGGAGCTTTGGGCAGGAGACCCGCCCACAACAATATCTGATTGGCTGGAACACCTCCAGGGGCGGACCAAATGGATCTGTTAAGACAGAGATCAACAGTTGATACTTTGCTTTTTGCTTGAGACATTGTTTTGTGCGTCTAGCCACTATTTGCAGTGACCACACCTGGCTGACTCGTGCTGGCTTCATCATCTTCGAGCCTGCACGTTTCACCAGCACTAAGAGCCACCAAAGCTCTTTCTGAACTCAACAACTCTGTCTTAACCTCGCTGACAAACTTCAGTGAGCTCATACAACAGCCACGAGACGGAGAGGAAGCCTGTTGCGTAGCAGCGACAAAGCCTTACTCAGCTCACGCGTAGTGTTGGCACTACCTGGAATATCGGGGGTGCATGCAGCCACAATAATCTTATGCATCAGACGGGTCATCTGGAGTCTGTAATGGTCTTTAAACATGAATTCCATACAGCTCTTTAGGCTACAGGTCACACCCATGCTGGAGGGGTCTTGATCACTCGCCATTCACAATTGAAAGACCTTCCCAGAGATCAACGACGTTGTAGACTATTTCCATGCAGGGTTTGTCCAGAAGTTTCACCCTGATTTCTTCTAGCTTGGCAGCAATGAATGGTTCATCTTTTAATTTGAGCAGAATAGTCCCGACTGTTCCTTAAATACACCATCCTTAAATACTGTTCCTTAAATACACCAAATTAACCATCCTAGCCAGCTGCAACATTCCTGCCTGTTTGACCTTCCCAACTTCTTCGACACACACTTTGACGAGCTGTCTGGCAAGCTGTTTAAGCCCTTTTTTCATTACATCTTCACTATTCTCCTAAACCGCTGCGGGTTAAAATCTCATCCCCAGCGTATTCAAGGAACAGTCGGGACTATTCTGCACAAATTAAAAGACGAACCATTCATCGCTGCCAAGCTAGAAGAAATCAGGGTGAAACTTCTGGACAAACCCTGCAAGGAAATAGTCTACGACGTCGTTGATCTCTGGGAAGGTCTTTCAATTGTGAATGGCGAGTGATCAAGACCCCTCCAGCATGGGTGTGACCTGTAGCCTAAAGAGCTGTATGGAATTCATGTTTAAAGACCATTACAGACTTCAGATGACCTGTCTGATGCATAAGATTATTGCGGATGCATCCACCCTCGATATTCCAGGTAGCGCTGACACTACGCGTAAAGCAAATCTCAAGAAAAATATGGTGTTAATAAGAGGACTGGCTAATTCATGGGACGATTTGACAGACAAATGTGTTGATGGTACCGATCCACCCAATGTAACTATTAAAGAGGTTCTAGATATGATGTTTGAATCACAGTGAGATTGGTATCACAGACGTGTTGTGTACGTGTACCTATGTAGCGGATGTATGTTCGGAGCTGATGATGAGTACAAACGATTATGATTCTAATGATGAAGATGACTCTGCCAAAATTGTCGAATGATTAACATCGTCAACAAAATTGTTGTAATGTATATCGATTACATCCTCGACAAAAACTTGATGGCCTGCCGTGATTTTCTTTTCTGGTTAGACTTTCATTGATGTCATTATTATTTTTTACTATCCATGTTGCTTAGACTTTGTATCCTGTAAAGTCATTTTTACTTAGATTTTGTTATATTAACATTTTACTTAGATTGTGTTATATTAACATCATTATATCCATTTTACTTAGTGTGTTTATCCTGTAAATTCATTATATCCATTTTTAACTTAGTATGTATCCTGTAGCGTTTTTAATAAAAGATTGATTCAAACCACTTGTACGCATTATTTTTTAGCAGCGGTTGAAACGACAGCATGTCGGAGCTCAAGAAAAAGACTTATTACACTCCAGCCAACCCCGGTTATTTATGGGGTTAAAAAATTATTAAAAGACGCCATCTTAAAAGATAGCTTAAAAGCGGCGTCCGTCTAAGCGATAAAGAGGTTTCAGAATGGCTGGCTAGTGAGGAGGCTTACACATTACACAAAACAGCGCCTATAAAATACAAACGAAATAGAGCGGTTGTGTACAGGGTCGATACGCAGTTCCAGTTCTCAGTTGAATCCCCTCTTTTTCAAAATACTCACGAATGTAAGTCTCTTTCTCAGTGTCCGTGACAACATTCGACGGGTACCCCGACGCTTGTTGTTTCAAACGCAAAAACGTTTTTACGTATCCGACAAACAACGTGCCTGACCGCTGTGGAAAATGCCAAACCTCATCAATCTTGGCTACCACATAACCCTTCTCGATGGCTTTTAAATGCTCTATAGATACCCAACACCCTGACAGTGATCTTTCCTCATCCGTGTGGGTACAGTTCGCAGTCTGGTTTTGATCGTGAGTGCAGGTTCTACATAACGGGAACATCAGTTTTCCTTGGCATCTGTAAGGGAGAACCGGGTGCAGTAATTTGCGGGGAGGGTACATGGTTGCTTTGATAAGCCCGTAAAAATCTTTAATCGGTTCAAAATCTTTGAAAATTATTTGGGGGTGTTCGATCGGCTAGCTTTTCCTAGCCTGGCAGAAGGGATAGAGACTGGTGAAATCGAGGTACAATATTTTCTCATCTCTGGTCACTTTGTGATAGAGTTCATAAGCGTTAGTGTGTCCACCAAACAGGGCGTCTCGAGGCTTCAGTCTCTCTGGGGCAGAATAATCGGTCATAAATTCTATCACAGAGGGATCTGACTTTTTCATGTCTGTAGGATTATCTATGGAACAGGCATCGATTCACAGACACATTCGACTTCAGGGACTCCCTGACCCCCTTTCTCAATCTTCTGATGAGTGAGTCACAAAACTCAGCCTGGGGGCAGTTGGCCAAACTAGTCTCCCCAAACGTCCGGGCGTCCAGATGTCCGGCCCATCTCAAATCCAATTCACAAGGACACGTTAAACAATGTATTATGTATGTCTCATAGGATCTGCGTAGTGTTATATAACTAGACAGTTACCCCATCATAATCACTATCATCATGCCCTCCATATATGGGAAACACGTGCTGCTTGGTATGTATGAAAGTGTTAAATGATGACCCATATTTCTGTCCAGAGCACAGTTCTGTATAATGCACCATATTTGCAATATGAAAATGATGCGTTTGAAATGCTCGTCAGAAGCCAGCGGAATCTGCTATCACTGATCACATTAGGCAAAACGCTAATGATATGCGAGAACAGGAGCGTTGGGCAGGAGACCCGCCCACAACAATATCTGATTGGCTGGAACACCTCCAGGGGCGGACCAAATGGATCTGTTAAGACAGAGATCAACAGTTGATACTTTGCTTTTTGCTTGAGACATTGTTTTGTGCGTCTAGCCACTATTTGCAGTGACCACACCTGGCTGACTCGTGCTGGCTTCATCATCTTCGAGCCTGCACGTTTCACCAGCACTAAGAGCCACCAAAGCTCTTTCTGAACTCAACAACTCTGTCTTAACCTCGCTGACAAACTTCAGTGAGCTCATACAACAGCCACGAGACGGAGAGGAAGCCTGTTGCGTAGCAGCGACGAAGCCTTACTCAGCTCACGCGTAGTGTTGGCACTACCTGGAATATCGGGGGTGCATGCAGCCACAATAATCTTATGCATCAGACGGGTCATCTGGAGTCTGTAATGGTCTTTAAACATGAATTCCATACAGCTCTTTAGGCTACAGGTCACACCCATGCTGGAGGGGTCTTGATCACTCGCCATTCACAATTGAAAGACCTTCCCAGAGATCAACGACGTTGTAGACTATTTCCATGCAGGGTTTGTCCAGAAGTTTCACCCTGATTTCTTCTAGCTTGGCAGCAATGAATGGTTCATCTTTTAATTTGAGCAGAATAGTCCCGACTGTTCCTTAAATACACTGGGGATGAGATTTTAATTTTAAAATTTCATGGAGAAAATTTGTCAGACGGATGTGACCGTACAGTTTTCTCGGCGCCATAGTCAGACTTTCCATCATCCTGCTGCACATCCCTACCTCTGGGGATTTAGGGAGGGATAAATCGTCCATGCTCATGTAGCTCATGTTTCTCTTTCTGATTGTTGTTGTTGTCTGGAATGTGGAGGGTGGGAGTGGGATCCTGATAACAGCGTCTTCAAAAGACAAAACCTTCTGTCAAAAACTTCAAAACCCCAAACCTTCTGACAAAAACATGATCAATTATACCAACTTCAAAAACCCAAAACCTTCTGTCAAAAACATGATATATTATATCAACTTCAAAAGACAAAACCTTCTGTCAAAAAAAGGATATATTGTGAACCCGTTTCACACATTGCGTTGCTTGATAAGCAGTATGTTTTTTCTTCAACTCTATAAACATTTAACTGATTGCAATTTTTTGTGACTCCATTTTATTTAAATTGAAATGGTTGAGGCTATTTTATAAACATTCAACTTTTGTGAGGTATATTTTCATTTATATTATTTTAAAAGAACAGAATGTTTGCGTGAGATACACCACAGTTTTCACAGTACAGCCGGATAAGCTCTGGAATGCGGAGGGGGGTCCTGATAACAGCGTCTTCAAAAGACAAAACCTTCTGTCAAAAACATGAATTATTATACCAACTTCAAAAACCCCAAACCTTCTGTCAAAACATGATATATTATACCAACTTCAAAAACCCCAAACCTTCTGTCAAAACATGATATATTATACCGGAGGGGAGGGGAAACACCAAGGTCAAAGGTTAATTCTGACCTATACCAGAAGTCGCGCCCCTATACCGGAAGTCCCGTCCTATACCGGAAGGCCCACCCTATACCGGAAGTTCAACCTGTCCAAAGGTAAAAGCCATTAATTTGACAGTAATTTTGACATTACGTATAGCATAAGTCCTACTGTCAATATTGTGCCACTTTCTTCTTGGTACTCCTCCTTTGCCGCAGCAGACACTGAAATCAATGGGATCTTGCAGACTTTCCCTCTCTCTAGTCCTTGCTGAAGTTCTAAAGCTTCTCGGCAGACTCCTGATAAAGCTGCATTCACTTCCTTCAGAAGCTGAGACAGGAGGCGTAAAGAGTTTATTCATGTATCTTTCTGTAGTGATTCTGCTGTTTTCCACCCTTCGTCAACTCTGAGATTCTCTACTTTTGTACATCCGGCTCTAATCAGACAGTTTCTCAAACCTCCTGAAGACAGACATTTCGTCTGAATGAATGAATTGTAAAACAGAGGTTCCCTCATAATCCAATCTTTTGGTTGATCAATTCCTCTGCTTACAGAAAAAGTCCTATTCCACGCTTGTAGCATGGAGTGATAGAATGGAGTCAAATTGTTCAAGTCCAGTTTATTTATTTTGATTAAAAACAATTGCTTATATTCAAGACTTGATGCCCTTCTCAGCAAATCACATGCCACATTGCTCCACTCTGTCTCCTCTGCATACAGCAGCCTCTGTGCTGCTTGTAAACTAAATGTGTTGATCCGACTTCTAATGTCCACAAGACCTTGTCCTCCTTCTTGAATTGGCAAATACAAAGCAGGCCCAGGAATTCAGTGTAGGCCCGACCAGAAGAACTCCACCAACTTCCTCTGGATTTCTTTAATCCATCAGGTGGCTCTAGCACATTCTGCCTGTGCCATAACAAAGAGGCAGCCAAATTATGTATGACCAAGACTCTACCCCTGTAGGATAGTTCAGGTAATTGCCATTTCCATTTAGACAACTTGGCTAACACGTTATCCAGCATACCTTCCCAATTCTTTTTCCTATAGTTCTCGGAACACTCCTAAAATTTTAATACCTTCTTTTCCTCACTTTAAACCTCCTGGAATTTGAGGTATACCACCATTCCTCCAATCACCCATAATAAACCCCTCACTCTTTCCCCAGTGTACCTTTGCAGAAGAAGCTTTTTCAAACAGGGCTAAGCTCTTACAGAGTATTTGGATATCTTCCTGCCCAGTTACATCATCTGCATATGTGGTGCACTGGTGGCCTGAGTGTCACTTAACCACTCCTTCACATGGAACACGTTGGGGTATGCATCAAAGAGAGTGGGCCGTTGCAGCTCTGTGGTATTCGTGTGGAATGTGCTAATTGTCAGTGGCCTGTGAACATTACCTAGGCACACATTTCCAACAATGACCCACCCCAGGTCTTACTTCTGTGCATAAGGCAGGTTGTGAGGGCCATTCACCTGTTTTCAGACTTTATGCACTCTGATAATGTCCCGTCCTAAGATAAGCATAATATAATGGGGGCTTGCGGGTCAATGTCTGGGATGAGGTGTGCCACTGACCTTAGATGAGCATGATGAAGAGCTACTTTGGGGGTTGGAATCTCCTCTCTGTTATTCGGTATGTTGTTACATTCTATGAGGCTTGGCAACGGGATGCAAACAGTTCCATCCAGAGACTCCACTTCATAGCCACTGGCCCTTCTGCCTGCTGATTGCATCACTCCAGCACATGTTCTCAGTGTGTAAGGAGTGCATGGACTTTGGCCGTTGAACATGTCGAAGAGCTGCGAGCAAACCAGTGACTTGTTGCTCTGCTCACCCATGATTGCGTACAGATTCATGGCTTTTCCTCTGTGGCCAGCTGGGAACACTTTGATGAGGCATATTTTTGAGCAGGAGCGGTCTGTGAGTTCCCCTCCGCAGACTTACGTACATTTGTTGGTGAACTGAGACTGTGTTGAAGCTTTATCCTCCTCCCCGCCGTGCTCAGAAGCAGGGCCAGCCTCCTGCTGCCAGGGTGCGGGTCCAGGGTGAAGCGCTGTGTTGTGCCTGTCGCTCTTACATTCAAAACACTTGACATTGAGTTTGCAATTCTTTGCTATGTGAGACGAGGGAGAAAGACATTTAAAGCACACATTGTTTTCTTTGAGGAGTGTTTTACGCTCGTCAATGGGCTTCTCACCGCATGCCCGGCACTTACGGAGAGGGTGTGTTTTTTTATGTAACAGACACTGTTTGTAGCCGTCGTCAGAATTTGTTGGGAGGGTCGCCCATGTCAGATGTGGCTCTGGGTGACACCTCTGTCTTGTGGACGGAGACTTCCCGCTGTCTGTTCGGCTTCCACGCTGTCTTCTCTGTCCTGGGGGTCATGTCTGTGTTACAGATGAGTCTGAAGCTTGGGTCATTTGCAATGTATGCTTGCTGGCTGACAAAATCAGCAAAGAAGCCAAAGGGAGGATAGTTCACCTGGTTTTGATGCTTGTAGGCTGCACCAGCTATCACCCACTGCACCAGCTATCACACAGATGGGAGATTCAGTACAATTGGGTTGACGCCTCTCGCCGTGTCAAGGAAAGCCAGGCCTGGTAAGTCTCCTTCAGCCTTAGCGGCCTGCAGTTCCATTAGAAGATCACCCAGCTTTGTCAGCTTAGGTCCATCCCGGTTTATTATTTTTGGAAAGCTGTCAATGCGTTTGAACAGAGCATTCTCTATTGCTTCAGCTGAGCCATATGTTATCTCGAGCCTTTCCCATGCCATGGCCAGTCCTGCTTCTGGCCGATTGATGTGCATTGCTTTTATCTGCTCAATATGCTCTGCTGACTCCTTCCCGAGCCACTTTAGCAGAAGATCCATCTCCTCACTCGGTTCCAGGTTTAGGCCTCTGACGCCAGTCAAAAAGGAACACTTCCATGCTCTGTAGTTTTGGGGTTTGTCATTGAATTGAAGCAAGCCTGTTGCCACAAGCAAGCTCACGCCGGTCTAGATACCTGAGTTGCCGTCATTGGAGTCTGGCGGTATGGCATGGTGTGCGGGAGGAGGCTGGGTGTTTTGATTTTGTGTTCTGAAGTGGTGTGCAGGAGAAGCATGCTCACCGCTGGACTTGATGGGAGGTAGACAAACGTCTCCAGGCGTCATATTGAATGGCTCGTGGCTGTCCTCATATGTGCTGATGTAAGGCTGCTGTGGGATGAGATGATATGGAGCAGTATTGTTCTCTTGCGGATAGAAGGGGCTGGCTTAAAGCTTTAGTGGTGGATGAGACACGTTGTGATTAGGGACCGGTGCAGTCTTTGCTTGTGTGTCACCGTTTCCACATGACTTAAATTCTGATTCCCTTTCTTTTAGTTGATCAAGCACATACTGCTTTGTGCGTTGTGAGGCTTCTAAAGGAACAGAGTCTATTTTCAGGTCACAACTATGTTTCTCACTCTTTACATCAGCAGCTGCATCAAATGCCTCTGCTTCGGCAATGGCTGCTGCAGCCTCTTTTTTATGTTTTAGCATTTCTATAGACACTTCCAACTTAGCTGGTTGTAGCCTCAGATTAGCTTCCTCTTCAGCATAGCATAGGTGTGCCGCTTCGGCTCTCGCTCTCGCTCTGACTTCTGCAGACCCGGTTGACGATGAACTGGATCTCACTGAACACAATACTTGCGAGCGTGTCCTCAACGATGCACGCTGTGGGTTCTCTTGTGCTTCTGTACTTCCATGAGAACTCTCCTCTGTAGCCTGTAACTCGATGGCGCGCGCTGCTCCAGTAGCACTTGGCTGTAGAGAATGGTCCGTTGATCATCCACTGGATGCGTGTGACATTGACATGTCGGCTAGCTTCCAACTCGCTCTGTATTATCTCGCTTGCTTGAGAGTCATCGTTTCACTGTGCTGTCCTCGATATATCTACTTAGTATCCTGACGGCCAACTAAACTTTTTCCCCACACCAAGACTCTGAAGATTAATTCTTAGTTCCACAGGTTTAATGGAGTTACAGAGAAAAGGTGAAACGGCAACATACAAAAGAGCAAGGACAAATTAGCATCACGCCAATTTAATTCAACCTCAACTCCACATTAATAAAGGTTGATTTGCACTATTACTGTTGCATTTTGTTTGTACTCTGTGGCGAGCAGCGAGGCCGAGGGACCGCGAGGGCGGGACGAGGCGGCGCTCATCAGAGAGGATGAGCGCCAGCTGTGAGCCAGCGATCTCGGCTCTCGCGGAGGAGTGAGGGACTATAAAGGACGAGCGACGACAGTGAGGGACGAGAGAGGTGCACGCTGCAGTCGTCCGCGAGGGGCTGCAGCTTTTTATTTTCATTTTATGTTTGTGTGTGTAGGCGACAGTCGACCGTGAGGGGCTGTCGCCGCCATTTTATTTTGTGTTTCTTTTATATTAAATACTTTGATTGTTCGCCGGTTCCCACCTCCTTCTTCCCATACAAACAACTTTACTACAGTGGTGCCGAAACCCGGGAGGAAGGAGGGAAGCGCTGTCGAAGAGCCCTCGCAGCTGAGGGGGATCGCGGTGCCGCGGAGTTCGGGCACCGCGGAGGAGTGAAGTCCGCGAGCGGCTGCCCGAAGCGGTGGTGCTGGAGCGGATGAAGGTCGGTGGGACGAAGAGCTCGCTGCCGTGCCCCTGGGTCGAGGTGGGGTGGCGGCCGTCCTAGAGGGAGCGCGGAGGAGTCACCGGCGTTCGCCGTGGGCCGGAGCCTGTATCCCTCCGCCGTGTAGGGGAGGGGCAGGGAGCGCGCGGGACTCGCTGCCGGCTGCCCTCGACAGGAGGAGCCACCGCCGGCAGCCAGGGGGCGGAAGAGCATCGAGCCGTCCACCGGCCGTCCAGTACCACCGCATGGCACCGCGAGGAAGAGTGTGTCTGGGAACCGGACCAGAATTTTTTTTTTTTCTTTTCTTTTCTCCTCTCTCCACTCTCTCGTCTCTGTCGCTCCTCATGTTCCTCGCTCCGTTCTCTCACCTCGCTGTTCTTACCCCCAGGTCCCGCGGCCGCCGTGATCGCCCCCAGGTACCCCCCGGCCTGCGAAGGGCGTTGGGGGTATGTGGCGAGGCCGAGGGACCGCGAGGGCGGGACGAGGCGGCGCTCATCAGAGAGGATGAGCGCCAGCTGTGAGCCAGCGATCTCGGCTCTCGCGGAGGAGTGAGGGACTATAAAGGACGAGCGACGACAGTGAGGGACGAGAGAGGTGCACGCTGCAGTCGTCCGCGAGGGGCTGCAGCTTTTTATTTTCATTTTATGTTTGTGTGTGTAGGCGACAGTCGACCGTGAGGGGCTGTCGCCGCCATTTTATTTTGTGTTTCTTTGATATTAAATACTTTGATTGTTCGCCGGTTCCCGCCTCCTTCTTCCCGTACAAACAACTTTACTACACTGTAAAAAGTGATTCTGAGTTTTAGTCAGGTGGACAAGTAAAATTATGTCCTGTCAACTTGCAGTGCCTCACTACACAATAGGATGCGTTATAACAACCTCAACTTAAAGTTAAATGGAAAACTTATAATAATGTGTTCATATAACAACAAACCATAGGTTCTTTCAACTTTCTGCCTCATGCGCATGTGCCAGAAACTCTACGTCATGATGACGTACTAACGCATTTGAACCAGACGCGCCATCGCCATTTTCTGCACGAGAAGACGAGATCACGACATGAGTTGATGGTGCGAGAGAAAAAAAGGCGACGAAGACGAAAGGAGATCTACAGATGGATTTTATTGTAAGTACCCTGATTTGTTCTTTCTTTCATGTAAAATTTAGGCACGCACATTTTTGGTAGCTATACAGTGTGTTAGCCAGACACCGAGCTGCTGTCGAGACGTGAGCAGAAAGAGAAGTATTTGACTAGTATATGTTAATGATGGTAAATTGTGTACATATAAGTTAGTTTTTAGCGTGTTCTTAATCGGATATATTTTTTTTAGAAACACAGAATGACCAGTAACGTTAATATCTGAAGCACCGCCGCCAGTCCATAATTAGTGTTGACCATTACTACTATAAATGCTTGATTTACGTTACATGTTAAACGGCCAGTTGTTATTTTTTTCAAATGACATAACATGCGTTTTTGAGCATGTGCAAACGGTGCTTCTTCTGTTGACCTATATAGGCAACTTGCCATGATTTTGTATTAATATAATGTCAACTTTTTGTACATAAATCATATATATCATACATAAATTTGTACACTTAGTTCATTATCACAAGATTAAACTTTTATGTCAATTGTGTTACCTGTGAAGCCCTGAAGAATCATCAATTTCAGGGTTACTTTATTTATATAAAACATTTTCACAATAAAAGCTATATTAACAGCCTGCTCAATTTTATATTGACAGCAAAATCATTAGTATAACATTTAATGCATCACCAGAAATAGAAATAAAAAGTTGTAAAAAATGTTTTGCCTCATAATTGTATTTGGGAAGTAAGATGTTTTAGGGCTGCACAATTATGACATCATTTTCGATTATTCCCTTAAAATTGTAATGGGTGATTTATTAATTTCAAATGATTCAGTTATGTTTTAAATAGCCTAGCTTTATCACAGTGGTTCTCAACTCGTTTGCCCATGGCACCCACATTTTCGCATGGTCATTTTTTTTTATGCCTATTATACATTTGTTTACAAAAAAATTGTAGACTCAAAAATTACTGTCCCCCTTTACTTAACATAAACACAAATTGTAAGAATATGACTAATACTGATACATAAATGCTTAACAAGGTTAAGCTATTTAATAGCAGTCCCAAACTAGTTCAGTCTTTTAAAAATATTTATTATTTTATACAAAGTTAATATCAGGCTATATACAAAATAAGACAAAGTGAACATAAATTGGTATTTTTGGGTTATGGAAACAACACTTACCATGGTAAATACACAATACTAACAAAAACTGTTAATACATCACGGAAACTGCTCCTGATTAATAGAATGAACATCATACCTGCATGCAAATCCTTCTCAGCTAACACGACGTACTAGTAGTAACGTGGTATTTTACTTTTATTTTGTGACTTTATAATTTACAACGTATCGACGTTGCATGCTTACGTTATCGTGGCATCAGTAATCGCAATTCGATATTTGAATAGTTGTGCAGCCCTATGTTCAGTGAATATTTCTGAATGTAACATGTATATGTGTACTTAGATGGAGTTTTACTTTTTTATTTTTTTATTTGCAGGATCAGTATAGTGCAAGCAGAGTGGAAGCAGAAATCGATGAGGTGGTGTTGCAAAATTTGCAGATTTTCCTCGCCCAACCAGCGTGCCTTAATCATCCACTACAAGCTTAAACACTGCCATCAGGCAAGTCATTGAGCAAAAATATGGACACATAAACTCTGTACTTCTTTCAACTCATGCATGCATCTATGGTACCAAGTACTCGGAGGGAATGTTTTTGTCTGTAGGGCATACCAGTGGACTGCCCGACTTTGGCGAAATTGTCAAAATGATAATTGTGAACAACAAATTGTCATTCATCCTCAAACCCTTCAAAGCCTGGTACATAGAGCATTTGCGAAGTTATGAGCTGACAAGTTATTGCACTTCTGAACTGCAGGTTGTGGAACATCAGGAGCTTAATGGATACCATCCACTTTATCCTTATGTCAGAGCTGGCAAGTTAAATATCACACCAAAAACCTTCTTGCTTCACTAAGGTACATTTTGATTTTTGTTTTTTTTAGGTGTTTACATTAAAATATGTAAACATCAATCAAATGAATAACATCTTTTTACTTTTTCCCCAGTTGGAGAGAAACCCTGGAATTTTCAATTCCCATTTCAAAATGCTGTTCCGTGTGATCGTCTCCCCAGAGAACATTCAAAAAGTTAGACTTGATCCTTTTTCAGTTGATGGCCTCAAGCTTGAACTAAAAAACAAGCTCCAACTAAGAGATTCTTTTGACCTTCAATATGAAGATGAAGACTTCCATGATTTCTGTAACCTTACCTGCGTAGCTGATCTGCCCAAAGACAAGGTTACACTGAAGGTCCTTTTCACCCCCTTTCCTGATACATTATCAGACTCCAGTTTAGACACTGCAATTTTAAGTGAATCGTCATCTCCATCAACTTCTTCACCCAGCATCCATTCAGAGTTATCTGCCCCTCGTTCGCAGCCATGGCCAACCACCTTTCCCATCCCTGTTTTTACTTATGATGTGGAGCTGAGGCTAAGACAAGGAAATGAGGCATTTCGAAAGGATGGAACACTTCTGTCAATTCCCAGAGACATTAAGATTGAAATTCTTGAGAAACTTGCAGAAAATATATACTCATACAAAGCCTATCCTGGGAATGAAGAGATTGAGAATGTAGCAGCTGCTTTAATTGAAAAACACCCCTGTCTCAAAGAGCCAAGCTCCACATCTGGGTGGTATGGGTGGAAAATTAGTTTGAAATTTAAAATGGGCAACTACCGGCAAAAGCTGAGAGATGCTGGTTGTCAGGAACTGAAAGTGAATTCTGAAAGGAGAGGTCTTGGGGAGACAAGAGGAAAGAGAAACAAAGTCAAGAAACCAAGACGGTGCGAAACAAATTTTCTACCAGATCTACCTCAGGACAGAGACCAGGAAAGTCTAGAAAAGGAAAGAGAGCAAATGTCTGTGGAGATGATGAAGAGGACTCCGGACATCACATTTGTTGATGCTGCTATGAGCAGCACGTATTCTTTGAGAAGACAAGAAGTCGTTGATGAGGAGCCACCAGTGTCACAAATGAAAATCCGATGGCCAGCAATTTTCACAGAGAGACAGGTAAATTGTGTTTGTTTCTGTGTGCTTTGAATTAATCAAAATCTTGGGCTGTGAAAGTTGTGCTGTTCTATTAGAAGATATGGGCAAACTTAATATCCTAAGATTATATTTCTTTCTATTATAGTTCTTTCACATTGAGTGACTTTTTTTATTTTATTTTTTTACTTGTTAATGTTTTAAGGTTGTCGCTGAGACCCTGGCGTCTTTGTTCAATTTGTAAATGTATTTGTTTTTATAGATCCGCAAAGAATTTACCAGGCTTGTTTCAAAGGACCTGAGCAAGTCCTTTTTGGAAGGCCTAGATGGTCATCTCTCAAAGCTGATACAGTTATTCCGGTCAAAGCGTTATGAGGACATTCCAGAAATGACTTCAATACTGGAGAGCCTTGATAAGAATGTGAGTCAATTTATTTTAAAGCAATCTTTCTCTCCCTAAAATGACAATTCTGTGATAATTTACTCACTTACTCAATACTCGCACCATAAACCTATTGATAGTGACATCTTTTCATACAATGACTTCAGAGTAATCATCTAAAAAGTAACCTATTCAATTTGTGTCATAAATGAAAAGGAAAAACAAAGGATTGAACCAATAAAGCAGGTACTTTAACCATCCTATATTTTACAGACATCAAACCAAAGGATGAGGACTGCAGCATTGCTTGGCCTGCCGTGGTACATGCGAGAGACTCCTTCTAAATTCATGAAGATATGCGAGGTAAGCTGAAACCTTTAAAGGGTTAGTTCACCCAAATTTGAAAATAAAGTCAGTAATTACTCACCCTCATGTTGTTCCAACCATGTAAGACCTTCGTTCATCTTCGGAACATAATTTAGTATATTTTTGATGAAATCTGAGAGCTGTCTCACTCCTCCATAGGCTTTCAGAGGGACTGAAACTTGATGGCCCAGAATAGTAAGTAAAAACGTCATTTTAGGAGTCCAAATGACTACAGTGGCTCTGTATTAAGTCTATCATGCGACGAAAATACTTTTTGAGCGGAAAAACAACAAAAATAACGACTTTATCCCACTATTATTGTTGTTCAATTTGAGCCTCTGGCGAGAGTTCGCGGGAGTGCCACGACGCATGCGCGAGAACTGAGATTAGTAGTAGTAGAAGAAGAACGCCGTAATCTCAGGCTCAAATTGAACAACAATAATAGTGGGATAAAGTCGTTATTTTTGTTGTTTTTCCGCTCAAAAAGTATTTTCGTCGCATGATAGACTTAATACAGAGCCACTGTAGTCATTTGGACTCCTAAAATGGCGTTTTTACTTACTATTCTGGGCCATCAAGTTTCAGTCCCTCTGAAAGCCTATGGAGGAGTGAGACAGCTCTCAGATTTCATCAAAATTATACTAAATTATGTTCCGAAGATGAACGAAGGTCTTACATGGTTGGAACAACATGAGGGTGAGTAATTACTGACTTTATTTTCAATTTTGGGTGAACTAACCCTTTAAGGCAAAACGAGGGAAAAATGAACATTAGATCTCTTAATTTGCAGGGGTCTGGGGACTTTAAATTGTTTGTGAAATTGGTTTTAACTAATAGGACCTTAATTTTGTTTTCATTCTACAAAGCCCAGTGACCGTGAAGAAGATGTGATCAAGGGTGTGGTGATCGGAATCCTAGTGGTTGTGGAAAATGTGATGGAACCTCTGCCTGAATTCTACAATGACGTTGCCCTGGTGATTGAGGAAGAAGTGGTGATGCGTCACCTGAGTGACATACCTAATGCTTTTCTGAACCTGATGGGCCTGGTGTACGCATTAAACCTTGACTACCCAAAGGAATTAAAATTCACTTTTGAAGTGATACAGCGCCTGTTCATTGGAGTTGGATCAGACTCTTGCACCGCAAGAGTTCACTCATTGAAGAGCAAGTTGCTGAGATAAGAAACTATTTTCTCCTCCTTGCTACTATTGCAATATAGCACTTGCACTGTTACATGGTTTTAAAGTTTAAGACCATTGTTATTTTAGATCTCATTGTTATAAGTGTAACATTGGTATTCTTGAATTATTTTCAAACAGAATGTTTTCTTGTTACCTTGTCCTGCTGCTCTTTCCTTGTCATGTTTGACATTTGATTGTGAATTGAAGAGACTATTTTATTTGAAGTTGTTAAACACAAATTATTGTGAATTTTTCATGTACACTTGTTCCTGTAAGGAAAATATCTGATGACAAGGAAAGTTATTTGTACTATTTTAGGCTCTAAAATGGGTCTGTGCATAGCGAAGTTTGCACATGTTTCTGTGAGCTGTATATTTTAATATTGGTATTCTAGTATTCTAGAATTATTTTCAAACAGACTGTTTTCTTGTTGTTACCTTGTCATGTTTGAAGTTTGATTGGGAATTGAAGACAGTTTTATTTGAAAAGTGAAACACTGCTTTTTGTGAATTCTTCATGTACACTTGTTACTGTAAGGAAAATATCTGATAATGACAAGAATTATTTGTACTATTCTCTAAGAATGGGTCTGTGCATAAAGAAAAAGAGCATTTCTTGTGATGTTCTTATATCTTTGCAAGCTAATTATTTTTGTCTGTTTTTGGGTACTGTGTATCTGTTTAAAAAATAAATGCTGACAGTTTCAATTTTGCAGTTGTGTTCATTTAAAAATCTGGTTCCAGGTAGATATCTAAAACTTATTGTCAAAGCAAGCAATGAAGTCTAGTAAACTCAAAAAGTTAAGTTGTGATGTTGAGGAAAAAATACTATTTTATGTCAATTAAACTTGGTTAATAGTTGTGAAAACATAAAAAACTAAGTTCAACCAATATGTTTTTAAGTTGACTTAACAAAAAAATATAAATGCTTATTAATTGATACAGTACGTTGTCCCAATTTACTGCAAGTTATTTCAACAAATACATATAAGTTGAGTTAACTTAACCACTAATGTTGGCTAAACTTAACTGAGTCAATGCAACAAGATGACTTGACCAAGTCAAGTTGTGTCAACAAATCATTTTTTACGGTGTACATACTCATTCTAGCACTATTATATGAGAAGAAATAAATTAAAACAACATTCTGGTCATTAACCCTTGGGACCCTAAGGCTATTTTGTGGCCCTGAAGAAGTTTTGACATGCTCTGACATTTGTGTTTTTTTTTCAGTTGCTTTAAAGCATATTACACTAAAGACTAATTACATTGTATTCAACACAAACATGGCTACAGTAATATGTGAGCGACATGTACATAAAAGTTTGTAGTTTTGAGAAAATAATGTTTATGCATAGTTTTTGAAAAAACTAAAATGTTAAGTCATGGAGTAAGGCCATCTAACACACTTTAAACATTTGTTCACAAGGCTTTTCAGAACGGGATGTTGTTCTTCAAAACAATGTGAAAGCCATTTTTATCACTCATTCATACAAAACAATATAGTCATTTAACTTTTGTAAAACACATTGTCAGAATGGCTGTATGCGGGGAGGGTGTGGATCAACATGAATAATGCAGTGATTCACACCTGAGGCGTCAATGACCCCTCCCCTGGGAATATCAATGAGGAATGTGACAGAGGGAACTATAATGAATGTGAGGAGACTTAATGATTGAATGTATTGTTTGTAGCTTATTCACAAAATCCCGTTTAATTTAAAATAAGTAATCTGACTATACATTTTCGGTAACGCTTTAGATTACGGCCCGGAAAGTACTGCGTAAGTAAAGAGAATTTACAGCATAATTTCGGTAATTATAGTGTAACTATAAAGTAAGTACGTGTAGGTATAAGGGAACACTATGCAATATTGGGGGAATAAAGGGGTAACTATCAGGAAAAACACATTATTTATACTGTAAGTATTTTTTAATTAAGGGGTAATTATCCATGTAGTTACAGGGCAAGTATGAATCTGCGAGCTGTAAATTAAAGTGGTTCTTGTTCCCCTCTTGTTTCATGTAGTTACAGGGTAAGTACAATAAAAACACGTACACAATCTGATATCACTCGGAAACCTTGTGACGAGTCCACCCAGAGGAATCAGCGTCGCCCTGGCAACAACACACCTGCACATCATCACCATGGGCTGATCGGTCACAGCTGCACCCCATCAGCTTAGAGCTACAAAAGCAGCTACGGATGAGCAGACAGACAGACTCTGGTCTCGAGCTGAATGCACTGCTGGACTAACCTCTCTTTGTTGTTCTCCCCCAGAAAGCAGCGAGTGACCGACAGCCCACTTCACTGGAGTACGTTTGGACACCCACTTTCACTAGGATTGAGCACCACCACGGGACGAGGATTCACCAGCCACCACGCACCGGCTCACGAACTGTTTTCACCTTTTTCACTCACTGTAATTAAAATCCACCCTCCGGGGCCTTTTCACTCAACCTGCCTTGTCGTGTGATTCCTCACCCCGTGACATTGGTGGAGAATGCGGGCAGAAGCGTGAGGAATCACCGACAAGTTCACCGCACCCCAAAATCCTAATCTTCTCTGTTTGTTTTTTTTCTGCACGCCAGGACCCGGAAGTAGCGCGCTCGCTCCCCGAAGATGGAGGAAGTGCTACAGCGCCTCGCGGAGGTGAGCATCCGCCAGCAACAGATCGCGGAACATCTCGCCACCCGCCAGGGCAGGACGGAAGACGAACTCACTGCCATCCGTGCTGCCGCCGCCCAGCGCGTTCCGCTACCTGATCCGCGCGCCCAAGCCACCCGCCTACTGCCGAAGATGACGGCGGATGATGACGTGGAGGCTTTCCTACAGGTCTTCGAGACCACTGCCCGGAGCGAAGAGTGGCCAGAGGGCGATTGGGCACGCGCGCTGGCACCTTTGCTGACTGGAGAAGCCCAGCGGGCTTATTTTTCACTTCCCCGTGCGATCGCTGAGGATTATGACGAAGTCAAGCGGGAAATCCTGGCGAGGTTGGGGCTCTCATCTATCTGTGCCGCCCAACAGTTTCATGAATGGGAATTCAAGCCTCGTGTGCCAGCCCGTGCCCAAGCCGCCGACCTGAAACGCATCGCGCATCACTGGCTGATGGAAGGAAGTCCCACGGCAGCTCAGGTAGCGGAACGGGTGGTGGTCGATCGCCTCCTCCGTGCTCTTCCCCGTTCCATCCGGCAGGCGGTCGGAATGAAAAACCCGGCCACCACCGCGGACCTCGTGGAGGCGATCGAGCTGGCGGATGCCATCCACCACCGTGAGGCAGGGGAGCGAGCGTTGCCGTTCCCCCGGAGGGTGGTCCAGGAGCGACGGCCGTTCGAGGGCACCTCGCGACCAGTAGGCAGGCCGACGGTTCCCCCGCCGCGAGACGAGCCCATGCCCAGCGCCGAACCCATGCCGCCTCCGCGTGCGTGGCTGGCAGGCTGCATTGTCCACCAGCGGATGCCATCGGGAGCCCCGGAAGCAGACGTGGTGATCGAGGGAAGACACTTCCGAGCCCTGCTGGACTCTGGCAGTACGGTCACCCTTCTCCAGTCACGAGTGTGTGGGCCCCGAAGAGGCGAGAAGAGTTTCCTCCCCATTACGTGTGTGCATGGAGACACTCGCCAAGTGCCAGCCCGTCGAGTCACCATCTCGTCGCCCCAAGGGACCTGGCCGGTGGAAGTCGGCCTGGTAGAGGACCTTCCGGTGGCCGTACTGCTGGGGAGAGACTGGCCGGGCTTCGATGCCCTGCTCGCCGCCGCCACTCAGCCTGTCAGCCAGGAGGGGAACCGTCGAAGACGGAGACGGCCGCGAGGACCCCGCCGCCGACCGGCGCTGCTAGCCTCCGACAGCGGGAGAGATGGTGAGTCCCCCTCCCAATCTACTAATCCGTTCTTTGATGTGTATCAGCAGGCTGCCGGAGGGGGCTCATTCGCCAAGGAACAACGGGAGGACGATCGCCTGAAGCACTGCTGGTCCCAAGTGCGGACCCTCGACGGGAAAGACGTCCTCCCACGGCCCCATCCTCTCCCGCATTTTGTCGCTGAGAAGGGCCTGCTATACTGTGTCGCACAGCGGAGGGGGGAGGAGAAAAAATTATTAGTTGTTCCTCGGACCAAGACCGAAACCATCCTGGAGTTGGCGCACTCCCATCCGATGGCAGGTCACCTCGGGGCAGCTAACACCACGCAGCGTATCCGCGACCGGTTCCACTGGCCGGGACTGGAGGCCGAGGTGAAGGGGTTCTGCCAGGCCTGTCCGACCTGCCAAGTGACGTCGCCCAGGACTCCTCCCCCCAGCCCACTCATTCCGCTGCCCATCATCGAGGTGCCCTTCGAACGGATTGGGATGGACATAGTGGGGCCGTTGCCGAAGTCTGCCCGTGGCCACGAACACATCCTGGTCATCGTCGACTATGCCACCCGGTACCCCGAAGCGATTCCCCTCCGCAAGGCCACCGCGAAGAACATCGCCCAGGAGTTGTTTCTGCTGGCCAGCCGGGTTGGCATACCAGCGGAGATACTGACTGACCAGGGTACCCCGTTCATGTCCCGGCTAATGGCGGATCTCTGCAGGCTGCTGCGGGTGAAGCAGTTGAGGACCACAGTCTACCACCCACAGACGGACGGGCTGGTAGAAAGGTTCAACCAGACCCTCAAGCAGATGCTGAGACGCGTGGCGGCGGAGGATAAGCGGGATTGGGACCTCATGATTCCTTATGTGCTCTTCGGGATCCGCGAAGTACCCCAGGCCTCAACTGGCTTCACCCCCTTCGAGCTTCTCTTCGGCCGCCAACCACGAGGGCTCCTGGACATCGCCCGAGAAGCTTGGGAGCAGCAGCCTGCCCCTCATCGCACCCTCATCGAGCACGTCCGCCAGATGAGGGACCGGATCGACCGGGTGATGCCATTAGTCCGGGAACACCTCAGCAAGGCTCAACAGGCGCAGCAACGCCGGTACGACCGGGCAGCCCAACCACGGGAGTTCCAGCCGGGAGACCGCGTCATGGTCCTGGTCCCCAGCTCTGCCTGCAAATTCCTGGCCACCTGGAAAGGACCCTATACTGTGATTGAAAGAATTGGGCCAGTCACCTATCGTCTGAGACAGCCGGGACGGCGGCAGGCAGAGCAACTCTACCACATAAACCTCCTGAAGAAATGGGTGGGGACCCGGGACCAGGTAGCGGCATTGTGTGTCACCGATCCCGTGGTTGTAGACGTCAACCCCCATCTTTCGGCTGCCCAGAAGGCGGAGCTGCAACACCTGGTCAGTCAGTTCCAGGATGTGTTCTCGACCCAGCCCGGGCAGACCAATGTGGTACAGCACGACGTCCGAACCTCGCCAGGAGTCATCGTCCGGCAACGGCCCTACCGTGTCCCGGAGGCTCGTCGGCAGGCTATTGAGGAAGAGATCCAACAGATGCTGAAGTTGGGGGTAATCGAACCATCCCGGAGCCCGTGGTCCAGCCCCATCGTGATGGTCCCAAAGCCGGATGGCACCCTCCGCTTCTGCAACGACTTCCGACGCCTGAACGAAGTCTCCGAATTCGACGGGTACCCCATGCCTCGGGTCGACGAGCTGCTGGACCGATTGGGAAGGGCCCGGTACATCAGCATCTTGGACCTCACCAAAGGCTATTGGCAGGTACCACTCTCAGAATCCGCTAAACCCAAGACTGCTTTTTCTACCCCCAGTGGCCACTGGCAGTACCGGACCCTTCCCTTCGGCCTGCACGGGGCCCCAGCGACCTTCCAGCGGATGATGGACATCATCTTGCGGCCCCACCAGGCCTACGCGGCGGCCTACATAGATGATGTCGTCATCCACTCCGAGGCATGGGAAGACCACCTGGAACGTCTGCGGAGGGTGCTTTCGGAGCTCCGGCGGGCTGGACTCACTGCCAACCCCCGCAAATGTCACCTCGCCCTCTCCGAGGCCAAGTACCTGGGTTTCCGAGTCGGAAGGGGCCTCATCCAGCCCCAGGAGAAGAAAGTCGAGGCCATCCACTCCGCCCCAAGACCGCAGACGAAGACCCAGGTACGGGCCTTTTTGGGGTTGGCAGGGTATTACCGATGTTTTATCCCCAACTTCTCCTCTCTAGCCGCCCCCCTGACAGACCTGACCAGGAAGGGGCAGCCGGAGAAAGTCTGCTGGACCCCAGCCCTCGAAGAGGCTTTCGCCCGGGTCAAGACAGCCCTGACGTCGTCGCCGGTACTCCGCGCTCCAGACTTCGGTTGCCCCTTCCTGCTGCAGACGGATGCTTCCGACACAGGACTGGGAGCCGTCCTGTCCCAAATCCAGGAAGGCGAGGAGCATCCGATCGTCTACATCAGCAGGAAGCTGTCCCCGGCTGAGACGAGGTACGCCGCCGTCGAGAGGGAGGCCCTGGCCATCAAGTGGGCAGTCCTGGAGCTGAGGTACTATCTACTAGGCCGCAAGTTCACCCTGGTCACCGACCATGCGCCCCTACAGTGGATGGCCCGCGCCAAGGACACCAACGCCAGGGTGACTCGCTGGTTCCTAGCGCTCCAGGACTTCCACTTTGAGGTACGTCATCGGGCCGGGGCCGCCAACGCAAACGCCGACGGCCTCTCAAGGATATGGACAGCTTATGCAGGTCTGTCAGGGGTCATTCCCCACCCTCCCTTTGTTTCACCCCTACTGTCTCCATATGTTCGCAGGACCAGGACAACGCTTAGGGGGGGGGGATGTGACGAGTCCACCCAGAGGAATCAGCGTCGCCCTGGCAACAACACACCTGCACATCATCACCATGGGCTGATCGGTTACAGCTGCACCCCATCAGCTCAGAGCTACAAAAGCAGCTACGGATGAGCAGACAGACAGACTCTGGTCTCGAGCTGAATGCACTGCTGGACTAACCTCTCTTTGTTGTTCTCCCCCAGAAAGCAGCGAGTGACCGACAGCCCACTTCACTGGAGCACGTTTGGACACCCACTTTCACTAGGATTGAGCACCACCACGGGACGAGGATTCACCAGCCACCACGCACCGGCTCACGAACTGTTTTCACCTTTTTCACTCACTGTAATTAAAATCCACCCTCCGGGGCCTTTTCACTCAACCTGCCTTGTCGTGTGATTCCTCACCCCGTGACAACCTTTATTTAAAAAACAAGTTTTTTAAAAACAGATTTACAACACTTATTCGTTTCTCTTGCTTGGCTTTATCCTCGTCTTGTTCCTCTACTTTTTCGTCCTTGCCACAGATGAATCTTAAGAAGGAATCCCATGTCTCTAGCTATTCTGTATTATGTAACTGTTACACTGAAAATACAGTGCACGCAGAAATGTCCTCACCGTTTACTCGTCTTTCACCCTCATGCCATCCGAGATGTACATACGACTTTATTTCTTCATATGAACACAGAAAAATAAATAATCTCTGCTAATGAAAACTCATTTGGGTTCCTAAAAGTTCAAACATAAAACAGCACCTACAGCAATAACTACAGTAATCCATACGATCCCAATGGATGAATCAATGTCTTCTGAAGTAAAAACCATAAGTGTTTGTAAGAAAAAGAACAATATTTTAAATGTTTTAAACTGTAGACTATCGCTCCCGACAAGCAGTCATCTGTGTGTACATGCGAGGGTTGAGTTCACGCTTGACGTAACTTGAAGTGTGACGTGAGTGTGCCGAGAAACTCTGGTCATGCGGATGTCGAATGCTGTCGGTTTTTATTTTTTTAATGCTCACAACAGTATACAAATAATTACATAATATATGATAATAGCAATGAGAAACAAACAAGACTAGAAGACAGAAACGCCAGTTCTCGTGTATTAGATGAAACTTGCGCGAGAACGTCATGAAAGCTTGAAGCTTCTTTACTCATGCACGCGCTGGTAACAGCTGATCGGATGCGAAAAGTAAATTATGAGAGCATTTCTTGGTGTACTTTTTATTTGAATAAATAATAATACAAAATATCAAAAGACCTGGAATTCCTCTTAAGATCCATCAGTGGAAATAACTATAAAAAAGAAGAGGAAGAAGAAGACAAGCAAGAGAAGCAAAAAAGGGACAAAACGTTTGAAATGAAAATATTATTTAAAAAAAAATGGATAAGAAGTGTCAAATCTGTTTTGGATGAAATTGTTTTTCAAATAAATATTTCCGAGTGATATCAGATTTTGTATGTGTTGTTTATTGTACTTACCCTGTGTAACATATCCTATGCCTGCCGTTTACGTCTACCCACCACCAGAGGTCACCATTAAGACTTTTTCACTGCACACAGTTACATGTTACCCTGGACTACATTTCCCATGTTTCATTACTCTAATTAGTTCCACACCTGTAGTCAATCACAAGGACTATAAAACACTGATGCACAAGCTCACTAGCCGCGTTTCCATTACCCTTCAAATTGCGCAAATTGAAATTGCGAATTGAAAATACGGCCAATGGAAACGCGTCAATTTCGCAAAAACTCCCATATATCGCAAAAAAGGTTTTAACGCTCGCACGAGGTGGTTTTTCAGGCAATTCGAAAAAGGACATTTTCGCAAAACGGCAATGGAAACAGTTTTTTCGCATTTACAGGTCACCTGGTACGGTCATGCATTGCTCCCACATAGGGCCTACATATTATTTGTTTTCCACTCATGTCTAATAACGAGATCTTATGTTAAAACGACATATATATCTGATTATGTGCCTTACTCATGCTGCTCACTTTTCATAATCAACATATGAAATTAAAAGATTATAATATTTAGACATAGCCTAATTATATTAAATAAATAGGCTACGTTTTCTTTAACCCTCTGTCCGACGAAGTCGTCGTCGCCTTCTGATGGATTTTTTTCTTATTCCAGCGGAAACTCACAATACACAACACAATACTAATTTTTTTTTAGCCATACAGATAGGCTAAGTGCAAGACGTAATTATAAACAGTAAACTGTCTACTTTTATTTGTGTACACTCAATAACAGCAAAGGCCGTGGACTCAGGGAACTGATTATTTTTCACTCCACTCCAAACGCTGTCTTCATTTCAAAAATATATTTTGTTTATTAAACGCAGTTTTTCATTTCAAAAGCATTTCTAAATTCAGTTTATATTTAAAGGTCCCGTTCTTCGTGATCCCATTGTTCAAACTTTAGTTAGTGTGTAATGTTGCTGTTAGAGCATAAATAATACCTGTAAAATTATAAAGCTCAAAGTTCAATGCCAAGCGAGATATTTTATTTAACAGAAGTTCCCTTTCAAAGCCTACAGCGAACGGCTGGCTTGGACTACATCCTGGTACTTCCTTTATAAATGACGTCAGTAGAACAGTAGAACAGACTAACCTCCGCCCACAAGAATACGTGAAAGAAGAGGACGTGTCGCGTGGAGAAAAGGAATTGTTGTGTTTGAGTGTGTTTGTCGCCATGTCGTCGAGACGCTGTTATTTTCATCCCGGAGTCAAATCACCTTTGTTTGGCTTTCCCAGGGACACTGTAGAGATCATTAAGCGCATTTATCTCCCGTTAAGAGGCGTGACCTTTCCACGTGCGCTAAGCTGCTGTCGAATCACAACACAGGAACCGTGCCACGTGTGCTAAGCTGCGGTCAAATCACAACACGGGAACCGCTGGCACAATCAGAACTCGTTACGTATTTCTGAAGGAGGGACTTCATAGAATAAAGGAAGTCATCAGCCGTTTTTAGGACAGTGAAAACAGCGTTATACAGATAAGTAAATTGTGTTAAAAATACAGTTTTTTTTTTACACGCGAAACATGAACATGTTATATTGCACACTGTAAACACAATCAAAGCTTCAAAAAAACACGAAGAACGGGACCTTTAAAACAAACGAAATTCCAAGCCAAAATAACGAAGTGGTAAAAAAAAAACCTTTGAGTAAATTCAAACGTTTCGCTCGTTTCTGTATGTGGCAATGCGTCACAATAACCTGGCGTATGTAAAAGTCGATAATTTTTTATAGATGATGGTATGTTTGGACAGAAGACGAGTTCTTTATTAAACTCATAAAAAACAATAGAATAAAAAATGCCACAATTTATCATAACACTTCATGTGTGCCGCTCAAGTATAAGGTGCTTTCCTTGCCATCAATGCTTGGATAACACACACGTCTCATTAAAAATAATGGCGTGCGGTGGCTGGGATATACATAAACCTAATAACATACGTAGCATAATTTTTGGAATGATTTATCACGGGAGGAAAAAAATGGTTTTAGTCGCATAACATCAGTTAATGGAAACGCCGTCATTTCTCAATATTTTTTTATAGCCTTTTAGAAAATAATCGAAAAAGTTTTGCGCAAATCTGTAATGGAACGCGGCTAGTGATCGCCTTGTATTGTTAGCACATGTCGCTGTCTAGCTGATAGCGTCTTTACGAAGCCAACCGTGTTCTTAGTCTATTCTCTTCTAGTCTTGCTCTTGCCCTGTGTTTTTGATCCTAGCCTGGTTTCCTGTGTTCTGCCTGCTCTGGACTCTTGCTCGCCTTTGATTACCTCTATTTGTCTCGTCCTGTTTGGATACTGTTTGCCTCTCGCCTGGACCTTAGCCTGGTAGTCGGATTATCCTCTTGCCTTGTCCCCTGGATGACGTTCTCTGTTTGATGACCCTCGCCTGTCCCTGGATTGCTCTTTGTCTTGCCCAGATCATGCTTATTTGCCTTTGTTTGACCCCTGTCTGTTGACACATCTTTAAATAAAAGCATTGCATATGGATCCGCACGCCTCTCATCTCAATCCCTCCGTAACACCCTGTAACTACACGATACAAGAGGGGAACAAGAACCACTTTAATTTACAGCCCGTAGATTCATACTTACCCTGTAACTACACGGATAATTACCCCTTAATTAAAAAATATTTACAGTATAAATGTGTTCATTTTCCTGATAGTTACCCCTTTATTCCCCCAATATTACATTGTTCCCTTATACCTACACGCACTTACTTTATAGTAACACTAATTAATTACCGAAAATGTTGTAAATTCTCTTTACTTGCGCAGTACTTTCCTGGCAGTAATCTAAAGCATTACCACATTTTCTTCTGCTCACCAAGGCTGGATTTATTTGATCCAAAATAGTAAAAACAGTAATATTGTGAAATATTTTTTACAATTTAAAAATGTCACATGATCCTTCACAAATCATTCTAATCTGATGATGTTTAATATGATTTTATTTATTTGTAACATTATAAATGTCTTTACTGTTTTTTGATCAATATAAGGCATATTTGTGAATAAAAGTATTAATTTCTTTCAAAAAACAAAAACAGCAACAAAACTAAACTAAACTAAACATTTGAATGGTAGTGTATAATGTTACAATAGATTTCTATTTCAGATAAATGCTGTTGTTTTGAACTTTCTATTTATTAAATAATCCTGAAAAAATTGTACACAACTGATTTCAACATTCATAATCAGAAATGTTTTTTGTGCAGCAAATCAGCATATTACAATGATTTCTGAAGGATCACGTTTAACTGAAGACCAGAATAAATAGCATTTTAAATTGCATTGCCGTACATGTATCTTTATTTAGCATTGAAAGTTTGCCAACCTATTTCATATTTCAACATGTTTCCATTGATTTCACACATTTTATTCTGGCAATAGTTAAACTAGTAGCCTACAATTTGTCGTTTTTGCATCAGTAACGCTAATATAAGTGAGAAGAAATGTTTTACCATAAAAATTCTCATGTTGAAACATTCTTCTTCTGAGGTAGCCTAAATTCAGCGTGTCTTCCAAACTCGACGAAAAGCAGAAGAATACAGACGAGTCTTTGTTTTTAGGTAATGGCGGTGTTTACTAACCTAGAAATCTAGATGCACCCTAGTGGCAGAAAATTTATTTTGCAGCGAGTGTAGTCTAGCAACTCTCGGTAGACCTGAGGAATCCTGAAAAACCAAACTCTCGGTAGACCTGAAAAACTCATTTTTTTAAAAAAAAGTCATTTTTAAGAAAAGAAGATATGTTCGAAGTTTTGCCTACCGGATACGGCGAAAGTCTATCAACTAACGTTAGCTCGGCTTCACCTTCACCTTCTTCTTTGCTCTGGTTGGATGTGGCGCTCATGGCGCTATCCAATTGCGTGCAGAGGGAATTTGAAAGACAACTGTTTATCCCGCCCCTCGGATTGAGCCCTGTCAAGGGTAAGTTTCCAGACCCAACATCTTGATGTGGGTCTGGCTTGTCAGGCTAGGGGTTTACAGGTTCGCGTCCTTCCTCCGTGGACGATTTGCATGTGAATCGCGCGAGTGGGTGTGGTCACATTACAGATAATGAGCAGCCGCTTGAGGCTACGGCCCTGTGCACACGAACACGGGTATTTTCAAAACCACAGCTTTTTCTACGCAGTTTGGCTGTTCGTGCACACGCAAACGCAGTATCCGGTTACTGAAACCAGACGTCAGATTGTGCGCCGTTATCTCTTTTGTTTACATGAGTGGAGTAGGACGTAGCTTTTAATAACTCTGCTAACAGCGCTTATTACATGTATACAGATACATGCACAGTTATCTCAATGTATTGCAGAACAGAGGCGCCAGAATGCAATAATACAACATAGTAAGGCAAGTGTGTGAAGCGTTCAGTCCACTTGGGCCCTGCCCCTGTGTACAGTTACCTGTCAGTGAGTCCAAAGTAAACTTGCAGAAGGGTTTCACTGAGCCCATGGCATCCCTCAGTGCATCGGCCGTGGATGGGACCCATGTGGAAATGAGGCAGCCAATCATAGCGCGGTTTTGCGTTATCATGTGGACAGAGATTTCTTTTAAAACGTGCTTGTGTGGACGCGATTGTTTTTTAAAACGGAGGAAAAACTCCGGTTATAAAAATACCCGTGTACGTGTGGACTAGGCCTACGTTTACACGTTGGCGGCTATTTTCATAAACGGACATTTCAACCACTTGTTTCAAAAATAACATTGTGTACACATGTCAGTTTTCAGAAAAGTGTTAATTTACACGTACCTGTGTATATATACCGTCAAGAGCATGCCAAACCTGTAGATGGCGGTGCTCTTGCTCTTTTGAACAAGGATGGTGCCAGGATCATCATTTGTGTGGACTGACCACAAGGTAGAGCTCCTGTTAAATGTTGGACCCAAAACCGGCGGCGCTGGCGGTGATGTGGACTGTTTCTTCGTGTTGGAGGGAGAAGTTGTTGGAAAATTGCTGACCTCCGAGCACTCATTCGTCTATGCTCCTCGACATAATAGAGCAGCTGTATTTGCAAATGCAAACACACGAGAAGAGTTTGCACCAACATAAATGTGACTGCTACTCTGAACGCTTCCATGATCACATGTAAACATAGGTCGCACTTTTGACGTAGGTGCGAGCTCTGGCACATACTGTGACGTTGGCTGCCTAAACACTCGTTTGTCTCAGTTTACATACAAACGTACAAACGTGCAAACGAAGATTTTCAAAATCTCCACTCTGGCTGGAGTTTTTAGAAAGACTTGTTTTCAGAGGCGAATTCTCTGTTTGCGTGCAAACGAAGGGAAATGTCTCCGTGTTTCAAAAATAACCATGAGATGACAATAAAATAAATATATTTGAATTTAATTAACATTTAAACATAACCTTAATATAATAGTGCTTTAGAATTAATATATAATATTGTATATTATACAACTGCAACTATATACCAAATTTAGTTGTATTAATATAACTATATTAATTATATAACACGCATCTGAATACCTCTTAAAGGGTTACTTCAGCGATTTAGCATTAAGCTTTGAATCAGTAGAAACCCGGTAGTATATTCGAATTATGGTACTTTCCCCCCTCATATCCCCCTGAAACGAGAGAATTAAATTTTTTTTGGGAAAAAATCCTCAGATGATGCAAATATCGTCATTTTGCGTCATCGGAGGATTCTTTGGCCAGAGGCTAAAGACTACAGCCAGTAGTAGGAGCTAGTTCCACACAGGAGAGGGATCTCATTCATAGAATGTAAATGCGCACAGCCTCTCGGATCGGGCATTAATAACGGAGCGGTGCGGTGCAAAGTGAGTGTTTCAACTTTTCAATGAATTCCTATGAAAGTTAAGCTTTCATATGCGATCTGAAAACGTGCCAAACTGGACACGCATTGTGAATGACTGCCGCGCTTACCTCAGCTCTGCTCAGCTCTTTGCTCTCGTGATGAATGAAATCTGACTCCTGCTGCGTTTGAGACTTTCGTGACTTTCGTTCAGCTCACTCACACGTTATTGAAAAGACACGTTCAGTTTTTAATTGTAGTGTTTATTCTCTAACTGAACGAAATTATTGTAATTACTATGAAAAATAAAATGACGGTGGGGGCGGTGTCATGGTGGGCAGGTGACACCTAGTAGCCGTGGCTTGGGAGTGTTGGGCGTTGGGCAGCGTTGGCGTTGGGCAGCGAAGCAAGTGCATTCTGGGAGTTGTTGTCTTTCATCCACATGAGACAAAAATACATTTTCTGTCTTTTCTCAGTCTAGAAGGCACCAAATTCAAAAATAATTTCACATTTCTACTACATAAATGATCCAGTTTAAAGGAACACAGCGACTTTTTGGGACTTGAAGACCAAGCTTATTCACCGTATCCCCCAGAGTTAGATAAGTCCATACATACCATTCTCATCTCCGTGCGTGCCATAACTCTGACGCACCCACCGCTAGCCTAGCTTAGCACAAAGACTGGAGGTAAATGGCTCCAGCTAGCCTTCTCCTCAATAAGTGACAAAATAACGCCAACATTTTCCTATTTACATGGTGTGATGTGTGTAGTTACATTGTGTATTAAGGCCGACGGAAAATTAAAAGTTGTGATTTTCTAGACCAATATGCTAGGAACGTAATGATCAAGGAATTTTACTGCCCATGAGTGCAGTGGCGCAATGCTATTACACAGCGCCTGAAAATAGGCTAACTTCCGTCAAAATAACCAACGTGTAACAGACTTCATTGTGATTTATCTTATAATTAGTTTTTTTCTGTACATTTTTGACATTTCTGTGTGTTTAAATAGGTTTAAGGTCTGCATTATCTGTCTTAAAGGGGTGGTAAAGCACACTCTTTCGAAGGCTTGATTGTGTTTGTGGGGTGCACTGTAACATGTGTTCATGCTTCGTTTTTAAAAAAATGCAGTATTTTTCATATATTTGACCTTTATTCTACACTGCTCTGTCCCTCCTTGTAAAAACGGTCTGATGGTTTCCGGATTCTGTGAAGCCAGTCCCTCAAAAATACGCAATGGGCTCTGATTGGTTAGCTGGCCCAGTGTGTTGTGATTCGCTAACCGCCTAGTGAACATTTCTCGAAAGCGTCACGCCCCTTACCTCTACAGGTAGCCTCAGGCTACTAGCCTGAGCTTTGTGTACAATAGCGTCAATGAAACCATACCAAGAGCCCGAATCAGACCCAGACAATTTTAGTGAAGATGATCGAGCAGAACCTGTTCAGTCCTCAAGAGTAAAGACTGCAGATCTATACTGATCGCTCCTGAATGGCACCGTTACTTTTGTATTTTTAGAACGATTTGCCAAATATCTGTCGCAAGAACGGACACTAAACATAGTAGCCAAATCAAACACAGAACCATGTTTAGCATGCCTGTAGATAAACAATACATAAAAGCTCTAATCAAAGAATAATTTACACTAATACCAAGTTCGCTGTTGAGATTTTAAACAGTTTGTAACGTTAGGGGTTTGTCGGATAACGTTAAGTATGAATGAGCATTTAACAAACTGGTTTGCAGAGCCAAACAGCGCTGTCATGTTTACTTCCTTGCTACAACGTAGGCTACAATTAACAACACAAACTATTACAGGAAAACACATAGACGAAAAATAAATCACACTTACAGGTTGTAGCCCGTACTCGCGAAGATTGTGGAAGCTTTCCTCCGCGAGATGTGCCGCGGTAGCCGCGCGTGCCCGCCTGTCTCGTGCAGCTGAAGGCTCATGTATTGCAAATACAGATGAATATTGTCCATTATGTCACATTTTCCGATCTTCTCCTCCGACCCCTGTCTGTCTCGTGCTTTGATTTATGATGGGCAGCATATATCCGATGCAAATGCGATCGTGTTCCCCTCATGTCTCTTACACACATGAATATGACGTTGTATGTTAAACGCACTGCAACGCACCCCCGTCCCTAGGAAGGCTGAAGAAAGTGGACCTGCAATCCGGATGAAAATAACAGCGTTTCGTCGGCATTGTCAACAGCACTCCAGCCTACTAACTATACCACAACAACTATTCCCCGCGGCGATACAAAATGGCCCCCCTTATTTCATATTCTCGGAGGAGGGGTTTATGTAAATATTGGGCCTGGTGATGTCAGCAAACCCTGGGTGAATGTGTAGTAGTCCCTACCGGCCGTTTGCTGTAGTCCTTAGAAATCGATTTCTTTAAAAGCAAATATCTCCCTTTGCTTTAAACTTTGAACGTTGTAACTTTGAAGATGTTGTTTATGCTCAAACAGCAACATTACACACTAGCTAAAGTTAGAAAAGTGAAATCGTGGTTTACCACCCCTTTAATAATTAGGGACTTTTATTTTGACGGATGTTGTAGTCTACGGAAAGATAGTGAGAGCTTGCGGTTCATCGGAGTGGTTAGGCAGGTTTAAAGTTTGCAGTTTGTTAAGCACCCCCCGAAAAGGCATAAGGTGTGTATGTGCTTGTTTACTGTCATTTTTAATGAGTATTTTTGTGTATTTCGCTGTATGTTAATGATAATGCTATGAAGAGAGAGAGTTTGTGTACAAGGTGTTAATGCGCACTTCTTTTCTTTATTTGTTCAGCTCTTACGGTGATTTTTTTGGAGCTCAAATGGTTTCAATAAACTCCATGAAACATCAGTAAAGTCTGGCCATCATTCGGACAGGGTCGCGCTACACAACGTGACAATCTGCTTGCACAGAGAGCGTGCTGGGGACTATTATCAGGTGCTGCATAATATCATTGCGCTGCTGCAACCATGGAACAGCTCAAAGTTCCTTGATCATTACGCAGGAATGAGAGTATAGTTCCTTGCCATATCGGTCTAGAAAATCGCAACTTTTCATTTTCCGTTGGTCTTAGTGCACGATGTAACTATACACATCACAACATGTAAATAGGAAAATGTTGGTGTTATTTTGTCACTTATTGAGCAGTAGGCCAGTCTTTGTGCTAAGCTAGGCTAGCGGTGGGTCAGACAGAGTTATGGCACGCACAGAGATGAGAATGGTATGGACTTATCTAACTCTGGGGAATACGGTGAATAAGCTAAAGTAAGTAAAAGTTGGCGTGTTCCTTTAAATACACGTTCATCTTCCCAGGGCTGATGTACCCCTTTAAGGAAACTAACCCTGGATCATTACCCGGTTAACACACAAGACATTCTCAACAGAGCGACGAATTAAAGCCATTCTACTTCGTCTTCTTCTTTTGTTTAATGGTGAGTTACATAACCTACTTAAAGGATTAGTTCACTTCAAAATGAAAATTTCCTGATATTTTACTCACCCCCATCTCATCCAAGATGTTCATGTCTTTCTTCAGTCGAAAAGAAAATAAGTGTTTTGAGGAAAACATTCCAGGATTTTTCTCTCCACCACCATTGACTTCCATTGCAACCAAAATGTTGAAGGTCCAAATCAATGCAGTTTCAAAGGGCTTCGAAAGGCTTCAGAGGCTCTGCGTGATCCCAGACGAAGAATAGGGTCTTATTTAGTGAAACGATCAGTCGTTTTAATTTTTTCTTAAATGAATATACTTTTTAACCTAAATTGCTCATCTTGCGCTGCTCTGCACTCGCCAGTGATTGCGCAATTACATCGAAATCGTCACTAGACATAAGCGGAAGCACCACCCCTGTGTTTACAAAGCGCTCGTGTGAAGACTAATACAAACGCCCTGTAGCAAAAAAAAAAAAAGGTAAAATAACGATGTTGGATGATTTTAAAGTTGAAGATGGAGTGTTTTTTGGTAAAGGGCGTTTGTATTAGTCCTCGCACGTTGCTTGGGGCGGTACTTTCGCCTACGTCTAGTGTAACGTTTTTGACGTGATTGTGTAATCACTGGCGAGCGCAGAGCAGTGCAAAATGAGCAATTTAGGTTATAAAGTTTAAAAAAATTAAAATATCTATTTTTGCTAGATAAGACCCTATTCCTCGTCTGGGATCGCGCAGAGCCTCTGAAGCCTTTCGAAGCGCTTTGAAACTGTATTGATTTGGACCTTCAACATTTTGGTTGCCATGGAAGTCAATGGTGGAGAGAAAAATCCTCTTTAATAAATAATAAGCAAATATAGCATGGACAATGGCATGGAGGTGCCAGCGCAGCATGGACAACGGCTTAAATGAACAACTAGGAAAAAAAAACTTTTGGGTGCAGCCCTAGCTAGGCATCTATTCGAACCAGCATGACACAAAGGGCATGAGCTTTAGAAATGAACGGAATCTTCAGAAAGGCTGTAAATATTACCGCTCTACGCATTCTCTGCACACCGCAACGGTCACAATATGACCTCATGTATTTTTTTAAAACATAATTCAACATATAAACATAAAGCCTTTTTTTAATGGCCACTTAAAGTGTACAAATAAATTACTAAATGCTAAAAATGAATACATGTAAATTAACTCAAATTTGCAGCACCTCCACTTCCCGTGCTCCTGCTAGCCTATTGGCTATGAATAGCCTATATTGTACCCCAGAATATCAGCAGGGAACTGATCGGTGCACAGGGGCAAAAACAAATAAACACCATAAATAAAACGCACATCAACAAACCTGACGTTACCTGAATAGGCTACTGTACAATTTTATCATTGTAATAAAAAACGCAATTTAGCACATCATTTCAACATGCTGCTATTTATCCTACTACAAATGAATGCCTATTGCAAAGAATTAAAGGTCCCATTCTTCGTGTCTTTTTGAAGCTTTGATTGTGCAGTGTGAAATATAACATGTGTTCATGTTTCGCGTGTAAAAAAAAACAGTATTTTTAACACAATTTACTTATCTGTATACCGCTGTATTCACTGTCCTAAAAATGGCTGATGACTTCCTTTATTCTATGAAGTCCCTCCTTCAGAAATACGTAACGAGTTCTGATTGTGCCAGCGGTTCCCGTGTTGTGATTGGACAGCAGCTTAGCGAACGTGGCTCGGTTCCTGTGTTGTGATTCGACAGCAGCTTAGCGCACGTAGAAAGGTCACGCCTCTTAACGGGAGATATATATACGCTTAATGATCTCTACAGCGTCCCTGGGAAAGCCAAACAAAGGTGATTTGACTCCGGGATGAAAATAACAGCGTCTCGACGACATGGCGACAATCACACTGAAACGCAGCACTTCCTTTTCTCCACGCGACACGTCCTCTTCTCCACGTGGGATAGCAACAAGACCACGCCTTTTAGCGTAGTCTTGTGGGCGGAGGTTAGTCTGTTTTACTGTTCTACCGACGTCATTTATGTAGGAAGTACCAGAATGTAGTCCAAGCCGGCCGTTCGCTGTAGGCTTTGAAAGGGAACTTCTGTTAAATAAAATATCTCGCTTGGCATTGAACTTTGAGCTTTATAATTTTATGCTCTAACAGCAACATTACACACTAACTAAAGTTTGAACAGTGGGATCACGAAGAACGGGACCTTTAAAATAAAAAGTCATTAACATTATAGGCTAATTAACTCTATGCACTGTCATGTCAGGGTGACGACTAGGACGAGCCTGAAGAAATTAAACCGTTATTTTGACTGCATGGGAAGAGAGCGCGCCTTGGTCTAACAATCATACAAGAAACAAACTATGGAGCCTTGATATTAAAGAAAAACAGACTCTATTCGTTCACTGAAATTTGCTGAAAGTCCACCGCACAACTGTGCAATGCATGTTCACATTTTTAATTGTCCATAACAACTCCAAAACTTGCCTGCTTGCCTTGCACGTCTAATTAATGGGCAAAGTTTTCAGACTATTTTTTCGTTTTCTGCTGTGGATGTTATTGAATTTGTAGAAGTTTAGCTCTTGCGTTCTCTCTTTTAAATGCCTATTCCCAGAGTGACTACAATGACTGGCTGTTTTAAGATATAACTAATATCGAAACAAAACCCACGAGATGTTTAGGCCTCCATACTGACAGCTGGGCTCCTAGCTTGCAGGTTTGCTTAGTGACCTACCAGGCGCTGCAACAATATTTAACAATGTAGGTCTATATCTTTTTTTATTATTAATTTGAATGGTTGAACCACCCGCCCGAATTTAAAATATTCAAATATTATTTTTCGTCACGTCATCCACGGAGTCCGCGGCTGTAACTGCCAACCGCGCATCTCTAAGGCCCACTGTTTGTGCAAAGAAATATATTTGTTTACAATCATGAATATATTATTAAATATATCAATTTACACAATCAACATTTTAGAGAGGTTAATCAGAAATTGGTCAAATGATCATGACCCCAAATAGTTGGTTAGTGCCTCTCTCATTCCAAAGAAATATTTTTTCACAGCCAGTGATGGAATGTAACCACATATGAATAAGAAACATTATCGCATCTATAAAACAAATCAAAACTCGACGAAGCACAACGAGAACACGTATTTAAACACGTATTTAATTTCACATGTTCAAATATTAGAATTATAATACTTTTTTTATTTATTTAATCTACGTTGATTATGAAAGTGAACAGGATAAGATGCGCAATGTGTCAGAAGACATGGGGGACAGAACTGATTTTGACAACACTAAGTTTTGTTTTGTTGAAAGCCTTTTTTTAAGTGAATTTCATTTTAAATAAATTGTATCTTTATTTATCTTAATGTTTTATCAACCATTTGCCTGGATTTAATAAACAATAAGCAAATATAGCAGAGTAAGCCGACAATGACAGCGCTGTGTGAACAACGTCTTAAATGAACGAATAGGCTACTAGAATTTTTTTTTTTAGTTGGGGGCAGTCCTAGCTACTTATTTCAGATAGCCTATATTCGAACCAGCACATGTCACAAAGGGCTTTCTGGGTTGAGGGTGCTGCGAGTGGAATGAGCTTCAGAAAGTCGCTCTCCACTCTGGAGGAAAATGACCGCTCTTTCCTCGCAAACTGGGCCACAGATGGTAAGCACAATTACATTAACCCAAAACTAACTTAATTAAACTTTTTTTTTTAATTATTAGAATAGACATTAATATAATAAATTGTCATGCAAGCACTTTTAATTCTCATAAAGTACATTTCAAATCAGGTACTCTTTTACTTAAGTAGGGTTGTCATTGTGGTACTTCTACTTTTACTAAAGTCAATATGTCTCTAGTTATTTGTAGCCTATTACTTCCACCACTGGTGATAGAGAACTCATTATACTCGTAGCTCAACAGGCTGCTGGATGGCCAGTCAAACGTTAGTAGCTCAAGTGATAATGTTAATTTTACTGCTTTAATTATTAGAAACCCCCCTAAAATGTCTATCATACAAAATAATCCTAAGATTATATTCATAACAATACAATAATGTATTTCCTTGCAGATATAGTGATAGAGAACGCATTATACTCGTAGCTCAACAGTGGCTGGCTGAACTGCGGCATGAGTCGCATTGGAGTGATGTAAACAACTTCCCTCTTCAATTGATTGGCTTGAGGGTGAGCTGTCAATCTAGAACTAGTGGACCAATGGTGATGCAAAGACCTGCCCTAATTTACATGAAACTTGAACTGCAACATTTGAAACCGCAAGCACAGAATGTGGAAACGAGCAAAGGAGAAAAGAGCACGGACATGCAAAAAATTAAAATCAGAGCAGAAAACATGATTTTGTGAGCGATTTAGATAATTCTGAATTCATGATTCAGTTTTGAGCAATATAATTTTAAACTTTAAAGTTTAAATATTTGATGTACGCTTATTATTTTTATTTTCCGTGACTGTGTTGTTTGTGATTCTGGTTAACTTTGCATTGATTTTTCAGTTTTGTGCGTTATATTTTCACATGTGTTTGTAAAATTTTGATTCACGCTTATTATTTTTTTATGCGTGACTGCAATAAATTTTGCGGGAATCTGATCCCATACACATCGCCACCTATTTGGTGGTTGTGCAATTATTTTTTCAATATCTTCGTTTAATAAGTCATCTTTATTCACTGAGAATAAGTATTATATTGTTTTTTGATGCTAATTATTTGTATGCAGATGTGTGAGATCAGATGACAATAAAATAAATAATAAATATATTTGAATTTAATTAACATTTAAACATTATCGTGTCATAATAGTGCTTTAGAATTAATATATAATATTGTACATTATATAACTGTATATAACAAATGTAGTTATATTAATGTAACTATATTAATTATATAGCATGCATCTGAATACCTCTTAAACAAACTAGAGCAGGTTACGTTCAAAGAGTGAGTGAGTTGTTATGGCTACTTACATTCCCTGAAAGTTACCTCCGTTTTTGGAACCGAAAGTTGAGGTTATCCGCTTACTTACTCTTAAACATAACCTGCTTTCTGGAATACACCCCAGTACTCAATTGTAAGCAGGTTACGTTTATTTACGCTAAGAGAAGAACCTTATTAAAGTCAAAATGTTCCGCTCCAGGTCGACAGATGACAGCAGTGTGCCCGGTGTCGTTGTGTTGCTTTCCGGAGGAAACGTTCACCAGCAACTTCCGTTTCCGTTTCGCCATTGGAAAACGTTCAGCAAACACCGTGGGAGCAGAGAAGTCTAGAAACATTTCAGGACTTTTTCCTCCCCTTATTTGCAGAAGTAGCGGTTAATTTTTATCTTAGATATTTGGTGTGGAGGAAGGAAAACGAGCATTTTAGCTAACGAGGAAACTTGCCAGATCGCTGTAAAACAGCTGAATAAAGTGAGAGGTAACGTTAAGTGTTTGTGTTAAGGTTCGGTTCGTTTGCTACCGAAACCCTTCTTTAAGACAGCACCATGGTATCCATAACTTCCGGCATTAAGTGATCGTTGGCACAATTATAGTTGTTACTGTAATATAACTTGGTATTAGCAACGACTGTCATAAAAACAAAATGCTCAATGTCGATTCTGAAAGTACTGACACTGAATAATATTACGCTACTTTCCAGTGCTGTCAACAACTGTGGACAGAATTATATTTTTGGTAACTCTCTGAGACACTTCAGTTTTAGAGCCACCGCTGTGGACTTTTGAGGCCAGTAACAATTGAACTGAATCGTGTGCTGCAAAATATTCATAGTGTGTGCATATGTTGGAATCACAGATTTATAAATGGAGACTAAATCAAACACACCAAATACAAAACATTTTTAAACTCTTATGCGGTGCCCCATTTATTTGAGTGGTTTTAGCCATTTATTGAAGATTAGTGTGCTGGAAACACTCAAAGGAGGGGCTAATAAGCTTTTAGACAGTAAATAATTGAAACATTATAAATATCCTGTATTAAAGGAGAGCAAATAAACAATTAGACGTATATATTAATGTGAAATATAACAAAGCTGAAGTCTGTGACATTAGTATTACATTTTGTTTGTTTGTTAAATTTTCCTCCAGCATGTCTCTTCCCAAGCGTGAGGTTGATGAGCTGAGGCCATGGGTGGAACGCACAGTAAAGAAGGTCCTTGGTTTTTCTGAACCCACTGTGGTCACAGCAGCGTTACACTGTGTGGGAAAAGGCCTGGACAAGAGAAAAACCACAGGTAAGATGTTTGCCTTTTAAGTATATAGTAGGTACAGATATAAATTATTTGGCAGTTGTGCTGTAGGAGTGAATGCCTGCAGAGATGGAAGAAACAGGCAGTCACGCAAATTGGAAACGTTTTTTCCATCCTGAAGACAAACCTAATGGCGGGCTTACATGGTGTAATTTTTGTTGTCGCAAGAGCTCACAAGCATTTTTTACAAATCGTTTATGCTCTTATGGCCAAGTTAACCAAGTACCTTACGAGCTCCTCCCAATAATTTTTAAACATGTTAAAAAAAATTGTGGAGGCTGCCTGAATTTGACCAGTGTATAGGGTCTCCCCTATTCCCAGATCATACAACCACATCACAACCACATCACATAGCATACCCACACCCACCCACACACACACACATACAAATACACTAGTTGTTTTTGTTGACCGTGCTTTTCTTTGCTATTCACCTAATCATTAATCATCATCATCATTTCTAAGCTATAGCAAACACATTGAAAATCTTCAATCTTCGTGTTAATGCGAAACCTCAAACGATTTCCAACGTCTTGCAATGTACAGATGTGCTGTGTACCAAATGCTTTGACACAATTATCAGGTTAACTTGACTTGGCTCACAAGCTCCTGAGTGTCTAAACCTGCACTGTGTATTCCAGGCTTAAGTGCAGTCTCCATTTAGCTACAATGATTTAAAAAAAGATATCTATGGTATCTTAACATTCATTGTGAATAAATGTAATAGATCCTGATTAGGGGTGGCACGGTTCACAAAACCCACGGTTCGGTTCGTATCACGGTTTTAGGGTCACGGTTTTCGGTTCTGTACGGTTCTTGTTTTTTTTTTTAATCGTTAACACTCCAGAAATTTACTTCAGCATATGATATATAGCTTAATCATCCACAATTAGGATACAGTATTAAAAATTGTTATATCAAGTTGTTTCCTAACTGGCTGTCTACCGAGTCCGACACATTGGCGTAACATTTTTCATGTTAATCATATCTATTTTGATCAGAACAATGCACTGTGGCTTTAATTTAGCTGACCCGATTAACACATTTCACCAAGTGTTCCGTGTGTTTCACAATCACCATATGACATCCAGCGCTGTGAAAAAATAAAATAAAGTACACGAAAACACAACACTGCCAGAAGTTTTTGCCCAAACTTCAAAGGCATGTTTAAATTATTAGAACTAGAAGCATATCTTAATTTTTAAATGTTACATTTAAAAATGTGAACTACTTATATACAACATATGAATGTGTGTATGAGACAGAGGGGAACACGGTCGCATTTGCAGCAGATATGTTGCCCATCATAAATCAAAGCACGAGACAGACAGGGGTCGGAGGAGAACACCGGAAAATGTGACAGAATGGACTATATTTGCCTGTATTTGCAATACAGGAGCCGCGGTTCAGCTGCGCGACTCGCGAGACAAACAATGCCAGCGTGTGTCTGCTCAACGGGCACGCGCGGCTCGGCTCCCGCTCTCGCACTGCATCTGCCCTGCTATACGATGCTAGCGCATCCTCCAACTCTGGGCAGCCTTCATTATCTCTCCCTATTTAATTTCTACATGTGACATGACCTGCAGCACTCCACTTTTACTTTACTGTATGTCCACACACACCTCTTATTTTGCGCGAAAAGGACACCCACTGTCTGAGGTAACATACGGGCACGAGGATACATTGCGCATGCGCGAACCGTGCGACGCACACACTCCGAACCGAGACAAGCGAACTGAACGGTTCGGTTTTTTTCCATGTACCGTGCCACCCCTAATCCTGATTGCTTGAAGCTTGTAATAAGAGTGATGAGGTTTATTATTATACACAACAGGTTGAAGTCTAGCAGTCCAGAAAGTTCCTTGTATATTCATATCATGATGACTGATGTTATAGTTACATGGCATGGGTAAATTAAGTTTGTTGTTAAAATAGTATTAGTGCTTGTAAAACTAATTGGGGGGAAATCAGAGATTTTATACGGCGGAAAGCCGTACGCAATTCGACTTTTGTTTTGCTCTATCCTCTGCGCTTCTACAGGTTTGCTTGATCAGTCACAATTGAGTCGGAAGAGAAGCAGCTAGAGGTAGACAACAGAGCCAAGGCAAGAACGCGTTTCTATCTTGGACATTCAAACAGCATTTCACATTAAAGAAAGAGAATGGAGAATGAAATATAACTGTGCAGCGTCAGTGAAGAGCGGCTCTGTGTTCAGGAGTAAACGCTGCTCCGCTGAAACCACTGCTGCGAGTCGCTTATAACGCGAGTTTGAAAAACCATCACGAGCCAAATATCTTCACCAACTAGTATAACGAAGCATTCATGAACCTGTTGTCCAACAAAATACAACGTTTAATAACACGTTTTAACTCGCTTCATATAGTCAGTCAAGTGTTTGTGAGCTGATATGACTTATCACAGAATGAGGCAGACAATGCATTATTTTATAGCCTATTCTATAGTGATAAAGTCTGTCAATCAGCACTTTATTATTATGAAAATACCAGAGAAGGCTTGAAGAACTAAAGCGTTTCTATATTTTACTATATCTCTTTACATAAATATTATTTTCTATTTAAAACTATAATTTCGTTAGGCTATTTTAAAAACCCAACTACTCATCCGCCCTATAGGTTGCACGTGAGGGGAAAAACGTAGCTTTCTTCCACTTAAATTTTTATTTTACTGTATCTCTTTACACAAATATTATTTTCTGCTTGAAAATTATAATTTCGTAATTTTACTCACCCAACTAATTACTGGCTTATCTTAAACTGCCGCTTCAGCGCAGGAGCAAAAGTTGTGAGACAATGAGCACAATCTCATGAGACACTACAATAGGCTTGTATACTAACAATTCATTAAAAAGGACTGTTTTCTTGTACAACATGAAATATTTTAAGTTAAATTCACAGTGTAAGACAAGAGGCTAACAATGTCAAGATCAATATTTGTGTAGCCTGCCTGACACGGTATTTTCACAGACTAACACGTCACGTCTCTGGCATAGACTACAATATTTAAAATAGCATGTATGCATTAGTTATATTCTCACTTTAATTTACAGAGCAATCCCTGCAGTGCAAAGTTTTTAGGTTAACTATAGAATAGACTAGAATTAGTGTGTGTCGCTTGCGCAAGACTCGCAACGGGGGGCGGCACTTCATCGTGATGCACAACAACCCTAGTGGATGTAATCCAAGTATTCAGAATACGAACTCAGATTGAGTAACGTAACGGAATATGGTACAAATGACATTTTTGGGCATGTATTCTGTAACGAAATACATTTTGAAAGTATCCTTCCCAACACTGTTTGTAATAGAAAATTTGATTGATTGCTGTTGACGTCTTTACTATTCATCTTATTTTTAACGCAACACTGTGTCTACACTAGATGTGAGCAACAAAAACAATAGAACCCATTATAATCAGTGTTGCTGCCTACACTGGAAGCAGCGTAACAACAAATTCCTGACATTAAACTTATACCCTGTTCTATTTCTCAAGTACTTCAAGTGCTCACACTACTTCTTAAGGGCATCTCTTTGACCAATGTTGCTGGGCAGTGTTGCCATCAACCGGGAAACCAGGTGAGACACAGGACCCATGACTGATCAAAAGTATCCAGATAGAAATTTGTTGCCCATTCTCTATGGGAAAGTGCCCAAGCAACATTGCTCAAAGTTGCCCCGTGTATCATTACCTTTACACAAAGAGCAAATGGATTTGCAATGGTTGCTTTGTCACATCCAGTGTAAACAGTTTCGATGGCATCACTGGTTTATCCAGAATTGCTCATAAATTTTGAATTGTGAGTAATCGTGAGTTTGTGGCAGATATATATTTATTAATGATGATCAATATCTCTCTTCTTTTAGACCAGCTAAGGCCGTTTCTTGATGATTCAGCAAGCAGCTTTGTTGAGCGTCTGTTTGAAGCTCTTGAGGAAAGCAAAAACTCCCGTGGGAATAAAGGAGCTGGAGAGAAGAACCGCAAAAGAGAACTGAAGGTATAGTGTTTTCTGTGACTGAGTGTGAAGGAACATCTATTAAGAAAATAAATATCTCTTTAAGTGTCGGTTTCAGAAAAAAAGTGACTCAAAATTGATTTAGAACAGACTATTTGTTTTCTTGTCATCACTCACCCATTTACATTTTTGGGTGAATCCCTTATTCCCCTTAATCCCTTATTCCCCTATCCCTTATTCCCCTATCCCTTTATTACAAGTTCACTCAAATTAAAACTTCACTTACTTACCCTCAAGTTGTTCCAAACCTTTATGAGTTTCTTTCCTCTGTTGAACCAAGTGGCAACCTCCCGCAGTTTGTCTTGAAGCCAATACGCAAGTGACATATACTGCAATTCATCGACTGGCCGCTAGGGACAGGCTCCAGAAGGGAGCAGAATCTCATTGAGCCCCGTGTTAAAATGCCAAACTTTACAGCAAATTAAAACGTGTTTACAGCCTGCTACAAATTGTGGTTTTGGTTTATACGGCAAATTTTGCCCTTCATGACGACTGGGGTCGGTGAATTTTTTTATAACTCATTCGTTTACATTATATAAAGCATTAAAGTTCTGCATAATTAAGGGCGTGGCCACGTCGAGTGACAGGTGGATAGCCATTTATCTGCTGTCTGTTAGTCATCGCGTCACTTCAGCTCCGCCCACGTCCCGCCTTTTTGCCCTTTTTCTGTTATCCGGGAGTGACGCGCTGCCAAGATGGCCATGGCCATCTCGTCCATACTTTGCGCTTCAAAACTGCTCATCAGAATCCTATGGGTGACGTCACGGATACTACGTCCATATTTTTTTACAGTCTGTGTTGAACACATAAGATATTTTGAAGAATGTTTGTTCTGGTTACCAACATTATTTAAAATATCTTTTGTGTAAATGATGACAATTTTCGGATGAACTATTCTTTTAAGTAAACTTTCTCTGACTAATGCTGCGTTCACCGGACGCGATTCGCGCGATTCAGGCGAGTGATTTACATGTTAAGTCAATGCAGAGACGCGAAATGGCATTCTGCGGCGCGATTCGCGCGAATGAGGCGGCGCGATTCGCGCGAATGAGGCGGCGAGATTCGCGCGATTGAGGCGACGCGAATTGAGCGTTTTGAACGCGTGATTCACGCGAATCGCTCAAGTTGAAAAATCTGAACTCTGGCGGATATTTCGCGCCGCGTTAACCAATCACGAGCTTGCTCTAGTAGTGACGTATTTACAAGCGGAGGCAGAAATCCCAACAACAATGGAGGACAAGATAATGGTGGCCGTATGTGGAGACCCGGAGCTGTACAATACATCATCCTATCACTAGAGGAACAGGAATAAAAGGAATAAAAAGGATCTTGCTTGGAAGAAAGTGAGTTATTGTGAGTTATTGTGAGCCATTGTGAGCCAAGTGAGCCATTTCACAACGAGACAGGAGCAGAAAAAAAGAGCCAGAGCCAGCGGCAAATGTGAGAAGGACTAGCCGAGGGAAGGCGGGTCTCCCCGGGTACACGAGTGCTGAGCGCCGCCGATCCCCTGGATCTCACAACTCCGAAAACGCCAGATAAAATGCTCAAATAGGCACTCTTTTTATAAATCAACCACAGATTTGAGCTTTAAACAACTATATTATCACCTGAAAAAGTCTTTAAACTACGTTTTGTCGCACATTAATAGTAGTATTTTTTACAAAAAAACTCATATAGGCTCATATAGTGCAGAAGCCCCGCCCATGACGCGAATTCGCGAGTGAACTCAAAATGTTCAAGCGTCCACCTTCGCGCGAATCGCGTCCGGTGTGAACGCCACATAAGTCTTGTCTTTTTCATCAGTTTTATTTTTCCTCTCCTATGTTTAGGAAGTCTTTGGAGATGAGGTGGAAGGAGTGAAGGATGGACACAGTGTGGATACAGCGGTAAAGAAGAAGAGGGTACCTCGCTTTGAGGAGGTGGATGAACCCACTGTTTTACCTGGACCCCCTACAGAGAGTCCTGGCATGCTTACCAAGATGCAGGTAACACATGCCATCAGTAAAATAAAAGACTAGACAGAGAGGTATCTGATGGAACACATAAAGTATGACTTTGTTTAGAACATAAATTACTTGTAAGCCTAGAAGTACTTGGATAAAACAGATATTGTTTAGTACTGCAGTTCTAAGTATGAAAGTCCATAGCTTTTGACACTAACTAAATGCTCAATTGAATATTTTTTAATGTACTGCCTGCATCAAGTGTAAATACTATCTGTGATGCTCTATTTTCAGATCAAGCAAATGATGGAAGCAGCCACACGGCAGATTGAGGAGAGAAAGAAACAGCTAAGTATTGTGGCTCCTGTCCCCTCTGCACAGGTAATACCAATACCAATCACCTGTTTACAGTGACTGCCCTGTAGTGCCTGTGTGTTTAAAATAACTTTTAAGGAATCATAAAAATATATTTTTGCATTTGCTTTAATTACATTTATGATTGATGATAAATTAATCACATTTTCAATATCGGTCGATGTCTAAGCAAAAAATGTGCAATTGACTTTATACATAAACATTTTGCAATTAGATGTACACATAATAGAACTACGCTAAGTAAAATACATAAAAATGCTTTTTTTCATCCTATTAATCGATTTATTGAAGACATAATCAACAGATTAATCAATTATCAAAACAATCAAGTGTAGCTCTAAACGACAATATTTACATTAAATTACATGTTATAACTGGTAGCAATGTTATCTTTTGTTGTCTTTTTTTTATCCCTAATAGTCTGTCATTCTTTTTCATCTAAACTTTAAAAATGGATACCAAACTTTTGTTCTCTCTCCTGTAGCCCAGACTGATTCCATCTCAGACAGACCCTAGTGCTCCACATCCCAGCCTCCCAGTGTCGGGTACCACCCAGTCCATTGCTCCCTCTCAGGCTGCTAACTTCATGAATGACGCTATAGAGAAAGCCCGCAAGGCAGCTGAGCTGCAGGCCAAGATCCAGTCGACGCTGGCCATGAAACCAGGAATTCTGGGTGCTTTGGGAAATACAGGGCCACATAATCTGGTAGCCTTGGCCAACCTGCACGCCATGGGCATTGCACCACCGTGAGTGTTGTAAACGTGTAGAAATGACTTTTTTGTACATAATAAGAACTCTGCAACATGCTTCATGTTTCCTAGCAACTTTTTAAAAATTAATTTGCAAGGTGTTTTCTTGTTAGAGGAATTACTAAAAAAAATTTATTACCGGTAGTTAAGAATTAGTTAAAAGTTTTCTCATATTTGTTTATAGTAAAGTGGAGCCTCGTGAGATCACAAAGCCAACTCCCCTCATTTTGGATGAGCTCGGACGAACTGTTGATGCCAGTGGGAAAGAAGTTGAGCTCACACATCGTATGCCCACTCTAAAAGGTACCACACACTGCTATAGACATATGAATCTCTTACTTTACTTAGTTTAGAAATATATTTTTCCTAATATTCTTATTTTTATTTTTTTCCCTCTGTCTCTAGCAAACATCAGAGCAGTGAAGAGGGAACAGTTTCGGCAGCAGTTAAAGGAAAAACCCAGCGATGACCTGGAATCCACCTCTTACTTTGACCCACGTGTGGCCCTTACTCCTGCACAGAGAGCCAAGAAAGGCTTTAGGTTCCATGAACAGGGTCGCTTTGAGAAGATCGCCCAGCGCATACGCACCAAGGTTGGCAACAGCATCCATTTTTATTTTTGACTCTATAAAGCAAAGATTCAAATTTGACTTAAAAAAAAAACTTTGATCAAAAATATCTGAGAAATATCTGACAATATTATATTCTGTCCTCAGGCTCAGCTGGAGAAGCTACAAATGGAGATTGCTCAGGCTGCCAAGAAGACAGGCATTCAGGCGTCCACTAAACTAGCTCTTATTGCCCCCAAGAAAGAGCTGGGAGAGGGGGAGATTCCTCATATAGAGTGGTGGGACTCCTACATCTTGCCTTTCCACATAGAATTGTAAGTCAACAGCTTTCAAATCTGCTACAGTCAATTATAAAATGTACAAGACAAATTCAGGAAAAATTCTGCTTTTCTGAAGTCATATTGATATTGTGAAGAATTCATATAATCTGACAGTCATGCAGTTCCTTTTGATAATTAATAACAGAATTCAGTGAAAGTGGTCATATTACATTTTTTCTGTTCTTTTTCTCAGATCTGTGAGCACAAATTTAGATGAGGTGGAAATGCACGGAGTCACCAACCTAGTTGAACACCCAATTCAGATGGCCCCTCCAGGTATTCATGAATGCATTGAACATCAAAATCTTCTGCAAACAGAAACTGGTTGAATTTCAAAAGACTCATGGGTCTAACCTTTTATGTTATGTTTCTATTACTTTTTTTTTTTCTGTATTCTCTTTTTGCTTCTCTTTCTCAGTGGACTCTGATAAGCCAGTGACTCTGGGTGTGTATTTGACTAAGAAAGAACAAAAGAAGTTAAGACGACAAACTCGTAGAGAAGGCCAGAAAGAGATGCAGGAAAAGGTCCGACTGGGTCTTATGCCTCCACCTGAACCCAAAGGTACATTACCAGCCAGACAACTTCCAGTAAGACAGATGAGGTTTTAATGTTGAATATGTTAAACAGCCAACCAAAGGTTTGGGCACACCTAATCATTCTTTATTACTAATATTGTTCAATTAAAGGTTTTTCACATCATAACTAAAGTGATGAACACTTATGTTATAATATTTTAGTGTCTACAAAGTAGAAACTAAATTACAGCTCTGTACATTTCTCGGTGTATGCAATCTTCATGTGTCTATATTTGTGTGCAGTGCGGATCTCTAATCTGATGAGGGTTTTGGGGACGGAAGCTGTGCAGGACCCCACTAAAGTAGAGGCTCATGTTAGAGCACAAATGGCCAAGAGGCAGAAGTGAGTGTTTTCACACGCACATAGTAAAAAAAAATTGGCATCAAAGCCAATAGTACTGTATTTTCCAGAAAAGAATTCACACTGGGTTAAAATGGTACATTTACAAACGTTATAAACACTATAAACTTGTATTTTATTTCCCCTTACTCCACAAAAAAATCCTTTAAATTTAAGTGTCTTTACAACAGGAGTGAAAGTTTAAAACAAACAAATTAAATGCGATGTACAAATAAACTTGTGTATTTCTCTCTCTCACTGCATGAATCCAAATGTGTGCGCTTTTCGCATTTTGCATGCTTGGTTTTGAAAAATAACTCATAACACATTTTAGATTAAAAAAATGAAATTTATATTCTGGGAAATACTGTTCTTTTGTGTTTTATTTTTTGCATAGTGTGCATAGAGTGATGTTTGACCGTGTGTGTTCAGGGCCCATGAGGAGGCAAATGCAGCACGCAAACTCACGGCAGAACAAAGGAAAGAGAAGAAAGTGAAGAAACTTAAGGAGGATTTGAGTCATGGGGTTCACATTGCTGTTTACAGGTATAAAATGTGACACATCAACTAAAATCTTGCATTACAATTTTATATTTGTGCTGTAACACACTGAATAAATCCTAGATTAAACAGTTTGATTACAAAGTCTTGTTAGCTTGCAGGGTTCTGCTTTAGAGAACACAATTTCCCCCATTGTTTACAACACAAGTGTTCTACAGCCACACTGCATCCTACTAACCTACAGCTTCACCAAACTGCACTCTGAATTGATTGCGAAAAAGAAGTCCACAATTCAGAATAAAAGTAATCAAAAAAATGTAGCGATACTGTGTGAGAATTATTCAGTGGCCAATAATGTTAAGCTATTGAAAACTATTTTGTAGTTTTAGCTTCTTCCAAGTAGACTAAGCCACTTGATTTCAATATTCGCACTCTGGGTATTCGCACTCTGGGTATTTCCTCAACCAACTTTGTGTGGTGTACCCTGGATAGTACACTCTAAAAAATGCTGGGTTAAAAACAACCCAAGTTGGGTTGAAAATGGACTAACCCAGCAATTGGGTTGTTTTAAGCAAACATTTAACCCAGCCGCTGGGTTAAAACAACACAAATGCTCGGGTTAGTCCATTTTCAACCCAACTTGGGTTGTTTTTAACCCAGCATTTTTTAGAGTGTAGTTAAGATGGTCACTAGTTGGTTGCTTTTACTGTACTATCCAGTCGCAACTCAAAAAACATTAGTTAGGTTAGACAACATATACAATTGACACAGATGAAAACGAGACTGTGAGGGATAGACAGAGGGATAGACAACTGTTGTAAACAACAGTACAGCCCATTGAAGGCACTGTATTCTCTCTATTCCTCTCAAACTTGTTTTCATTATTGTCAAAAATATGGTGCTACCCTGACTAAGAACAACTTTGGACTGCGATATAGACCTGTCTCGTCACTTTTAATACAGATATTTTCTGTTTGCTCTTATGATTTTAGTCAACTTTTAATTTCATTGTTCTTGCTGATTGCACACAACATGCATACAGTGTGGCCAGTGATATCTTTTATGCCAATTTATCCTGTTGCTTACTCAAGTGGTTTATCTGCCCGCTATCCCGCAGAATCCGAAATCTGCATAACCCAGCCAAGAAGTTTAAGGTGGAGGCCAATGCAAACCAACTGTATCTTACTGGCACTGTGGTACTGCACAGAGACGTCAACATTGTAGTAGTGGAAGGAGGTGGGTTAATGTGACTAGGGTATCTCTATAGATGATTATCTTCACAGATGTTTTCAGGATCATTATTTAACTTTAATTGACTCCTTCCTCCCTGTAGGACCCAAGTCACAGAAGAAGTTTAAACGACTGATGTTGAGTAGGATCAAATGGGATGAGCAGAATTCCAAGAGAGATGGTAAGGGGAAATATTAGTGACTGAAGACCAAACATTTGTTATCTGCTTTTTATGAGCTGTGATTTGGAACTGACATTTGATCTTCCATGTTTTTTTTGTTTTGGTTTTTTAGAGCCTCAAGATTCTGATGATGAGGGTTCCAGGAAGAATAACAAATGCTCCTTGGTTTGGGAGGTAAAATAATGGAACATTTACCAAAAATTATTAATTACTTTCATTACTCCGTTTACTTTATACAACACAGATTATTTCAAAGCAGCTATACAGCAATAAACCGCAAAATAATGATCAATAATGCTATTGACAATTTTAAGGTTTTTACTGACATATAAGTAAACAGTAATATATTAAGTAATATTTAGTTTCTTCCTTTTCCTTATTAATCCTTTGTATACTTAAATATATAAATTGTATTCCTCAGGGTACAGCCAAGGAACGTAGCTACGGGGAGGTTAAGTTTAAGCAGTGTCCAACGGAAAGCATGGCTAGAGAACATTTTAAGAAGCATGGCACCGAGCACTACTGGGACTTGGCTCTGAGTCAGAGTGTCCTGGAGACAACTGACGACTGAGATATAGACTGAACTCTGAAGAAGAATAACAACAGAGGACACAGTGGCATGTGGACCTTGCACGCATTTTTTTTTTTTTTTTTTTGAGAGAGAGAGAGAGAGAGAGAGAGAGAGAGAGAGGTGGAATAGACTGTGGTAGAGATAAACATGTATATGTAAATATAGTTTGAGTGTATAAGAGGATGATTGCGTTTTGCATACCTGCAATACATGTGTGAAACAACGCAAGGCTTAAGAATGAGCTGGGAAGTTAACCCTTATGTACTGCTGCAGAACTTTACAGTGGTGGCAGCTTGAAAAAGGGTGGACACTGGTTTTGTATCTCTTGTAACAGTTTTATAGTGTAGGCTGTGCAGTCTTTGATCTCATGTGATTTCTACCTTCGATCCATCTTGAGTGCTGCATCATGTGCTCTTGCCATTTTGATTCAGTCTTTTCATTAAGTAAGCATCACTCCTGAAATAAGTTAATTGACAGTGTAGTTTGTTACTGATTGACCAGACATTTTTGAGTGCAGATATAAGAGTATTGGTTTCACTATAACACAAAAAGTTATGATTTTTGTGTGACTGAAGAATGGAGGTTTTTTTATTTTGGTTCACCTATTCAAATGTCCAAAAGAAAGTGACAGAGCACATAGCTGCTTACATTTATGGCACATTTATTTTTCATGCCGTTATCCCCCCAATGTCATGTCGAGAAATCAAATACAAAAACTGCAACCAACCAAATGCTGATCATTAAAGCTCGGGCAAAAAAAGAAAATTATTTTGTGTTGAGAAAGTTTTACTTCATTTTAAGATGTACTAATTGTACACTAATGTCCTAAAAGACATCGACTTAAGCCAAGGTAATATTCTTTAATATTTCCAGTGCCAAAACATGATCTCCAGTTGCTAGACAAGATAAATGCTAATGACATGCTCCCAATGATGCAGTGGTGGTACAATGGTGTTTGGACCAGGCATTCCTATTCGTGATTTAAATATTTAAAGATGATTTCCCAACCCTGCTCCTGAAGTACCCATTTATGTCTCCCTAATTAAACACCCATTTCAACTTGTTAGTTAAGATCAAGACTGCGTTCCACTTGGAGATTTAATGGTATGATGCTTGTAGCTATTAAGATTACTTTTTGTTTTACACAGCCACAGTTAATTGTATAATTATATCATTAGCATTTTATCATTGTATTATCATTAGCCGCCTTTGTTTCGTTTCCACCGCAAGAACTTTCCCCAGGAACTAGGGACTTTGGGGTGTTTCGATCGCAGGGACCAGGGTCTAAATGAAGTTCTGGGTAAAAATTTCCCCCTCAGGAAGTCCCTTTCTTCAAAGTTCAGGAACTTTTGGGGGTGGGACTTGGGTGCTGAACATGCTGGTTGGTTGAGTTCACGCAACATTTTGATTGGTTGACTTCATGCAGCATTTTATTTCAATAACCATTTTTAAAAGTCTGTTGTGTGTGCAGTAAGAGTTCCTGTTACAAATTGTTCCGGGCACTTCACTAACAGACCAAGCATTCCTGTGGAATGGTGCATACAAAAAAAAATATAAAAATGTATAAGTAATAATCTTCTAGAGGATTCAGCCATTGATTTGTTGATTCATATTCAGCATTAACAACCCTCAAAGTGTTCATCTACATCTGACAAGACACCCTGGAATTCTTCATAGCCTATTTAGAATATGCTAATCACAAGTAATCATTTATTTCTGTCAGCTCATGGAGGGTACTGAGAAGATCACATGGTTAAACCTCCAGTTCCAAACTCCCAGTTGATTATAACAAATCAAGTAATGCAGCTTTCATCTCAATTTCAATTATCTAAACGTTGAAATGTCAATATTAACCACAACTATGGTTTGGACGAAAACTCAACATTGTATCAATCCCACCTTGGGATACCTGTAGTTTTAAAATAAGACTTGATTAGCTGAATCAGGTGCATTTACGGGTTGAAGCTAGGAACTGAGTTTTGCACCCCTGAACTACACTGAAAAAAAAATTATAAACACAACACTTGTTTTTGCCCCCATTTTTCATGAGCTGAACTCAAAGATCTAAGACTTTTTCTATGTACACAAAAGGCTTATTTCTCTCAAATATTAAAAAATCTGTTTTAGTGATCACTTCTCCTTTGCCGAGATAATCCATCCACCTCACAGGTGTGGCATATCAAGATGCTGATTAGACAGTATGATTATTGCACAGGTGTGACTTAGGCTGGCCACTCGAAAATGTGCAGTTTTATCACACAGCACCATGCTACAGATGTCGCAAGTTTTGAGGGAGCATGCGATTAGCATGCTGACTGCAGGAATGTCCACCAGAGCTGTTGCCCGTGAATTTCTCTACCATAAGCCGTCTCCAAAGGCGTTTCAGAAAATTTGGCAGTACATCCAACCGGCCTCACAACTGCAGACCACGTGTAACCACACCAGCCCAGGACCTCCACATCCAGCATCTTCACCTCCAAGATCGTCTGAGATCAGCCACCCAGACAGCTGCTGCAACACTCAGTTTGCATAACCAAAGAATTTCTGCACAATCTGTCAGAAACCGTCTCAGGAAAGCTCATCTGCATGCTTGTCCTCATCGGGGTCTCTACTTGACTGCAGCTCGTCATTGTAACTGACCTGAGTGGGCAAATGCATTCGATGGCGTCTGGCACTTTGGAAAGGTGCTGTTACGGGCGGCCGGACACCACCCTTAACATAAAGGAGAGATGCACACAGATCAGCTCGTATCAAAGTCAAGGGGTATGTTTATTTAACAGAATGGGTATCAAATAATAGGTTGGCTTACACGAAGATCAACAACCACAAAAGCGGAACGTTTTCTACTGCCGGGTGGACGGCTAGACAGACAGCAAAGGACAGCAAGTTAGGCTCTGCAACGTCTCTGTTCTCAGTCTCTGTGTGCGCCCTCAGGAGCGGACCGAGAAGCCTTTTATAGCGCAAGTAGGCTTCGCTCAGGTGTTGTTCATCTGTAATTAAGAACAAGGGGAAGAGACACTGCACTTATACACACGTGTAGAAACAAACACCAGGGCTGAGGGACGTAACCGGTGCAAACAGCCCATCTTGCAAGGATCTGTACACAACTCCTGTAAGCTGAAAACATCCCAGTTCTTGCATGGCCAGCATACTCACCGGACATGTCACCCATTGAGCATGTTTGGGATGCTCTGTATCGGCGTATACGACAGCGTGTTCCAGTTTCTGATAAATATCCAGCAACTTCACACAGCCATTGAAGAGGGTTGGACCAACATTCCACAGGCCACAATCAACAACCTGATCAACTCTATGTGAAGGAAATGTGTTTCACTGTGTGAGGCAAATCACCCCCCACCCCCAATACAGTAAAGACATTTTAGAGTGGCTGTTTATTGTGGCCAGCCTAAGGCACACCTGTGCAATAATCATGCTTTCTAATCAGCATCTTGAAATGCCAAACCTGTGATGTAGACCGATTTGTGAACAATATTTGAGAGAATAGGCATTTTGTGTACATAGAAAAGGCCTAGATTTTTGAGTTCAGCTCATGAAAAATGGGGGAAAAAACAAGTGTTGCATTTATAATTTTATATAACAGCTGGAACCTTATCTACCCCCATCCTTAGAAATAGCATGACCCAGGTACTTTACCTTACTTAGCAGTACTTGGCGTTCACTCATTATATTTGTAAAAGGGACAGCAAATACTCTAGGTGAGCAAGGTGTTGATCTATAGAGAAAAACGCTATAATAATATAAAGGCATTACAAATGCTAAAGTGCATGCAATTAAATTCAAATAGGCTGAAAATTTTACAGAAATTTGTCTTGCTCCTATCATTCTCAGCCACTGGCACCTAGTTGTGCCCACTGGCTATAGATCCAGCGTGAAAAAACTAGGGATGCACCGATACCACTTTTTTTTTCAGGGGTTTATAAGGGTTTTTTGAACTGCTCTTAGTCTGACCCGTCACCTAGGACCTGTTTGCCTTGGGAGACCCTACCAGGGGCATATAGCCCCATAGAGCCTTCAAAAACCCCTTATGATGACAAAAAAAAGGAGGACCGTGACGTCGCCCGGTACGGCGCAGCCGGGGCCCCAACCTGGAGCCAGGCCTGGGGTTGGGGCTTGTATGCAAGCGCCTGGTGGCCGGGCCTTACCCCACAGGGTCCGGCCGGGCTCAGCCCAAAGGAGCGACGTGGGAACACCTTCCCGTGGTCCCACCACTCACGGGAGGGACCGTAAGGGGCCGGTGCAAAGTGAATCTGGCAGCCGTCGAAGGCGGGGGCCTAGACGACCCAATCCCTGGACACGGAAACTGGCTCTTGGGACATGGAATGTCACCTCACTGGCGGGGAAAGAGCTTGAGATTGTGCGTGAGGTTGAGAGGTTCAGACTAGAGATAGTCGGAATCACCTCCACGCATGGCTTGGGCTCTGGAACCACACTCCTCGAGAGAGGATGGACTCTTCACCACTCTGGAGTTGCCCATGGTGAGAGGCGGCGGGCTGGTGTGGGTTTGCCTATAGCCCCCCAGCTCTGCCGCCATGTGTTGGAGTTTACCCCGGTGAACGAGAGGGTCGTTTCCCTGCGCCTTCGGCAGCAGTGCAGAGTACCCGACCTTCTTGGTGTCCCTGGGAGGGGTGCTGGAAAGTGCTCAGCCTGGGGACTCCGTAGTTCTACTGGGGGACTTCAACGCCCACGTGGGCAATGACAGTGAAACCTGGAGGGGCGTGATTGGGAGGAACGGCCCCCCTGATCTGAACCCGAGTGGTGTTCAGTTATTGAACTTCTGTGCTAGTTACAGTTTGTCCATAACGAACACCATGTTCAAGCATAAGGGTGTCCATCAGTGCACATGGCACCAGAACACCCTAGGTCGTAGGTCAATGATCGACTTCATTTGGCAATGGTCAATGGTCGTTTCATCTGACCTGCGGCCGTATGTCTTGGACACTCGGGTGAAGAGAGGGGCGGAGCTGTTAACTGATCACCACCTGGTGGTGAGTTGGATCCGATGGCGGGGGAGGAAGCTGGATAGACTCGGTAGACCCAACTGTACCCGTACTGTGAGGGTCTGCTGGGAACGTTTGGCCGAGTCTCCTGTCAGAGAGATCTTCAACTCCTGCCTCCGGCAGAGCTTCGACCGGATCCCGAGAGAGGCTGGAGATATTGAGTCCGAGTGGACCATGTTCTTCACCTCCATTGTCAAAGCGGCCGCTCAGAGCTGTGGACGCAAGGTCTCCGGTGCCTGTCGAGGCGGCAATCCCCGAATCCGGTGGTGGACACTGGAAGTAAGGGATGCCGTCAAGCTGAAGAAGGAGTCCTATCGGGCCTGGCTGGCTTGTGGGACGCCTGAGGCAGCTGACAGGTACCGGCAGGCTAAATGGACTGCAGCCCGGGTGGTTGTGGAGGCAAAAACTCGGGCCTGGGAGGAGTTCGGTGAGGCCATGGAAAAGGACTATCGGCTGGCCTCGAAGAGATTCTGGCAAACCGTCCGGCGCCTCAGGAGGGGGAAGCAGTGCCCTACCAACGCTGTTTACAGTGGCGATGGGCGGCTGTTGACCTCAACTGGGGATGTTGTCGGACGGTGGAAGGAATACTTCGAGGATCTCCTCAATCCCGCCGTCACGTCTTCCATTGAGGAAGCAGAGGCTGGGGGCTCAGAGGAGGACTCGTCCATCACCCAAGCTGAAGTCACCGAGGTGGTCAAGAAACTCCTCGGTGGCAAGGCACCGGGGGTGGATGAGATCCGCCCTGAGTACCTCAAGTCTCTGGATGTTGTGGGGCTGTCTTGGCTGACACGCCTCTGCAGCATCGCGTGACGGTCTGGGACAGTGCCTCTGGGATGGTATACCGGGGTGGTGGTCCCTCTTTTTAAGAAGGGGGACCGGAGGGTGTGTTCCAACTATAGGGGGCTCACACTTCTCAGCCTCCCCGGGAAAGTCTATGCCAGGGTACTGGAGAGGAGAATTCGGCCGATAGTGGAACCTCGGATTCAGGAGGAACAGTGTGGTTTTCGTCCCGGTCGTGGAACACTGGATCAGCTCTATACCCTCTACAGGGTGCTGGAGGGTTCATGGGAGTTTTCCCAACCAGTCCACATTTGTTTTGTGGATTTGGAGAAGGCATTCGACTGTGTCCCTCGCGGCATCCTGTGGAGGGTGCTCTGGGAATATGGGGTCCGGGGTCCTTTGCTGAGGGCTGTCCAGTCCCTGTATGACCGAAGCAGGTGTTTGGTCCGCATTGCCGGCAGTAAGTCAGACTTGTTCCCGGTGCATGTTGGACTCCGGCAGGGCTGCACTTTGTCGCCGGTTCTGTTTATAATTTTTATGGACAGAATTTCTAGGCGCAGCCAAGGGCCGGAGGGTGTCAGGTTTGGGGACCACACGATTTCGTCTCTGCTCTTTGCGGATGACGTTGTCGTGTTCGCCCCTTCTAACCAGAACCTTCAGCATGCACTGGGATGGTTTGCAGCCGAGTGTGAAGCGGCTGGGATGGGGATCAGCACCTCCAAAAATCCGAGGCCATGGTCCTCAGTCGGAAAAGGGTGGCTTGCCCACTTCAGGTTGGTGGAGAGTTCCTGCCTCAAGTGGAGGAGTTCAAGTATCTAGGGGTCTTGTTCACAAGTGAGGGGAGGATGGAACGGGAGATTGACAGATGGATCGGTGCAGCTTCTTCAGTAATGCGGTCGATGTACCGGTCTGTCGTGGTGATGAGTCAAGATGGCGCCGAGGATGGCCGCTACGTCGCGAGCTCTGCTGAAACACTGTAGTTTTTTGTTTGTTCTGTTTATAGTTTGTGTTTTTTGTCTTGGATGTTGTCTGCCTTACTACGTACGACAGACAGACACTTTTGGACATTGGTTCGGCAATCGCACACCGAAAACCGGACTTTAAATTCTTCAGTGACGAACCGCCGTTTACAAACACAGCAGCGGATCCTTTTGTCTGGGCGGCCCGACCGCGCAAACGCAGCCAGAGAAGAGGGAAGAGAGCCGGCGTACTCATCAGAGTAAGACGCCGCGCAAACCGACCCCCGCTTCCCAGTATTTTACTGGCTAATGTTCAGTCTCTGGACAATAAACTCTGCGAGCTGAGAGCACGGATCTCTTTCAACGAGAGAAGAGGGACTGCTGCATTATCTGCCTTACAGAAACTTGGATGTCCGCTGAGATTCCAGATTTGGCCATCGAAACCACGGGGTTCTCTGTGCACCGAATGGACAGAGAAAAAGATCTCTCAGGGAAAAGCAAAGGCGGGGGTGTGTGTTTTATGATCAACCGATCCTGGTGTGATCAGAGGAACGTACATTCTATCAAGTCTTTCTGTTCTCCTGATCTGGAATTTCTCATGCTTCTGTGCCGACCATTCTGGCTACCGAGGGAATTCACCGCGGTCATCATCACAGCTGTGTATATTCCCCCACAAGCCGACAGAGACCGGGCACTAAAGGAACTGTATAGGACAGTGAGTGAGCAGGAAACCGCGCATCCTGAGGCTGCGTTTATTGTGACCGGAGACTTTAACAAAGCCAACTTCAAACGTATTGCACCTAAATACCACCAACATGTTAACTTCAACACACGAGGGAACCGCGTCTTAGATCACTGCTACTCCCCCTTCAAGGATTGTTACAAGTCCCTCCTGCGCCCACCATTCGGCAAATCAGATCACGCTTCCATCCTCTTTTTGCCCACATATAGGCAAAGACTCAAACAGGAAGCACCCGCCCTCAGAACCATCCAGTGCTGGTCGGACCAATCAGATTCTATGCTCCAAGACTGTTTTGATCACGCGGACTGGGAGATGTTCCGGTCGGCCTCTGACGACGACATCGAGGTCTACGCTGATAGCGTAACGTGTTTCATCAGGAAGTGCGTAGAAGACGTTGTTCCGACCAAAACAATTCGGCTGTACCCAAACCAGAAGCCGTGGCTAAATGGGGATGTTCGCGCGGCACTCAATGCGCGGGCCTCCACTTTTAACTCCGGTAATGCGGAGGAGCATAAACAAGCAAGTTATGCCCTCCGGAAAACCATCAGAGCAGCAAAACGGCAGTACAGGGACAAGATTGAAGGACAGTTCAACACCACCGACTCCAGAAGCATGTGGAGGGGAATTAACACCATCACGGACTATAAAGGGAACACAAACTCCACCGTGAACACCGCTGCCTCTCTCCCGGACGAGCTCAACACCTTCTATGCTCGCTTTGAGGGAACTAACACCGCCCTCGCGGAGAGAGAGCTCGCGGCTGAAGATACAGAGGTTAGTGCACTCTCCGTATCTTTAGCGGATGTAACCCGATCCTTCCAGCGGGTGAACGTCCGTAAAGCAGCGGGTCCAGACGGCATTCCGGGCCGCGTGATCAGAGCGTGCGCGCATCAACTGGCTGGAGTTTTCACTGACATTTTTAACCTGTCCCTCTCCCTGTCTGTGGTCCCCACATGCTTTAAAACGTCCACCATTGTTCCTGTACCTAAGCAGGCAAAAACACTCTGCTTAAACGACTGGCGTCCTGTTGCTCTGACCCCCATCATCAGTAAATGCTTTGAGAGACTAGTCAGAAACCACATCTGCTCTGTTCTCCCCCCCTCACTGGACCCACTGCAGTTTGCATACCGCACAAACCGCTCCACTGATGATGCCATCTCATCAACAATACACACTGCTCTCTCCCACCTGGAAAAGAGGAACACGTATGTGAGAATGCTGTTTGTGGACTACAGCTCAGCATTCAACACCATTGTGCCCTCCATACTTGACGTGAAACTCCGGGCTCTAGGCTTAAACAGCTTATGCAGCTGGATCCTGGACTTCCTGTCAAACAGACGCCAGGTGGTCAGAATGGGCAGTAACATCTCATCATCACTGACTCTCAACACTGGAGCCCCTCAAGGCTGTGTTCTCAGCCCACTCCTGTACTCCTTGTACACACATGACTGTGTGGCAATCCACAGCTCCAACACCATCATCAAGTTTGCTGACGATACGACGGTGGTAGGTCTTATCACCGACAATGATGAAATGGCCTACAAAGAGGAGGTGCACACTCTGACACGGTGGTGTCAGGAGCACAACCTCTCCCTCAACGTCAGCAAGACCAAGGAGCTGGTGGTCGACTTCAGGAGGAATGAGAGAGAACACCGCCCCATCACCATCGATGGAGCACCGGTGGAGAGAGTCAGCAGCTTCAAGTTCCTCTGTGTCCACATCACAGAGGAACTCTCATGGTCCGTCCACACTGAGGCCGTTGTGAAGAAGGCTCATCAGCGCCTTTTCTTCCTGCGATGGCTGAGGAGGTTTGGAATGAACCGCCACATCCTCACACGCTTCTACAGCAGCACCATCGAGAGCCTGCTGACTGGCTGCATCACCACCTGGTACGGCAACCGTACCGCCCGCAGCCGCAAGGCCCTGCAAAGGGTAGTGCGCACGGCCAGCTGCATCATCGGAGGTGAGCTTCCCTCCCTCCAGGACATTTACGCCAGGCGGTGTGTGAAGAGAGCTCAGAGGATCATCAGAGACTCTAGCCACCCGAGCCATGGGCTGCTCTCACTGCTGCCATCAGGCAGACGGTACCGCAGCATCAGAACACGCACCAGCCGACTCCAGAACAGCTTCTTCCCACAAGCAATCAGACTACTTAACTCTTGATCCATCAGTATCATAACACACACTGGACAGAATATCACTCAGCACAACCCACTGTAGATACACATTATATACACATTTATTTATCATACAGCATCTATTGCACTTTGGACTTCAATTTGTGAACATATTGTATACTGTACATTGTATATTATTACTATAGCTTAATGTATACTGTTATTGTTTAATGTATGTTAAGTGTATATTGTTTAAAGTATATGTATATTGTAAGTATGTGTATATTGTTTAAAGCTGTGAGAACTACACTCACATTGTGTAAATTATTATTGTTTATTGTAGTGTATACTGTGCTGTGAGTAATTGTGTGCGCATCAGATGTGTAATCTGTTGTTGCTTAAATGTTGTACATGTCATGTCATGACTACTATGTTGCTCGGAACTGCACCTAAGAATTTCACCTACTGTTGCACTTGTGCATATGGTAGAGTGACAAATAAAGTGATTTGATTTGATTTGATTTGATTTGATTTGAAGAAAGAGCTAAGCCGTAAGGCGAAGCTCTCGATTTACCGGTCAATCTACGTTCCTACTCTCTCAGCCGAAATGAGCTTTCTCCACAGGGTGGCTGGGCGCTCCCTTAGAGATAGGGTGAGAAGCTTAGTCACTCGGGAGGAACTCGGAGTAGAGCCGCTGCTCCTCCACATCGAGAGGGGACAGCTGAGGTGAGAAGCACCTGGCTGCAGCCTGCAGATTGGGCGGGGTTGCACCTGGGGGGCGGGGTTGCACGTGTCACCCCGCCCATAACGCTTCTCATTGGTTAGTGGCAAAGTATGACGTCGGTCGAGGCGGGGTCGCACTTGGGGCGGGACTGCACGACTCGTCCCGCCCGCAACTCTTCTCATTGGTTAGTGACGTCAGACTTGACGCTGATCCCAAAACAGGAAATGTGGTAGAAAGCAATGCTTACAGTTTCTTATATACTTATGAAGTGCGCGCTATCATGTAGAAAACAAAACTGTGAATCCGTTAATTGCTTATACCTGATGATAATATATATTATCAAACACATTGTAAGTTTGTTAACATTTGGATAACGTTATTTTTGTTCATGTATAGTTTATTTACAACTTATTTGTAAGTTATTTCTGTTTTATTACCATTTCATATTGTAAGTGCTTTGGTTGCACATTAATTATTAACATTTAAATAAAAGTGTAATATTCTCAGCAAGAGTGTCAAGTCTTAAAATGGCATTAATAATAATAGATTATGGATTTACTTGATAATGAAAAGGGTTATGGTAAAATGAATAACAAGCCAAGACAAGTAGTTAATTATTTAGGTATGAAACAGTTTAATTAGTTTTGATAAAGACAAACATACACCTCTCTTTTTGTACATATCTCTCTGTGTCTTTCTATACATCCTTCACACACTTACCTCTTTTAAATCACCTTTAATCATTCATTCATCCTTCCTTTCTTCACACACTTTCCTCTTTTAAATCACCTTTAATCATTCATTCATCCTTCCTTCACACACTTCCCCTGACACTCTACCACTGACACATGAAACAGCAGTCTGGGTCCTCTATGCTGTCGTAGAATCCTCTAAGGCAACCACGCTTCCCATTTCCATAAAAACCTGAGCAGGTTTTGAAAAAAGTTCCACATGTTCTGCACTCTTTAATTTCAAAAGGCACCCGCAATTCAGCCTTTGATGTTTCACTCCATTTCCCCCAGTCCACAACACCTGTAGCCAAAAACACACACAAAAGAGAAATCTTTCATAATGCACGTCAAAGATTATGTTAGCCTTGGTACTGCTTTAGGAAATGCAAGAAGCATGATTACCTAAAGCCACTCTTATACCCATTAGGCCTTATGCATACTTTATTGCACACATTTAACAAACTTACTGTCAAGCCATGCATAGTGCGCCTTCTGTCTGAACAGGGCCTTGTTTACAATTGCTCTAAAGCAACTGCAAGTAAGAGACAGATTCATGTAGGCACCATCTCCATCCTCTAGCACTACTTCTAGAAGTATCATCTCCAAGACATTCCAGGGTAGCTGGAAAGTATTTTTAAAAGGATTAATCCTTTATTTGCTTGAATGAAATACAACAGGATTTCAGCACTTAAGAAAAAAAAGGAACCTTACATTCAAAAGTTGCAAGTCAGGAGTCATGTTTGCCTTTTGTGCCTAAAAGGATAGCAAAACAGAAATAAGTCAGTCTATATATGGTAAGAGATTAAAAAAATCTTATGAAATGTCTCGTACATTTTTTTCAATATGCCTCATTTGTCTCTTTCTTGCTCGTCTTTCTTCATCAGACCTATAATAAAAAGGAATACAGGACAGGTATGTGTTAAGCACAAGGTTTGTACCTTTCTACCAATATATACCAATTATTTTCCATTACTTTCCATTTAATTTTTAAAAATAAGATTAATAAAAATCAATGTTCAAATGACAAAAGCACCTCATCTTAACTAATTAATGACTAATAATTTTTTTTGCAGTAAGATGTATTGAATGAACCGTAAGTATTGTAGTTTAACCAATACTATCAGATAAACATTCTATTATATACACATATTTGAAATGTATGAGACTTCCTAAAACTTTTCCAGCCCTGGAAATAGCCATTTTAGAATTCTATGACTTTTCCAGGTTTTTCTTGGCCGTACAAACCCTGAATGAGAAAAACTAATTGGAGCTTCAATAATTTGTATAATGTGTAGAGACAAAAAAACAAACCTCAAGGGGAAATTCTCCAAAAGCAACAAACACCACCACCTCCTGATGCAAGGCATGTCAGCCTAAGATAAAAAAAAAGAAATACTCAATTAACTTTTAATAATATTGGGGTTTGCCATTGCATATTTCACTTACCTCTGTAAAATCAAAGGGACCTCCTGTCACAAAGCTCAGTGAATACTGAAATGGTAAAAACATTACAAATACATTTGCTTAGATACATGTACTGGATAAACATCTAGCAAACGCCAGATCAGCATTATTAACTTACCATCAGGACAAAAACAGCACAGCTGTTGCTCAGATGTTGTCGTGGAAGGCCCTGTTGATGTTGACATGCACAGAGTCAAATTACCTTGACAAAAAGTTAAACCATTTACAATGCTTTTACAATTACATATTGATATGAATATTGGTACCGTAATATCATTGACACAGTATTCATGCCAATGCCCAGGAGACAAGATTTGTGCAATGTTTCTGTGATGATAAAACACAGACCATAACTTTAAAAACAGTTAATAGTGGCCATAGTTTTATTAAAATGTGGTTAGGAACGACCACAATCACAATCTTATCAAAATGATGTTTGGAACGACCACACGCGTATCAAAATGTGGTTTGGAACAACCACAATTTTATCAAAATGTGGTTTGGAACGACCACAAGCGCATCAGAATGTGGTTTGGAACGACCACAATCTCTGAACTCTGAACAGTGCACTATAAAACCTGTAGATGAGCATGTATTCTTCCTGACTGAATGTTTTGCCATGTAGAGGGTCAAGGAAAAAAATGTCATGCTCCCTTAGCTTCATAATCTGTTGATAAGTCACAATATATACACACACCGAAAGACAACAACGGCAATTTATCGACAATATTATGCTGACATAAGTTATCCCAGATAAAGACTACAGATTAAGAATGACTTACACAAACCATCCAATGTCCTGGTATCCATGTTGGGAAGATAAACCAGTCAATGTTTTCATCCAGCTTGAAAACAAATAATATTGGTCAATCTAAAAAATTTGGAAACTGTGTGACTAGGTTTCATATTAAACGTATATACATACCGGCAGGTGCAGAAGTTGCTCTTCAAGTGTGCTGTCTGGCCATGTTGAAATCACATATGAATTAGCCGAAAATACATTCACATTCTGTATGGAAACATTCAACATACTTTAACATTCTCGATTTTGCCTTGGTGTTACATTTAAATTCTAAATTCACCAACAGCTGAGAGTATTAACATTCTGACCACTGTAAGCACATCTACAAAAGTATGTATATTTCAGCTAAGGAGTTGCTTAAAGGGGTAGTTCAACCAAGAATTTAAATTTTGGTGTATGATTGTACCTGTACATACTTCCATTGAATTGGAAAAAAAACAATGGGGAACTGTTTGGTTACCAATTGTCTTCATCTTTTAGCTGCAACAGAAGAAATAAACTCATACTGGTTTGGAAGAACTTGAGGGTGACTAAATGAATGACAATTTTCATTTTTGGGTTGAACTATCCCTGTAAGCAGCTTAAGTAATAGGAGCACAAAATATTTCACCTGTGATTTCGCTATGGCCTCTACCACTTTCAGGCAACAGTTGAGAACCTGCGTTTAAATAAAACAGTAATTAATGATGAGTGTTTATTGAGTTTCTATCTTCAAATGAGTCTTTGAACTGTGTACCGTTCCCTCAACATATTTCTCGAGTCCCAGAGAGCACAGGTCTGATCGTTGCAGTGTTGTGTTATATACGGTTGCCAATCGCTCATATTTGCTTTTTCTGACATCCAAAGCATTGTTTAGCTAAAATTCAGATAAAGATAAATAAATGCACAGGTTGATGAACAGCATCTTGTTAAGAAAATTTTGCAAAGATTAACTTACCAGCTGCTGTTGCCCCTCATTTGGCATCGTTCCCCAAAATGCTTTGTTTGCTTTGATCATGTTTAGGCTTGTTGTTACCACAGGATTTGGACATTTAGGGTCACACTGCAACTGGGAAGCTGTACATAAAGAAAAAGATCAAACAAATCACTTAAAAGTTAAGCAAACCAAACTTCAAGAGTTGAAGAACAACCTCAACCTGTATGCATTTCTGTCTCATTCAGAGTTGTATCCAATGTTTGGGTTGTCTTTGAATAATTTGGCCCCACATTTGGTTCTGCTCCTATGCATGTGTTATAAAGATATAGTTAGTACAATAAATCAATTTGAACGGACCTACTCAAATGCAGCACATTAATAAAATATGTATACATTACCAAGTATGACCTTTCCATTGGAATCTAATAGCAAATTATGATTGCCACTGAACAATTTCTTGAATTGTTCCAACTTCTTCCCATTCCGTGCGAGGTTCCGGTGGTGAAGAATGTTTCGAGCAAGAAATATGCGCAGATGGTCTTAACATATTCATGAAGTAATTGTTTCTCTTTACTTCAGAAAACAGCTGTTCTGCACACTGACTGTTGATCTTTCCAGCCAGCTCTGGTACAAGACCAATAGTACGCAGCACATCTCTCTTATCTTTGCTATTATTTTGGTGGAAAACATCACATAGGCAGTAGTGTTCGGACGAACCGGTCAATGGGTGGCAGTCAGGATCCACAGTTTGTTTCCTGTGAGCAAGCCAGGGAAGATGAACCTTTAGCTTCCCTTCTTTTGCTTTTTGGATGTTTTCAGTGGATGGGTCTTGGACTCTGCCCTCAAAGGGATGGAAAGGTGGGTGAATTGGTTGTCGCTTATTTGTGTGCGCCACTAACCCTCTAGGGTAGTCATAAATTGTAATGTTGGGAAAGTGCTTCCAAGACAACAGAAGGTCCGCAAAGTCACGAGGACTCTCTGCTCTCAAGTTAAATTTAATTGAATATACAATACCACAAGGACACATTATCACACCCAGGCCACCTAAAACACACACAAAACATTTAAATGAAAACAAAATCATGAAATATAAGTGAACCCATTCCAACAATACATATCAAATTATAGAGGTACAATAATTGCAGTTTCATTAATGTTTATTTTGTTTACTTTTTTTGTTACTAAGTAACAAAGGACACTGTTGGTTCAAACACAGAAATGAAGTTCTTGGTTGAAGGACCTCCAACAGTGACATGAAAAGACAGCGGTGTCTCTGCAGCATTTGCCTCTTGCTGCAACTTTAACAGCTGGGCTTTCCTTGCCTCACCAAACCATTTCTGCTGCACCAGCTGAGTGAGACTTTCCTCTGTCAGTGCAACATTGGAGTTGGCAACTTTCTGACAAAAAGACAGTGATTTGATATGATCACACTCGAAAGGCAGTATCCCAGTGTTATGGGCAAAGTCCGAATTTAAAATACATTGGTCAAGTTCACATGCTGAGCGGTAGTTTGGGCCCCAAGTATTTTTTATAACATGAATGGGTATTGCTTGACCATGAAAAGCCTTTTCAACAGCAAAAATGCCAATTTTCTCATCAATGCACTGAGACAGAAAGTGTCTCTCAGGAGTAATTGCATTTTCCTTTTGAGTGTGATGCCGTCTGATGTGAGTTCGTAGATTTTTGGCCAGCAAGGTCAAATCACATTGGCTGCAAGTGACAGTCCTCTTTGCCAAGGATTTTGGGAGGATGGCTGGTGACTGGACAGAGGATGACTGAGCCCCCGACTGCTGGACAGAGGATGACTGAGCCCCCGACTGCTGGACAGAGGATGACTGAGCGCCCGACTGCTGGACAGAGGATGACTGAGTGCCCGACTGCTGGACAGAGGATGACTGAGCGCCCGACTGCTGGACAGAGGATGACTGAGCGCCCGACTGCTGGACAGAGGATGACTGAGCGCCCGACTGCTGGACAGAGGATGACTGAGCCCCCGACTGCTGGACAGAGGATGACTGAGCCCCCGACTGCTGGACAGAGGATGACTGAGCCCCCGACTGCTGGACAGAGGATGACTGAGCCCCCGACTGCTGGACAGAGGATGACTGAGCCCCCGACTGCTGGACAGAGGATGACTGAGCGCCCGACTGCTGGACAGAGGATGACTGAGCCCCCGACTGCTGGACAGAGGATGACTGAGCCCCCGACTGCTGGACAGAGGATGACTGAGCGCCCGACTGCTGGACAGAGGATGACTGAGCCCCCGACTGCTGGACAGAGGATGACTGAGCGCCCGACTGCTGGACAGAGGATGACTGAGCCCCCGACTGCTGGACAGAGGATGACTGAGCCCCCGACTGCTGGACAGAGGATGACTGAGCCCCCGACTGCTGGACAGAGGATGACTGAGCGTCCGACTGCTGGACAGAGGATGACTGAGCGCCCGACTGCTGGACAGAGGATGACTGAGCCCCCGACTGCTGGACAGAGGATGACTGAGCCCCCGACTGCTGGACAGAGGATGACTGAGCCCCCGACTGCTGGACAGAGGATGACTGAGCCCCCGACTGCTGGACAGAGGATGACTGAGCGCCCGACTGCTGGACAGAGGATGACTGAGCCCCCGACTGCTGGACAGAGGATGACTGAGCGCCCGACTGCTGGACAGAGGATGACTGAGCGCCCGACTGCTGGACAGAGGATGACTGAGCCCCCGACTGCTGGACAGAGGATGACTGAGCGCCCGACTGCTGGACAGAGGATGACTGAGCGCCCGACTGCTGGACAGAGGATGACTGAGCGCCCGACTGCTGGACAGAGGATGACTGAGGCTGGGTTGGTGGTGAAGGATGGCTGGCAATATGCTTCAACAAATTTGCCCGAGTTATCAGCATCACTGAACAATAGCAGCAGTGAAAGTGGGATTTTGCCCGACATTTCAAACTGCATTTTAAAATGGTGAAATCTGAAAAGGCCAAAAAAAAAGATAAAAAAAACAGACAAAAAAAATTATCTAAAATTAAACTTCACTTCACAAGACAGTGACAAATTGTCATCACCCATTTTTGTGATTTGAGCAACAAAGACTATACTTTGGATACTTGCACAATAAGGTTTACCTGAGCCTTAAAATTAAGCATTCTATTACAAATTCAAACGCAATGAAATCAGAAGCATGCAGAGTGTATTATTGACTGGTTTGTCACCATATTTTACTTGATATAAAGTGACAAGCAAAAGTCTGTAAACTCACCCTGATGCTGCACTGCCCGCTGAAAGTGGTTTTGAATGTGGTAATACATCAGCTGTGGCATGCTGGTGTACTGGCAGAACGGGCACTTGCTAGTGCAGTCTTTTAAACACCGCTCACACTCCTCCTTGCTTAACACAGTTTTGTGCATTTTTGCACAAGGGGGAATGGCTCTTAAAAGAGCCTTTGAGTTATAAAATGAACAATGACACAAAGAGGAGAGAAATGGAGGTGTAAGGATTAAGAAGAGTAAGGATTGGAGAATAATCAACAGAGCAAAACAAAGAATACAGATAACAGGGTACACAGGGAATGTAAATGGGGGTGACAGTGCCAAGGATCTGCAAACAGAAGGAACGAGATCATCAGTATTACCATAAAATGCTTCATTATTTTATATGGGGTGTCCAAAGTCGGACTTAGAGGGTCACTGTACTGCAGAGTTTAGCTCCAACTTGCCTCAACACACCTGTCTGGTTTTCTGTTCATTTTAATATAATTAATTAATAATATTATAGATATTTAACATTGAGGCTTATCATTGTATTCATGGGGGAAAAATGTATACCTACAATATAATTTTGTATACTTTTAATATGAACTTGTCCACTATCTATCCTCCTGGTGTAGTTTTACCACTGCATTTCTTTTTAAGGGGCTTATTTTAGAACACACGCATATATAAACGCATATACACATATATAAACGTTATACGCGTAACGTTAGGCCTAACAATGCTTTTGAGAAACGCAACCCTGGTAATTATTCGTGTGATATGGTTGAGTGAGTAAAGTTACACAATCTTCTTTTTTCACATTTCCTTTTAACAACACCCCACACGCCACTTTAAAATTAAAAATTGTAAACAAACTGCGTAGCTCGCCTGTACTCACCATACAGCGATAAACAGCGGAAATGAGATCCTAGAATGACGTCATTACTTAATGCCACTAACCAATAAAAAAGTCGTGGGTGGGACGAGTTATGCAGTCCCGCCCAAGAAGCGACCCCGCCTCGACCGACGTCATTATTTACCACTAACCAATGAGAAGCGTTATGGGCGGGGTGACACGTGCAACCCCGCCCCCCAGGTGCAACCCCACCCAATCTGCAGGCTGCAGCCAGGTGTACTTGGCTGAGGTGGCTCGGGCATCTGTCAGTCAAGTTCACTGAGTATAATGTCCCAGTGGAACTGTGAACGCACCCATGAAGGCAGCCAACATATAGTGCCTCAAAATGGGCCAATAATGCAATAGCTCTTCTAACTGTACTGTCATATATGTCAAATTAATGAATCCATAACTTCAAAAGGCTACGGTACAAATGTCTGGGATTTTGCATGGTGACAGTCAGGCACACTGGGTATAAAGCCCTGGTGGAACTGTGAACGCACCCATGAAGGCAGCCGAGATATAGCGCCTCCAAATGGGCCAATAATGCAAGTTATTCTAACTGTACTGTCATATATGTCAAATTCATGGATCCATAACTTCAAAATGCTACAGTAAAAATGTCTGGAATTTGGCGTGGTGACAGTCAGGCACTCTGGGTATAATGCCCCAGTGGAACTATGAAGGCAGCCGAGATATAGCGCCTCCAAATGGGCCAACAATGCAATAGCTCTTCTAACTGTACTGTCATATACGTCAAGTTCATGAATCCATAACTTCAAAATGCTACAGTAAAAATGTCTGGAATTTTGCATGGGGACAGTCAAGCACACTGGATATAATGCCCCAGTAGAACTGTGAATGCAACCATAAAGGCAGCCGAGATCTAGCGCCTCCAATTGGGCCACTGGTGCCATTAATGCAAAACACTACAGTAAAAATCTTTGAAAATTTGAATGATATTCAAGCACGTTGGGTATAAAGCACCTGTGAAATTTTTTACTTCCCCAAATGTAAGATATTACAAATTACAGTATTGACAAATATATCCATTTAAGCAAAATTAGTTTGCATTTCAAAGCAATGATAACATGATTATACATTTTGTATTTCATCCATATTTGATGTTCTGGAGACCTTGCAGGGGTAGCTAGGTGTCATCTGGTGTTGGTTCATCTGAAGTCTTGCGAGGCTGGATCCAAGCTGGAGCTGGCATTAATCTCTAGTTAACTTACCTTTTATTGATTTATTAATGCATTCAAAAAATGACGTAATTATATTTTATGTACATTTGTATTTTTTACAGTCATCTTCACTGATATTTCTGTGTTAATTATCTTTTAAAATAGTTTATTATTCTTTTCTGAAAATAGACACAATAGTATCAAAAGTGTGAATAAGAGAAAAAACACATGGTCCCTAAATTGAGCTGATGGCATGTACAATAATTAAAGAATAGGCACACTGTAATTATATTTTATGTGCCAAAATAATATTTTTACAGTCAATCTTCACTAATATATCATTCTTTTATTCTGAAAATGGACACAAAAGCAACACAATCCCTTAAATAGCTTGAAAAAGAGGAAAAACCACACGGTCCCTGAGTTGAGCGTGAATAAGAAACCAAAGACGCGGAAGCCACGCATCTTTTAAGGTGGACCGGATAGCGTCAATAAGAAGCTGGATTAAGCCCCTATACAGACCGGCTATTTGTAGCCCACTTTTAGTCAAAAGACAAAACTGATTAATTGTAGTTTTTGGCAATGTAGCGCATGATATTGTTGATATCCCATCATGTTCGCAATGTCAATAATATCTGCAAGATGTGTCATTCTCATTTCATGACATGGTCTATCTGTAGCCACAATTTAGCTCTGAATTGGACGGGATACGTGTAGTCTGCTTTTAGGCCACCCATTTGTAAACATTTGAATTAGTTAGCTTTGCTGTCCCGCATAACATGCACTTAAATTGTAAGACTGTCAAATAATATCATAGATATTACTGGTCTCTCTGGTCTCTCTTCCATTTTAAGTTCAATAAAAAATGCAATTACAACTCTCAACCGCTAGAAAGCAACTGTAACATAGCCTATACTACTGGCAAACAGCAGATATCGCGAAAAACATTTCTGTCGTTTTGATCTGGTTGTGATGTTGTTGTTTTTTTTTTACACAAGAGGAGGAGAACAACAACGGGCAACAGCAAACGTTAAATGACATTCTTTGTCCTTGTAAGTATCTGTTTTTTTTTTCTTTTCGTTTTGACGTGTTCATTGTGTACATTATTTGTTATCATGTGTAGGAACCGTTTTAACCGAGATTTTAGCTAGTAATTGTAGAATAAGCCATGTCGTGGTTAGCTTAACATGCTACATGTACCTGTAGGTACCTTCAAGGGGATAAACATGAAACATGTGCAACCTATTATAATTTGTTATGAAAGCCACAAATATACTTTTACTCTTTGGATCATTATATGAAAATATGTGTTTTTGACTTGGCAAGGCAAATTTGTATAGCACATTTCAACAAGCCAAAAGTGCTTTACATAAAACATAAAATCAACATTGGGTAATGTAAAAAGACAATATAAGAAGACATTTAAAAACACTTTAAAATAGTTAAATAGAAAATAAAAATATGATAAAACAGGAGAGTAAACGTTACAGTGGAGTGTAAGAAATGTATCATCATTATTCCTTTCCAGCTAATAAAAGGCAGTGGCAAACAGTAAAGTCTTTAATCTTTAATCTAAGTGTTGCCGCAGAACTGCAGTTTTCTGTAAGTTTGTTCCAGATAAATTGTGGGGGGAAAAAAACAACCACTGAATTCTGCTTCTCCGTGTTTAGTTTTGACTCTGGGGACAGAAAGCAGACCTGAGAGGATGGTTCATAATGCAGCAGAAGATCAGAAATTTACTTTGACCTTAAACCATTCAATGCTTTAAAAACCAGCAATAGTATTTTAAAATCAATTTTTTTCACAGACAGGAACCCAGTGTAAAAACCTCAGAACTAGAGTGATGTGATCCACTTTCTTGGATTTAAAGACACTAGGTTGATTGAAAATTATCCAGCAATCAGTCAACAAAGCACAACAATAAATATACAGAACACTTACATGCACAGCACATTGCACACGCAGGAATAAAATCAGCTTTCCCAATTGTCTATCTCGTTGTGTTAATGCAACATAGTGGCTAAAACATGTTCTAAAATTCTGTCATTTACTTACCCTCAAGTTGTTTCTTTCGTCTGTTGAACACAAAATATATTTTGAAGAATGTGGGTAATCAAACGGTTTATGGGCCCCATTGACTTCCATTATATTTATTTTCTTACTCTGAAAGTCAATGACTATCAAATGTCTGGTTACCAACATTCTTCAAAATATATATATTTTTGTGTGTGTTCAACAGAAGAAAGAAACCCATGCAGGTTTTAAACAACTTCGGGTGAGAAAATGATGTCTCTCTCTTTAAACATGCCGTGTACGTGTATCTTAACTCCCAGCTCTAGTTTGCATCCAAGCAAAAGAGAATGACTTTGTCACAATTACTGTAAATAAAGTAAAACATTATGATGTCAACAACGCTTTTCTTGTGAAATATTTTGTTTCTTATTTGGCAGATGCCGTGATGACCGACTTACCAGCGGCAACAGAGTTTGGGTTAAGGAATGCAATAAAGCCAACAATGATGTTTTATAAACCAACAAAGGGTTAACTTTATATTTTGTCATTCTTAATATTTTTTTTATTATATTATGTTGTTAATATTCCATATTTCTTATCCTAATTTTATATTTAATTTTTAAAAATGTATTTGGTAATTTTTATGTTTTGATCTTTTTGTATTATCTTAAGTTGTCTATGTTGTTTATGTTCTTTTTCTAAATAAAACTTGGATGGATTGTTATTTATGAAAACCTGTTATATTTGAGTGAAAATAATCCTTTAGCCATGTTGTTGTCTATTAGATATATGTGTACTAGTAGTCATTCGTTAGCCGTCTAATCTCAATAAATTAGCATATCATGAAAAGGTTCTCTAAACGAGCTATTAACCTAATCATCTGAATCAAAATTACACCTGCAAAAGATTCCTGAGGCTTTTAAAAACTCCCAGCCTGGTTCATTACTCAAAACCGCAATCATGGGTAAGACTGCCGACCTGACTGCTGTCCAGAAGGCCATCATTGACACCCTCAAGCAAGAGGGTAAGACACAGAAAGAAATTTCTGAACGAACAGGCTGTTCCCAGAGTGCTGTATCAAGGCACCTCAGTGGGAAGTCTGTGGGAAGGAAAAAGTGTGGCAAAAAACTCTGCACAACGAGAAGAGGTGACCGGACCCTGAGGAAGATTGTGGAGAAGGACCGATTCCAGAACTTGGGGGACCTGCGGAAGCAGTGGACTGAGTCTGGAGTAGAAACATCCAGAGCCACCGTGCACAGGCGTGTGAAGGAAATTAGCTACAGGTGTCGCATTCCCCAGGTCAAGCCACTTTTGAACCAGAAACAGCGGCAGAAGCGCCTGACCTGGGCTACAGAGAAGCAGCAGTGGACTGTTGCTCAGTGGTCCAAAGTACTTTTTTCGGATGAAAGCAAATTTTGCATGTAATTCGGAAATCAAGGTGTCAGAGTCTGGAGGAAGACTGGGGAGAAGGAAATGCCAAAATGCCTGAAGTCCAGTGTCAAGTACCCACAGTCAGTGATGCCATGTCAGCTGCTGGTGTTGGTCCACTGTGTTTTATCAAGGGTAGGGTCAATGCAGCTAGCTATCAGGAGATTTTGGAGCACTTCATGCTTCCATCTGCTGAAAAGCTTTATGGAGATGATTTCATTTTTCAGCACGACCTGGCACCTGCTCACAGTGCCAAAACCACTGGTAAATGGTTTACTGACCATGGTATTACTGTGCTCAATTGGCCTGCCAACTCTCCTGACATGAACCCCATAGAGAATCAGTGGTATATTGTGAAGAGAAAGTTGAGAGACGCAAGACCCAACACTCTGGATGAGCTTAAGGCCGCTATCGAAGCATCCTGGGCCTCCATAACACCTCAGCCAGGGTTGCCAGGTTTTCACAACAAAACCCGCCCAATTGCTACTCAAAACTAGCCCAAAACAAGCCCAATCTCGTTTCAGGGGGGCATCTCCAGTAAAAAATTTTGGCATGGTTGCCTACTAAAATTCGCATTCCCGGGGCTAAATAGCATATAATTGGGGTCGCTTCAACCCGCGGACATGAAAAACATCCCGCGGCAACAGTGTTGAAGTAGCCCAATTCCGCGGGAAAACCGCGGACTTGGCAACACTGACCTCAGCAGTGCCACAGGCTGATTGCCTCCATGCCACGCCGCATTGAAGCAGTCATTTCTGCAAAAGGATTCCCGACCAAGTATTGAGTGCATAACTGAACATAATTATTTGAAGGTTGACTTTTTTTGTATTAAAAACACTTTTCTTTTATTGGTCGGATAAAATATGCTAATTTATTGAGATAGGAATTTTGGGTTTTCATGAGCTGTATGCCAAAATCATCAGTATTAAAACAATAAAAGACCTGACATATTTCAGTTGGTGTGCAATGAATCTAAAATATATGAAAGTTTAATTTTTATCATTACATTATGGAAAATAATGAACTTTATCACAATATGCTAATTTATTGAGAAGGACCTGTATATGTAGTCGTTCAATAGCCGTCTAATCTTGGGCTATGATTAGACGTCTATTAGATTTTCACTGACAGCCCAAATTTAGCCTTGTTTTACCCTAGACGTCTGGGCTGTGTTTTGACGTCTTTTAGACGCAAAATTGCTTGCTGGGCTGTCTGATTGAGTGGGCAAGATAGATGTTTGGGTGGGCTCAGCCCACCACTGCCCAGGCCCCGGGTTGTGATTATCCATTGTTTGTTCAAGCAAAGAGAAAATAGGCTACCTTCAAAGACAGGCAGAGGATGCTGACCCTGAGGAACAACACATTCATTATAATAGTGTGTAGCCTACAACTACTGGAATTTGGCCCTGTGGTCAGCACTATATAATTGGATGGGGTAGGCCTACTATCCGAGACTCAAAAGACAGTTCAGATGTCATATAACAGAGATACAAATTTTTGTTATTAATATATTAAATATTTTACTATACAGTATATAATCTTTATACTATGTGTGGTTATTGTAAACGAGTGCTCTTGAAGAAAATTGTGAAATTGCATTTCAGTTCTTTCCCTCCCAAGTTATACTTAATCTATCATATTGATTTTGAATATATTTCATATTGATATTATGATACAATATAAAATAATAAAGCCTACAAATTTAAATTTTTTTATGATTGATGATTTTTTTACGGTCTGATTTGTACACAGTGTAGAAACTGTAGATTTGTTTTATGGCAGAAAAGGGGAACATACAGAAAAAATAAGCATATAGAGCACATAATATTCAACCACAACTAATAAATGACGCAATAGCACAAAAAGTATAACTAAATTAGAAATTAGAACATTTTTATTTATTTTTTTATATTTTGATTGGCCAATCGCGACCAGTGCTGAGAAGTCAAGCTCGCCCTTTTTGGGTTGCCATGTCTGTATATTTTAAATACAGCGGCAGAAAACGTCTGTATATTATAAATACAGCGGCAGAAAAACATATCTTACGTCGGCCTTGTGTTTCATAAATCCATTCTTATAAACATGGGTAGTTCCGAATATTTGATATTGCTAGTGCACGTTAATGCCTGGCTTCTCTTGCTTCTCAGCATGTTTTTAAGTGTAGCGAGATCCTAGGGTGCATTCCATTCGACAGGGTCCCTACGCACTGTTCACTGCTCCCTACGCCCTGAACACGGTATATCAGTTGAAGTGGACTTCGCTGACAATAATCACTCATTTGGAACGCCCTGCAACGTCATCAACGATGGGTGCAGATTATGATATAACATAAATTAATATTGTAATTTACTTTACTTTCAAATTGAAAACCATATAATAAGCATATACATTTACAAAACACACAGTATGTATCTAAAAATATAATCAAAACATTGTCCATTAGTTTACTGATAAGTTACATATATTGACTATGAATAGATTTAAAGCTGCACCTGTCATTAAATATGAAAATACATTTTGATTTGGTTAAAGGAACACAATTTGGTTAAAGGACTTTTAGCTTATTCACCGTATTCCCCAAAGTTAGATAAGTCCATACATACCATTCTCATCTCTGTGCGTGCCTTAAAGGTCCCGTTCTTCGTGTTTTTTTGAAGCTTTGATTGTGTTTACAGTGTGCAATAAAACATGTGTTCATGTTTCGCGTGTAAAAAAACACAGTATTTTTCACACAATTTACTTATCTGTACACCGCTGTTTTCACTGTCCTAAAAACGGGTTAATGACTTCCTTGTTCTATTAAGTCCCTCCTTCAGAAATACGTAACGAGTTCTGATTGTGCCAGCGGTTCCCGTGTTGTGATTCGACAGCAGCTTAGCGCAAGTTGTACGGAAAGGTCACGCCTCTTAACGGGAGATGTATGCGCTTAACAGGGTTGCCATATTGGGCGGTTTCCCGCCCAATTGGGCGGTTTCGCAATCTATTTTGCGGGCAAAAATAGGTTTGGGCGGGTGGATAAAAATTGGGCTGGTTTTGGATCAGTTCGGCGGGGTTTTTTTAGCCGAAACACCGGCACTTCAGATCCTTTTTCCTGCGACCCTCTGTTCAGCAGGAAGCAGTCTCTCACTCACTCACACACACACACACACACACACTACATCACGTCACGGCACGCCGGCACCGCCCGCCCCTTACACACTAGATCGCGGGAAGTTTGACTGTAGTATAGTATTTACTAGAGCTTTTGTCTTTTGTGCTAATCAAATTATTCTTAATAATTGTTCAAAGCGATTTTCACGAAAACTCACACTCCTGTTTGATGGGGAATAGGCTCAGGCAGTTCGACCTGTACAAATAAATAATTTTATTAACACTATATTTGTTTTTGTGTTAATAAAATTTTGAGTTAATAATTTTTTTTTGTCTAGAGATGGCCCGCCATGCATGAACGTTCTGCTTCTGCAAAGAGCGCACTGACATGTTCTATAAATGTTCAACGTGATTTTCGTGTAATGTTATTCATGAATATGCATGTTTCATGTGTCTATTTGAAATAATTAAAATGTTAAAATGGGTTATTTTGTGTGTCCATATATCCACTCAATGTTTTCATGTTAGGCTAATGCTTTTGTTCCAAGCGACTTTTATTGACAATAAACAGACTAAGTTGATCGCATTATTTTCCGTAACATAAGCTTATAGTTTAATAGTATAATAGTCAGACTGAGGACGCTTTTGCGTCCATTCCGTTTTCCTTTTTTAAACCAGAAATGAAATATGGAAACGCGGTTTCTTCTTTTTTTATTTTAACACTGATTAATAAAATTAGCAGAAACAAGGTAATTTTCCTAATATCTTATTATTATTTTATTACAAATAATATAGGCTAAATGATTTAAACTTTTTTTTAATGTGTAAATATGCTCAATTTAAGTAGGGTTTTTGCGTCAATACACAGATTCTAAAAGTGCCCATAGCAGCGCCTTTTCTTCTGGAATCAATAGAATGACTACGGACAGAGGCATAGAAGGTCGGTCAGTGTACTTTTTTGTTCATTCATTATTCTATTTCGGAATGAAAGATAACATTTAAAAAAGGGTGCAGCTTGGTTTTTTGTTTAAAAGAAAAAAAAAGCAGAAATGGTTGTATTTTGTTTTCCAATTGTATTGTTGTCATCAAATAATAGTATTAGAAAATTGGACAACATTTCCATTCGTTTTTTAATTTGTAATCATTATTTGTAAGTTTGTTGTGTTTCATTTGACTGATCCTATCTTTACCTGTAAATAATTTTACAAAAGAACATTTGTAAAGTGACATTTTTTATATGAATCTGTTCGTTTTTAGTTTATAAAAATGCAAAACGTAATTAAAAAAAATCCAAAAATAAGTTATTTTATTTTGTGCGCATGGAATTTGTGTATAGCCTACGTTTTGATTTAAATTTCGTTATTCAACATAGTATTTAAAAATACAACAACCATTCTATTTTTGTTTTTGTTTCCATGGTTAAAAACGAAAAAGGAATGGCAAAAGTACAAGGACCGCTGCGTTCATTTCATTTAATGTTGTTTCTGAAATCGGATAGGCTGGTCGATAAATGGTTAATTTTATAGCTTGTTAATGATTTCAATGTATTTAAACGAGAAACAAGCCCAAAAAAATTGGGCGGTTTTTGGCGAAGTTTTGGGCTGGAAAATCCTGCTGGCATCTGGCAACCCTGGCGCTTAATGATCTCTACAGCGTCCCTGGCAAAGCCAAACAAAGGTGATTTGACTCCGGGATGAAAATAACAGCGTCTCGACGACATGGCGACAAACACACTCAAACGCACCACTTCCTTTTTCTCCACGCAACCGTCCTCTTCTCCACGTGGGACAGCAACAAGACCACGCCCCCTTTTTCGCATATTCTTGTGGGATGTTAGTCTGTTCTACTGACTGACGTAATTAATGTAGGAAGTACCAGGATGTAGTCCAAGCCGGCCGTTCGCTGTAGGCTTTGAAAGGGAACTTTTGTTAAATAAAATATCTCGCTTGGCATTGAACTTTGAGCTTTATAATTTTACAGGTATTATTTATGCTCTAACAGCAACATTACACACTAACTAAAGTTTGAACAATGGGATCACGAAGAACAGGACCTTTAACTCTGTCTGACACCCACCGCTAGCCTAGCTTAGCACAAAGACGAGGTAAATGGTTCCAGCTAGCCTACTGCTCAATAAGTGACAAAATAACACCAACATTTTCCTATTTACATGTTGTGATGTGTATAGTTACATCGTGCACTAAGACAAACGGAAAATGAAAAGTTGCGATTTTCTAGACCGATATGGCAAGGAACTATACTCTCATTCCTGCGTAATGATCAAGGAACTTTGAGCTGTTCCATGGTTGCAGCAGCGCAATGATATTATGCAGCACCTGATAATAGTCCCCAGCACGCTCTCTGTGCAAGCAGATTGTCACGTTGTGTAGCGCGACCCTGTCCGAATGATGGCCAGACTTTACTGATGTTTCATGGAGTTTATTGAAACCATTTGAGCTCCAAAAAAATCACCGTAAGAGCTGAACAAATAAAGAAAAGAAGTGCGCATTAACACCTTGTACACAAACTCTCTCTCTTCATAGCATTATCATTAACATACAGCGAAATACACAAAAATACTCATTAAAAATGACAGTAAACAAGCACATACACACCTTATGCCTTTTTGGTGTGTGCTTAACAAACTGCAAACTTTAAACCTGCCTAACCACTCCGATGAACCGCAAGCTCTCACTATCTTTCCGTAGACTACAACATCCGTCAAAATAAAAGTCCCAACTTATTAAGACAGATAATGTAGACCTTAAACCTATTTAAACACACAGAAATGTCAAAAATGTACAGAAAAAACTAATTATAAGATAAATCACAATGAAGTCTGTTACACGTTGGTTATTTTGATGGAAGTTGGCCTATTTTCAGGCGCTGTGTAATATCATTGCCGCTGCACTCATGGGCAGTAAAATTCCTTGATCATTACCAAGCGGCAACCTCCCGCAGTTTCTCTTGAAGCCAATACGGAAGTGCCTCAAACTGCAATTCACCGACTGGCCGCTAGGGACAGGATCCAGAAGGGAGCAGAATCTCATTGAGCCCCATGTTAAAATGGCCAACTTTAGAGCAGAATAAAACATGTTTACAGCCTGGTACAAATTGTGGTTTTGGTCTATACGGCTCATTTTGCCCTTCATGACAACTGTGAGGGGGGTGAATTTTTTTATAACTCATTCGTTTACATTATATTGAGCCTTAAAGTTCTGCATAATTAAGGGCGTGGTCACTTTGAGTGACAGGTGGATTCCCACTGCTGTCATTATTAATGATTAGCCGTCTGATCTCTGTTAGCCGTCACGTTACCTCAGCTATGTAGTTTCAGGTTAACTTACCTCAGTAGTAAACTGGAAAGTAATAGGAATTCAAAATCAACCGCCAATATATTCCACCCGACCTTCACACGTGAGCTAGCGCACCTCAGCTCCGCCTCCGCCTCAGCTCCACCCGCGTCCTGCCCACGTCCCGCCTCTTTGCCCATTTTCTGTTTCCCGGAAGTGACGCGCTCCCAAGATGGCAACGGCCTACACTAGGCTTCAGAAACGCTCTTCAGAAACCTACGGGTGACCTCACGGACACTACGTCCATATTTTTTTACAGTTTATGATCATTACGCAGGAATGAGAGAATAGTTCCTAGCCATATTGGTCTAGAAAATAACAACTTTTAAAGGTCCCGTTCTTCGTATCTTTTTGAAGCTTTGATTGTGTTTACAGTGTGCAATATAACATGTGCTCATGTTTCGCGTGTAAAAAAAAACAGTATTTTTAACACAATTTACTTATCTGTATACCGCTGTATTCACTGTTCTGAAAACGGCTGATGAGTTCCTTTATTCTATGAAGTCCCTCCTTCAGAAATTCGTAACGAGTTCTGATTGTGCCAGCGGTTCCCGTGTTGTGATTGGACAGCAGCTTAGCGAACGTGGCACAGTCCTGTGTTGTGATTCGACAGCAGCTTAGCGCACGTGGAAAGGTCACGCCTCTTAACGGGAGATATATATGCGCTTAATGATCTCTACAGCGTCCCTGGGAAAGCCAAACAAAGGTGATTTGACTCCGGGATGAAAATAACAGCGTCTGGACGACATGGCGACAAACACACTCAAACGCAACAATTCCTTTTCTCCACGCGACACGTCCTCTTCTCCACGTGGGACAGCAACAAGACCACGCCCCCTTTTTTCGCGTAGTCTTGTGCGCGGAGGTTAGTCTGTTCTACTGACGTCATTTATGTAGGAAGTACCAGGATGTAGTCCAAGCCAGCCGTTCGCTGTAGGCTTTGAAAGGGAACTTCTGTTAAATAAAATATCTCGCTTGGCATTGAACTTTGAGCTTTATAATTTTACAGGTATTATTTATGCTCTACCAGCAACATTACACACGAACTAAAGTTTGAACAGTGGGATCACGAAGAACGGGACCATTAATTTTCCGTCGGTCTTAGTAGGCTACACAATGTAACTACACACATCACACAACATGTAAATAGGAAAATGTTGGCGTTATTTTGTCACTTATTGAGGAGAAGGCTAGCTGGAGCCATTTACCTCCAGTCTTTGTGCTAAGCTAGGCTAGCGGTGGGTGTCAGAGTTATGGCACGCATACAGATGAGAATTGTATGTATGGACTTATCTAACTCTGGGGGATATGGTGAATAAGCTAAAGTCCCAAAAAGTCGGCGTGTTCCTTTAACTATGTATAAATGTAGGCTATTCTTAATCAATGGTCTATGTAGCGGTCTCATCTCGTGCGCTTTCTTTCCTAAGTGATGCTGCATATAACATTCCTGAGGTAAATAAAGTAAAATGACAGCCCTCAGGTGCTTCTCAACACTTTTAATTGGTTTACATATTCATAAAATATAATATACGAATGTAACAGTTATTGCCATAACCATACATAAATACTTTAGTTTGTATACCGTAATAACTATGAATATTCAAATGCATATGTAAACTCCATCGCAGAGTTGTTTAAAAACTCTTCCAACCAACGGCTCTGCACCATCATTAGTTCAGACAGGTGGGTGATTCTCACTCTCTCCTTCCTGTGAAGTGATGTATCGATGTTCCCTTCTTCCCTACGCCATACTGAACATGTTCGCTCCCTTTGGATTGGAATCTCACTTAAGATTGCGGAATACCCTCTGAAGTCCACTTCGCAGTCCACTTACGGTCGAATGTAACGCACCCATATGTTTCACAGTAGTCAGAAGCTACCCCATAATATGCCTAGATTTAACTCCATTATTATACTCCAAGTATATTAAAGTATACCACGTTCGTTTCACACTGTAGATTACATTTTACTTTATAAAGCGATGAATTTTGTATGAAATATCCCCGTACAATAATTAAAAAAGTTCCATGAAACCGTATCACTTTTTACTCAGGCGTCTACAGCGGGCAGTTGGGGCCCTTCTCCTGGGGTCCTCAGTCAACGTGCTGTATGCGCAATGAGCTGATGGGCTTGTTTTGGTTGCACGTTTTTATATATTTGGAGGGACGTATACAATTCCGCTGAAATTATTGAATCTTTACCATGATGCCGGGGGAGAACCAGTCCAAAGCCGGAGGAATCGCCTCTGAAGCAACTTCTGACACTTGTCAAAACTGCACTGTTTTAAATCAGGTGAATTTATTATTTAAACATACTGCTTGCTTAATTAGTTAACTTACCCAAGTAATGATGGCCATGCAATGAGAATTAATAACGCTATATGTTAATTTGTTAATTATTTGGTTGTTAAAAACATTAAAATTGAGTGGATGAATACGTGAAATGTTTTTTTTTAATATTACATTCGTCTTAGTCATTGCTGATTTTAATTTTATAGTCGCATCGTATGAATGTGAGTTCCAGTTAGTGGCACGCAACTGATTAGTGTTGATTATTAGTTTATTAATTTGGGTTTTAATGCCGGTAGCAGTGTCATGCTTTTAGTTAAGTTTGGCTTTTGGCAGGTGATTACAGTTGATTACAAGTAAAGCTAATACTATGTCTACGTTTTCAGAACTTAGATGAATATGTGGCTGCTTTGTTAACTCTCAAGCAAAAGATCGTCGACACAGAGTGAGTGCTTTATTTATTACTATTGTTTTAAATTATATTGTATCCTTTCAATATGTTTCCTTACAACTAAATTCAGTCCAGTGCTTGCATGGCTAATTTCTGCTAATGAAAAATTGGAAACGCATTGTAAATTCACAATTAAGTATGCAAATGGATGCAAGAATTGCAGTGACAGTATGCAGATGGATGCAAGTATTGCACTGTTACATTTGAACGTTGAACATTCTGTCAATTGAACAAGTCGGTGGCCAAGCCGTGGGAAAAAGAGAATTGTGACACTCTTCCGTGATCTCGCGGTCACGTGGTCCATGGAGCTCTCTAGTTCCAGACGAACAAGCTGTCATCATGTTTGAATGGTTTCAGGACAGATAGCAGCAGCGAATATATGTGACCCTGATTTAAAAAATATATATATTTACGGTAGTTATTGTGGCTATTGCCACAAATATACCCGTGCCACTTATGACTGGTTTTGTGGTCCATGCATGGTGTGTAAAATTTAGTATGTAATATTGTCTATAGTAATAATAAATACAATGTTGTATGAATGTTGAAGATATTATCATTATTTATTTGTATTCATTTTTTAACTAATTATTCCTGTGGTAGAAAACGCTGTGGCACCAAGATAATCTACTATGAAGGGGACACTTAGGTTTGCTATACTATAGCACCAGGCCGCTATGTGTACTCGGCCCGTAACACACTGCCATCTGGTTATGGTAGCTAGAGAAGTGTTGCTCATGTTATCTAACTGTAATCAGAACCTAATTAGCTATTATACAACCCCAAATCAAGAAAAGTTGGGACATTTAAAGGTATGTTTACCACTGTCACATCACCTTTTCTGTTATTTGGGAATTGAGGATACTAATTGTTGTATCAATTAGTTTTGCAAGTGGATTTTTTGTTGTTGTTGCCCAATCTCACCTGATACAAGACAGCTGCTCAACAGTCCATGGTCGTCGTTGTCAAAGACTGAGATGCTCCTTTTACACTCGATCACGATACCCTCACCTATTACTAAGTCACTTATGGTGGACTGTTTTAAAAGTTTAAAGGGGTCATGAATTGAGAAATCAACTTTCCCTTGAGCTTTTGATATATAAAAGGTCATGGTAAAATAAGAATATCCTGTAAGTTTCAGAGCTGAAAACTTCCTTGTTAGTCAAAGAAAAGCTTTTATGGACACCAGGCCCAGCAAACGATCAGTTTTTAGAATGTGCACGGCTATGATGTGACGTGAGAGTGTAGTGAAGCACCGCCTCAACAGAGGAAGAACAGTGCCTGATTCTGTAGCCCCGCCCACCGACTCATGCCACTATCATAACAGCTAAGAGCAGCATAGAGCTAAACAGCATTGAATTTCTAAGCAGTAAATATATCACATAAGCTTCATTCATGAACTTTATTTTTAATGAATATCCATCTCACGTGGGGAAGACATTGCATGTATGTTCATTTAACCACAGAGTTGTTTGTAAACAATAGACATGATGAGATCACATGAGCGAATGAAGCAATACACTTATGTTAGTAAAAACATTTTTTTTAATATGTGATAGTATTGCATTGTTACAGATCGTTTGATATCTATGGTAGAGGTTGACCGATAGTGGATTTTACCGATAACTAGGTTGGACCGCACTTGCCGATAACTGATTAACCGACCGATAGTTTTTAAAATGGATACTGGATAAAAAAACATAAGTAAAACAGTGCTGAACTTTATAACAAGAAATAAAAAAAAAGTACTGATAAATGAAAATGTGCTAAATAAAAAAAAAATATATATATGAATATTAAAATGAGAAATTCTAACAGAAATTCTTCAGAAAATAATGTAAACATTAAAATATTACAGGTCAAATGTGTTTCTTTACCTATAACCTAGAATCATGCATGTACATTTCTCAAGTCGCTATGCAACAAGGATGTATAGCTTACATGAACTATGCATTATGCATAAATTTTTACAGCATGTATTAAAATGAGCAATACAATTGTACCTTGATCATTCATGTTAGTTTCATAGTGCATTAACCAAGGTTAACAGATACAAATAAAATGTTACATGTTAATGTTACAAATGGAATTTCCATTTCATACAATTCCAAACAGTCTGCTTTTTTAGAAGGCGATTATCTAATAAAAAATGAATGCTTTCTGCTTTGTGGTCTGATTTGCGTGTGTTTTTATCACATTGTTTTAACTGCTTGAGGTACTGCTAATGTTAGCATTAGGGTTGGGCTATATGGCTGAAAACTGTATCACGATATAAGTGTTTCATATCGGTCGATAGCGATAATTATTGATATTTTTATGACCTATTTAAAATAAGGACCAGGAGAAAAATATTTTACATTTAAAAATGTTATTTTAAACGTAACCTTCCTCTAATTATAATCCCCTCAGTTATAAAGGCAGAAATGTCAACACAACTAGGGCTGCAACTAACTATTATTTGAATAATCGATTAATCTGTCGATTATTTTTTCGATTAATAACACTCAAATAATTAAAGGTCCCATGGCATGAAATTTTCATTTTATGAGGTTTTTCAACATTAATATGAGTTCCCCTAGCCTGAATATTGTCCCCAAGTGGATAGAAATGTTGATCGGTGTAAACCCGAGTTCTGGCTGTCTCTCTCTGCCTTTGAGAAAATGACAGGCCAGACGAGAAATCCTGCCAATCCTGAAGCCTCCTGTTTTGACGTCCAAGCAGGAACGGTTACCTCCCTTTCCTCCGCCCAGAGAATCTGGCACGCCCATGCAAACGCTCGAGAGATCATTCCTTGTGAACGAGTGAATGCTGGCAGTTTCTCAGTGTTTGGATGTACAAATGAAAACAGAAGTCTTTTTTTCAGTTCCTTCTGATCTGTGATCAGTAATTTCTGATGTGTAGCTAATTATTTATTATTCGTGCACACAATGCGGCTTCTCTCTCTCCAGACAGAACGGTGTTTTCTATCTTGTGAGTCAGTGTTTTTGTACGTCCTCGTCGCGTCTACCGGTTCTAAAATGTGCATACAGTCGTGAGTTTCTGCTCAACATCGGCCTCACACACGCCGAAGCTCGGGCTGCACTGGCCGTTGGCCTTCAACATCCCCGACCCCCAGTACTGCATCTGGCCCACAGCGGAGGCACCAAACGCGGCGTGAGATTAAGCAGAAGGGGGGTAAGTTAAGCGTGAGCATATTCGGGCTAGCCAGCCTAGCCCCACAATAAACTGGATTACATTCGATTACTGCTGTTGTGTCTTTGTTTGCGCTGTGTACTCAACGCGTGTCACTGACGCTTCTATTTTATTTGAAAAATAATGCTATTATCAACACTTACTTTTAACTCGTTCATCTCGACAGCTGTAATGGTACTTTGCATGTGTTACAAAGTTGGTAATAATGATGAAGACAGGGTCGGTGTGACTGGGACTCGTGTTTATTCAGAACTCTCAGATACAAACACAATAAACTCACAGCGCTGACTGACAGCGCTCCCATAACTCAGTAGGTACTATAAATAACTTTGTTAGCGATCGCTGAGCTCCGTCTCTGGTACGTTAGTGATGTCCGGTTCGCGAACGATCTTTCTTTTGAACCGGTTCTTTTTAGTGAACCGAATCAGTTCACCAAATCGGACTGAATCGTTCTAGATGTCAGCCAATCACAACAGTGGGCGTTTTTACTGAAGTCTCACAGCAGACACGCCTCTTGAAGCAGGGCATTCAGCCACAGGGCAAACAGCAGTATTGAAAAAATGCCTTTTATTTCTAAATTATGACATTTTATGATGTAAAAGTCATACTAACAATATAAGTACACCTCAGGAAACATTATAAAATAATAGAAAAATGCCATGCCATGGGACCTTTAAAATATAAACACAAGTCTAAAATCACAATGAACACTTAACAATTAGGCCTATCTCTTAACATTAAGGTGCAGTGCCTCCATTATTTCTTTGTTACTGTTACCGTTTAGATGCTTTGTCATAAGGCACTGATGCAGAGTACCTCTCCATGTAGTTTCAAAGCCTGAATCCGAAATCGCCCCCTATACCCTTAAATAGGGCGCTATTTGACGGGACAGCCATTAGTAGTGGTGTCCGAAACCATAGTGGACGTTATTGAGTGCACTCATTCTATCCCACATTGCACTACAATAACGAGTGACAGCTGATGTACACACAAAGGCTGCCCGAATTTGCTCACTTGTTTTCATTCACTCCTTCAAGTGAACTGTATTAGTGTATTAAAGTAGGGAATAGTGATTGAGGGTTTAGGGGGCGATTTCGGATTCAGCCAAAGTCAAGAATAGCACAACGGCGGCAAGTGCGTCGAGTATAAACACGTCCCCAAACGAATAAGGTGTGCGTGAGCCAGGCGAAAGTATGAACAAGGCTGGTAAAACAAGTTTGTGGTATTACCAGTCTTGGTAGGGACGACAGTCGTGCATAAGTTGCAGATGACATTGGTCTGACTACGATCAGACTTATAAAATCCAAAAAACTGCCATACTGGTGAGCTGACTTGTTTTTCTGTTTTATCAACAATTTCCTCGCTCGCTGCGGCACTCATTTTCCACTTATCACTCCACGCCGGTTCTGTTTACTGAAGAATTAATCCAACACAAGACAACGATATGGCGCAACCAAACATGATACAGTTACATAATTGGCTGTTAGCCTGTCACTCCCTACGTTGCTTGGTTACCAGAGGGCGAGTGCCTTTGTTCATGCAACCAAACATGCTTCGCAACCTCTGGTTTCTTCCGTCAAATAATTTTTTTTTTTAATCGAACTTATTTTTTATTGATATCGATTACGTGTCTATCGCGATACATATCGTTATCGTTTTATCGCCCAGCCCTAGTTAGCGTTCTTTCAGCCTCGTTGACAAACATACATACTGCTGTTATTTACCTGTTAATGCAGCATCTAGTCAAAAAATTCATTATTTTATAATGATTTGGAAACCAGTACTGTAGTGTTCTGTATTCATACCGTTTAGCTGCCGTCTTTTAAACGCGCATCTGATGTGTCAGCACTCTCCGCTCAGCGTCGCGTGCAGCCTCACGTGTGAATGTAAACACAAGGCGTCATTGAGTTTTTATTTTGCCTCTAGAGGCCGCTCTTGTGCTATACAATGCCAGCAGAGCAGACCCTTCTCAGAGCTCTTGTACTGTGTGATGACAGCCACCCGTCTCAGCCGCTCCAGCAACGGGCGCAACACGGAAAAACTATCGGTGTGGATTTTTGCTGATAACCGATTGTTCCACCAATCAACTATCGACGCTGATGAATCGGTCGACCTCTAATCTATGGTTTATGTGTACGTGTCTAACAGAACATACCTTAGCACGCTGTCACAGGCTGGAGAATACTTTATTTGTGGTGTTCTTGGTTCATTACTGTCTTGATGTGCGTTGTTAACTCTCTTGACTCGATATTTATAGTAGAGATGTTCCGATACCCTTTTTCCCTTCCCGATACCGAGTACTGATCCGATACCTGGGTGTGTATCTGTATATACAACTGTATATATATACTATTATATACTAACTATTATATACTAACTGTATATATATATATATATATATATATATATATATATATATATATATTATATATATATATATATATATACTACTAGCCCTGTATGAATTGCTAGAATTATTTTATTATCATATAGTGACCATAGACTGTGAATATAGACGTAGAGAAACTGGGGGAGGTTGCCGCTTGATAGTGACACACGGCAGAGATTACAAAGACAGCGAGCGAGCGCTGGCGCCCGCCATCAACACAGAGACGAAATACTTCTAAACAGCCAGTAAACAGCGTACATAGCGTACTGCTAACGCATTTTCATTTCTTCTTCGCTGCTCTAAACAGTGGTACCTTGTGGCAAAACAGCACAACTTCCTGTGTTTGCAATGCATTCGGAGCACCGAAGAAGAACCGCGCAGTGGTTAGTAGGGGTGTAACGATTCATCTACTACATCGATGTATCGATTTATATTCCTATGATCTAACTAAATCGATCTGTGCACGGCAAGTTGGCCTTCCGGACGACATTTATCGATCTAACATCGTTTTAAAAGGTAATCAATCGATTGTATCGATAATAGTCAAGTCAAGTCAAGTCAACTTTATTTATATAGCGCTTTTAACAATGTAGATTGTTTCAAAGCAGCTTTACAGTGTTAAACAGCAAAATAATGCAGCCTCCTTCTTCTTCTTCCTCCTCCTTCTTCCTCCTCCTCCTTCTTCCTCCTCCTCCTTCTTCCTCCTCCTCCTTCCTCCTCCTCCTTCTTCTTCTTCTTCTTCTTCTTCTTCCTCCTCCTTCTTCTTCTTCCTCCTCCTTCTTCTTCCTCCTCCTCCTTCTTCTTCCTCCTCCTTCTTCTTTTTCCTCCTCCTTCTTCTTCTTCCTCCTCCTTCTTCTTCTTCCTCCTCCTTCTTCTTCTTCCTCCTCCTTCTTCTTCTTCCTCCTTCTTCTTCTTCTTCCTCCTTCTTCCTCTTCCTTCCTCCTTCTTCTTCCTCCTCCTTCTTCTTCTTCCTCCTCCTTCTTCTTCCTCCTCCTCCTTCTTCTTCCTCCTCCTTCTTCTTCTTCTTCCTCCTCCTTCTTCTTCTTCCTCCTCCTTCTTCTTCTTCCTCCTTCTTCTTCTTCTTCCTTCCTCCTTCTTCTTCCTTCCTCCTTCTTCTTCCTCCTCCTTCTTCTTCTTCCTCTTCTTCCTTCTTCCTCCTTCTTCCTTCCTTCTTCCTCCTTCCTTCCTTCCTTCTTCCTCCTTCCTTCCTTCCTTCTTCTTCCTCCTTCTTCTTCCTTCCTCCTTCCTCCTTCCTCCTCCTTCCTTCCTCCTTCTTCTTTCTTCTTCCTTCCTCCTTCTTCCTCCTTCCTTCCTCCTTCTTCCTTTCTTCTTCCTCATTCTTCTTCCTCCTTCTTCCTTGCTCCTTCTTCTTCCTCCTTCTTCCTTCCTCCTTCTTCCTTCCTTCCTCCTTCTTCCTTCCTCCTTCTTCCTTCCTTCTTCTTCCTTCTTCTTCCTTCTTCTTCCTTCTTCTTCCTTCTTCTTCCTTCTTCTTCCTTCTTCTTCCTTCTTCTTCCTTCTTCTTCCTTCTTCTTCCTTCTTCTTCCTTCTTCTTCTTCCTTCCTCCTTCTTCCTTCTTCCTTCTTCTTCCTCCTTCTTCCTTCTTCTTCCTTCTTCTTCCTTCTTCTTCCTTCTTCTTCCTTCTTCTTCCTTCTTCTTCCTTCTTCTTCCTTCTTCTTCCTTCTTCTTCCTTCTTCTTCTTCCTTCTTCTTCTTCCTTCTTCTTCTTCCTTCTTCTTCTTCCTTCTTCTTCTTCCTTCTTCTTCTTCCTTCTTCTTCTTCCTTCTTCTTCTTCCTTCTTCTTCTTCCTTCTTCTTCTTCCTTCTTCTTCTTTCTTCTTCTTCCTCCTTCTTCTTCCTCCTTCTTCCTTCTTCTTCTTCTTGATTGTCCAACAATACCAGATTTGCCAGGTTTCGGTAAATTTAGCACTTAAAAAAAACGTTAGCTGATATCTTCGAAACCGCTAGTCCGATCGAGACGGAACCAGCGTCAGAAGTTCGGAAACATAGGTCGATAGCTATATGCTAATGCCCAAATGTCAAAATATTGATAGCAAGATGGGTGTCAGGTGTCAGTCATTTTTCATGTGATTTTTCCTATAAATGTCTATAACTCCAAAACGAAATGCGATATTTTCACCAAAATTGACACACACATGTATGGGCTCACTCTGAGGACACATAAAAAATGGTATCATTGTGTCTCTTGGTGGTGCTATAATAGAACAAAACATGAAATTCCCATTGACTATAATGCAGTATTATGATATAAAATGCTATAATTTACAAATGAATTGATGTATCATTACGAAACTTGGTATGTGCCATCAGCACCATGCCTTTAAGGTACTTAAAAGGTTTCAAAACAGCACCGCCATGTGGTCCATACTTAAAATGAAAAGGCCTCTTGAGGCTATATCTCTGACATATTGACACTATATTGACACCCTGCTTTGATATATTGACACCAATCTTTCCATGTGTCATTGTTCCCTTATTCTGACCATGCCACATCAATTTCGTAATTGTGCCACCTATTGGTTGAAAGTGATAAATCAATAAATCATTATTATTGTTCGTATTTATCGTATAGTTGCTTAAATCGCCTTAATAGGTCTTAATTGCTCATTGCTGCAGTTGATCCAACATTGCCAGCCAATTTGGCATGTCTTGTCTTCTTTGCGCTTGGCCCCGATAATGGCTGCTTGCAGCTATATTTTATTTATTTTTTATCCAGTATCCATTAAAAAAAAAACTATTGGTCGATTAATCAGTTATCGGCAAGTGCTGTCCAACCCAGTTATTTAGTTTTTGAAGTCTATGGGAGTGTTGCAACTCTATCAACGACTCTGGTCAATGGAAGATTCTTAATTTTTAAACACACATTTATTACATATGCGTTTTACAGTAAATTAATAAAATTAGGCCGCATAAGTAAGATTTAGTTTTGAATACAACATGTTTGTTAAAGGGTTCAAACTTTCCAAAAGTTTAATATTTAGGGTTAGGGGTTCTAACTAGAATGTTTAAAGGAATATATTTGCAGGGGGGGTTTTGTAAGTACTGTAATAATCAGGTTCATGTTTAAAGGTAAAGATGAACCTGTTACATGCTGACTTTTCAGTTTTATCTGCTTTGTCAAGTAAAACTATATCAGTATTATCTTCTATTAACTTTCACTTTTTTATTTCAGCCGTCTATTGAGTGAATACAAAGAGAAGTGTGATGATATCCTTTTTAAAGCTATGTAGACGATAACATTGCTCTTGCTTTTGTCATGCTGTCTGTTGATTTACTGCTTCATTTTATTGTATTTGTGGGTACCTGCAACATCACATGAGCAGGAGTGCTATTGTATTGAATATCAACCCAGCCACACTAAGCCTCAGGTAATCTCAGCCATGCTGATAGTCATTATAACAGCATGGTTGACAGTGAAATGTTACTTTTATACAGTAGTTTAAGAAACAAAGTTAATACTGAATTGGAAACAAATGTTTTTGTTTTGGATTATTCTAAGCACAAATGGCATTTTTACGTTGTATCATGCAGAATCCTTTCCAAATGGTATCCGGTTGAAATGAAATAAATTAACATTTGGATGTAGGGGTGTAACGGTACATGTATTCATACCGAACCATTTCGGTACAGTGCTTCTGGTTCGGTGTGCATGTGTACCGAACGGTTACGAATGCAATCTTTAACAGTTAACAGTCGGCTTGTTTTAAGCGCTGAACACACTTTAATCCTAGTTCCCACTCGAACATATTAAGTATTCAGTCCATTTTATCACGAAATTCAAACGATAAATGCCGTTTTGACGCTCTTTAATGTGACGACTGATCACTGTATAGGTGTGAGTGAACGTGATCACCTCTTCCAGAAGAATAAACATGAATTAATATTAGGGATGCACCGATATGAACATTTTGGCCGATGCCGATAACCGATAATTATTTATATTTGAAAGCCAATAGCCGATATATTGGCCGATAAATCTAAATACAAATTTTAATAAACTCTTGAGAGCCTGATTACAAAAACAAAAGGCTCACCATTAAAAGACATGTCCCAAACATTTCAACATAAATCAAACCTATACACTACAGTAGCCTATTTGAACCAGTGTAAGATTCCTTACCTTTTCAAATTAATTTTACACTCCTATGGCCAACTTACTTTATAAAAAAAAAAAATGTTAACACTTTACAATAAGGTTTAATTTTTGTTACTATTAGTTAACCAACAATGAATGAACAATACTTCAACAGGGTTTATTCATCTTAGTTCATGTTAATTTCAACATATTCAGACCCAAAGTTGTGTCTTTTAACATTAGGTATGCACTGTGAATGGTCTGTTAATAAACACAAACATTTTATTACTAAAATAAACAAAGATTATTGCTCTGTTTGTTCGTGTTAGTTAATGCATTAACAAATGAGACCTTATTTGTAAAATGTTACCAAAAATTATATTCCCTAAAAAATAAAAATAATATACCTAAATAATGCAAAGTTATTGAACAGCATTACTTAGGCTGCATAATAAAGAATCAGAATGCAAGTGCATGAAATAACCTCCGCACAGACAATGAGGAAATGGGTTTTAATCAAACCGTATTGTTGATGGAAATGATACGAGAACAATAAAAGTGCTAGTTATAAAAAATAACACTTCTGTGTTTTTGAAAAAAAAAAAGTTTAATATTACAGTAATAGTAAACATCTTTAATATTAGTCTAGTCTATTAGGAATAATGTTGCTGTTTTAGAGTGAGTGCCGAAGCTGGAGAGAATGAACGAACAACCGTAAACTGAAGCGCTTAGAAGGTTAATTAACAAATAAACGCATCATATATGAGAACAATCAGATATTTATACAAAATAAATATAATATTACAACTTATATTTGCACAAAATCACGCATAGGTGAAGGCTTATAACTCCTGTGGATGCTCTTCCCCTGTTTGAGAGCGCTATGAAACTGAAGATGATCACCGGTACAATGAAGCACTGCGGGTTATTGACTGCATCCTATATGACATTAATCAGATGTTTATACTACAAAAACGTAATATTACGACTTGCATATGCTTATAAGGACGCGAATGCACAAGCGAACTTGACTGTGCTGGTCAGAATGGTCATTGTGGACGCTTCCCACAACAGCGTGCTGAAACACAACAACTAAACCCAGAGAATTCACAACGTTTTATAACAACAATATTCTCATTACAGTGTTATGTATAGGACAGTCCCAGTAGTTATTAATGCTGTGCATTTCTGTTTGAAATGCGTGCTGAAGCTAAAGACCGGTACAATGAAGTTCTTTACTCCATTGTTAATTAACTCAACCAAACGCATCCTATATGAGATTACATACACAGAATAATAATAAATATAATATTACAACTTACAATGGCACAAAAGGCTGTGAATGCACAAGTGAACTTGACTGTGCTTGTCATGAAGGTGTAACTCCGTGGGCGCGCTCTTCCCTCAACAAACGCGCTGAAACGCAACGTTCTTTTACAGCCGTATTCTATTCTCATTATCATTTTATGTAGATTATATTAGACTTGCGCTGCATATGTTGCGCACAACTGTATTTTCCTTTTCGAAGTGATTCTAATCATATTTAGAGCAATTCAAACCCATCATGGTGGACAGCGCGTCTGTCTCAGCTGAAGGAAATAATACATTATCTATCGGCTTGAATATATCGGTCAAATTTTCTTATTGGATCGATAACGTTAACATCAAAAATAATCATTTATCGGCCGATAACGATATGTTGCCGATATATTGTGCATCCCTAATTAATATCTTAAGGTATGTTGAGGTTAACGCTTACTGAAACGTATCATATGTCGTGTAATCGCTCAATCAGTGTTTCAATCGCGAAAAGACGTCAAACAGCTTGTAAACAATGTCACGCAGCATCATTTACCTCAGAGTCAGAAGTCCTTCAGTGTCCACAGCTGTTAAATTCACTAGAGAAATCAACTCTTTCACTAAATATATGCACTATACAGGGAGTGCAGAATTATTAGGCAAATGAGTATTTTGACCACATCATCCTCGTTATGCATGTTGTCTTACTCCAAGCTGTATAGGCTGGAAAGCCTACTACCAATTAGGGATGTGACGGTGAGGAAATTTTCCCACCGGTTAATTGATGTGTGACAACACCGGTAATACCGGTATCACCGGCGGAGGCTTTTAAATCTAAAGTAACATGCACACTACCGCTCTGAACTGAAAACGCGCCAGTGCGCGCACACCGTGAATGACAGCTCGTCTGTAAATGCGCGCTCTGTGAGGCCATGGGTGCGTCTCAATCAGTTCCCTAGTTCAGTAGTCAGGGCACTGATCAAGCATTGATCAGTCTATGATTGAGATGCACACCATGAATGAATGACAGTTCGTCCCCTTGTTTATACTCGACGCGCCCGCACGAGCGCGAGGGTGCGCGCGGCAAAAAATAAATGCGCGGAGCCAGGCGAAAGTAAACAATGCGCGCTCTGTGCGGCCGTGCACATTTTACTTTCAGTTTTGAATTAGCGCCAATTCGGCTGCGGGTTGCTTGAATTGTGGGTTCATTAGCCTATTATTTTTAATGAAAAACACAACAACAAAACAAATGACAAACTCCCTTAAATAGGCGCTTTTACGTTTCGCTTTGAAACAGGGTTTCCGCGGAGTCATAAAAAGTCATAAAAAGTCTTAAATTTAATAATACAAATTTTAGGCCATAAAAAGTCATAAAAACATCCGGATTTTCCATACATGGTCATAAATTACATTTAGCCACGTCTTAAATTGATATACTCATTCATTCATTGGTTCCACCATCGCCTTTTCCCCCTGAAAATGTGCTGGCGGTGGCATTCATTCGTTTCGCCTGTTGTAGTTCTGTCTGAGGAATCTGGGTGGTATCACAGCGTTCCAGGTGCATATGGCAGTGCAGCAAACAGACTTGTCGGAATGGACTTTCACAGAAACCCGCGCAAACTCACAAGAGTCTCCTCAGCTTATTACTGAATATGTCGTTGAGTCACTGCTTAGTTTTACTGAAACTAAGGCTGGGCATTAAACGATACCGGAACAAAACTCATTTGAACCGTGCGCCACATGGACCATTTATCCGCTCGGCTCAAGTCCAAACGGCAACGCAGCGCGTTTACTCTGGTCTCGGTCACAAGATCCAGTGAGAATCGCTTGAATTCAGCGAAGAACACAAATGTCTCAGTGATTTAAACCAGTTTAAAGGCAGATGAAACAGCGCTGACAAACAGGAGAAACGCTGTGCGCAACAATACAGTTAGAAGCGTTTCCATCAACAAATCCCCATCATTTACCATGGATTTACTGTAACATTATCTTAGTAATAACTCCACCGTGAAATGTGGGATATACATATTGAATTGAATCGTATTTTATTATTAATGTAGACAACGTATTAATGGAACTAATGGAATATAATTAAAGTATTTAATGTATTTAGGATACTATTGTTTTTAAGATACGTGCCATCAAAGTCAGGCAACACAAACCTGTTTCAAGACTTGAAACAATATCCTCCATTAGCACATGCAGAAAATAAGAAATTAATTTTCCAATAAAGGTATTTATTTTGTTAAGGACAAATGACAAATGTTTGAATGTTTTACCTCAGATTTGTGAAATGTTCACCTGTTTGGCATGATATGTTCTGACAATAAAGAGTAGTTTAAAACCACAATTAATCCTCTGGTTTCTACATTTTTCAGTTGCGAACAAAAAAATCTGCCTTTAAACTTGAAAGAAATAAAGATTTGACATTTTATCGTGATAATTATCGATATTGACAGATATATTATGATAATTGTTTAGTGTTGTTCCTGTTATTGATACTTAGGAAAAGGGAGCCTTCAGTTTGTTACTCTTAAGAAAATGGAACCTTTAAATAATGAAACTTGTTACTTTTAAAGAAAGTCAATTAAAAAAAAGACTTCTTTGAAAGGAAGTTATTTTTCGTAATTTGTTTAGGTCATAAATTTAAATCATAATGGTCATAAAAAGGTCTTAAAAAGTCTTAAATTTGACTGACTAAACCCTGCAGAAACCCTGTGAAACCAAATCTTCCGCGATCATCTCAGTCTGCTCCTCACTCTTAAATCTGATGAATGACTCCTGCCGCTGCCGAGACTCACGGTCGGATCCTGCTTTATTAAGCAGATACGTTCAGTTTTTATTTGTATTGTCTGTTCTCTAACTGAACTATAAAAATTTTTATTACTATAAAAAAATCAAAAAGACGGTGGGTGGTGCCACGGTGGGCAAGTGATGTAACCGGTGTTGAGTCTGGACACCGGTAACACCGGCAACACCGACTATCGTAGCAAGCCTACTACCAATTAAGCATATTAGGTGATGTGCATCTCTGTAATGAGAAGGGGTGTGGTCTAATGACATCAACACCCTATATCAGGTGTGCATAATTATTAGGCAACTTCCTTTCCTTTGGCAAAATGGGTCAAAAGAAGGACTTGACAGGCTCAGAAAAGTCAAAAATAGTGAGATATATTGCAGAGGGATGCAGCAGTCTTAAAATAGCCAAGCTTCTGAAGCGTGATCATTGAACAATCAAGCGTTTCATTCAAAATAGTCAACAGGGTCGCAAGAAGCGTGTGGAAAAACCAAGGCGCAAAATAACTGCCCGTGAACTGAGAAAAGTCAAGCGTGCAGCTGCCAAGATGCCACTTGCCACCAGTTTGGCCATATTTCAGAGCTGCAACATCACTGGGGTGCCCAAAAGCACAAGGTGTGCAATACTCAGAGACATGGCCAAGGTAAGAAAGGCAGAAAGTCGACCACCACTGAACAAGACACACAAGCTGAAACGTCAAGACTGGGCCAAGAAATATCTCAAGACTGATTTTTCTAAGGTTTTATGGACTGATGAAATGAGAGTGAGTCTTGATGGGCCAGATGGATGGGCCCGTGGCTGGATTGGTAAAGGGCAGAGAGCTCCAGTCCGACTCAGACGCCAGCAAGGTGGAGGTGGAGTACTGGTTTGGGCTGGTATCATCAAAGATGAGCTTGTGGGGCCTTTTCGGGTTGAGGAAGGAGTCAAGCTCAACTCCCAGTCCTACTGCCAGTTTCTGGAAGACACCTTCTTCAAGCAGTGGTACAGGAAGAAGTCTGCATCCTTCAAGAAAAACATGATTTTCATGCAGGACAATGCTCCATCACACGCGTCCAAGTACTCCACAGCGTGGCTGGCAAGAAAGGGTATAAAAGAAGAAAATCTAATGATATGGCCTCCTTGTTCACCTGATCTGAACCCCATTGAGAACCTGTGGTCCATCATCAAATGTGCGATTTACAAGGAGGGAAAAGAGTACACCTCTCTGAACAGTGTCTGGGAGGCTGTGGTTGCTGCTGCACGCAATGTTGATGGTGAACAGATCAAAACACTGACAGAATCCATGGATGGCAGGCTTTTGAGTGTCCTTGCAAAGAAAGGTGGCTATATTGGTCACTGATTTGTTTTTGTTTGGTTTTTGAATGTCAGAAATGTATATTTGTGAATGTTGAGATGTTATATTGGTTTCACTGGTAAAAATAAATAATTGAAATGGGTATAAATTTGTTTTTTGTTAAGTTGCCTAATAATTATGCACAGTAATAGTCACCTGCACACACAAATATCCCCCTAAAATAGCTAAAACTAAAAACCAGCTTTGATATTAATGAGTTTTTTGTGTTCATTGACAACATGGTTGTTGTTTAATTATTAATGTTGTAAAATGAATCCTCAAAAATACAACTTGCCTAATAATTCTGCACTCCCTGTATTAGCCTATATATATATATATATATCTATCTGTCTATCTGTCTATCTGTCTGTCTGTCTGTATGTATGTATGTATGTATGTATGTATGTATGTGTGTGATGTCTTGATTATTTAATGCTATGTTTAGATCTGTCATGAAATCTGTCATGAAAATGACAGTCACTAAGATTATATTTCAACAACGAATTGGAGAAAAAACATAATTTTATACTTAGATTTAGGAGTTAATGCAAAAACTGCCTTATATGAAGTTTACATGTTTGCACACTGTGTTATTTGAGTGTTGATAATCCTATAACTAAACATGAATATCAGCTGAATATAGGCTCATAGTTTGGGCTCTGTTGTTAACCTTTAATATTATAGTAATAATGTGCAAGTAAGGGCTCCCTATATAGTTTACAGCATTATCTTTAAGAAACTTTGTTATAATTTAATTCATTTAAGGACAGACACACTTTTTTTAGCAATATTTTAATATAAAATATTTTAAAACGGCTGTACCTAACCCGTACCGAACCGTGACTTCAAAACCGAAGTACGTACCGAACCGTCAGTTTTGTGTACCGTTACACCCCTATTTGGATGTAAATGTGATTTGCATTTAATAAGTAATTTTTTTTCTATACTGTCAGACAGTGTCACTGTTCTATTACACCACTGGTGTAAAATCACAATGCAACTTTGCTCAGGTGGTATGTGTGAAATGCATAAAAACATTTGACAAAGTTTTTCTTTTTCATTCTTTGAACCATTTATAAAATCCTGATATCAAGTACATTTACATTTTAGACAATTTGGCCAGTTATTTTCTTTCCCATATCCAAGTAAAATAGTTGCAAAAGTGTCAAACTTTGCAAGTTACCAAGCATTTGTATTTGACAACAGCAATGGAAAATATCCTTTCCTTGTTCCTTTAAAATATCACTTAATTAATTATTCAACCCAGCTCCAATATGGGTTTTCCATTTCCTATTCCATCATTGCTGGTGAGAGAAACGTCCAAACCTGAAGTGAGAAAAAAAAACATACTCCAACTCTAAATAGAAAATGTGCTCCTTGCCCCAGGCACAATCGCACTCTACTACCCACTCCGTAGTCTGTACCACTCACATACACTGGTCTGGAGGGCAGTGAACACAAAACTTGAAAGTTAACATTGTTCTCTGAATCCATCTTTGTTTTCCTTGACCAAAATTCACAGCTTCAGAAATCACAGAGGTAAGAACTTATTTTCTTTTTCACTACAATTATATGTGTAATAGATTTATTTTTAGGTGACATTTATGCTTCAAGCAGCTGCTGTTTATCAAATTGATTTGCAGTACACATTTACCAGCCTGTTACCAGAACAGGTGACAGTGACACCATTGATTCCTCAAATGGCACACCCCTAATGATTCCAAAGACATTGTACTTGTCATGTTGCAACTAAAGTAATACAAAGCCAAGGCATTGCTGTACAAGTACATTTACGCTCCTTTGCTACAGATAAGTTCTTTGATATTAGCACAGGTCATTTGTAATTAGGTAATATTTAGAAGTTTGATAATGAGAAGTAGGGGGCGGGGGAAACAACACTCGCCAATATTTTGAATTTGGACTACAGTACCCATTTCAACCACTATCAATCCTACATACCGCACCTTTAAGTATTTTGACTAAATGTGTATTTGAAGAATGACTTTGAAACATGGTGATGTGTTTTTCACAGAGAGAGCAGCAAACTGCACAGACAGTTGGATGAGGTGCTACTGAAGCTTGAGCCTTTAGAGAAACAAACTGTGGAGTATGAACAGATGAAGACCGAGCTGGAGAAAATTAAGGTTTGTGTTTAAACCCCTAAATGTCTTAACATCACTAGGGTAGGGGTGTGAACCTACACTGGTCTCACGGTTCGATTACGATTATCAGGCCATCACAATGCATTGACGATTTATTGTATCCTCATACAATTTTGTCTGAACCTTTCATTTTACCTGCTCAAAGAAAACACGCTTCTTGAATGTATCAAACCAAACTCAAGTCTGGGCACAGAAGACAACAGGAGAATTTAGAACAAATAGAAAATACTAAAAGCCACTTTAGGAGGTGGTCTCCGCTCAATAAAGTCAAAACTAAAGTCTAAATGCATCTGGTTGTTGAAACCACATATGTAAATTTTACTCCTCCCAACAACGCAAAATTTTTTTTACGCGTGTTATGGGCCATATGACATAGCCAGATATGACGGCGCTACTGAAGCACGCATCCCACAGACGAGCGGCTGAGTATCTCTTCATCAACTAAACACAAACTACCGAAAATAAAGTTGCAGGTGCTCAAAATACAATCATATTCATTAAAAGTAAAGAAACGGAATGATCTGACCAGTGATTTTGCCGCGTGCTCTCCTATTGCGGTCTTTGATTTCAAGACCGCAATAGGAGTGCGCACGGCTCAATGGTGATCAATATAATGCAGCTCATAGCTGTTGTTTTCGGTGACGTGAACTCAAATAAATCTGCATATAGTGCAGGAAATGTAGATCAGATTTATATCCGTTTTGCGGAGATACATTTATGTGCCCATGTGTAAATTACGGTCGTGCTTACCAGATTGTTCATAAAAGCCGAATTGTGCCCAGATGTCGTCTTTTAAAGTAGTTGGAGTATATTAATCACTCTCACTTGCGTCTCGACTCCCTCTGCCATTGTATGCTACAGCGACAACGCACGTATGTGACAAATGACATCAGAATAGAATCTGTACATTATAATCGAATCCAATACCGAATCCAATACGAAAACCAATACCGAATCGTCCTCGTCTGCATCGCCATGCAGAACCGATTAATTTCGACTCCCCTACGCTACACTAGGGTTAACAATTCCAAAATTGCATTAAACGCGACCAATTCCAGTAAAATTCCCTGAATCTCATTGCCAATTTCAATACAAATTCTCTCAACTTTATTTAAAAAATATTAATATAATTTAGGGCTGTACATGTTAACGTGTTAGCGCATGCAATTAATTCTAAATCCTTAACGTGTTAAAATATTTTAACGGAAATAAAAAAAAAAAAAATACTGAAGCATGTGAAATTGCGTCATTAAGGTAATTAACGTCACGCAGTTAGATGATATCCGAAGTCAGGAGTTTATCACACTAAGCGTCTATAATACCTGTAGATGGAAATTTCTATTCTAACCCCTTGACCCGATTTTGCTTCTCAGATTTTTGCAATCAGATCATTTCATGCCACTAAACTGGAAATTTTTCAGTCCAATGATCAGCGCTAATGTGAAGAAAACCAGGCTGATTACATTGGCAGAGATAATAGAGATTGACATTGTGTTTTCAGTGAATTATTCATTCCAGTGTGTTTCGCTTTAAAACACAAACTGTCATATTCTGTCATTTGTTTCTGAAGAGTGCGAGCCCTCACACATCGCGCTATGTGAAATACAGACTGAACAGAACGTCAAAACATCCCACCGCTGTATGTCTAAATGATATGCAAAATGTTTCTCTCCTGGATACTGCAAACCTGCGTCTCGCTAGTAAAGTTTTGATGGATGAGGATTGCAATCAAGGTAAAAACGATTAACGGTGACGTACAGGAATTGTACAGTAAGCTTGCGTGATTCTGTTATATTGATGCACAAACAAACCGCACATCGTATTTATGCACAGACACTTTTCAGTACATTCACATTGTTTCCACACACTTTCAGGATGATGCTTCATAATTAAATAAAGTTAACTGATAGTTTTATCGGTTTATTAATTTTTAATTGCTGTGTTTAGGAATTCTGAATGTAATCATAATTATTAAAATAATTAAATATTAACTTTATCTTATGTAAAAAATAAATAAATAAAGCAAAACATTAAATGTGCAAAAAAAACAAAACAAGTGTAAACGACTAGTTTTTCCAACTAGACTAGCAGCTGCAGTATTGTTTAATCAGAGCCCCGATGTACTTACGGTGAAGTTTTCCAATTTTCTCTTTGGAGTAAAAAGAAGTTTGAAAAACTTTTTGCAGCTGAATACTGTTGCCGATTCCACCGCCTCCCAAGCTGTTGAAAACAGAGTTTAGATGAACATGTTATTGTGTGCTGCAAACTTTTCTCTAAATAACAAAATAAACAGCAAAAATTACCAATCTCCACGGGTAGTTTGAACATTTTCAAAACAATATTAGGCTAAAACAACGATGACACACTAGTTTGTTCTTTACTTTTACTTAGGGCTGAAACTATTAGTCGACAATAAAAAATTGTTGACAAATATTTTTGTTGTCGAGTAGTCGTTTGATCTCACTTAACCTAATGTAAGGGCCTGCAATATCGTGATTTGACCGCTACGGGGCTGTAGCGCTAGAGTGTAATGCAGCCCTTACAAATGCTATTGCAGAAGAAAACACAGCGCGAATGACGGATTAGTTTCCACTCCGTGGCTGAATCCGAAATCGCCCCCTATACCCTCAAATAGGACATTATTTAAGGAGACAGCCATTTGTAGTGCTTGTGGACTCTTGTGGTCTGCAGAACTGCTTGTGATCTCAGCCAACCCAGCACTTCATCACAATCTCTCCATTCAGCTAGGATCATCAACCATAACTCCGTCCAGGACAGCCAGGAACCTTGGAGTTGTGATTGATGATCGGCTAAAATTCACTGACCACATTACTGCAACAACCCGATCCTGCAGATTTGCGTTTTACAACATTAGGAAGATTAGACCCTTCCTATCAGAGCAGGCCACACAACTCCTGGTCCAAGCGCTTATTTTCTCCAGACTGGACTACTGTAATGCTCTTCTAGTGCATGCCGGAAGGCCCGCTATCAAACCCTTGCAACTGATCCAGAATGCAGCGGCGAGGGTGGTCTTTAACGAGCCGAAGAGAGCGCACGTCACCCCTCTCTTCACCAGTCTCCACTGGCTGCCAATAGCGCTCGCATCAAATTTAAGACACTGGTACTTGCCTTCAAAGCAACCACTGGCTCTGCACCAATATACCTAAACTCGTTTGTTCAGACTAACACACCCTCCAGGAGCTTACGTTCTGCCAGTGAACGACGCCTTGTGGTGCCATACCAAAGAGGCATGAAATCACTCTCACGGACCTTTTCCTTGACCGCCCCCACCTGGTGTAATGACCTGCCTATCTAAATTCGAGCAGCCGAGTCTATAGCCATTTTCAAAAAACAGCTAAAGACACATCTCTTCCAGCAGCACCTGACCAATCAAGAATAGCACTTAACATTCTATTCATTTTCTGTCTGTCTAATTTATAAAAAAATTAAGTTCTGTCCTGTGTGTTCTGTGCTAGATTAACTGAGACTTATTACACCACTTGCATACTGTTGCCCTTGACTGTTCGAGTTGCTTCTATTGCTCTCATTTGTAAGTTGCTTTGGATAAAAGTGTCTGCTAAATGTAAATGTAGTGATGTCTGAAACCATAGCGGACGTTATTGAGTGCACTCATTCAGTCCCACATTGCACCGCAATAACGAGTGTACAGCTGATGAACACACAACGGCTATTCGACTTCACGCACTCGTTTTCATTCACTCCTTCAAGTGAACTGTATTAGTGGACTAACGTAGGGAATAGTGATTGAGGTTTTAGGGGGCGATTTCGGATTAATCCACGGAGTGCAAACTAATCTGAACCAACAAGATGTGGGAAAGTTTCACAAGACTTCAAACTAAGAGTGCATCTCAATCAGCTCCCTAGTTCAGTAGTCGGAGCACTGATCAGGGAGTTAGCCCATTGACTCTTGTTCTGATCAGATTTACAAAAGGAGATGTTAAGAAGAATATCATGTCAGTTACTTTTTCATACTGTTAATTAAAAGAGAATCTATCAGCTCAATTGTCATGTAAAAAATATTTTAATTTTACACTTGTAATAGTTTGCAGATTAATATTTTTCTATTCTTTGTGTCCTGAAGTAAATGTCCTCTTTTTCTGTTTCAGTTCTAAGAAAAGCAGTGGGCCTATTTACAAATTAAGCTCTTGAGACTGCTGCCAAGAGATGTTTTTGTCTGTAATGCAGCTCATTTTTTAAATTATAATTATGTAATATTTAAACAATGCTTAGAGAGAATTTGTGTGTGATTTGAGTTCTGCGAACTTGCCTAAAGTTCATTAAAACAACCATTTCAAAAGCTGAAGTGATTTTCTTTTTTATATATTATAGTTAGAATATGTATGACTACTTTTTTTAATAAATGAAAAAGCTGAATAATCGTTCAAAACATACTGATTAGTCAACAATTTGAATGACAATAATCAACGATTAGTCGATTAAACGATCTAATAATCGTTAGATTATTATCGTTAGTTTATCAAAACAATCGTTTGTTGCAGCCCTACTTTTACTTGAAGTATATCTTGGCCTTTTAAGTTGGTCATTCATTGTGACTCTAACTGGACTGGAAATATGTGCATACTAATTTCTCTTTTCTTTTTGCTTTTTTTTTTTATACAACAGGCTGAATTGAAATTGTATCAGCAGAGATGTGAAGATGTCGACAGACTGAGAGCTGAAAGTGCTCAGACACTTTCTCTGTAAGACCACTCTCCCCTGTAGTATCACTGTTGATTAGTTGCGCTTGTGACAATGTCTTCTACTCACAGTATTTATCTTTCTCTATTCCCAGGAAAGAAAAAGCTGAAGAATCCTTAAGAAAAGCAGAGGGTACACGCATCACAAATTATTTTAGGATAAGTTTAGAACAGGGCCTATATGGCACAAGTGCTGATCATATTAATGAAAAAAAGAAGAAAAAAAACATGATCAAAACTGAAATCAGTACACTCACTGAATTATTGGATCATATTTGTATTGCCCATAAACATGTACCATTTTCACAGACACAATGCAAAGGCAAAACCTGGAGAAGGAGAAGCTCAAAACAGAAAATATATCACTCGAGGAGGATCTGCAGAAAACTCAGGTGAGGTTCTTTGAAGTTACATCTGTGATTTAAAGCATTGTTCAGTTCAAACAAAAGCTGTGCATTATTTTTCAGGCCTCTTAATGCAAGTCAATGGGGGGAGGGTGAAATGCTGTTTCATGCATACTGAGCTTTTTACACTGTTAAAGACTTGGATTCCCATGCTAAACATGGACAAAGTAAAACAAAAAAAAGTTGGACGTTTGATGGAGTATTTCTGTCCTTCCGGTTTCTCATAAGTTTCAGAACGTTTTTTTTTCGAGTATGGGTTTATCTGACGTCAGATAGGGCGGAATGTCCTGCGACTAGAGCGAGAGAGCAAATGCTTTAGGGAAGTCATCGGCTGCACGCTGCAGTCACAGGACTTCACAAAATCAACAAGGTGACCAAAGAAGTGTGTTTTTGGTTGTCAGGGCAAGACAACCCTGCACAGCTTCCCAAAAAACCCAGCGTTAATGGGACAGTGGATGGAGTTTGTTTTTCTGGAGCAGCAACAGAGTTGTGCAGGTGTTTTTGTTTGTTCCCTGAATTTCAGCGACAATGGTTTATAAACAAGGCACAGTTCAACTCCGGATTTGTAGCTTGTCTAATGCTGAAAGATAGAGTGGTTCCAGCGATTAAGGTTCACGGTCGTACACTGTTAAAAAAAGGTCTCCAATTGATCGGTCACTTGAAAATTTTCAATTGGAGCACGCACTAGTCTGACGTGCAAAGCCGTTCCGCTTGCTACTGCTAACATTAAATTGCATACAATAGTCCATAAAGCAAATGATGTCCTCATAAACCACGAGTAAATACACACAATTGTTGTAAAACTCTCGAGCATGACAAGCCGCTAAGCATATAATGTTATAAGTTACAGTAGGACATACCATTGAGACATCCTGCTGTAGTCGTCGTTGCTGCTTCTGTTCAATTTCAGCCTCTAGATCTGATTCTGGATCATATGTATGGCTAAATCTGATTGATAGTCATGGTTTATTTAGGATAACATTTTTTTTGTCCACGTTTAATGATGTCAGAGCTTTCAGACGCTCTCAACGCAATAGCTGCGCGTGCTCGTCATTCTTTAGCTCCGCCCACACGATACGCCTCCAGCCGCTCTTTTTTTTTCTTCAGAAAGACAGTACAGCATATCTTTCTTTTATAAATATAATAAAACTAAAGACTTTTCGGAGATATGAAGGATGCAATACTACTCTATAGGTTGATTTGTCATAATTTTTTGTTTATTCATTTTCTGACCCATTTTTGGGTTTCTTTATTTCAAGGATTCTCTCAGAAAATATGTTCAGACCGCTGAGGAACATGATAATCTCAAATTGGAGAATGCCAAGACGCTGATTATGTAAGTCCCACCGGGTCTATTTTAGAAATGTATAATTGTTCACGAATCATAATGACAAATGCTTGTCCATTTGTTTTCGATATATAGATACACTAAGTTTTTGTTAGTGTTGAATTGTCCATTGATCTTCAGAAAAGAAAAACAATGTTTTAATGCATGTCATTTTTTTCTCCATAGGAAAGGAAACCTTGAGAATGAACTTTTGGTGCTACAAGGTCTGTGCTAGAGATCTTATACATTAATCATATTAGACTGCATGAATGAATTTAATTCAGCTTTAGATTTGTTTAACTTATCTGAAATATGTACTCTCAGCATATTAAAACATGTATTTGATTGTTTTCTGATCTCCATACCTATGTTCCAGCAAATATTTTTGTGCACTATATAGATTGGAGATCAAATCTAAATTAAAGTCTAGCTGTTTTTTTTTGTACACAGAGACAAAATTTAAACAGGACAATGAAATTGGTGTCCTAAACAATGAGAAGAGAAGACTCGAAGAAATGCTGTACACAACACAGGTTCAAATTTTACTGTAATTTATATTGTCTGGTGAAATATAAAGTAAAAGGCACCCCATAATCATTCATTCTGATTATGTTTGCAATTTTTTCTTTACTATTTTTAGCAAACACTGAATAAACTTGAGAAGGAGTTCAACAAAGGTATGATTTTGCATTTAAAGACCACCTAGTATCTACACCTAGTATATTTGTTTTCAGTCATTAAACAAAATTATTTTTATCTTAGAAAAAAAGAGTACGTCTTCTCAAACAGATTCAGAGCCACTAATTGACAAAGGTATGCATTGTTTAAAACTGTTAGACACTCAGTTGTTCAATTAAATGCTTGGATTTTTAAAGGTCCCATGGCATGACATTTTCATTTTATGGGGTTTTTCAACATTAATATGAGTTCCCCTAGCCTGAATATTTTGTCCCCAAGTGGCTAGAAATTTTGATCGAAGGCGTGCTCGGCGTGACTGGGACTCGTGTTTATTCAGAACTCTCAGATGCAAACAAAATAAACTTGCGCTGACAGCGCTCTCATAACTCAGTACAATATCACTATAGTTAGCAATCTCTCCGTCTCTGGTCCATTGATGTCCGGTTCGCAAACGGATCGTTCTTTTGAACCAGTTCTTTTTAGTGAACCAGTTCTTTTTAGTGAAGTCCCTACAGTCCCTCCGACTAGAAATAAACTAATAACCTGAAGTATATGCTAGTAACTACAACAGTTCAATGAACTGAGACGTGCTGAGAGAACTGATGAGAAGTGCCATCCGTCTCTCTGGCAGCAGGCTTGTGTCTCGGCTCGTAGACCTCGTTAAACCACGCCCCCTCCGCTCATTTCAAATGCAAAGATGTCAGCCAATCACAGCAGTGGGCGTTTTTACTGAAGTCTCACAGCAGACACGCCCCTTGAAACAGGGCATTAAGCCACAGGACAAACATCAGTATAGAAAAAATGCCTTTTATTTCTAAATTATGACATTTTTAGTATGATTTTTACATCATAAAATAAGTACATCTCAGAATACATTATAAAATAAATTAAAAAAATCCATGCCATGGGACCTTTTAAAAGAAAATATCTGGATAGCATGGCAGTTGATAATGTTTCCTTTTCAGGCAAAGTCAGAATGCTGCTGGAAGAGCTCTGGCATTGTGTGGAAGCTTCATCCCAAACGCAAGAAAAATTGTTTATCGCTGGTAATCCTTCTTGTGTTGATATACGCAAAATTTTACTTTGCTGAAGTACTTTACGTTTCATTGTCAAGTCACCAAGCTTAATTCTGATGAAGAGGCTATGCATATTTCTTTTACAGGGGAAGAGGCAACACTCTTGAAAAGCCAACTTAAAAGAATACCTTCTCAACCACTTGTTAACAGACCTTTAGGAAGACAGGTTTCCCATCCATCGCTAGGAAATCCCAGTCCAGAAGCTCAATTGCAGTCTTCAAAATGCTCCACATCTAAATCACCGCGATCTAGCGATCTAGCGATCAGTAGGCCTAAATCATCACCTCAAAAACTGAAAAAGCAGAATAATGACCAACAGTTCTGTACACAAAGTAGAAAGAGGAAAGTAAGTTCAGATGTGCTTGAGCATGTAAACACTTGGACTGATGATGCCAATCCTTCACTAAAGGAAATGACAGATGGAGACTTCTTACATGGAGATTATTTTATGGATTTGCAGGGTATCAAAGAGTGGTTCAAGCCTTTGCCCACAGCTTTATCACCTGTGCATAGCCCCTCGATAGAGCTGGTGAGTGAACATTTGTTTCAATTAAATGAGTGAAGTGAAGTGAGTGAAGTGACGTGTGGCCTAGTATGGTGACCCATCCAAGTGCACACACACACAGTAGTGAACACACACACACACACACACACACCGTGAACACACACCCGGAGCAGTGGGCAGCCATATTGCTGCGGTTTGGTGGGGGGTTGGTGCCTTGCTCAAGGGTCACCTCAGTCGTGGTATTGAGGGTGGAGGAAAGACCTGGTATTCACTCCCCCCACCGACAATTCCTGCCGGACCTGAGACTCGAACCTTTGGGTTGCAAGTCCGACTCTCTAACCATTAGGCCACGACTGCCCCCATAAATTGTAATGCTCAAGTGATTTAAGTTGTAGTGCAATTACTGTGATTTTTCGGAGATGTGGACTTGAGTCATGGTCAAATTTGGCTTGAATTTGACTTTACTTCAATTAACTATTTGTGACTTGGCTTGGACTTTAGCTGATAACTTGTAACAAATAATTGCTTCTGAACCTTTCTATTGAGATCAGATTCGATATGTTTAGAAAGCATCAAAATTGCATTGTTGAGAAAAAATATATATGAATTTTCATGCCAACACCTACCAGAGATGGGGACTCGAGTTTGAGACTCGGACTCGAGTGCGACTTAAGTCGCACACACAGTGACTTCAGACTCGACTTCAGACTCGTCCTCAAAAGACTTCAGACTCGACTCGGACTCGAGCTGCGGGACTCGTGAACAATGTTTATTTTTAGGAAACGTCTGATGAGCTCGATGTTATTCCCCTCCCTCCGGTACCTATAACCTGCCTACGTACTACGTATCTGCTGCTCGCGGCCACACATGAGAGGACAACGAGCAATCATGTATAGGCGCGTCAATTCAAGCGGCCGCGGCGCGCGCGCGCGAGTGAACGCGATCATCTCTTCCAGAAGAATAAACATAAATTAATATCTTAAGGTATGTTGAGAATAACACTTACTGAAACGTATTATATGTCGTGTAATCGCTCAATCAGTGTTTCAATCGCGCAAAGATGTCAAACAGCTTGAGAAACATATGTCACGCCGCATCATTTACCTCAGAGTCAGAAGTCATTCAGTCCACAGCTGTTAATTCACTGGAGAAATCAACTCTTTCACTATCTATATATATATCTATATATCTATATCTATATATATATATATATATATATATATATATATATATATATATATATATATATATATATATATATATATATATATATATATATATATATATATATATATATATATATATATATATATATATAAATTCTACTTAACCTGTTAGTGATGTCTTGATTATTTAATGCTATGTTTTGATAAATCTGTCATGAAAAGGACAGTCACTAAGATTATATTTCAACATGGGTATTCAAATAAAACCTAATCATGGTTGATAATCCAAACTGCTTAAAAAAACATACTAAATGGTGCTTTTTTTAAATTAAAAAAAGGCCAAAAGTTTTCTGTGATTGGTAGGTTTAGGGGTAGGGTTAGTGTAGGTGGATAGATTATACCATTTGTACATTAGTAAAACCATTACACCTATGGAGAGTCCCCGTAAACCACGTGTGGGTAGTGTGTGTGCACTTGAGTGCGTGTGTGACTGTGAGAGAGTGTTTCTGTGTGTTTGCTTGAGTGTGTGCTCTCTTTAAGTGGAAAAAAGTGTGTTATTGCTTATACATTTTGCAATGTTTTTGTGATACCCTGAGTACCAGAACTTTGTGGTTTCAGATGTGCTGTGTTGCACATAAAATTGTTAGCTATTAGATAAGCATCTTACTTGTTGTCTTTTCATATTCACTTGTTGTCTTTTCATATTCATTGATCGACAACTGCAGGTTTAATGAGCTGATATGGTATGTTAATAGAGAAAGGTGTCAAAATAACTTATTACATGCTTTGAATTCCTTATATATAGCTTTGCAGTGTTCTACACAGCCTGGATGGGTCACCGTATGTGATGCAACACTTATTATAACCAGAGACTTATTATAATAAAGAGACTTGAGACTTGACTTGGACTCTAGCTCAGAGACTTGAGACTTGACTTGGACTCGAGCCCAGAGACTTGAGACTTGACTTGGACTCGAGCCCAGAGACTTGAGACTTGACTTGGACTCTAGCTCAGAGACTTGAGACTTGACTTGGACTCGAGCCCAGAGACTTGAGACTTGACTTGGACTCGAGCCCAGAGACTTGAGACTTGACTTGGACTCTAGCTCAGAGACTTGAGACTTGACTTGGACTCGAGCCCAGAGACTTGAGACTTGACTTGGACTCGAGCCCAGAGACTTGAGACTTGACTTGGACTCTAGCTCAGAGACTTGTGAGCATCTCTGACACCTACACCAGAGGCTAGTTGCATAAACATAGTTATTATAATAAGACAGTGTCTTAAGACCTTGTTTGATCTACAAGCAGTTAGTCAGGGGGCATTCAGTCTTTGTGGATCAAATTAGGCCAATCTACGTTCGTATGCAACTGATTTAAACAAGTTAGTAAAAGGTAAAAAAAAAAAAAAAATGTATTTACTTGTAAGACTATTCTTAACGGTGTATGCAACCGGCCCCAGTTATATTCAGGACACGGAAATTGTGCTGTAGGATTTCGCAATCCAAGACTTGCATGTTACCTCAAATATAGTGGTATTCATGGAGATTTAACAATCAACAATTATGTTGCCTAAGGCAATTAGTTAAATCCTTGTAATGCTTGCTTGTTAAATGCAACAGTGATAATATTTCTGTCTGGCCAGTTGTTATAATAACACTTTTTTTAATTTGTTTTTTTCAGGTCAGTGTGAATGATCACCAACCAATGTCCGATACTGAACAGGAATATCAATCAAATAACGGAAAACCAGAAACACTGTCAAGCTTACATAAAGATGTTCTTCAAAATAACGCAAAATTAGAACCTTCAGATATTGAGGATCAGAAGTCATTACTAAAAGAAGTGGAAAAAACTTGTGTACTTTTGTCCCCAAACACTGCAAGATCAGCTGTAACTGTTGATAATTTAGATCTTGAAAATACTTTGTCTGACAGCCAACCCATGGAGGTAGAGAACGTGTTTGAGGTAACGCATGGCTGTGAGGCCAACACTCAGAGTCAAACTGCAAAGACAGATATAGAAAATGGACACAGTGTGAAAAGTTCCTTAGAAAGTGAAACCACACAAACTGTGGTAGAGCTTCCATTGATGAATCAAAATGGTGACGGAACACAATTGGAGGATACAAAAATCACTAATAATCTTAAAAATCTGTTGGAAAATGTAGATCCTCAGCAGGATGTAAAGTCTGAGCTAGTGCACACAAATTCTATTGAATCTACAGAAAGCAAAGCTTCTCATCTACAGCCCAATGTGACATTGGAAGCAAATGTCAAGAGCGTTTCAACACTTGTCGTTAACTGTAGTCAGTTAGACAGTATTGACAATAAGGAGTCTGTACCTCTAGAAATGAAGACTATTGCAGATTTATCAACACATGACATTCAGAAAAGTTTGGCTGAAAAGGATGGTCAACCTGAAGATAGTGCTGAGAATAATGGTTCAACGCCTACAGAAGATCAGAAAAGTTTGGATGCAAGAGAAAAGGGAGGTGCATGCCCTTTAAGACCCTCAAAGGCTGAAGAATCATCATCAGAAGATGAAGGATTTTTTGGTTTGAAGAGAAAGGTTAGGGGTATTCACTCAAGGTCAGAAGGAAGAATCCCCTCAGAAGAGTTGGACAATGTTTCTGGGAATAAGCAGTTTTCCACTGCAAAGCAAATGTCCAGAGATGAGCCTCAGGAATTGCTTTCTGAGAACGGAGCACTATTTCACTCTGAACTTTCCACAGTAATCATGCATTCTGAGGATAAAAGAGATACTGAACAGCCAGAAAATGACAAGACTCTTCAAAATGTGTGCAAGTTACCGAATCAAGAAAATAACCCTAAGGATACTGAAGAAAATTATTCAGCCATCGCAAGAAAAACACCAGTGCAAATCAATACTGAATCTCAGCAGGCAGAGGAGATATCAACTGATGCCTATCGCCCTGGTGTCAAAAATTTGGTCAGTGATGTTTATAACCACAAGGAAACATCAGGAGATTCTGCAGTAGATGGTCTTGAGGAGACCAGCACACAATGCCAAGGTACTCTGGATGCAGTATATTCTACCATTGAAAAAGGTGAAAATATTTCACTTGTTCCAGGTCTCCACACCAAAACTCGTATTACACCAACCTCATGTTTATCTCTTGGGAAGGTTCGAACAGAGATGGGTCCACCCCTACCTCCAGTGGTTATGCCTCTGACTGCTACTCCTCCAAGGTTTGTAAAGCATCACACTCCTTTAAAGCCTACTTCAGTATCTTCAGGATTACCAACAGATGGACCAAAGTCACCTAAGACGATACCGTCAGTGCCTGTTAATGATTCCGCTCTTCCAGATGCCTCAATGTCTCCGTGCTTGACCACTCCGTCACCATCTTGTGGAGTTCCCTCCTCACCACTTCAGTTTGGATCAGCTACTCCAAAACATGCTGTTCCGGTCCCAGGACGGCTCCCATCATCTGCCTTATCCTCCTCCCCTCCCGCCGCTTCTCAGGAAAATTCCATGCAGATGCTGGATACGATGTATCCCGACCTCTCTGCACGTGCCCGCACATTAAACATACTTCGTGGGAATGTTAGCCTGAACCGAGCAGGCAATGAGAATGGTACCTCCCCTCCGTCTGTTAACCAGATATCAGGAAATAAAACAATCAGTTCTTCATCTACTGCCTTTACCAAAACAGAGCAGAAACCAAAAAAGACAGGTGTGAACATGCTTTTGCCAAAGAGCGCTAAAAGACTCAGACTTGATATCTGCTCACCTGCTCCTCCTGGTGTTGCTTTTCCTGCAGAACAAGTAAAGGATCATCAAACGGTTATTAAAATGGAGTCCATCCAATCTCCCCAAGAAATACAAAGCAATCAGCAGAGAATTGAGAAAAAGCCAGACAACAACACAATGGACAAAAATGGTCAAATCTCAGAAGCACTAGCCAAAGTTGAAATGTCCTGTATTGATGTTTTGCCTGCTGTTAAGAGCCATGTGTTCCTTGGGAGAATATCTCAGGTGCCGATTTTGATTGATGAAGAAAAGGCTGTAATTGCTGATTTCTGTATAAATCAGGTATGTGTTTATGCTTTGCACAAGTCACATGTTTGTTCTAGATAATGCAGCTCTGAGGATATTGATGCACACCTTTGCATTTATTTTCCTGTTTCTTTTAGTCTTCAGCAGAAAAACTCATGTCTGCCATCTTAACTAAGCTAAAGACTGAGAGGAGCATTCTGAGTTGTGAAAATATACAAGCTCTGTGTAGAGTCTACACCGGGATATGTCGACAGATAGGGGACAGTCAGAAAGCCCTTGCCTTTGCATACAGCATTCTCAAAGAGGGTGAGTTTACAGCAACTATTCCCATTGTGTTTATATTTATATGGTATGCTTATTAAAGGGTTAGTTCACCCAAAAATAAAAATTCTGTCATTAATTACTCACCCTCATTTCGTATGACACCCGTAAAACCTCTGTTCATCTTCGGAACACAAATGAAGATATTTTGGTTGAAATCCGATGGCTCAGAAAGGCCTCCATTGGCACAATGTACTTTACACTCTCAAGCCCCATAAAAGGTACTAAAGACGTCGTTACAAAGTCCATCTCACTACAGTGGTTCTACAATAATTTTATGAATCGATGAGAATTAGTTTTTGTGCGCAAAAAAAACCTAAATAACAACTTGTATAGTGATGACCGATTTCAAAACACTGCATCATGAAGCTTCAAAGTGTTATGAATCAGCGAGTCGAATCATGATTCGGATCGCGTGTCAAACCGCCAAACTGCTGAAATCACGTTACTATGGCGATCCATACCGCTGAATCGACTCACTGATTCATAATGCTTCGAAGCTTCATGATGCAGTGTTTTGAAATCGGTTATCACTATATAAGTTGTTATTTAGGTTTTTTTTGCGCATAAAAACTATTCTCGTCGATTCATATAACTTTTTTTTTTAATTAAGCAAAAAAAGTGAAAAATTACAGAATTTTCCTTTTTGGGTTAACCAACCCTTTAAACGTGTATCATTTTAGTTGTTTAGCCTTTTTAGTCAGGGGTTCTCAACTCTGGCCCTCGAGGTCCGTTTTCCTGCAGAATTTAGCTCCAAATTACAATCTCACCTTCCTATAATTTTCGAGTAATCCTGAAGAACTGTTTTTAGCTTGTTTAGTTGTTTGATTAAATTTGGAGCAAAACTCTGCAGGAACGTGGACCTTGGAGGGCCAGAGTTGAGAACTTGAAGTGTTGGTATTACTAAACTTAAGTAGACTTTCAGAGACATGGCATGTTTCCTATTTTAAATTGTTGATTCAATACAGATTCTTTACTCACAGATTTTCCTGATGCCTCTAAGCTAATTTTGTTCATGGTCACAACATGGCCAAGTGTGCTTTTCCATGAGACCACCTTGTGCAAAGCCATTCATACAGTGGCCAAACTTAAATCAGAAGAAGAAATTTTGGATTACCTAACTAAATATCTACACTGGGATAAGGTATGCTTCATTGCCCATTCTTTTACTTGCAGTCTCTAATGGTTGGAGTGAACAACTGCCATGATTCATTCCATTACCAATAATTATTATTAAAAAGCCTATAGATTCTGTAATTTCTTGCCTTACCCTGTTATTTGTCCTCTGTGCATCATATGTATGAAGAGCGAGCATACAACAGTTACATTTTGTACCCTTTAATTTAATGCGCAAATATTTAATAACTAATAATTTAATTAAGTTGCATTTTAACAGTTGCCCCTAATATTCTCTAGAGTCCTCCTGATGACATCCATAAATTGATCAGCAACACACTGAAGGCACTTCAAGAAGACAAAGCTTTGACATTCCAGAAGCATGATCGTCATGGTCACGACCTTTGCCCAACTGCTTGGGAATATATATATACATTGGATCTCTTGTGTACACATATGAAGTGGAAGTGGACTCATGATTATGTTATTGGGTATATTTATTTACTAAGTACAGAATGCTAAATAATTAAAATGAATGGATTATTAATATATTAATAATAATATATAGAATGGATAATTAATATTCATCATGACTTTTTAAATGAAACAGCAAAGAGCTATGGCCCATTATGAACACTTGGGTGACACAGTCAAGGCTTCAGCAATCCCCAGTCCGTGATGTTTCTGTAGCAGCTGTTCTGCGATTGATCGGTAAGTTATTACATTTGAATTTGCATGAAGTGATTAATACTGTACATATTTATTTTATTTAAAGTAACATTAAATTAAAGTTTTTTTTTTATTATTTTTATTTAAATACTATATTATATATTAAATGTAAAAAAAAATGAATTAAATCTATAAAGTTAAATTATAAAAAACAAAAAAATGTGTATTATTTCATAAATAATACATTTCATTCTTCTTTTAATGATTAGTATCATGAACATTTTCTTCTTTTTTTGCTTGACGGTGCATTTTAACAACACTACAAGTCAAAATGTCTTTAACAATGGCATACAATCTCACAAATCGTATAAAAAAACAACCTTTTAATAGTTTTGTAGAACCAAGCTTTTTTCCCATTTTGTTTTTATTCTGTATTTCTTCAGGACGACTTGGTCAGTTAGGAATGAATCAGATGCTATGCAAATCAGTCCAAAACGTTGCAAAAGCTATAAACCTTTTTGGAAAACATGGCATTACAGAAGGTACTGAATATCTACCATTGAAGCACAACAGTAATAGATAAAGATATAAAGTAAAAAAGTAGTAAAATGGCTTGCCTTAGTTTTTTTGTTTTGTAGTTAGCAACCCACACCACAATACAACAATTTGTTACATGATTGTAGGTGTGCCCAAGGAGGTGCAATTGTCTGCTGTCTATGCCATTTATGACCTGGCACCCTGCAACCCCAAAGATGCCCTGGAGGCTCTGGCATCATGGCGAAGTGAAACCACACAGCCAGCACCCCCTGCTGTGACCAGCTGCATCACTCAAATCGGCTCCATTTGTCGTCAGATTAAATCATGAATTATTATTATTTTTTTTTAATCAATGCAGATGCTGTTTTTGTGCATTCTTTTTTTTATTTTAAACAACCCTTAAGCTGTGACAGTGCTCTGGTTTTGGTCTGCCCTGACAGAATGTGTGTTCATTGGTTACAGAAAAACACAGAAATGACTCCGTTCTTGTACATTTGTGTATATTATGTATGTATATTAAAGATATTATGTTTATAAAGAACATTTGTATTTAACTTGAAAATTTGTGTTTTTGACTTTTTGTTGTTTAGTCAGCATTAATATACAGAAATATAAAGGTTGTATGGTTTGTTTGTCTTTATTTTATGCTGGAAAATTTTTTTTAAAGTGGAAACTAAAAATGTTAGTGCGTATGGAAGTATTTTGGTTAATAACAGACTAAAGGTACATCTAGACATCTGCAAAATTGCGAGTAATAAGCTGTGGTGGTGATCATCACTCAGATCAATACATTTGTGAACTGATTTTTGTAAGACAGTCTTAAGTCTTCCCCACTGGAGACTAAATCATGTTGCAGGGTAAACCACAATTTTGGCTTGGCTGCTTTAATTTAATAAAATTGGTGAACATAAATATCATTACCGTTTATAACCGTAAAATTGAGACTACGTGCTAAGCCCTGCGACGAAATATAATCACTTTTTGATACCAAACAAAGATTATATATATATACGTATATATATACATATACGTATATATATACATATACGTATATATATACATATACGTATATATATATACATATACGTATATATATATACATATACGTATATATATACATATACGTGTATATATATACATATACGTATATATATACATATACGTATATATATACATATATATATATACATATATATATACATATACATATATACATATACATATATACATATATACATATACATATACATATATACATATACATATATACATATATATATATATATATATGTGTGTGATTTTAAATAATTCAACAAACTGCAAAACCACCTAGAAAATGGTTGCATCCCATTTTCAAAGGTTGGCGAAGTAGGTGGGGAAATAGAAGGGGGTGTGTTACTCTTCCAGAAAGAGTTTAAATTCACAGACATGCGCACTTCAGTCGAGATTCCCTGTGCGCCATATTGGAATGCTCTGATTCAACAGTTCGCTGAGAAACAGCTCACGCGACACGCAGAGGAACTATCGGCTTCTTCAGTCTTTCCCGGGATTTTTAAACTTCTACTCAGCGTCTCACACATTCACGTGAGTCTTGTAACTATTGAGGACACCTGTCTGCCCTTAGGTGAGAGTGTTTGTGAGATTTGTAACGGTAAAGTTGGATCCTCGGATGGATCCTCGGGTGGCTTGGATCCAGCCCGAACAGAAAGGACCTGCCAACGCTTTATGGATGCGCGTATGGGAAACCTCGCAAAGGCGAAACCACTGCCACCCGCTGCGGGTGAACACACCTGCGTTGGCGGCGGGTTTTATGAAGCAGTTAACGCTGGTACCCACCAACACAGTTGTAAAACCTATTCACATTTGCACCAATCAGCCTTGTAATGATGTTGGTGCCGTGAGATCTCCAAACGCGTGTTCCTATCCTGCACCTCCGTATGTCACCCCTGTGGAGGTCAACGGTTGTGATTCTTTATCACCTCTATCTTCAGGAGATTCCGAAAGTGACAGTCCGACATCAGATTCATCTTCTACTACTGCTGACGGTATGAGCGCAAACCCAGCCAAAATTCACTTTAACTTTACTGAACATATGCACAATGTCAATAATTGTTTACAACAACAACATTATCAGCGGCTACAGACTCAAATAATGATGGACAACCAGCTTAAACACCATGCAGGACGCAAGCGACATGACAATAAAGCGAGCACATATGGAATGAACTACTTTCTGTCCCACTCTAATGACAGTTATTTAAGTGGGACCCCATGGGCAACCAGAAGGTACAGTCTGGATATTAATGGGTAAGAGCACTTTCTTTAATATTTGGTACACTTTTCACTGTACTTTTTATTTTTATTGGCCTAAAGTTAGTAGGTTGGAACAATTAGTGATGTCAATTAGTTGTGTATTGGCTTTTGTGTTGGTGGGAACAGGGACTTGGGTTTAGCTGTTTAGATGTCTATAATAACTGCTGAGACAGATTGGCAGTTTGTTTGCAATACTATAAACCAAAAAATAAAACTTGTTTAAGCTCTAGTTAAGTAACTACCTTTTGGTGCGTGTTAAAGGGTTCACCCAAAAATTAAAACTACCCCATGATTTACTCACCCTCAAAACATCCTAGGTGTAGTAGATGGCACAATTCTTTCAGATGAATACAATCGGAGTTGTATTTAAAAAAATGTCCTGTCTAATCCAAGCTTTATAATGGCAGTGAATGGCTGTTTCTGTTTTGAAGTCCATAAAAGTGCATCTATCTATCCATCATAAAAGAGCTCAATACGGCTCCGGGGTTAATAAAGGCCTTTCATAAGCGAAGCAATTCGTTTGTGTAAGAAAAATATCCATATTTAAAGCTTTACAAACTGTAATCTCTAACTTCTGCTGACTGTAGTATGCACGTTCACGAAAGACTGGCGTTCCAGCGTGTGACGTAGGGCGCTCCGTTGAAAATATGCTAGTTCTCGCGAGAACTAAGTTTCGTTTTGCTCTATCCTCTGCACTTCTGTAATAAGAGAAGGAAAGTCATTCACATTTTCAGTTTTTGATTTTAAAGATTACAAAGTCTGGTTGTGAACAATTCACCAGTGCAAGTAAATCCATGAAAATGGTCTAATAATGTGCACTAACAAAATAAATGGAGTCAATTTTGATTTGAATGTTTTTAAATTTAATTTAATCTGGTTCTCAAGTTAACTAAATAAGTATGTTTACACGCACATGTAAAAAGTCTGTTATTAGAGTACTGCTTAAGACACAAAAGTGACATTGTACTCTTAACACTTATAACTGAAAATTGCCTCTGGCTTGGCTTGCTCAGTTGGGGACACTCAATTTTTCAACTAAATATCCAAATAAATCTAATTATTAAACTAAATTAACCATATAAACTAAATTACTGATCTAAAACCCACACTGCCACTGTATGATAATTGAAATGAACTGATGACATCACCATTTTCTGCAGAATGGCTATACGGCTGAATAAAATTTTGCTGCATTATTTTCCTGTTTAACACTGTAAAGCTGCTTTGAAACAATCTACATTGTTAAAAGCGCTATATAAATAAAGTTGACTTGACTTATACAAGTTGTGTTGAGCAGCTTTCTCCATACCTTTTCATTACTTCTGTTATCTAGTATTTTCCATGCACATACACTCTTCAAAAACCTATAAGAACATCACTTATTCATTATGGCATTGTTTTCTGGCAGAAATATCTTTGGCCCTGTCTAAACTTGAGGTCTTTGCACCCACACTTGAGGTCTTTGCACTTGAACATTTGTCTACTTGCATTATGTATTTCTTGTATTTGGTCCAGTTGTTCAAGTGGGTATGAAAACCGCAAGTGTGTGCAGAACTTTTTATTACCCAATGTGCTTTATTTACACTTTATTACTTTTATTTTTATAATGAACTCTAAATTTGTTTTCAGTAGTCTCTATGTAACAGACAACACAATTTAGTAATTGTGGCGCTTATAATTATTCAATGATAAAATGCAAACGTTTTACAAACTCATAAAAGTGGGCAAACCTTTGTTTTGCTTCTAAATTAAATGCAATAACTAATTTAACTTTCACTGTAAAGTTTTCCTTTGCATTGTGCAATTTTGGGGCACATAAGCTCCTTAATGAACTATGGTACACTCTTAAAATAAAAGTTCATTACCTTTTGATGGTGCCATGAAGAACCTTTGACATCCATTGAAACCTTTCCGTTCCACAAATGGTTCTTTATAGTGGCAAAGGGTTCTTTAGGTTGTTAAAAAGGTTCACCGTTTGGAACCTTTTATTATTTATTCTTAAAGAGTATATATGTGTCACTTGCTCTCAAATTCTGCTCCGAAGTGTGAATTCAGCATGCAATAAGGAACTTTTCTGACATTTTTTTTTCTGACCTGGGACAGTCTTGTGCATTTACTTATTAGGACAGGATCTTTCTATTACCCCTGCTGTCATATGCCTATTATGAGCTCAGATGCACATAAGACAAGGAATGGTTTGTTTTTTAACACATGATGCGATATACAGCATTAGTGCAGACATATGTCTATGTTTTCTGAGAGTTATGTTCTGAGATTTTACCATACAGCTCTAGTTTCATGTTATTCACAGGTCTTCAATATGAAGCAAGTTATTTTAAAGGTTGTGATATTTATCCTCCCCAGCCTGCATGAGGAGATTGTGGATTTTTATCATTTCATGTCCCCACGCCCTGAAGAGGAAGCAATGAGGAGAAATGTTGTAAATCGTATTGAAGCTGTTATCAAAAATCTGTGGCCTACAGCAAAGGTGAGTCCAGCTAAAAGAGATTACATGTTGTTGTTTGACAAGGGGGGGGGGGGGGGTCATTTTACTTTCCCCTTTACCCCATGCGGGACTGACATTCTGACAAACAATCCAACTTTAGGCAACAAACCGATACAGTAGATGGCAAATGCAAAGATTCATTAAAAGTCTGAAAATACTAAAGGTCCTTTTCTGTTCAGATAAGTCATCGTAGTATGGTCATCAAAGTACTTGAAAAGTTTTTTTTTTTTTTTTTACTTTTTTGAACCTTGTATTTGCTCTTTTTAAAGCAGAATGTAGTACCATATTGTTCTGAATGTAAGACAATGTTTCTTTTAATAGAAATGCATCTAAAAAAAAAACTGGTTCATCTTCTATTCAGGGTCTAGACTTTTACATGTCAATAATCCACACGCAACAATAGGTGGCGTAAAATTAGTGTACCAAGAAATATGGTGCATCAGAGTGTAATATTAGAATCACGAGCGCAAAAAGACAAAGTCAAAGCTTGCCGTGTGACTCGTGTTTGCATGCCTCGCTGACGGGACCAAACTTCCCCATATGCACCCCATTACTCTAAACAGGTTATTTCATTACTAGTTACTAATTACATCTTTTGGTAGTGTAATTGCATTACTTCACAAATTACGCTCTCCAAGAAGTATTTCATTGCTAATTACTTTCTAAATCATATATCAACTTCGACTAGTTAAGTGATTCAAGGATAGACATGAAATGGCTCTTAATTCATTCAAATAAATAATATAAAACTACATAAATTATTCTTAACTGACCAAAGTATTACAAATATGAGATGGATACATAAACATTAAAATTAGACGTTAAAGGTCCCGTTCTTCGTGTTTTTTTTTAAGCTTTGATTGTGTTTACAGTGTGCAATATAACATGTGTTCATGTTAAAAAAACAGTATTTTTAACACAATTTACTTATCTGTATACCGCTGTTTTCACTGTCCTAAAAACGGCTGACTTCCTTGTTCTATGTAGTCCCTCCTTCAGAAATGCGTAACGAGTTCTGATTGTGCCAACGGTTCCTGTGTTGTGATTTGACCGCAGCTTAGCGAACGTGGCACGGTTCCTGTGTTGTGATTCGACAGCAGCTTAGCGCACGTGGAAAGGTCACGCCTCTTAACGGGAGATGTATGCGATCAATGATCTCTTCAGCGTCCCTGGGAAAGCCAAACAAAGGTGATTTGACTCCGGGATGAAAATAACAGCGTCTCGAGGATATGGCGACAAACACAGTCAAACGCAACAATTCCTTTTCTCCACGCGACACTTCCTCTTCTCCACGTGGGACAGCAACAAGACCACGCCCCCTTTTTTGCATTCTTGTCGGCGGAGGTTAGTCTGTTCTACTGACGTAATTTATGAAGGAAGTACCAGGATGTAGTCCAAGCCGGCCGTTCGCTGTAGGCTTTGAAAGGGAATTTCTGTTAAATAAAATATCTCGCTTGGCATTGAACTTTGAGCTTTATAATTTTACAGGTATTATTTATGCTCTAACAGCAACATTACACACTAACTAAAGTTTGAACAATGGGATCACGAAGAACGGGACCTTTAAATGTTGATGTTAATTCCACTATTGTATTGTAATATTGTATATATAATACAATTGTTCTACAGCCTATACACAGTATTTATTTCAATTACATCAGAAGTAACTAATTAAATTACAGAAAAAAAATGAGCGCAATCCCTTGCTTTACTTTTTCAAGGGAAAAGTAATTAAATTACAGTAACTAATTACTTCGTAACTAGGTACACCCAACACTGCCTGTGCGTGAGTTTAAAACACAAAATGGTGGGCTACAGGTTATTTTTATGGTATGCCAGAAAGAGTTTATTTTTAAATGTGATCTTTGTACATTTTTACCAGTATTTAACATGCTTTCAATACAAAAAATTAAGGTATGGAAAATCTGCAATATGAGAATTTATTTTAAAATAAAAGCATTTTCTTAATAAAATACAAGATTTGGTCTTCAAAAAGCCTTTTTTCTTAAGGTACATTTTGAAAAAAGGGGGTCGTTTTATAATCAGGGTTGTCTTATATTCGAAACAATATGCATCACTTCATCAAACCATCTACAGTGTGTTGGTTGAGTCAGCACTTTTTCAGTGAAGGATTAAACATAAACATCTTGCCAACAGCATGGTAAAGTCAAGTTCATCTTAAGAAGGAGAGGGGACATTCTGTCTTTGCTTTCTAAAAAGTTATCTTTTCATTTAAGTGTAGATTGCAGTGAATACTGCACATGCGTCATTTTTGAAGTGCCATTTTATCTTGCAGGTTGAAATATTTGGCAGCTTCAGTACAGGACTTTATCTTCCTACTAGGTATTGTATATGAATGTTGACATATGTTTGAACTTGCAGTGATAAATTGAATTATTTTATTGTTATTGTGGGTTTTTTTTTTTTTTTTGCATTATGCAGTGATCTTGACCTGGTTGTGTTTGGAAAATGGGAACAACCGCCTCTGCAGCAGCTGGACCAGGCACTCAGGCAGAATAATGTTGCTGAGCCCTTCACCATTAAACTACTTGACAAGGCTACGGTTAGTCATTATCAGACTTGTTCTTCAGTGAGCACCTCAAGCTCATAGTTCTTGCCTTTGTATTGAAGTGCTTTTTTTTTTTTTTTCTTGTTCATTCTTTAACCAGGTTAACTAATTGAGATTAAAATCTCTTTTACAAGAGTAAAAGTTCTTTGCACCAAAAAAAGAAAATAAGTTTGTCGAGTTCAGACTAAAGTGATCAGGGACCTGTTAAATCTTTGTGTTGTACTGCATAGTTGTGACTGAGTCTTTGCAGCTTAGTTTTATTAACTTTTTGGACTAAGGAGGAATTTGGAGTTCTGAAACTTGGTATCAAAATTCATTGTCCTCATATGAACCATTTAAAAATCTTTTATGAAGTTGAACAACAAAGTAAATGAACATGCAAGCAATTTGGAGGATTGTGATTGACTGGCATTCAAGCACATTCTGTACAGGGCTACATATTAGTTTCATAATTGCAATTTCTACGTTTGCAATCAGGGCTTCTACCCAGTCCACAGGAAAAAAACTATAAATAAATTGCATACATTTTTTTTGTGGTTTGAATGTGATTGGGGAAAAATAACAGTAATTCCAATACAAATAATTGTTATTATTTTTTTCTTAGAGCTAAGAGGAATCATTTTAGTAATCCAAGTCTTTTTCTGTACAGGTACCAATAATTAAACTGACTGACAGAGACACAGATGTGAAGGTAGACATCAGCTTTAATGTTGAAACTGGTGTCAAAGCAGCTCGGTTTATTAAGGATCATCTTAAGGTGAGATCTTTCTGTAATTAATTTGAGCATGTTGAGCCAATATCAAGTGCTTGATTTGGTACTGTAGAACTGAAAACTGATTTGCATTGATATTGAATGATTAATGTAGCCATAACCTGACCATATATGAAAATCTAAATATTTCTTATTTAACAAACTATGTGCTGCAATTCTTTTTTTCATCTTTTTAAATGTAGAAATACTCAGTGTTGCCATACCTGATCTTTGTGCTGAAGCAGTTTCTGCTCCAGAGAGATTTGAACGAGGTGTTTACGGGTGGTATCAGTTCCTACAGCCTCATTTTAATGGCCATCAGCTTCCTGCAGGTGAGGCACCAAGAAGAGTTGACTGGTATCTTCACATTGTGCTTTTACACATGCCGTAAAAAAAAAACAAATTGATTTGATTTATTTTTACTGCTAATTGATACCAATTATCCTCATTTTTCAATGAGCCATTTAACTGTAATATTACCTGGGGAACCTTGATGTTCATGATTGATTAGATATACAAAATTGATTGATTTGGTCATTAATTTCTTAATTGTTATAATAAACAGACATTGTCTTTTGTTTGTTTCACAGCTCCATCCCAGAATAGACTGCAGAGCTTCTAATATTAATGTGGGCATCCTGCTCATTGAATTCTTCGAATTGTATGGACGGCATTTTAATTATCTGAAAACAGGCATCCGTGTGAAGGACGGAGGAGCGTATCTGGCCAAAGAGGAGATCATGAAAGTCATGGACAATACATACAGGCCCTCAATGCTCTGTATTGAGGACCCAAACTTACCAGGTATGAGTGAAAACCACCATAGATCAACCAGTTTTATCCCCTTGCAATAAAGGAAACTAGTCAGTCAGGTTTATTGTCTTTGATTCATTCTTGAGGTTCTAGTAGTCACAATCAAAAATGCAAGTGGTACAGAGTACAGCTACAGAATGATTGACCTCACAGAATTGAAATTAACTATAAGCTTTTGAATGAATGATTCTCTGTTTATTAGGAAACGATGTCGGCCGGAGCTCTTACGGTGCCATGCAGGTGAAGGAGGTGTTTAACTGTGCATACCTCGTCTTGAGTCACGCTGTATCTCCACTATCCCGCTCCTACCCTAACAGAAATATGGAAAGGTTAGTCCCAGATGAGTCCACAACTTTTGCTCTTAAAGGCACTTAGACACTTTAGGCCTTGACTAAACAGGGAAAATTAGCATGAGCGCAATTCCATAAATCAATGGGAGTGGACAGTTCTGTGCATGATCTATTGACAACGTGCAAATTAATGAACACAGACGCAGCCGGATCCTTTCCATAATGACCAACCATTACCATCCGCAGTCTTCCATTAGCGTCTAATTTAAGACTAGCTTTTTTAGGGCAGTAAAAAAGGGGTCAAAACACCAGTACATTGACGAGCGCAAACCTTTGTAAATCACCTTGCGGGATTCATGTAAATACTCTCCTCCCAGAAATGTTGAGCCTGAAATGGAACTCAAGGTTAGCCTAAAAAATTGATGTTGTTTTAGAACAACATGAGTGAGTAAATGTAGTATGTATTTATTTATTACTTTTTTTTTTTTTTACCTATTCCTCACTTGTTTTGAATGTTAACATGCTGTGTAATTTTACCATCCTCAATGTAAGGACTTATTTTCATTTTTGTGGCTAGACAGTGGAGTAAGTATTTTATCCATAAATGTGAAATTATCTATTTGTATTTTATTAGCATTTTCATTTAAATATTGGTATTGTCCTGCGATGTGACTGTCCTAATCATCAAAATATGTGGATATTGAGCTATTTAAATATTTGCATGATGTCATTGGGGCATAGGTTTCATTATTATTATCGTGTGTGTAATATATTTATATACCGGTATTACGTATGTGGAACTACCACATTCGTTCATTCAGTCCTGTGATGGCACTCTTCTACATAATAGCAATGGAAATCTTTTCTGCATTATGTATGAGAGGTTAAAGGGTAACTTCAGTGATTTAGCATTAAGCTTTGTATTTAAACTGGGTCATTTATGCAGTAAAAATAATTTTACATTTCTGAATTTGGTGCCTTCTAGACTGAGAAAAGACAGAAAATGTATTTGTCTCATGTGGATGAAAGACAACAACTCCCAGAATGCACTTGCTTCGCTGCCCTACGAGGCCATTCCGTACACTGTCGTTTTGATCTTCATAGTAATACAATCATTTCGTTCAGTTAGAGAATTAACACTATTGAAAAGACACGATCAGTTTTTAATTGTAAAGTGTGAGTGAGCTGAACGAAAGTCACGGCACAGACGCAGCAGTGTCAGATTTCATTCCTCACGAAGAGCTGAGCAGAGCTAAGGTAAGCGCCAGTCTGACACGTTTTCAGATCGCATATGGAAGCTAAACTATCACAGGAATTAATTGAAAAGTTGGAACACTCACTTTACTCTGCACCGCACTCCGTTATTATGATTGTCCGTGCGGCCGTCTGTGTCTTACATTCTTTGAGTGAGATCTCTCCCCTATGGGCAGGCTGATAACAGCTCCATCTAGTGACTGTAGTCTTTAGCTTCTTTAGAGGCTAAAGACTACAGTCACTAGATGGATACATGGAAATTATGGAAATGGCAATATTTGTGTCATCTGAGGAATTTTTCCAGAAATAAAATGCATAATTCTCTCGTCTCAGGGGGATATGAGGGGGGGAAAGTACCATAATTTGAAAATACTTCAGGCTTTGTATCAGTAGAAACCCGAATGCTAAATCACTGAAGTTACCCTTTAAATAATTACTGTAATTTTGTAACTATATATAACAAACTTTTTTCATCATCTTATTTCCCTTCACAAATTAGTTTTTGGCTTTTAACATGATAGACTTTTCTGTGCATTTGAAATCTGTCAGCCTCCATTTTGTTGGAGAAATAATATTTTTTACACTTTCAATCTTAAGCACATTGGGACGCATCATTAAAGTGACCCAGGAAGTAATTAACTACAGGGAGTGGATCATTCAGCAGTGGGGAAAACGACACAATGCCAAGATGATTGACATTAAAAGTAAGTCATTGGAAATTATTTTTGTGGAAAGTACCCTTTTTTTAATGCTTGGAGGACAGGGTGGGAAATTAACTTTTTAATTTTAACAGCCACTTATATTTTTTTCCAGAACTCAAATTTATAAAAGAAAGTGCGCTAGCATAGTATGGGGTGAATTCAGGTTGATTGGGACACTTTTTTTCAATGGCAAAAACTGTCAGAATCATTTGATTTTTGTAAACTATCACACACGCAATACTCCAATATAGCCTATATCTCAAACTGGCTGTCAAAGTGCAAAATGGCTACAAATTTAACATCAGAGCAAGAACAAAATGTATGCAACTTAAATTAAATACTCAGGAGTCAGGATTAGTCTAATGCAGGTTAAACTCACAGCACACGCAGTGATGGAGCTCGCAGCATTCTGAACAGAACCACCAGTCATGAGCTGCTCACGTGAACAGTGTGCATATTTCTCATGTCTGTGAGAAGTAGCCTATACGCTGAGTTTCGGATTATTTATAAGATGCGCTCCAGTTGTGCAATGCTAGTGATCGTTCCTGCGCCTTCATGTCAAGATTATTGTCTGCTATAGTCTATTTGCTTATTATTCAATAAATCTGGGCAATTGGTTGGTGAAACATCGATTAAAATTAAGATACAATTTATACAAAACAAAAATCACTTTAAAGACACTTTCTACAAAAAAAACTTAAGTGGTTAAAATCATTTCTGACACTTTGACATATATTACACATTTTTGCACTTTTAATTATCAATATAGCCTAGATGAAATTTAAAAATAGCATTATAAAAATTAAACTAGTGCTGGGAATCGGTTTAAAAAAAATCAACTAATCACTTTTTTTTTTTTTTTTTTTTTTTCTGTAATTAATCGCAAGTTTTTAATATTTTGATATTGTAGTAATTTCAGTTACTCTCCAAATTAATGTAGAAACAATTTAAAGACAGTATATTTTAAATGTGTTGTAATGGCATATTTTTATGAATGAAGGCCAGTATCACTGATATTAATGTCTCTATGAAACATTAATGACGTTACATTACAGCATAACTGAAAGCTCCCAATTTCAACATTTATTAGGCTTTAAAAAAACAACTTTTAATTTAAGTGAACTTAAAACAATCTTTACATAAACCCATTATAATAAATGTTATTTTTACCTTTGCCTTCCCTGTTATGTGGCGTTCACACTGGACGTGATTCGCGCTAATAATTCGCACTAATCGCGCGAAGGTGGACGCTTGAACATTTTGAGTTTACTCGCTTCATTTGCGCGTGACAACTACACAACAGACGCGAATTCGCGTCATGGGAGGGGCTTCTATATGAGCCTAGATGAGCCAGCTCGTCTCGGTCACTTTACGTCTTTTTTGTAAAAAATACTACTGTTAATGTGTGACAAAACATAGTTTAAAGACTTTTCAGGCGATTAATATAGTTGTTTAAAGCTCAAATCTGTGGTTAATTTATAAAAAGAGTGCCTATTTGAGCATTTTATCTGGCGTTTTCGGAGTTGTGAGATCCAGGGGATCAGTGACATTCCACGCTCGTTTACCCGGGGAGACCTGCCTTTCCTTGGCTAGTCCTTCTCACATTTGCCGCTGGCTCTGGCTCTTTTTTTCTGCTCCTGTCTCGTTGTGAAATGGCTCACCGGTGTGAACGCACCTTTAGACATGTACAGAAATGTAATAGTTACGTTATAAAACACCTTTCTTAACTGCATGAATAATAAATGAAATGTAGATTAATCATTAAAGCTACAATTTTCTTTTCCCGTTGTTCTTTGATGAACATTAATGACAGGCATCATCAGTGCTCCTGTCACTTTAAGAACCGCCGCTGACGAACATAATGCGGATCTCACACGCTGTCCCGCACATCTAATTTCCTCACAACTCTTTAAGTTAATTTAAGACGTTATTTAACTAATATAAGACTCCTAATATGAGAATACTCAAAATTCTGTGTTGTTGTTATTGTTTGTAGAGAACTCGTTGTGAGCAGGAGACTGAGGCGAGTCTGTCTGTGCGTCGTGTGTGTGTCCCTCGATTAGCTGACATGAGACGCAGCCACACAGACAGGACATTGGCCCTGTCCCAAATGGCACCATAAACCCTCACGGTCTTCCTCTGAGTCCGCACTTTCACAACGTAATGCCGCTTTGACTGCCGGGAAGAAGTCCGCTGCGTAACCTGCACCAGTGCAGGCTCGGCAGAAGTGCGAATCGAGGGCGCACACGCAGCGGCCATTGTAAGCCCACAAGACCGAAAGTGCACATGAAGTGTGCCATTTGGGACAGGACATTGACATACAGCGCGTTCTCTTGTGTCTTGTCGCGCTTGGAAGCATTTACACGAATAGGAGCGTGATCATGTAAAGCTAGGCAAAAATGGATATAAAAACAGATGCTGCGTTATTAGCATTAAAGATTTTTGATGCGTTAAGCTGAAAAAATTAATCGCCCGCGTTAACGTGTTAATTTGCCCAGCCCTAATTTAAACATAAATATGAAACAAAATGCATTGTTTAATGGCTACAACAGGTAGGCTACAGCACAGATAAATGTCATGTCTGAGCGGGATTTGAGTGAACGTTGTTTTACGGGTGAGCCTACACTGTTTTAAAGGTAACTGAGCTACTGAAAAATGTAGTTAAGCGCTAGTGTCGCAACTTGTATCTCGCTACTGCCCAACACTTGGCTGTATGGCAGTGCACTTGATATGAGACTTGGATGACTCGTGGTCTTTTATTGCCTCTAATTTAAGGTTAGTTGTCCCTCTAATTTTCTGACGACGCGTAGGTTCGACAGTAGCCGCGTTGCCATTAGCCATTCAGATTTGCGCAAAACTTTTATACTTTCTAAATGTCGATTAAACTATTGCGAAATGACAATAGTTTCCATTAACCAATGTTATGTGACTAAAACTTTTTTTTTTTTCCCTCTCGCGATAACTAATTCCAAACATTATGCCACGTATGTTGGTTTGTTTTTCCCAGCCACCGCACCAGACATTGTTAATGGAAGGAGATATAGGCGTGTTATTCAAGCATTAAATAAAATTAAGAGTGAAATGTTTGAATTAGCATGGTGGTAACGTGTTTTTTATTTTATTTTATTTTTTTACCATTTTGTTATTTTGGTTTGGAATTTCGTTTGTTGAGCTCAGCACTGAAAACTAATCAAATGAGTTACTCGACAAAAGTGCATTATTGTTACTAGCAACAGCATTCTTTGACGAAAGCGGTCCAATTCGTTACAAGGAATGTTTTAAGTAGTAGCCAATAAAAATGTTTTTCAATTCAATCCACCCGCCACTGGGCTGACATACAAGGCAAAGTCACCCGCCACTTTGAAAAAGTACCCACCATTGGCTGGTGGCGGGTGCTAATTTCCCACCCTGTTGGAGGATGAAGGCCAAGTGTATTTTGACAATGTTTCTGGTCATTTTAGTCCAAAATGTTGTAGAAGACTTGGAGCAGACATCAAGTGAGGAGCATCAAAGAGACTCATCACCACACAGTGCAGGCTCACCTGTGTCGCTGTCCAGCGTCCAGCAGCACTCTTCATCATCTTCCTCTGTGTCCTCGCTGTCTGAGAGTGACATTGTAAGCTCCTGGTGTAGTTTTTTGACCGTGCAAGAGAACTCATTAAAGGAAAATATCAGCACACTTCTGCATTATCTATTTAGTCAGCCTATATAAAGCCATCAAGTTTGCTGTCATTACATTGGCTTCGTAATTGCTACATCTGATATTTGAGGTTTAGTGGTCTCTCTTTATTTCTCAGGATTCTGACACACCGTGCAAAGCTTCAGTTCTTCATGAATTCTTTCCAATGTCTTGCATGACTGATACCAATCAGAAACAACAGAGAAAGGCAAACGCATCTGGAACTTTCATGCACTCTCGAAGTAAGGTAAGGCCAACATTCCTCTTTTTTTTTTTTTCTTTTTTTTTTCTTTCTTTTCTTTAATTTACACGGTCATTAGAGAATGAGGAGGAGTCAATGGCTGCGTCCGAAAGATTAGGCAGCTGACTTGTTGCCTCGCTATCAGACAATGACTTTGCAGGCAGTTTTTGTGCAGGAAGGCATGGGATGTGAAACTGATTTTGGACAGACTTCTGAGGCAGTGTAATGGTTTAATGATCTACAACAAAATTTGAAGCAAATATTTGATTACTAAAATACAAATTTCTCGCTAGAAATGACATTAAAAGGGGAAACCTTTCGTCAAAAATGTATGTTTACACAAACTGACCAGCACCAACCACAAATTTTAAACGGCTTATTTTTTTTTTTTGCTAAATTGTCATTGATATTCCACACTACTGTGCATTCAATTCCAAGGCAGCATAGATGTATCTTTTGCTGCCTTTGATATTCCACACTACTGTGCATTCAATTCCGTGACAATTTAGCAAAAAAATATGCCGTCTAAACGTTGTGGTTGGTGCTGGTCAGATTGACTTAAATCAATCAAATGAAGGTATCTTAGGCCCCGTCCACATGAAGACAGAGCTTTCCCTATCCAATCTTTTTTTTTTTTTTTCTTCCTTGTTTCAAGAAATATCTGTGTACACATGAGAGCATTGAGAACGGCTCAAAACGATGTAGTATACATGCCAGGCCAGTGTGTGGCACTGTGTGCCACAGAAATGCACTAAAAACGCAGTATGAAATGTGCTAAAATGTGCACTAAAATGTGCTACTTACCAGATGCAAAGAAATATCGGTTTCATGCTCCCAAAACGCCGGATCCGTGTGGACGAAACGCTGATATGGTACAAAATTAACATATACAGCTAAACGCGTCTCCGTGTGGACTGGGCCTTAGTAGACCGGATGTGGCATGACCTTTGGATTCAGATGTGCCTTGTTACCTCGTTATCTTGCCTGTGGACGCTTAATTCTCTACTCGCATAATCATCTATATTTTAAGTGTGAATGGGTTATTTATTTGAGCATTTACTTAAGAACTACTTTGAATGTCTGTTAATAGAGCTCATGTTCTGACAAAATTAATTTTTGCTTGTTTTAAGTTGGCCAGTGGAATTCCATTTGTGGTTGTAGTTACTAATGCACTGTTTTGTATTCCCTCTTCCTGTTTCAGTCACACCCGTTACCCAGCAAACAGTGTATGGATGGTTTGACTCACATGAATGGAGTACTCCACATGTCTTCTGTTTACTCCAGCTCAATACCCAGCCAGAGTCACTACACTAATGTAAGGGTCTACCTTGATCATATTAAACTCCTAGATCGTATTAATGTTTGGGGACATTAATATGACAATAAAATGACAACAAATAAATGTGCTACTTACCAGATGTTTTATTAACGCCTACACCTACCCCAACCCTAAACCTACCCTTACAATACTGCAAATACAGTAATTAATTAACCAACACAGTATTGATGTGCGCATGCCCAGTGCTGTAGTTGTATCCCGCGCAGGACGTTTCACAAAATATACGGATTGGCTGTACACACAAAAACCCAAGGGTGTCGTTTTCAGATTTATCCACTCTGGGACCCGGTTTCAAAAAATATCGGTTTGATATTTAATTTACCCCCCCCCCCCCCCCCCACACACACACACACAAAGTAGTTTGTAAAACACAAGGCAGTGCTTGACGTAAATTGGGACTTCATATTGTTCTTTTGCATAGACAGTTTTGGACAGACTAAGTGACATAGAGTTTGATGTTTTCAGTCTTTAACAAGATGTTAATGCATTATTAATTTGCAGTTAAATGTATTTTCTGTAATTAGTAAAGTTAAATTGAATTTTACACTTCTAGTTTAAATTTTATCAGTCAATTTGGATGTTTGTGTTGCTTAAAGTATTTATAAATGCTTACTGCTGGCTGTTATCATACTCAAGATACTTAAAATACTTACATTTCTTGTTTCAGAATGGCCAGAGGTTCAAGGGGCCTCCACACACTAATTGTTTAGAGCGTAACACCGTGCCTGTTCCCAGAGGACATCATCCTCAGTATGGCCGTAACAGCTGGCGTCGGCGTCGAAGGGACACTGTTCCGCTGAGCCTCAGCAGATAGTGCCAACCATTTGTCCACCACTTCTGCCCAAGACCAAGTTTTCCTAGGTCAAAGGTAACACTTCTGCTTAAGATGGGCGGTGTCTGAAATTGCACTTTGATTTGTTTCGTCTAGTGCTCTTCCTGTGACCACACATTTAAAATGTTCCTGTTTATATTTGTACATATTCCTACTTCCTTTCTTTTTGTTTCTCTTTTTTCTGTATGAGTGTCTGATACCTCTTAGTTCATTTTTCATCTCTTGTTATTGCTTTTCAGAATATTTTTGATAACTGAAATCTTTTTGTGGCACCGCTAGGCTGTGATTGCCTTTGTACTGTAAATCTTTACGTAATGTACTATCTTTGTGCAATATTTTTATTTTATTTATTTTTTTATTTTAGTTACATTTTAATTCTTAAATTGAATGTAAATTGACATTACACTATGGAGCACTTTGTATGTACATATTATTTTATCATGTTCAAATCCATATAGCTGAGATTAGTGGTTTTGTGCATGTTAAAATCTTGTGTGTACTTCATACTACTTGCTCATCTGCTGGTCTTTCAGACATGCACTTAAGTTTGTATCATTTGCTCCGTATCAAAACTATCTCCCCCTCAGACTTGTATACTCCCATCCATGTTGTATATTTTATTTAACACTTTAAAAGTATCCGGTGAATTACTTGAATATGCACTGTCTTGGGTTAACCAATCTTTTTTTTACATCTTTTCCCCCACCCTCAAATTCATGTAATGGTGTAAATGCAGTCCTCTTGGGCTTTCCATTTTGCCACCTTAATGGCAACTCTGCATCCACCTAGTATTATTATTATTAATTTTATTTTTTTTATTAATTAATTTTTTTTGCCATGGAGCTGAATGCTTGTACAAAACATTTCATTCCATAACAAATTTTGACAAGATTTGGCACTTCATACATTCTTGCATGAAAACAACATGATTATAGTTTCTAAGGCCTCTCTGATTCAATCAGACTCCATTTTGACCATTTTCAGTATGATCTTGAAGCAAATTCTTAATTTTCCTAGATGCACTGAGAATGCTGGAAGTTTGATCATCAGAAAGGTTTTATTGTTACATGTGTCTTGAAAGGGGAAATATTTTGCCAATGCAGTAAATTGCCAATTTTTAAATCAAGAAATCAAACACTAAAGGATCTACAAAGAAAGTCCTCTCACCTGAAAGCAGGTAATGTTTGAATGTAATGTATGATGTCTCAAGTTTAAGACTTGGGTTCTTTTTTTTTTTTTTCCTGAAATACTTTTTTTTTTTTTTTTATGTATGTTTTGTACTCGAGTTATTTTTAAAATAAACATCTTAAACTGCAGCTGGGTTCTTTTATGCCCCTTTTCTGATTTTATTTTACTTTTCTATGTTGTACATTTTATCTTTTGAGGCCTCTTTTACACAGCAAGCATGGGCAACACACATTTTGTGCCTATATTAACTTGTTACACATTTTTACACTGTCAATGTAGTACTATGACACTGCATTGCAATAGTGTGGTTACAAAAAAAAAGCTGTTTCTGTCTTGCACATCAGTGCAGTTACATAAAATAGTCTCATTAAAACGACACAATTTTTGTGACCCAAGGCCAAAAAAGGACATCTATTTATTAATTTAAATAAGTAATATTAAAGAGGTGTTACATCATATATAACTTTATCATGTATTTTTAAAGTAACTATGAGAGGGGTGCCCTTATTCTTTTGATTGAAAACCTTTCCTGAAAACGTCTGTGCATATATACCGTTCCCTGTGATTGGGAAAAATAACATGAAGAGTACTAAGCAGGTTTTTAGCTAAATGAGTGATAAATTCTTTACTCAGAAAGTTAAATACAGACACACAGAATATTACGGCCATCCATATAATCCATTCATCCTAATACTGTGTTGGTCCCCCTTTTGCTGCCAAAACAGCCCTGACCCATCGAGGCATGGACTCCACTAGACTCCTGAAGGTATGCTGTGGTATCTGGCACCAAGATGTTAGCAGAAGATCCTTTAAGTCCTGAAGTTGCGAGGTGGGGTCTCCATGGGTCGGACTTGTTTGTTCAACACATCCCACAGATGCTCGATTGGACTGAGATCTGGGGAATTTGGAGGTCAAGTCAACACCTCAAACTTGTGCTCCTCAAACCATTCCTGAACCATATTTGCTTTGTGGCAGGGTGCATTATCCTGTTGAAAGAGGCCACAGCCACCAGGGAATACTGTTTCCATGAAAGGGTGTACATGGTCTGCAAAAAATGTTTAGGTAGGTGGTACGTGCCAAAGTAACATCCACATGGATGGCAGGACCCAAGGTTTCCCAGCAGAACATTATGGAGGACCAAATTAAATAATTAAATAAATAATGAATTCCCTCCTCCATGAACTGCCACCTTAACGTGGTGGAGGGGTTTGAGTACCCGAATGACCCTAGGAGCTACGTTGTCCGGGGCTATATGCCCCTGGTAGGGTCTCCCAAGGCAAACAGGTCCTAGGTGACGGGTCAGACTAAGAGCAGTTCAAAAACCCTTATGATGCCAAAGAAAAGGAGGACCGTGACGTCGCCCGGTATGGCGCAGCCGGGGCCCCACCCTGGAGCCAGGCCTGGGGTTGGGGCTCGTATGCGAGCGCCTGGTGGCCGGGCCTTCCCCCATGGGGTCCGGCCGGGCTCAGCCCAAAGGAGCGACGTGGGGACACCTTCCCGTGGGCCCACCACTCACAGGAGGGACCGTAAGGGGCCGGTGCAAAGCGAATCGGCCTAGACGACCCGATCCCTGGACACGGAAACTAGCTCTTGGGACATGGAATGTCACCTTGCTGGCGGGGAAAGAGCCTGAGCTTGTGCGTGAGGTTGAGAGGTTCCGACTAGAGATAGTCGGAATCACCTCCACGCACGGCTTGGGCTCTGGAACCACACTTCTCGAGAGGGGATGGACTCTTCACCACTCTGGAGTTGCCCATGGTGAGAGGCGGCGGGCTGGTGTGGGTTTGCTTATAGCCCCCCAGCTCTGCCGCCATGTGTTGGAGTTTACCCCGGTGAACGAGAGGGTCGTTTCCCTGCGGCTTCGGCTCGGGGATAGGTCTCTCACTGTTGTGTGTGCCTACGGGCCAAACAGCAGTGCAGAGTACCCGACCTTCTTGGTGTCCCTGGGAGGGGTGCTGGAGAGTGCTCCGACTGGGGACTCCGTCGTTCTACTGGGGGACTTCAATGCCCACGTGGGCAATGACAGTGAAACCTGGAGGGGCGTGATTGGAAGGAACGGCCCCCCTGATCTGAACCCGAGTGGTGTTCAGTTATTGGACTTCTGTGCTAGTTACAGTTTGTCCATAACGAACACCATGTTCAAGCATAAGGGTGTCCATCAGTGCACATGGCACCAGGACACCCTAGGTCGTAGGTCAATGATCAACTTCGTGGTCGTTTCATCTGACCTGCGGCCGTATGTCTTGGACACTCGGGTGAAGAGAGGGGCGGAGCTGTCAACTGATCACCACCTGGTGGTGAGTTGGATCCGATGGCGGGGGAGGAAGCTGGATAGACTCGGTAGACCCAAACGTACTGTGAGGGTCTGCTGGGAACGTTTGGCCGAGTCTCCTGTCAGAGAGATCATCAACTCCTGCCTCCGGCAGAGCTTCGACCGGATCCCGAGGGAGGCTGGAGATATTGAGTCCGAGTGGACCATGTTCTCCACCTCCATTGTCAAAGCGGCTGCTCGGAGCTGTGGACGCAAGGTCTCCGGTGCCTGTCGAGGCGGCAATCCCCGAACCCGGTGGTGGACACCGGAAGTAAGGGATGCCGTCAAGCTGAAGAAGGAGTCCTATCGGGCCTGGCTGGCTTGTGGGACTCCTGAGGCAGCTGACAGGTACCGGCAGGCTAAACGGACTGCAGCCCGGGTGGTTGTGGAGGCAAAAACTCGGGCCTGGGAGGAGTTCGGTGAGGCCATGGAAAAGGACTATCGGCTGGCCTCGAAGAGATTCTGGCAAACCGTCCGGCGCCTCAGGAGGGGGAAGCAGTGCCCTACCAACGCTGTTTACAGTGGCGATGGGCGGCTGTTGACCTCAACTGGGGATGTTGTCGGACGGTGGAAGGAATACTTTGAGGATCTCCTCAATCCCGCCGTCACGTCTTCCATTGAGGAAGCAGAGACTGGGGGCTCAGAGGAGGACTCGTCCATCACCCAAGCTGAAGTCACCGAGGTGGTCAAGAAACTCCTCGGTGGCAAGGCACCGGGGGTGGATGAGATCCGCCCTGAGTACCTCAAATCTCTGGATGTTGTGGGGCTGTCTTGGCTGACACGCCTCTGCAGCATCGCGTGGCGGTCGGGGACAGTGCCTCTGGGATGGCAGACCGGGGTGGTGGTTCCTCTTTTTAAAAAGGGGGACCGGAGGGTGTGTTCCAACTATAGGGGGATCACACTTCTCAGCCTCCCCGGGAAAGTCTATGCCAGGGTACTGGAGAGGAGAATTCGGCCGATAGTGGAACCTCGGATTCAGGAGGAACAGTGTGGTTTTCGTCCTGGTCGTGGAACACTGGACCAGCTCTATACCCTCTACAGGGTGCTGGAGGGTTCATGGGAGTTTGCCCAACCAGTCCACATTTGTTTTGTGGATTTGGAGAAGGCATTCGACTGTGTCCCTCGCGGCGTCCTGTGGAGGGTGCTGGGGGAATATGGGGTCCGGGGTCCTTTGCTGAGGGCTGTCCGGTCCCTGTATGACCGAAGCAGGAGTTTGGTCCGCATTGCCGGCAGTAAGTCAGACTTGTTCCCGGTGCATGTTGGACTCCGGCAGGGCTGCCCTTTGTCGCCGGTTCTGTTCATAATTTTTATGGACAGAATTTCTAGGCGCAGCCAAGGGCCGGAGGGTGTCAGGTTTGGGGACCACACGGTTTCGTCTCTGCTCTTTGCGGATGACGTTGTCGTGTTGGCCCCTTCTAACCAGGACCTTCAGCATGCACTGGGACGGTTTGCAGCCGAGTGTGAAGCGGCTGGGATGGGGATCAGCACCTCCAAATCCGAGGCCATGGTCCTCAGTCGGAAAAGGGTGGCTTGCCCACTTCAGGTTGGTGGAGAGTTCCTGCCCCAAGTGGAGGAGTTCAAGTATCTAGGGGTCTTGTTCACAAGTGAGGGGAGGATGGAACGGGAGATTGACAGACGGATCGGTGCAGCTTCTGCAGTAATGCGGTCGATGTACCGGTCTGTCGTGGTGAAGAAAGAGCTAAGCCGTAAGGCGAAGCTCTCGATTTACCGGTCAATCTACGTTCCTACTCTCACCTATGGTCATGAGCTTTGGGTCATGACCGAAAGGACAAGATCCCGGATACAGGTGGCCGAAATGAGCTTTCTCCGCAGGGTGGCTGGGCGCTCCCTTAGAGATAGGGTGAGAAGCTCAGTCACTCGGGAGGAACTCGGAGTAGAGCCGCTGCTCCTCCACATCGAGAGGGGACAGCTGAGGTGGCTCGGGCATCTGTTCCGGATGCCTCCTGAACGCCTTCCTGGGAAGGTGTTTCGGGCATGTCCAACCGGGAGGAGGCCCCGGGGAAGACCAAGGACACGCTGGAGGGATTATGTCTCCCGGCTGGCCTTGGAACGCCTCGGTGTCCCCCCGGAAGAGCTGGAGGAAGTGTCTAGGGAGAGGGAAGTCTGGGCATCTCTGCTTAGACTGCTGCCCCCGCGACCCGGCCCCGGATAAGCGGAAGAAGATGGATGGATGGATGGATAATGAATTCCATAAAAGTGCTGATCGCACTTTGAGCAGACCCACGAGTGATCAAGAATATTCCAATATACAAATACGTTCTTCTTCGACTCCTTGATCCTCGTTTTCTTTCCTTGCACCCTTCCCTCGCATCGGGGGTGGCACTAAGATGCAGGGAAAAGAAGTGTGGACTTAGGGTTAGGTAACAACTATTAGGGTTAAAGTAACAACTATTGTCATATAACTATCCGCTTGTTAAGTCGTGAAGTAAGGAACGCTGTGTCTGGGTCCAAGCCTCAACTCGTTTCACTTGAGAATGCCATCGACGGCCGTTCATGAGCACTATTTATTCATATTAAACATTAAAAAAAGTTACACATTTTAAATATTTCCAGTCTACACAACAGTCTCTGTGCTCAGCGTCACAGACATTAATATTTTAACGATTTATAAAAGAGGAATCACTCTCTGGCCATCTGGAATTTTGGTATGGAGATAAAGGTTATAATTAACTTTTTTTGTTGTTGTAGTATTAGACCACATTGTGTGTGTATATTAGCACCGTTTGATGTTTTTCTTGTGGTATGAGATGGAGCGTTTGGACCCGAAAGCGCTGCCACGTGATGTCAGACTTAACAACCGAATAAAACAATATGCCAGAGTCCAACAGTCTTTCAGTCTAGATTAAGTGCCAAAGAGAAGCACCCTTGGTGTTCCGTGATGTCACCACACCACACAAAGATTGATTTGTCATGTCTGTCGACTCTTCAACTTCAAACTAATCAGTGCCAAGCACCGCCCACTGCCTGTTGATTGGCATTTGTGAAATGTCCTCTATTATTATGAAAAAAATATTTGGGAAAATCGTGCTTTGGAAATGCATGATTCGTCAAATAGGCGTCTTTCGTAAATGCAGCATATTATTATGAAAAACGGCTTTTTGAAAAAGCACATTTAATAATGAAAAAAATAGATTTTTAAAAATAGTGTGTGTGGAAGAGATAATTGTGAAATATATTAAACAATACATTTTGTGTTTTCCATTAATTTTACAATATTTACTTAATTAATAATTAATTTAATTAATTAGTTAATTATGAAATTAATTAATACATTTTTAATTATTTCAGAATAAACTGGTACATTTAATTGTTGTTTTATTTATTTAATTCATTATTTATTTAATTATTTCATTTTGAGTAATTTTGTCCTCCATAGAACATTGCCCAAAGCATCACGCTGCCTCCGCCAACTTGCCTTCTTCCCATAGATCATGTGCCTCCGCCGACTTGCCTTCTTCCCATATGCATCCTGGTGCCATGTGTTCCCCAGGTAAGCGACACACACGCACCCGGCCATCCACGCGAAGAAAAGAAAACATGATTCATCAGACCAGGCCACCTTTTTCCATTGCTCCGTGGTCCAGTTCTGATGCTCACATGCCCACTGTTGGCACTTTCAGTGGTGGACTGGGGTCAGCATGAGCACCCTGACTGGTCTGCAGCTATGCAGCCCCACAAACTGAGATGCACTGTGTATTCTGACACCTTTCTATCAGAAACAGCATTAACTTGAGCAATTTGAGCTACAATAGCTCGTCTGTTTGATCGGACAACACAGCCCAGCTTTCGCTCCCAACGTGCATCTATGAGCCTTGACCGCCCATGACCCTATCGCCTGTTCACCTGTGTTCCTTTCTTAGAACACTTTTGATAGATACTGACCACTGCAGACCAGGAAAACCCCAAAAGAGCTGCAGTTTTAGAGATGCTCTGACCCAGTCGTCTAGCCATCACAATTTGGCCCTTGTCAAAATCGCTCAAATCCTTATGCTTGCCCATTTTTCCTAATTCTAACACACCAACTTTGAGGACAATGTTCACTTGCTGCCTAATATATCCCACCCACTAACAGGTGCCATGATGAGATAATCAGTGTTATTCACTTCACACACTTCACGTCACAATGTGATGCCTGATTGTGTGTATATATATATATATATATATATATATATATATATATATATATATATATATATATATATATATATATATATATATATATATATATATATATATATATATATATATATATATATATATATATATATATATATATATATATATATATATATTTATTTAAATTTTTTTTAATGTATTTATACATTTGTTTACACACACACACACACACACACACACACACATATATGTATATAATACCGGAATTTAACATTTAAATTCTACATAACACATTGTCTGTGAACCACACAGAGGCGCTCTTGCTCTGCAGTTTGAAGCATTGCTCATATAATGCAACTGAGATCACTGTGACCACTCTTTAGGTTGAAAAATCTTTCCTTCATCAATGTAGCCTCAAGTCACTTTTAATTAATTTTATTAAAATTACTTAAAGCATTGCACGTCCATCCTCTTTACATCCATTTACCTATTTGACACTGGTGTATTGTTACACCCCTAGTATGTACGAATACACAGTATGCGAAAGTACCCGGAAAACCCTTTGTGCTCGATATGCGCCCTTGATGTGCATTTTTGCAGCAGACCCCATTTACCTATTACCAGTGCCATTTACCTATTTATATTACAAAACTTCACAAGGTAATCCAATCAAACATCAGACGAAAGCACTGCTAGTGTCATAGTGTTGTCTCCTATCTAAAAGCAATAATCGAAAGTCTATCATTAGCTCTATTTTTCCTGAATAATTAAGCACATTAAAACATGTTCTGTGACTACTTTTCATACATCTCCAGAGGGCTCATTTACACTTGGTATTAATATGCAACCTGTATCCAGGTATTGTCTGTAATGTAAATGCAATATAGCCATTATATCTACATTCACAGCATGACGAAAATCCCACCCACTATCACATAGCTGGGTGTTTTTGCGAGACAATTCAAGGACGGAGAATGCAGTAAGTTTGCTTTCGTATCCAAAAGATGCACAGTCATTCATTGTCTGTAAAGGATGCACCACATTTCCCGCCAAAGATTACAAACCCACATGTTTCTTTTTGCCATTTATGTCACAGCAACTATGCAATTCATTATTATTTGCAACCTCCTCCTGCTCAATTTATGAGATTTGAAATGCATAGCTCCACGACTGAAAATAGTTTTTAAAATAAACACCACCACTTCAGGTCGACTTGGCACAAGGGCCATTTTTCCATTACAGACTTATTTTAAAGGTGCAGTATGTAATATTGACATTGAAATGGGTACTGCAGTCCAAATAAAAAATATTGGAGAGATTCAGATTGAGGACAAGCAACATACAAGTGCAATTGACAATGAAAGCGATGGGCCTTACACTGTACATTGATCAGCGAATATATACTTATGCAATGTTTTTATTGACAAGGATTTTTAGGTCGGGTATAGAATCTGTGATCTCTGACCCAGTTCGTTTCCATGGCTGCAATACGCTTTTGTCCAACAACTTGCAACCTGGGGTGTCGGAATTCTATTGAGTAAATTGACAATGGGCGGGATCATACAGACACAAAAACAGACCGTTCTTCTGAAATCACGTAGGAGTAAGTACTACATTTGAATTAGATTTTTTCTGTTCAAAAAGTATGTTCTATATAGTATGAGTGTGTGTAGTATGAATGTAATCTGGAAGTACTATATCCACCATGTTGTCATTATCATGTGACCTACCAGCGTCAGTTGTGTCGGTTCACCTCCATTCATAAATCCTCTCCCATGGCCTCATGGGATAGTAAGCCCCTGTCCCAAATGGCACCCTAAACACTTGCGGTCTTCCTATGAGTCCGCACTTTCATGACGTAATGCAGCTTTGACTGTCGGGAAGAAGTCTGCTGCAAAAATGCACATCAAGGGCGCATATCGAACACAAAGGGTTTTCCGGGTACTTTCGCATACTGTGTATTCGTACATACTAGGAGTGTAACAATACACCAGTGCCATGGTTCGGTTTATATCATGGTTTTTGAGCCACGGTTCGGTTATGTTTAATGTGTGAGCAGGGTTCTGTGTTCAATGTTTTTTTTTTTTTTTTTTTTTTTAAATAAGCAAATTCATTTTTACAAAAATTGATGACACACACACAAGTAATGTCCCACTTGACTTTAGCCTACTTAAATACATAAATTGTATACATAATGAACTATTAATGAAACATGAAAACTGCTCCTGATGAAAAGAATGAACATCATACCTGCATGCAAATCCTTCCCAGCTAACACACGTCGTACCAGTTATGTGATTTATTGATACTTTACTTTTATTTCATGTCTTACAAATTGACAACGTAACGTTTCATGCTCGTAGTTTCTCTTGCGCTTTATGAAATGATATACAGTGCGCACTGCCGCATTTCCGCGTGTAATTGCGCGTAAACACTGTGCGGCGCTACGTGTGCAGTATAACTGCTGACAGGATAGGACAGGAAAGTTCGGTTTTCTGAGGTGAGAGATACTTTTTATTTTGTAAAAACAACATATCAACATATCTGACCGTGGATACTAAATAGGAACAAGAAGTTTTTCTCAAGCACTCCGTGACCCACCAGTTGTGAAACACTGCTGTAGAGAACACCCTCTCACTGGGGACCGATGTGACAAGGTAGTATTTAGGCAACCTGGCTGGGAAACTTCTTTGCCCTTCCATCATGCAACTTGAGCGATCAGATCACCCAAGTCATGTGACATGCACTTGGAAAAAGAAAAAAAAAGTTAGTGTCTGTTTAGTAAATTATATAAAAATAATAATTATTATTATTATTAAAAATACAGCTCGTATTAGTTGTTAAACGTGTACTAATTACTATTTAATCAAATGTCAAGGAAGGAAAAAATTGTTTTGTGACATCCGAACTGCTTGATCAGATCACGATGAACGCATGACAATGGCAAGTGTAAAATCAGCAGAGATGTGCAATAAAATGTATTGTCAAAACAATATTTATTATTATTATTTTATTGCTAAACATCTTAAAGATTCTGCAAGGGGTATGCAAACCTGTGAGCACAACTGTAGATATTTAAGTGCATAACTCAATAGATTAGAGTACAACCAACATAGTGCTTTATAATTGTTGCCCATGGGTTTTTTTTTTTTGGAAACAAAGAAAATTAGTCATCAACACAAACTGTTCATGTAAATCCAAGCAAAGCATCTATTATGTTTAAATGCGAAGTTTAAAAAAAGCATTTGGCTTAATTAGCCAAATGTACCCGAAATACAGAAAAAAGGAACTCAATTAGCTGAAAAGTATGCCTACCAAGAACAGTTTTCTCTTTGTATTCTAAATGTAGCTTTTTCTTTTCTTCTCTTCCTGAACAGGCTGAGTTGAGCTGTACCTGAATGGCTTTCTATTCAATGGGGCATTACATTTTCTAGTCCCATACATGATAAATCTATTCATTCTTTGTTAATCTTTTATTGAAAGGATTATGAGTCACAGTCGGTCCTCTATATAAAAAAAGTAATTTGTAAACGTACTGTACAGTGTTGTACTAATTATGCTATGGAGGAGTAATTGAGTAAACTCTCTTATAAATCACATTTTACCAGGCATTAACTCAACTTTTGTAGGTTACGTTATTTGAGCATGAATGTGGTTCTTTTTTGGTAGTTTGTTTAAAAGGTTGTCTATATATGCAGTCCTTTTTATAACATTTCTGCATGTAATAATGTTTTTTCAGGTTTTTGTTACAATGAAAAGAGCTGTCACCCTGCACTAGCAACATAACAAATGTAGCGAGCCACACCAGCTATCAGATTACTGAAACAAAGGTTATACATTTTACTTTCAGTGAATAATGACCTCTCTTCTCTCGTATTTAAGGAAATAACAACTAGCCTGAGTAAGCTCTGGGCACATAGCTGTCCCATGGGAGTTTTGGAGGGAATATTTGCCATTTAGCCTACTTTTGTTTACATTCACTCTGTTGCTTGTTCCTAGACAACCCTCATTTTTCACATCTCAGGATGGAAGCAGAGTCTCATCAAGCCCAATAATGATACACACACCATTCATGTAATTTCAAGTCTCTGAGCTATGACTTTGTCTGTCAGCTTTTATTTTCAAAATATTCTTGCTGGCATTGATGGAACACTGTGACTTTTATAGAAAACAATCTCAGGTTACATATGTAACCTATGTTCCCTGAGAACAGGGAACGAGACACTGCGTCGAACGACGCTTTGGGATATAGCATGACAGGTGTCTGAAATCACTATCAAATCACGGTAATCCTATTGACCGGCGACAGCCCATGATGTCATCAATGTGAGACTCGGAAGTATATAAGGGCGCCTTGCAAACACACATACACCTTATCATCTGAAGGGACTGTTTGGCAGGCAGGCCCCGAGTCATGGCAAAGAGACGCAGTGTCTCATTCCCGGTTCTCAGGGAACATAGGTTACATATGTAACCTGAGAGTGTTCACATGAGGTTCTACTGCTCAAAGGCCTGGGACCAACCACTTCAACAGAAGGGGTCCCTTTCAGGCAATGTGGCTAGGGGACCCGAAGGAACCCCAGCCAAATTACTACCCGGGGAACATATTCACCCGAATGCCACCAGGGAGGCCTGACCTGGTGCCCTTTATTTTGGACACTTCGGTTTGGCCAACCCTGTCTGTTCAGAAACAGAGCCTCCGGACACTGCCTCGGTGAGGCCTCCAGACTGAGGGTCTGAAAAAACTGCCAGTCCTCCCCAGACCAAATCTCAGAGACGGGTATCCCAGAGAGCAATACTCAGCGTAGCGCGTACAACCCTTGCTAGCGAGGGGAGTCTAACTGCTCAATCAAGGATCTACAAAGCACCTACATTCAAAAGCACTAAGGAGGATCGACAGGCCTACGGAATGATCTAACAGGGAGGCCTCATGCGAGGCCTGTGACCGTCTGATCAGACTCAGGCGGCTGTGTGCTCACAAACGACCCTCAGTGAGGGGAGCACCTGAGCCTGCCTGGTGGGTAACCCAGCTGTAGGCTAAAATACCATAGGTTCTATCCTGCAGTGAACCGGTAAAAGAAAGCTCCTAATCTCGGGAACTTCGCCTTCAAGGAGGCCTAGAGAGGCCTGATAGCAAGTTTTTTAAGGAGGCCTGGTGAGGCCTACTACCTGATAGCAATTCATGCCGGCTGCCAGAGCATCCCAACCCGCCCTCGTGGAGGCCTAGTGAGGCCTATCACCTAAAAAGCAAGCCTTCAGGGAGGCCTGGTGTGGCCTACTACCTGCCAGCAATGCATGCTAACCCCCCACGTAGCCGAGTTCACCTTCAAGGAGGCCTGATGAGACCTACAACCTGATTGCCAGCCAGGCTAGTTGTCCAGATGCCATACATCGGTACTTGCCTTCAGGGAGGCCTGGTGAGGCCTACCATCCGATAACAAGTCATGCTAGCTGCCCGAGCACCCAGACTCGGGAACTCACCTTCAAAGAGGCCTAGCGAGTTCTTCTATCTGATAACAAGCCTTCTAGGGAGGCCTGGTGAGGCCTACTACCTGCTAGCAATATATGTTAACTGTCAAAGTGACTGAGACTCGAAGCTCACCTCCAGAGAGGCCTAGTGAGGCCTACTAACTGATAGCAATTTATGCCAATTGTCAGAGTAACCAAAAATACCCTGGGGGCTCGTCTTCAAGGAGGCCTGGTGAGGCCTACCACCTGATAGCCAGTCAGGCTAGCTGTCCAGATGCCACACATCGGCACTCGCCTTCAAGGAGGCCTGGTGAGGCCTACTACCTGATAGCAAGTCATGCTAGCTACCAGAGTATCCAACTCGAAGCTCACCTCCAGAGAGGCCTAGTGAGGCCTACTAACTGATAGCAATTTATGCCAATTGTCAGAGTAAGCAAACATACCCTGGGGGCTCGCGTTCAAGGAGGCCTTGTGAGGCCTACCACCTGATAGCCAGTCAGGCTAGCTGTCCAGATGCCACACATTGGTACTCGCCTTCAAAGAGGCCTGGTGAGGCCTACTACCTGATAGCAAGTCATGCTAGCTACCAGAGTATCCAACTCTGGAACTCGCCTCCTGGTAGCAAGTTACAACTGACTGCTATGAACCCCTGACAGTTAGACCACTGGCTGACTAAAAATATATCCATCACTGATGGGGACTCGTCCTCAGGGAGGCTTCGTAGAGCCTACTAGCTGGTAACAAGTCTTCACAAAACCAACATCTTTGGAAAGAATATCACAGCAATTCACAAAGATTGGGGCCGCCCACAGGAGACCTCTCAAGGCTAGCTACCTGGTAGCAGCTGCTATGCATGTCCCCAAGACAGAGAAAGAGGGCGGGCTTTGACTGAATGACTCTCACATGAGAGGAGGCTGACAACATAGGGTTGGTAGATGAACCCAAATTCACATAGTGACGGGCCAGAAGTGACAGTGCCTCAGCAAAGCACCTCCATCATCCCTAACAGCCTAGGCCAGCTAAACCAGCATACCCAACTGAAGCTCCAGCGTTAGTCTCTTGTAAACACACTCTAGAAGAGACAAAACTACTCTAACCTGAGGTGGCTAAGGGAACCAAAGACACACAGTAAAACAACACCAAGCGGTAGCAAACACTCCATTCTCCTAGAAGGACGTTCTACCGCTTAGTACTCCACAAACATTCCAGTGGAAATGAGCGGCGGCCTCAACATAACTCTCGCCATGAGAGGAAGCCTAAGCCAACACACACTCACATACACAGCCCAAAAACCTGCCGCTGTATTCAGCCACCTACAGGGGAAACCTTCAGCCAACTTTCTTCCTACCTTCCTAATGGTGACATAAACCCATACTCTATACAGGGAACGAATGTCTGTAAGAAATATTTTTTTTAGTATTATCCACATAAAATAGACCAACTCATCTCACCTGCGGCATGTAGAGCGAAGACTCACCACACAGTTCTCATATGACCGCGGTGTCTTCCGTCCTTGCATGCCTGAAAGCGGCACTCTCACTAACCAAGCCAAAGCGGGCCATCAGAACATAGTTCCACTCATCATAGGCCCACCTCAGGCCTGATGTAAGAAGCGCCTGGGGATTAAAATGCAAGGAGAGGGCTCAGATATAGCGCCCTCAAGGGAGGTGATCCATCACCAACGGCGACCGCGTTTGTCCTGGATCACCTCCCTCAGATCCTTCTTCCTGCGGGAATCTCTGTGTCCTACTCCTCCATGGAGGTGGCTCACGAGAGGAGAGCCCGACGAGAGCGGAGCGTTTTTAGGGAAAAACGCTCACAATTTGCACAGGCAGTTCCCTTGAGAACTGCCTGTGCAAATTGTGAGCGTTTTTCCCTAAAAACGCTCCGCTCTCGTCTGGCTCTCTTCTCGAGGGGAGAAGGTTTGGCATCTGGACCTCATGGTTCTGGTCCCGCTCGTGCTCTTCACCCAGACACATAACACAGAGTTCATGTGTGTCTCCCGGCAACAAGAACCTTGGGCACGGGTATGCACACTTCAGAAAGCGTTCTGCCTTCCTAGAACTCTTCATAGCTTTTCTTTTACCTGTAATTTGACAGCGCTCCTTACAGACAGACGAAGAGGTGTCCCTGAAGACGAAGAGGTGTATGTATGTTTGCCGCCCATATATACTTCCGGGTCGCACATTGATGACATCATGGGCTATCGCCGGTCAATAGGATTACCATGATTTGATAGTGATTTCAGACACCTGTCACGCTGTGACGTTATATCCCAAAGTGACGTTCGACGCAGTGCAAGTTACCTTCGAAAGGGAACAAGCAGAATTTAACATTAACATGTTTTTTACTATTACGCTATACATAGCATTAGACCTGCTCACAGCCTTGGAACATCTATAACCGTTTAAACATTGTAAATAGTTTGTGCTGGTCATGGATGAAATGCAACTTGTGAAATGCAACTCAAATCATGCAACTTGTTGAGGAGAGGTGTGCTATTACTTTTCTAAGTTTCCATGTACATTGAAGGAGTGACCCAAAATCATGGAGGACCATACTATATAATTGGGTTCTCATGCTAGTAACCCAGCAAACATGCCTTTGTGGGTATGTGTGGGTTTTGTGTGGGACAGGTGTGGGCAAGGGCAAACCCACACTAAACCCATGTGGACCCTGTGTGAAGACCACAGCTGTTTTGTCCCTTCTGGCCCCATGTGGATTTACTCTGGGCATCCCACAGTTGGCTCTCTTTTGTGTGAGCCAGCCCACAGTCAGCCCACACTTTGGACTGTCTCACTGGGGCCCACATGTGCCCCGCATTGCACGCCTGTATCGGTGCCAACAGTGGGGTAGATTTTCTGCCCACAATGGCCCCACACGGGCCCCAAAGGGAGTTTTTTAATGCAACAGTTATTATACAATGACAATTTCCATGGTAACACATCAATCTTGGCATGTGACTTTTCACAGTCACAATGGCGCTCATGATGGATGACCGCGTGCAGGTGAGCACTTTATGAATGTTTTGCTTTATTTATTAATTCAAAACCTCTCGCATTATTTGTTAGCGTGTACACACTATGGTTGACATGTTTATGTTGCTATTTTTCCCTACTGCTTTGAATTTCGCTTGCACACGGCACTTTGCATCTCCCTCACAACAGCCGTGTGACAATTGATGAGTATATTTTAGGGTTTTTTATTTTATTTTGAAGCATCTAGAATTATTTACAAGCATGCAATAAATATCAATGTTAAGTCTTAAAAATTCTCTTGTAAAATGAACCATGCTCAATAATGTGGACGTTCAAATGTCACGTTTGTGAAACACAGTGTTTTGCACATTAGGGTTCAGTTGATTTCATACGTAACATGAATATACTATCAAAGCATATATATTTGACGTTATATGCATTACACCGATTTTTTTGTTTGTTTTAGTGTTAATATTGTTACTGAGTTTTATATCTCACTGGCAAAGCAGAGAAGAGCTATATGGTCACACCTCACTAACCATTAGTTTACGCACGCACGCACGCACGCACGCACACACACACACACATATATATATATATATATATATATATATATATATATATATATATATATATATATATATATATATATATATATATATATATATATATATATATATATATATATATATATATATATAGTTTACATGATGTAAAATTCAATAGCTTTTCTCTGCTTTTACAAAATGTACACATTTCATACGTTTTATTAAATCTCTTTTTAATGTAAGGTAAATATTTTTGTTTAACTTTTATACATATTTACTTCCTAATAATATTACAAAACAAATTACAAATGTATTTACAATGAACAACAATCATAATAGTATCATAAACAAAACAATAAATATACTATGGTAAATGTTTTTTCTTTAAAACAAACTATATACATATGTTTATACTTACTAATAAAATTACAAAAAATATTACAAATATAATTAAAAGTAAATAAAAACATATGCTCTGACTTTTTACAGGCTTAATAATGCTTCAGTGTGTGGTACTCCTCAAAACATGGGACAGCATACAAGGGAGTGTTGCATGGCACACACATGAGCTTGGTGAGGCGCCTCTGCTTGCTCTTGCTTGTGCTGGAGAGGCAGACCTTGCAGTGCCACCTGGTATTGCTGCCCTGGGAAGTGGTCTGAGGGACTTCAGACAGAAAATGCCTGGCTGTAAGGCGCAGAGAAGTGTCTAAGGCAGGATGCCCTCCTTTGGATGGACACCACGATGTGCTGTACTCCTCCAGCAGCCCTCTCATCAGGTTCGTTCTGAATTGCAGGGAGGTGATTTCCTTTCCTACTCACAGTAGAACACATCAATAGGGAGTGAGGAGGAGGATAGAATAGTATGTGACAGTGTGGTCTGTTTATTATTGTAAATTTGTTAATAGAAGTTATGCATGTGACGTCACCATCGGCCAGAGTGACTGCGGTTATGCCCACTTTCACTGGCAGAAAGACTGAAAGGCAGCATTGGTTCAATGTGAATGCAGCGAAAAACACTCAAAACACATCTAAAACGCGAAAGAGCTTTGAGACATTGTACATTGTATTTATTTTTTGAAGTACATGGTACTTAAGGCCACCTAATATAAAGTGGGGCCATTCACAGAAACAACTTGTAATGTGTTGTGTCCGGAAGAAATAGGGATCACAAACGACATGTCAACATCTTACTGCGATTACAAACTAGAGTAAAAACATAATTTTATAATTAGATTTAGAAATTAATGCAAAAACTGCCTTATGTGAATTTTACATGTTTGCACACAGTTATTTTAATATTTATATGATTATTATATCTAAAAATAGCTACTGAATTTAGGCTAATTTGGGCTCTGTTATATTATAGTAATGCGCAAGTAAGGGCTCCCTATATAGTTTACACTTTACAGCATTAGCAGAGATACATAAAATAAATAAAAAAAGCCATTTTATATTTAGTTTTCTCTCCCCTGCTGTACCGAACCGTGACTTCAAAACTGAGCCGTCAGTTTTGTGTACCATCACACCCCTAGTATATTGTATTTATTTAAAGCATTCGCAGGCAAGTTTGATTTATGTATTTTACTGACATCGAAATCAGGCACATATAAATGTCAGGAAACGATCTTGTCAATATCCATGGATCACCGGATCTTTGGTAAAATTGTAAGGAACACTATATCGAGTCCAACCTTTAGTTTAAACTGAAACTTGTTTGTTTTACTCGTTATTTTTAGTTTCCCCTATTAAATCCAGTCACGCAGCAGTTCTTTAGCCACTCAGGCAGAGAGGGTGTGTTCCGGCAGGAAAGTGACGCCCATGCATACCCTTTATAACACTTATGTTTACATTAATTGAAAATGTTTTATCTTTTTTATATTCTTTGATTTATAGAAATTTCTCACCAGTAATTTTTTAATTTGCCGGTAGACAATGTGGCTGTTGAGTAAACCTGTGTCAAGTAGGTGAAAGAAGACCTTCTTGTACCACTTGGTAGACTTTCTGGTGCATTCAAGAAAACCAGTCATCATGTCTGCTTTGTCAACTGCCCCCATCTTTTTTATTATACTTCAGCACACAGACTGGCTTCATCTTTGCTTGCCCAGTGATGTGATCCAGCTTCCCTGTGGCTGCCATACCAGCTGAGTGGACTGTGGTAAGGACATCTCTTTTATCATGCCATTTGACTGCCAACTGTGATCTGTTTTCTTTAAATTCCACCTCACCCTTTGTCATCTTTGCACGCACAGTTCCACAAGCTCCAATGCCAAGAGACAAGAGGTGCTGGAAAAGTCTGGGACTACTGTACCAGTTATCCACATAAAGGACATGACCCTTTCTGAGGTAAGGTGCTAGTAGAGTCATTACAACAGACCCAGAAATCCCAAGTCCTTGGTAGTGTTGTATGTCACTGGTAGATCCGAAGTATATGATCATGTCCTGCGCATAACCAGTGAGCACATCACACAAAACAAAAAACTTGACCCCAAATCTGTGCCATTTAGATGGAATGAACCAGGGCCGGACTGGGACACAATTTCAGGCCGGGAAATCCTACACCCATCAAGGCCAAATTTAGAATTTAGAAACACGGACAACCCTATTTTTCCCCTAAATAATTAAAGTCTTTATCTTGAACGGTACCCTCACTTCCCTTTTCCTTTTCTTAATTTTCCCTAATTTTCCCTAATATTCCCTAATATCTCTCTGTCTCTCCCTTCCACCAGGATCATCAGCCTCATACACTAAGTAAAGAGGAGTACTAGTGTTATTGGAAATTTAAACTAAAACATTAATATAATAATAATAATAATAATAATAATAATAATAATAATAATAATAATAATAATATATGTATGCATGTATAACGTGTGTATTTTTCTCATACCTGTCTCTTCTTCACCTGTCACTTTTTCTGGCCTCATGTTACAATCAGAACTGAAAATCAAACACCTTATAATTTGTTTGCCCAGAATCTACATCTATATTAGTAAAAATCAAAGTATTATATTGAAGATTGAAATTTTATTGTTTAATGTTATTTTTATTTAGTATTATTATGTTTTATTATTTTTCATTATTATTTGTATAATGTACAATGTAAAGTCAGACTGTGTCTGTATATGTGTCCCAAGGAGAGACATGGATGAGCTATATTTGTTACAGGAATGTGCATACTTATAGAACATGTTTCCACTGATGCATACACTGTAAAAAATTGTGCTGTAAAATAACGGTAATCTACTGGCAGATGTGGTTGCCAGCAATATACTGTTAATTTACAGCCCTCTACTGTTTTTTTACAGCTCTCCTTTTTTACAGTATGTTACCGTAATAATACCATGAAAGGTAACTCTTTTCATTTGAAAAACTGATTGCTTCAAACAGTTCTCATTTTAAAACTAGCATTCATATGGTGTTTGTACTGTAAACATTTAATTTGAGTCCACTGAAAAGGAACATTTCTTAATATAAACTGCAAACACGTAATGTGTAGTAGTGAAAGTAGATTACTTTAGCTTCAATTTTTACAGTTCATCGTTAGCAATAGCACACATGTATGTGATAAATTACTCAACAAACAGCTCATAACTGCATTAGCAAACACAGTCACTGACTTTAAATAAAGCATCAGGCAGCATTTCATCAGTGTTTCTCTGCTCATCCTGGACTGAAGCACAGGCTCTACTCTCCTGCACAATGGTGACCCACAAAACAAATGAATTAAACTAAAAGATCTCTTCAATATCATCTTGTGCAACAACACATAGAAACAGTTCATTTTAATATTTACTCTCCTTATCAGTTACAGACTTTGCACAATTTTTTTCTATTAACTTTCACTACTATTTCAGTGAAAATATCTTGATTCATCTGGTAAATCTGACTGTTACGTTTTACAGTATATTACTGTTTTTTCTTTGATTTTACGGTAATCTACTGGCAGCTCTGGTTGCCAGTAAACTGCTGTTTTTTTACAGTACTTTTCCGTAAATTAATTTACAGTTGTTTACCGTTAATTTTCATCTAATTCCTTTAACCCTTTAAGCTCCACAGCAAAATCTTCAGTTTTAAATGAACACTTATATGTGTCCACACTACAGAGTGTTAGAGTAATTGAAGCATTGTTGAAGTTAATGAGATAATTAAGATATTAATTAAGTGGTAATTGAGAATTAGTGATGAGCACCTGCTGTTAACAAGCAGAACCACTCAAGGAAAGAGAAGTACAACTGACTTCAGCCACAGCCTTAGATGAAATCAACTGAAAGAAAGACATTAAAGCAGAGGAGGATTAAACAACTCCACAAACAGCATTACCAGCTTCACTTATTACTCACCAGATTTACTTTATTTCTGTCAGACATCTACAGAAGCTCTTATAGAAAATTAACAGATCAAATTAACTTTTGATGTTTAATTGAAAATGTTTGCTCACCATTATGGTGATTAGTGTTTGCTTCCGTTGGGCTCTTGACCCTTGACTTTGTAACAATAGTTTTTCTTTAGTTTCTGTAACTGTGTGTTTCTTAGACACATTTGTTGTAGCAAAACACTTGTGATCAGGTGTTATTGATTGTGACATAAACATCATGGAATGCTTGGTTCATTCATCTCATTCAGTGTCTATTCCCTAAACAAAACCTTTTTTTTAATATATACATCTCATTTTACCCCTATTTTTCATTACCAAAATTGTGACAGTTTGTAAAATATCAAACTGTGATTAGAAATCAGTTATGAAGGATTTTTAAACTCTTGAAATACATAAATGGTTTGTTCTATGGTGCCATTTAGACTCACATAGACAGGAAGAATCCGCATATGAATCTCAACAATGGTGACAGTCAAAAAAAAAGATGAACAGATCAACTCTGAACATCACAAAACACTACCAAAAGTCAATACAAAAACAACACCAAAAATAAAGGTAAACATTAAGAATTAACGAAAATAACCAGGCTATTCATTAGCATAATGTATTCATGCCGCAATGCATGCTGGGAGTCATGGATGATTTTTGCACAATGCCTGTACCCAGCATGCATTGCAGAATGAAGCTTTTGATTGTCACCATTGTTGAGATTCATACGCCGATTCTTGATGTCTATTTGAGTCTGAATGACTCTAGTATTCAAAATGTATTGATCACAAGCTTTTTTCCTGTCCTTAAAATTATCTGGTTGTTGCAACACTAATTGAACTCATGCTGTAAAATTATTGGGTTACCATAAAATAAAACTTCATCTATATCATTATAACTTAGATTATGAAGGAGCTCAGTGAACCAGACCATTAATAAATAGTCAACATCATCTGTTTACATTTTTTTCGGCTTTGCATGCTATAACAAATGTATTTAAAACACACAGTTAGAGCAGCTATAGAAAAAAACTAATGTTATTATGTCATGGTTCAAGAGCCCAACTAAAGCAAACACTAATCACCATAATGGTAACGTCAAAATAAGTTCTGTAGACGTCTGACAGAAATAAAGTCAGTCTGGTTAGTAATGTGTGAAGCTGGTAATGCTGTTTGTGGAGTTGTTTAATCCTCTTCTGCTGAGATCTTCAGAGATTTAATATCTTCTTTTATCTTCAGTTGATGAAAGCAGCTTTTTTCTGTTCATGTATCTCTTTCCTGCGGTGATAACAGCAGCTGTTCATCAGGTGTTTGAATTCACTCACTTATTTTCGCTCACTATCAGTAAACTAGTGTAGGGAATAGTGAATGAGGGTATAGGGTGTGATTTGGAGCACAGCCTCTGAGTGTCGACTTTGAGCACTGTTAATTCACGGTATATTCCTGTTGGCTATTTTCTCAAAAATTACAAATATTACCCAGAATGCATTGTTTTCTACGGTATATTACTGTTTTAATGGAAAACAGCATTTTACTTTTTTACATTTTACATTTAACAGCATTTTTTTACAGTGTACAGTAGCATGCATCTGTTCCATGATGTATTGTCAACTGATTCTTTATAAGGAAAGTGGATTGTGCATATCTAAGCATGATGTATACGCTCTATTTTAAACATAGGATGCATGTTTCTCTTCCTTCTAAGGAAATCTCTTCCTAGTGAGATCCTCTGTTAGTAGTATATAAGTTAGTGACTAACGAATGGGGGTTTCGCTTAGAAGCCTATCATCTTCGAGAATTCAACAGCGCCCAATGGCAGTGCCAATGCCATGGGCATGCGGAATTTGCATGCGTAACTCCGCCCCACCCTGTGGGTATATAAGGAAGTACGCTGGCAACATCGCATTATGTTACTGCTGCAGGAGCCAAGACTGAACTCCGCATACCAGCAACACAGCTGACGTGGCAAAGGAAACGTACGTCTCCGTTCCCTCCTCAGGGAACGAGGGTTACATACGTAACCGAGACGTTCCCTTTCGTTCAGTCACTACGACGTACGTTAATGACTAACGAATGGGGGTTCCAATAAAACAACGCCACTCAGCCGTCATCCAGTGCCCTGCGTAAGTGTGAGTACCCTGTCGTAAGACTAGTACGGACGAAGGACTCCCACTTATCACAGGATTACCAAGGTACACTGGGAAGCATATCCCAGTGAGGCAATGCCAAGATGCCTACCCGTGGGGAGGGCTTAGAGAATACACATATGACCCGCTAAGGGCTGCATATGGAAGATCTCTAGGGTACCAGCCGAAGGTGGATTTTTAACCCTAGGGGCGGCAGGGACTTGCCAAGGGAAAGACACCTGCTCGCTGAGGAGGCTTACGGTGGAAATACTCGTGTGGGGGTCGCCGGAGGGGAACCATGCACACGGAGCACCTGGCCGGACATGAGGGTCTGGGCTCAAGGGCAGACTGAACTGATGTCAGCGTCAGCAGTGCTGGAGGAGCTCAGGGCTCTCGGGGAGCTCACCTGAGGAAAATATCGCACGTATCCAGTCCTTGGAGTGGAATGGCGAGCAAGCGAAGACACCTGAGCCTGGCCCATTACCGGCCACCCGTAGGGGCGAGTACATAGTCGGACACTGGCTCCACTCGGAGATTGTAGAATCTGGCGAATGTGCTGGGTGTCGCCCAGCCTGCAGCTCTGCAGATGTCTGTTAGCGAGGCGCCATGCGCTAAAGCCCAAGAGGAGGCCACACTCCGAGTGGAGTGTGCCCTAACCCCAAGGGGACATGGTCCACCTTGCTGCTGGTAAGCCAAAACAATGGTGTCCACTATCCAGTGAGACAACCTCTGCTTTGAGAGAGCACTTCCCTTCCGCTCTCCACCATAACAGACAAAGAGCTGGTCTGAGGTCCTGAAACATCGCGTACTGTCTACATAAGCGCGGAGAGCGCGAACTGGACAGAGCAATGCCAAGGCTGGGTCTGCCTCCTCCAAAGGCAGCGCTTGCAGGTTCACCACCTGGTCTCGGAACGGAGTGGTAGGAACCTTGGGCACATATCCGGGCCGGGGTCTCAGGATCACGTGAGAGTTAGCCGGCCCGAACTCAAGGCACGCTTCGTCAACCGAAAATGCTTGCAGGTCCCCGACCCTCTTAAGCGAGGCCAATGCGGTCAGCAGAGCAGTCTTCATAGACAAGAATTTAATCTCAGCTGACCGCAAAGGCTCAAAGGGAGGCCTCTGCAGAGCACTTAAGACTACTGAGAGGTCCCAAGAGGGTACGAGAGGAGAGCGAGGAGGATTCAGTCTCCTCGCCCCCCTCAGGAACCTGATGATCAGGTCGTGCTGACTTACCTTTTCGTCCCCCAGGAGATCGTGGTGGGCAGATATTGCGGCCACGTACACTTTAAGGGTGGAAGGAGACAGCCTTCGTTCCACCCCCTCCTGGAGAAACGATAGCACGGACCCAATCGGGCATTTCCAGGGGTCTTCCTGGCGGGAAGAGCACCATGTGACGAAGAGGTTCCACTTCAACGCATAGAGGTGTCGTGTAGACTCTGCTCTAGCGGAAGTGATGGTAGCGACCACCGCAGGTGGAAGGCTACTCAAACCTGCCGCGTCCTGTCCAGAAGCCACACGTGGAGCTTCCAGAACACTGGACGCGGGTGCCAAAGGGTGCCCCGTCTCTGAGTGAGAAGGTCTTGACTCAGAGGAATAGGCCAGGGAGGGGCTGTCGCAAGGAGTAGCAGTTCTGAGAACCAGGCCTGGCCGTGCCAACGGGGCGACCAACATGACCTGCTCCTTGTCCTCCCTGATCTTGCACAGTACCTGTGCGAGAAGGCTCACTGGGGGAAACGCATACTTGCGTAGCCCCGACGGCCAGCTGTGCGCCAGTGCATCCGTGCTGACCATAGGTCAGGGAATAATACAGGGAGCAATGGGAAGAGTCCTGGGAGGCAACAGGTCTACCTGTGCGTCGCCGAACCGTTCCCATATCAGCTAGACCGTCTGGGGATGGAGTCTCCATTCTCCAGGAAGTGGCTGAAGCCGTGAGCTCGTCGGCTGCACGGTTCAGGACTCCCGGGATGTGGACAGCATGAAGGACCTCAGATGCTTCTGACTCCATAAAACGAGATGGCGGGCGAGTTGAGACATACGGCGGGAGCGTAGACCGCCCTGGTGGTTGATGTACGCTACTACGGCCGTGTTGTCTGTCCTGACTAGCACATGTTGACCCTTCAGCAACGCTCGGAAGCGGTGCAGGGCGAACCGTACTGCCAGTAACTCGAGGCAATTGACATGCAGAAGGCGCTGGGGTCCTGTCCAGGAGCCCGCGGCTGCTTGTCCATTGCACATGGCACCCCAGCCCGTGGAAGATGCATCTGTTGATACAACAAGATGCCTGGAAACTCGTTCTAAGGACACACCGGTCCGTAGAAACTTGAGGTTCGACCACGGGTGAGAGTCTGTAAGCAGGCCCGAGTCACTTGTACCCGGAGCGTGCCAGACCGCCATGTCCATCTCGGGACTCGATCGCGTAGCCAGTGCTGAAGCGGTCTCATATGTAGCAATCCGAGCGGCGTCACCGCGGCTGCAGATGCCATATGCCCCAGGAGCCTCTGAAATAGCTTCAGTGGGACCGCATTCTCGCCCTCGATTTGACAAAGGCCAGTCAGCAGAGACTGTGTGCGCGCTCGCTGGTAAGCAGCACGCACCTGCGACCGAGTTGGAAACCACACTGAGAAAGGAGATCCTCTGCACGGGGCAGAGTCGCTCTTCTCCCAGTCGACCCGAAGGCCCAGACGGGCTAAGTGCTGGAGCACTTGGACTCTGTGTCCGCAGACCTGCTTCGAGAGTGACCCAGTATGAGCCAGTCATCGAAGTAGTTCAGGATGCGAACCCCGTGCTGCCGAGTGGCGCAAGGGCTGCCTCGAAGACTACGTAGAGTCACGAGGGGACAGAGCTGCCCGAATGGGGGGACTGCGTACTGAATGTCCGCCCCTCAAAGCAAACCGTAGGAACGGTCCGCGTCGAGGAAGGAGACATGAAGTAAGCGTCCTTCAGGTCGATCGCTGCAACCAATCTACCGGACGAACGTGTCCAAAGAGGCGTTCGCTACCGACATCCTGAACGGAAGCCTGAGAAGGATCGGTTCAAGACGGGCAGATCCAGGATTGGCCATAACCCACCGGTTTCCTAGGGTACAATGAAGCAAGGGCTGAGAAGCCGGACTTCACTTCGACTGGAGGGACAGGCTCGATCGCACCCTTCGCCAGTAGGGTGACAACCTCCGCACACATGACAGGGGATAGGCCCCATCATAGCGGGCGGCCTCCCCAGAGCGGGGAGGAACCTGCGCGAACTGAATCGCGTAGCCGCGCCTGATGGTCTTCGTGACCCAGCGGAACAGTCCCGGAAGCTGAAGCCAGACTCCCAGGAACTGCACCAGCGGGGTCATTCGGACCACAGACGTACCCAGGGTGGGGCAGCGAGGCAGCGTTACCGGCCCGGACATGGGAGGCTGTTGGGCGTCCCAGTGCGGGGGCACGGTTAACTGCTGCGTCCTGACAGAGGAGACCAGGGAAGGACGCACGTTCCACTGGGGTCTGCTCTGAGAGGAGGCTGGCGAGAGAGAGGGACGAGAGTGGCGCGGCCCGGAGGCGGCACACACTGCCATCACCGGTCTCTGGATCCTCAGAGACAGGAACATGAGTTCTTTCCAAGCGCTGCTAGCCCGAGGGCCAGCAGCAGAAGGATTTTCCCCCGGCCCTCCACCGGGGGAAGGAGAGGCCCTGCTACCATCCCCTGGAAAGAACTGGAACCCATCTCTGAGTTGTCCACCTCCAGCCCGGCGATTTAGCCAGGCTGAGGAGCGGACTGGGCGACATCCTGCAACCACCTCCACGGCGCGGCCCGGAGAAGGCTGCTGCTGGGGCCGGACGGGAGGAGGGAGGGCACCCTCGGCGGCGAGCGGACTGAGGCGACTGGGCCGGCGGCTGGTGCAGCAGCCAGCCGCCGGGGCAGTACATGTTACAGCCTCAGTCCGCTCTGGGGCGGCCAAGAACTGTTGGGCGCAGTTCTCGGCCGTGCCGCCGAAGAGGCCAGCCTGGGATATGGGCGAGTTGAGGAGGCGGGCTCAGTCAACCCCCCCATATCACCAGGTAAGGCCAGGAAATTCTCCCGGACCACAGCTGTGGACATCGCCCGACCGAGGGAGCGTGTGGCCACCTTCACCACCCAGAGGGCGGGATCAGTGGCGGCACGCAGCTCAACAAAGAGCCCTGGGTCAGCTCCACCCTTGTGCATGTGCAAAGGGGCGGCGGCCTACCCCATAGCACTGCAGGACCACGCCACCGAAGTAGACGAGCCCACAGGCTTAGGGAGGGTGCTTAGGACAGCCACACCACGTCAAAGCCCTCTGTGGACACCGTAGTGCGCAACAGAGTTGTTTAACAGTGGGGAGGGGGCCCCAGTGTACCCTAGGCCGCGGCCCCATCAAGGGCAGAGAAGGCGGAGGAGGCCACCAAACGGTCACGGGAAGCACGGGGACTTCCAGGACCGCGTGATCTCCTCATGCACCTCGGGAGCGAAAGGCATTGGGGGCGGGGCCCAACAGCTGTCGGGTGCCGCCCACAAAAACCAATCGCGCAACCACGAGCACTCGCGACTGGGCGGAGTTCCACACCAGCGCGAGGCTCGCGGCTGCCCGAGATAACATGGCTATCAACTCTAGGTCAGATCAGGCAGTGCTGACACACCCGGAGGCGGAGCACAACCTAATCGTCATCCCCAAAGGATCTAGCCCACCTTGGGATGCGGCGATCGACATCTCGCCGCTATCTGGAGTGTGAACGAAACGAACGAGGCGTCAGAGACGGGCCGCTGTTTCAGTCCAGCACTCGCGGGAAGCGATGTGCGAGAGGGGGGCGTGGCCCGAGGAATGATCGTCGGGGTTCTTAAACCACGCACCGCCCTCAGGTCACCCTGGCCACCAGCCAAAGTACCACCTCTCTCAGAGACGGTAGATTGGGGTGTGGCAGAGGGGACTCTCTCTCCTCGCGGAGATCACTGAGTCTCGACCGCGACATCGCGATGGTCACGTTCCCGCTGTGGGAACATGACACATCCACAATCACTGCCCGAACGTGCTGAAGCCCAAACACGTCGAGCAGTGAATGTGCCCATAGACAGCAACGGAGATCGATCGCACCCGGAAGTGCACGGGCGAACCGTCTTGAAAAAGACGTGCCACGCGCAAGCTCTTTTTGTGAGAGGAAAGCTCTGCAGAGTGCCGAAGCGCCCAGGGAAAACACACACAGCTGTTGCAGATCACTGCACAGATCAGCAGGCAGGCAATGCGAGATCGCTGGAATGCGCCGTCACACCAACACCCTGGAGAACCGCTCGTCTCGAAGACTGAAGAGAGGACTTCAGAATTCAGGCTTGTAGGAGTGAAGAGATGCTCTTGGCTCCAAAGCAGAAACATAATGCGATGTTGCCAGCGTACTTCCTTATATACCCACAGGGTGGGGCGGAGTTACGCATGCAAATTCCGCATGCCCATGGCATTGGCACTGCCATTGGGCGCTGTTGAATTCTCGAAGATGATAGGCTTCTAAGCGAAACCCCCATTCGTTAGTCACTAACGTACGTCGTAGTGACTGAACGAAAGGGAAGGGAGGATGGAGAAGGGAGAGGGAGAGAGACAGAGGAATAGAGAAACATACAGCTGGCATGAGACAATAACTTTTCAATGTCTCTACTGTGTCTGACATATAAGAGATCTCTTGGAAAATGACTGGTATCTGGTCCTGTGATTCAATCATAACGGGGACAAAGCTGAATTTTCAGATCAACAATATTTAAGACAAAATGTTGATTTTTATGTTTAAATGTAATTAAATAGTCAAAATTTAGCAACGTTATATTGCATACAATATAACAAAGTTTCTTATTTTGCTTCTACTCCCTGCCTGGCTGAATCTGATGTGTGATCACTGCACCACAGCGAGTGATAGGTTGATTATCTCCACCTTCATTTGATTAAAAAAAGGGGGGAAAAGTTTTAAACCTCACAAATGGGCAGACATAGGGTGCGTCTCAATCAGCTCCCTAGTTCAGTAGTCAGCCCACGGACTGATTCCCTGACCAGTGTCCTGACTACTGAACTAGGGAGCTGATTGAGACGCACCCATAATTTTCTAAATAGTCTAAATGTCAAAAAGTTATTCCGTAACACTTTATAATCTAAGGTTCATAAGTTCATAAGTTAACATTAGTTAACTACATTCATTAACATAAACTAATAATGAACTGCACTTATAAAGCATTTATTTATCTTTGTTGATGTTAATTTTAGTTAATGCACTGTGAACTAACACGAAGAAACCATGAACAGCTGTATTTTTATTAACTAACGTTAACAAAGATTAACTAATGCTGAACGGAGGTGTTGTTCATGGTTAGTTCAGGTTAACTAATGCATTAACTAATGTTAACTAATACAACCTTATTGTAAAGTGTTACCATGTATTCAAAAATAAACTTCATTTTGACTGTATCTATTTAGAAAAATCCTAATAAAATATTATTGCATTATTTTTTGTTGATGTCTGCACTATCACTTCTGTCTCCCTGCTCCCAGTACCTACCATATAATTGTGAATATTTGTCTGCTAAATTACTAATGTAACTTTACACTAAATAATATTAATCTCGTTTACCATAGGGGTACAGTATTTTAAGTGATAGTAAGTAATAGGGGCGCTACCGCTAACATTCGCTAGCAGTTCAATACTAATTGAACAAAGAAAAAAAGTACAGTATTTACAGATTAATCTGACCTGCACTTGAAGCCCTGAACAGGTCAGTAATTTTGCAACTTTTCGCTGCTGCTTCTTGGAGAGTTTTCTTTTTCTTTGCCCTTTCCCTCTCTGCTCGACCTGGCCGCTTTCTATCCATCGTCGGGTGCTGCTCGCATTTGGCTGAGGCGTAAAGTCGAATCGTAGCCTTGCCAGTCTGGTCAAGACTAACAGATTCATGATTTATTTTTATTATTAATAATAATTGTATTGAATGCCGAAGTCGAAAATTATCACTTTAGTAAAGGCAATAATATAAAATAATTATAATCATAAAAAAAAAATTAAAAAAAACGCTGGCTGGCAGCAGGCCAAATTAGTCGCCAGGCCACCGGGAATTCTCCCGGTGCTCCCAATGGCCAGTCCGGGCCTGGAATGAACTGACAAAATGCCCGTCTGCCTTTCCACTTCATCAGAGACTCATCCACACACAGATCCCTATATGGCACAAAAATGCGACGAAAAGAGGAGGTGAGAGCAGTAAAAATATTTCAGATTTTTTTTTTAGAGGATCATTGAAAACTGCTGTTGCATTTTTTGCAAAATGAAGACAGCGGAGGAGCAGAAGGAAGCGGTCCTGTGAGTACAAAGAACCGAAAAACATCTTCGGTGAGGAACAATTTAAAACAATTGACCTCACTCTGGGATTCTGGTGGATTTTTCACACCACACAGTTGGTCGTCAAAATTGCCTAGGCCAGGAGGATTAAAAAGTTTGGTTACCTTCCAGGATGTTTACCTCGGCTGCGTCAATTGACATGGGTAAAACATGAACTGGTGTTGTGGATGAAGTCTCGTCTTCACCTTCAATGTTTTCAAGAGCTTCAAGGTTCAGGGGAAGGTCCTCATCGCTGTCACTCTCTGCCTCACTGTCAAAATTCTCCTCCTCATCAGAATTTGGTCTCCAATGGTCTCCAGAGAGAATCATCAGCACTCTCGAAGCCACTGGCATACCCATCAGCCAAGGTTTATCGAGAGAGGATCTGCTTCTCTTGGCCCAAAACACCTTGGGTAACCCACCTGCTACAGCTGCTACTACCTCGTCAACCGCAGCATCGTCAGGCCAGACCAAACAAGCCGGCAGGAAGAGAACTGCAAAATCATCTTCACCTCGTCCAGCAAAAAGACCCACGCTGCCAGCACGGGCATCACCTCCTCCTCAGATCTCTGATCCCGCTGAGGTGAATTCTCAGCTCATCCAAGCCCTCCAAAGTCTTTCACAAACGGTCAAAGGTTTAGAATCGAAGATGGCGAACTTCGAACATTTGCTTGTTAATTCCAACTTTGGTACGAATCCGCTCACGGTCCCTTCAGCAATCCTACTGGTTTTTCGAGCAGGCCTTCGACATCTTCTACAATGCCAGTTTATCACCATTCAATTCAGACGCCATTCCAAGATGTTTCTGCTCCTCCAGGAAATTCAAATTTCAATCTCTCCACCGGAGCTCCAGCACAAGTTTTCGTTTGGCGCTTTGTTTCACCTGCCGCCGTTACTGTGTCTACACAACTACGATCCAATACTATCCAAGGTAAGGACTTAAACTTGGCTTCATTACTGCTCCCCTCGCCTGCAGCTGACAGGCAAATGGTGACGTGGCAGACTTCCTTAAAAGTTCTGATCCCAGATTACAACGTAATCTTTCGTTTGTAGAATTCGTAATTTCATTCAGCATTTACAGAGACATTCTGTGTCAAGTGTTTCCTGATCGGAGGGAAGAGTTTGATCTCTACTTAACTATGATGGCAGATTTCAACCAAAGATATGAGGGCACCTTGTCCTATGAATATCACAAATCATTCTCAGCAAAATCCGCTTCCTTCACAAGATTAGACTGGTCTGTTACCGACACCGAACTGCTCGTCTGTCATTTCAGCGGCCAAAAAATCTTGGCGTGTACCATTTTTAGCTCTCACGGACACTCTACACCGTTCTGCTCTAAAGCATTCGCTAGCAAAGATCCGCCCGCTGTCCGCGGTGCTGAAAACATAAGACTCCCTCTCGATGGCAGAGGTCGTCCTATTTCAGAATTCAACGTTTTTTCCATATGCAATAATTTCAATTAATCTTTTTGTTCTTATTCTCAATGTAAATTTGCTCATGTCTGTAGTTTCTGCAAGGAGTTAGGGTTAGGACCTGCAGACCTGCTCTCAGCAGGAAAGCCTCCATTCAGAAAAGATTCTGAATAGGCATCCATTCTAATCTCTGACACTACCTCTCTTTTCACCCTGATCCTGTATTCGTTGACTATTTAATCACCGGTCTGTCCCAAGAGTTTCGGTTTGGCATCCTTTCCCATCTTTTCCCACTTAACCCAAACCTCTTTCCAAAGACCTTGGCATTGTTGTATATTATCAGTATATGATTTTCTAAATTTACATTAGAGGTAATATAACTGATTTAAAGAGGGGTGTAATTCCATTTCATGCATACTGAACTTTTTACACTGTTAAAGACCTGGATTCCCATGCTAAACATGGACAAATTTAAAAAAAATAAGTTGGACGTTTGATGGAGTATTTTTGTGCCAAAAATGCTCCTTCCGGTTTCTCACAAGTTTCAGAAAGTTTTTTCCAAGTATGGATCTGCGTGACATCAACAAGGGTGGAATTTCCTTGTACAGGCACTTATCCCGGAAGGGCGCACACGCACACTTCGACCAGAGCAAGAGAGCGAAAGCAGCACGCCCAGCAACACGCTTTGCTCGGCTTTAGGGAAGTCGCCGGCTGCACTGCGCTGCACAGGTCATAGGACTTAACGAAATCAACAATGTCACCAAAGAAGTGTGTTTTTGGTTGTCTGGGCAAGACAAACCTGTTCAGTTTGTTCCCTACATTTCGGTTATGATTGTTTTTTAAACAAGGCCCAGTTCAACTCTGGATCTGCTGATCGTCTAATGCTGAAAGATGGAGTGGTCCCAACAATAAAGGTTCACGATCATACGTTGTAACTGCAGGCGGTGAGTAAAACTGCTTCAAATGTCTGTCTGTGTGTTGTTGGTAGTAAACAGTGATGGGAATAATGGCGTTATGAAACAAATTACTGTTTCTCCTGTTTCATCCGAACAGGCTCTCTGTCAGTCGGACCTGCAAAGTGTTTTTTTTCTCTGGTTGGTTGGTGTGTGTGTGCGGGCGTGCGTGCATGCCATGCATGTTGGGGGGTGGGCGGGGTGGTACACATAACTGATGATGATTGGTGGGTGGGAGACAAGGTCTACATAGGCCTACGCTAGAAATCCACGCTCATTCAAGGATGTGCATATTGCACGGACAGGGAAAGCCCGGACCCCGTAAAGCAGTAGAACCCGTTAATAGACAGCGGGAATATTAGAATCCCAGAGAGCAAAAAAAGTAGTCTGAGATAGAAATTATAAATCAGTGCCAGTGTTAATGAAATGCAATGGTTACAAATTTGACATCCAATCAGCGAGGAGTAGCCAAAAATAGCCTATATATATATTACTGTTGTACAGTTACAATTTAGATAAGTCTCAATGTAATAATAACACTAATAATAATACAATATTATTAAAACTTAATTTAAGGAATGATCACGTTTTCTTCCATGTTTTAATTTGATCAATAAAGTTCAGTGCAGCATGTTGTTTGACAAAACATTTTGTTTAATTTCTTATGATTAAAAGTTAAATTAAAGTAATATTGTATGTCTTCATTTGATTTGAAAACAAATTTTGGTATAATTTTTTTTTTTTTTTTTTTAATTAAAGGGAATTGGATGGGGGAAAACGTATTTCATAGGGCCCTAAAGCTGTAATTGGTTTCATTATTTCAATTAATTAGAAATGCTTTTTAATTACAAAAAAAAAAATAATAATAACAATTTAACCATTAAAATGGAGTCCAAAAAAACGGAATCCAAAAAAATGAAAACGGAAAAAACGGAATTAGGAAAAAAATAATTAATGAATTTCACAGGGCTCTAATTATTGTCCTTACTTTCGATAAAAAATAATATAATCATGATTTTTCATGAATAAATGTTATAATTATAGGCCTAAATACCTTGGTATCAGCTTGTTTTCATCAATGGTAGGCTATAGCCTAATTAATAGCCTACAATTAAAACTAATTTAGTTTGTCATGATTAATTCGTGTTCATAATCAGTAAAATAAAAACAAAAGTTTCTAACAAGAATAAACATACATGAACCGTTAAATTATTATTGTAGTATTAATTATTTTTAATTATCTTGAAACCATCCAAGCAGCGTTTTTCGCTCAGATGTGACGGCGGAATTAATACATTACCTAAATGTGATTACAGAGTCAAATTGTCATTTTCTTCTTACAGTCTTGCGAGTTAACAATAATGCGTGACCAGTAAATTACTTGGTGAACTATAGCCCTATTCGCACGGGATTAGTAGCTAGGCTGTTATCTTGGGACCTCGTGTGTGATTTAGAAATTACGCATGGGATGCATTCGCACGGTATAAGCAAAGCCTGTGATTTTACTTATTTACTGACTTATCTCCCGGATATGATGTCAAGACTTGTAAATGTTTTTTCGTTATAGATATAGCTGTATGATATATCATAAACAACAGTTCCTTACCACATGCTGCTATGTTATCTTGTTGGGATACTTGGTGTTATACCGGTTACATCACTTTCCCACCGTCGTTTAATTTTGTATAGTAATACAAATATTTCAGTTATAGAACAGACGTTACAATTAAAAACTGAACTGAGCACAAACCTGCAGCAGGAATCAGATTTAATTTATCACAAGAGTGAGGAGATGACACGGCGGAAGATTTGGTATAAAGCTAAAAGCGCCCATTTAAGCAATCTTGTCATCAAGCTTGTTTTTGTATTTTTAATTAAGAACAATACTGAACACACCTTTCAAGCAATTCACTACCAAACTGAATGTAATTCTAAAATGAAAGTATATTGTGCACAGCCGCACAGGCCGGTTCGGGCCGGGCACTTGATCAAGCGTTTGTGATTCTTTTAATCGTTACTTTATTAGACTAATTGGGTGGGCAGAAAGCTATGCCATAATCAGGAATAATATATATTTTTTAGGAAAGTAAGAACTAATACTACAACTAAGAAACAAATGTGTACAAAGCACAAGTCAGGATTAGTCTAAAATGCACATTAAACTCACAGCACATGCAGTGATTGAGCGCACAGGACAGCTGAGACGTCATCATGAGCTGCTCACGCGAGCACTGCGCTTTGCTTAACTAGCCTATTTCTTTTCGTTTCGAATTGTTTCGTTTAAAGGTGGAAGTTTCAAGCTTTCTATATACATATTTATCATGTTTGTGAGGTAAGTAGCCTATACGCTGAGTTTGGGTTTATTTATGAGACGCTCTCCAGTTCATGCTCCCGCACCTTCGTCACGATTATAGACTGCAAGTCTATTTGATTCTTATTTATTAATTCCTGGCAATTGGCTGACGAAACCTTGATTAAAATTAAGATACAATTTATACAAAACGAAATTCACTTTACAGAAATGCTTTCTACAAACAATATATATATATATATATATATATATATATATATATATATATATATATATATATATATATATATATATATATATATATATATATATATATATTTATATATGCTGCATACATGGATGTTATTTAATTTCCGCTTCGCTCATTATGCTCGTTCTCGTCAGAATGCCCAAATATTAAAAAATGGCCATGTTTTAATCTGGCTCGGGCTCATAATTACAGTTAATGTGTCGGACACAATGTGCACGGGCTCGGGTAGGGTTGGGCTTCATTTTTTGAGCCAGATCTAAGCTCTACACCGGATTGAGGCTTGAGTCATTGCAAAATAAATGATTCATAGCTTACATGTCGCATTAAACTGGCATATTTTATAATGTTCTAGGCAATTATTTTGCAAGTAATTAGCCTACATGTTTAATCTTGTCTTGCCTGGATCTTTTTGTAAACTCGTGAATGCCCCCCAGAAACACCTGAACGCCCCCCTTTCAGAAATCTTGCTTCCAACCACTGTGCTCTGAACGCCCCAGTTGAGAAACACTAGACTAGAGCAAAATATCATTCTTTGTCTGTGTTTTGATGCAGCTCACTAGTAGACTGCAGGCTTCAGAAGGGAACTTGTAAAAGTGAGTAGAGGAAGGAGGATGCACAGCCAGTGGCTGGCCTTGAACTGGATGTGGCTTGCAATGGCAGTCATGTTAAGCAAGACCTAGGGCCCTGTCATACACCCGGCACAATGCTGACTTTTAAAGGGAATGGGAGATTAAACTCTGATTGGTTTATTGCATGTTACGCCCAAAACACACCCATGACTCATTAAGAGACTAAGTACAACCCTTTTGGACCATGCGCCTGACGCGCCGACTGTTTTTTTTCTGTCGTTAAACTAGCAAGAGTGGATTCAGACCATGTGCATAGATTGTTAAAATAGGGCCTAAAGAGAGGTGTAATATGTCTTGGATTCACTGAAGACCTAATGTACTGCCATATTTTGATACATATTTGGTCCTTTGCAGAGGTTGGTGCATGCAGAAAGAAAATCTAAAAGGGCATTGCTGCAGTCTAGAGATGACAAGAGTCTGGAAAAGGAATTGTACATTATGAACATACTTGGATTATCTGTGTAAACTATAATTTGAATCTAAAAATATTATTTGGTAAAAAAAAAAATGTAAACCAATAAATCATCCATTAAGATCTGCCAAATTTCTAAGGTGGTAATGCTATTTATCTCTATAGACTTTCTGTTCCATAGACTAGTCTGAAACACTGGCAACTATTTGTTAACTCATCACACTATTTTCTGTTACTGTTGTCTTTCAGGTATCTAGTAACTTATTTTATTATTTTTGTCTTGTTTATTTTATTGTTTGTGTCACTTTGTGAGACTGTTTCTGACGTTGAGAGGAGTACATGTTTTGTATAGAGAAAAATATTTGTATAGAGCTTTTTTTGTTCAAGTAAAGGAGCAGGCAGGTGCAGGGAAACGATTTTCCTGTCATGCTGTTAGCAAGCCGGCCAGCAAGGGATCTTCTCTCTGGACGTTTATTTTCATTAAAAACTCAGATGCACAGAAGTGTGCGTGGCTGAAAGATGGAAGGAATAACTAACAACCCAAGTCAACCTAAGCACCTGCTGCATACATGGATACACAAAATTCATACATTTGTACATTTTCCTGTCACTGAACTCTTCCCACAGAGAGTGAGAAAAACGTTAAGGGATATGTATGTCTATCTGTAAATCACACAGATAATCTGTTTCAGGTTTGACAGTATATGTGAATATAAAACAGAGGGATAGACACAGATAAAACTGGCTGTAATGTGTTCCTTTGTTTATAAGCTCGCTGGGGGACCTAGGAGTGACAAATAATTGGAGTGCATGATTATTTTTTCTACCATGAGATTTCTTTCATTCTTGAGTGTCAAATTGAGGAGAAAGTGTTGTTGTCTGAGAAGTGCTCTTAAATTGCTTAATTTAGTGCTTTGGATAACAGAACTGTGGCGAGCAGCGAGGCCGAGGGACCGTGAGGGCGGGACGAGGCGGCGCTCATCAGAGAGGATGAGCGCCAGCTGTGAGCCAGCGATCTCGCCCCTCGCGGAGGAGTGAGGGACTATAAAGGAGGAGCGACGACAGTAAGGGACGAGAGAGGACCAGGCCTGGATTTTATGTTGTATTTTATTTATGTTTTGTTATGTGTTGCTGCAGTCGACCGTGAGGGGCTGCAGCTTATTATTTTCATTTTGTGTTTATTTGTATGTAGGCGACAGTCATCCGCGAGGGGCTGTCGCCGCCATTTTAGTTTGTGTTTGTGTAATTAAAAGTTATTTTGATTGTCCGCCGGTTCCCGCCTCCTTCTTCCCACACGAACCTTACTACAAGAACGTATTCGGTTACTAACGTAACCTTGGTTCCCTTAGATATGGAACGAGTACTGCGTTGTTTGTCTTATTAAGATAATTAAGACAAGACGCTATGGGGAAAACTCCTTTTTCTCTGATTCTGAAGCTTTTATACAATCAGGCAGTGAAACTGCACGTCGCTTGGTTCATAAAGTTAAAGAAAACGAACCAATGACAGTGCGGTACGTGCGAGCCAATGGTGAGCGAGCCTGCCAAAAGGGGTGGAGTCTCGGGCTATAAAAGCGTCCGTTTCACCATGGCAAATCGATTGGTTTCGACTGAAACGATGCATGAGGCGTCTTCGCACAAAGCACAGCAAATTACGCAGTACTCATTCTGTATCTAAGAGAACTGCTCGGGTTACGACTGTAACCCTTGTTCCCTGAGTAGGGAACGAGCACTGCGTCTGGTTAGACACTTGGGGGATACTCCCTAAGCACTAGCGAATCTGAAGTCCGTATAGCCACTAAACCAATCTGATTGGCGTGCGTGATGACGTCATCGTGACGGCGTACCCGGAAGTATAAAGCGGGAGCCGGCGCACAGAAACAGCAGCTATTGCTCTGAAGCATGCGCTCCAGGCGTGCCGAGGTGTGGTAACGAGACGCAGTGCTCGTTCCCTACTCAGGGAACAAGGGTTACAGTCGTAACCCGAGCAGTTCCCTTTCGAGGGAACTCTCACTGCGTCTGGTTAGACACTTGGGGAACGAGTACCCACTAGCCCACACCGAGGGTAGCGCCTGCCCTAGTGTGAAACCGGAGACCGGGCACAACTAGGACTTGAGTACCCTAGCGCCAGCACCGTAGGGAGATACTTCTCCACTCCTTTTCCTTCCGTGCCCCAGCCGATGAGGGGAGGCATCTGTTGAAACGGTTTCCCGGCAACAAGACGCTCCCAACACTGGCCCTTGGGACCTTACCGAGGGTAGTGCCTGCCCTAGTGTGAAGCCGGAGACCGGGCACAACTAGGACTAGGGAAACCCAAGCGCCTTCGGCGCCCCAGCCAATGAGGGAGACGTCTGTTGAAACGGTTTCCCAGCAACAGGACGCTCCAACACTGACCCTTGGGACAGAAACCAAGGTTTCTTCCATATAACTAGGGAACGAAGGCATATGCGCGTTACCCTGATCATACGAAAGATATTCCCTCTGGGGGAAACCTCTTGGTTTCCAACCACCACTGTCAAGGTCTCACGTGCAGCAGGTCAAAAGGTCTCACCTTGGACGCTGCTGTACTGAGCCCCAGCACTCAAAAGTGCTCCACAGTGAAGGTATCTTACTCCGCCGTCACGTGAGGCGGGGGATGTAATGCCTGAAGAACCAGGGAACTGCCAATCCTAAGTTCCCTGGTTCATCCGACTCCAATGGTCCGAAGGGGGCCTCAGCCAGCCTTCGAGAACCACTGCCAGATCCCAGGTTGGGAGCTCTGGAACGAGCCACAGGCCGCATCCACCGAACCCCACAGGGGAACTGTACAACCAGATGGTGTCTACCCAAGCCCATCACCCAAAGGAGTGTGGAAAGCCTTATGGCAGCCACGGGCACCCTGAGTGTGGACGGGGTTGGACCCGCAGAGAAGCGATCTCGGAGGAACTCCAGCACTGAAGCCACCGGCCAGTCAACTGGGACCACCTCACGCTCCCTGCACCAAGTGGCTCACCACTTGGGGCTGTACAGTCTCCTGAAAGATGGAGCCCTAGAACTGAGTAAGGTCTCTATCACCTCCGCCGACAGGCCAATATCTAGGTACCTGACCCCCTCAAGGGCCAGACCCAAAGGTTCCAAACCTCCGGCCGGGGGTGAAATATAGTGCCCCCTGCCTGAGATAGGAGATCCCTCCTCAGAGGAATCTGCCATGGAGGACCTGCCAGCAAAGCTATGATATCCGAGAACCAAACTCGGCCAACGGGGTGCTACTAAAAGTAGGCTGACCCCCTGTTGGCGGACTCTGTCCAGGACTCCCGGGAGCAGAGCAATCGGGGGAAAAGCATACAGACGCAGCCTCGGCCACGTCTGAACCATGGCATCCAACTCCAGCGGGGCTGGATGCGTGATGGAACACCACAGTGGACAGTGGGACGTCCCTCGAGACGCCACCACCCCTGGGTGGAGTCGCTACTCCCCGGGCCTCAGCCCCTGCCTCGACAGGATGTCTGCTCTTCTACAGTACGCAGGACCCATGTAGAAATATTCGGAAGGCATTCCATGCGCCGAGATAATCTACTGAGGGAACCAGCCTCTCAAGGCTGGCCTCGGGTGTTACACGAGCCTCCTCCCCAACCCCCTGAAGCGGATGACCGGCAGGAGTGGTTGGGAACGATTCTCTATGTGCGGACGCGTTAGCCGCCCAGTCGCAAGTCCCTCCGGAGGCGGCTGGAGCAGCATGCGTTCGCGGGAAATCGATGGGGCCCAAAGCGTCATAGACGGCGGGATTACCTCGATTTCCCCGGAGCGCCGCAGAGGAAGCAACCTCAGTTGCCCCTCTACGGGGGGAACCGCTCTCGGAAGTCCAGCCAAAGCTAGGACTTCCCCCCAAAGCGGCCGTCCATGACGGCGCCCCAGCCAGTGAGGAAGGCGTCTGTTGAAGCGGATTCCCGGCAACAAGACGCTCCCAACACTGGCCCTTGGGACCTTACCGAGGGTAGTGCCTGCCCTAGTGTGAAGCCGGAGACCGGGCACAACTAGGACTAGGGAAACCCAAGCGCCTTCGGCGCCCCAGCCAATGAGGGAGACGTCTGTTGAAACGGTTTCCCGGCAACAGGACGCTCCAACACTGACCCTTGGGACCTACCGAGGGTCGTGCCTGCCCTAGTGTGAAGCCGGAGACCGGGCACAACTAGGACTAGGGAAACCCAAGCGCCTTCGGCGCCCCAGCCAATGAAGGAGACATCTGTTGAAACGGTTTCCCGGCAACAGGACGCTCCCAACACCGACCCCTGGGACAGAAACCAAGGTTTCTTCCATGTGACTAGGGAACGAAGGCATCTGCGCGTTACCCTGATCATACGGAAAAGATTCCCTCTGGGGGAAACCCCTTGGATTCCAGCCACCACTGTAGAGGTCTCATGTACAGCAGGCCAAAGGGTATCCCGTTGGACGCTGCTGCCCTGAGCCCCAGCACTTCCTGAAAGTGCTCTACAGTGATGCTGTGGCCTAGCCTAATTTCTGAGACCATCGCCAGTATGGTCTCGACTCGCGCGGGAGACAATTGTGCCCGCATCGTCGTCGAGTCCCATACGATCCCTAGAACCGTAGTCCTCCGGGACGGCGTCAACACACCTTGCTGTGTTGAGTCTCAGCCCCAAGCACTTTATCCGGGCCAGAGCGACACCTCAATGCCGAACTGCCATCCCGTACGACTGGGCCAATATGAGCCAGTCGTCGAGAAAATTCAGCACACGGATGCCCTGGAGTCTTAATAGAGCCAGAGCTGCATCCATGCACCTTGTGAATGTGCGTGGGTGAAGAGCTAGACCGAAGGGAAGCATTCGATATTGGTACGCCTCGCCCCCGAAAGCGAACCTCAAGAACTTCCTGTGACATGGAAGGATGAAGATATGGAAGTATGCGTCCCTCAGATCTATCGTGACGAACCAGTCCTCGAACTGGATCTAACTCACGATGATGGAGACCATGAGCATTTTGAAACCGAGCCTCCTCAGAGACCGATTCAAATACCTCAGGTCTACCGGACGCCACTCTCCTTCCCTTCCGAGAACTATAAAGTACCGGCTGTAGAACCCGGACTCCCTCTCTGGCGGAGGAACGCACCCTAAGGCTTCCTTCGCCAGCAAGGATTTTACCAGTTCCCTTACCCGACCCTGCTCTTTGTCTACAGTACGCAGGACCCACGTAGAAATATTCGGAAGGCATTTTCATGCGCCGAGATACTCTACTCAGGGAACCAGCCTCTCGAGGCTGGCTTCGGGTGTTACACGAGCGTCGTCCCCAACCCCCTGAAGCGGATGACCGGCAGGAAGTGTTTGGGAACGATTCTCTATGTGCGGACGCGTTAGCTGCCCAGCCGCAAGTCCTTCCGGAGGCGGCTGGAGCAGCATGCGTTCACGGGAAATCGATGGGGCCCGAAGCGTCATAGACGGCGGGATTACCTCGATTTCCCCGGAGCGCCGCAGAGGAAGCAACCTCGGTTGCTCCCCCGTGGGGGGGACCGCTCTTGGAAGTCCAGCCGAAGCTAGTAAGTAAGTAAGCTTTATTTCTATAGCACTTTTCACAGACAAAAAGGTCACAAAGTGCTTCACAAAATTAAAATATACACATAAAAGATATACACATACACATAACATACAAATATACACATATACACAAAAACATACAAAACCATATTGCTAATTAAATGCTTGTCTAAAAAGATGCATCTTAAGGTGTTTTTTAAAAGCTTCCACAGAGTCCAAAGCTCTCAAGGCTAATGGAAGAGAGTTCCAGAGCCTTGGAGCCACCACACAGAAGGCTCGGTCACCTCTTGTTTTAAAACGTGTTCTAGGAACAGTTAAAAGGTCTTGGCCTGAAGACCTCAAAGAGCGACCAGAAATGTATACATGCAGTATATCCTGGATATAAGAGGGAGCTTGATCATGCAAGGCTCTGTAAGTAATGGTTAAAATTTTAAACTGTACTCTAAAACTAATTGGAAGCCAATGTAGAGCCTTAAGTATAGGTGTAATATGTGTTCTCCTGTTGCTCTTATTCAAAAGTCTTGCAGCTGCATTCTGTACAACTTGCAATTTGTCCATGGAGGATTTGTGTAAACAAGTGTACAATACATTGCAAAAGTCGAGACGAGAAGAAATAAAAGCGTGAATAAGCATCTCCATCTCTTTTTTTGAAACCACAGATCTAATCTTAGCGATGTTCCTGAGATGGAAAAAACAGGAACGAACCACAGATTTAACATGACTGCTAAAACACATAGATTTATCAAAAATGACACCCAAATTTCGCACAACATCACAGTCCGAGGATGATATAGCCCCATTTGCCTGCCTAATCCTAGGAATTATGTTGTCTGGTGCAAAAATCAGCACCTCAGTTTTGTCTGGATTTAGTTGCAAAAAGTTGTCTACCATCTAGTTTTTAATGGAGGCTAAGCAATTGTGCAACAAGGACAGTTTGTCCAACCTATCAGGGCTAAAAGATAAATATAACTGAATGTCATCAGCATAACAATGGTATGATATTTCTCCAAAGCTACCAATAATCTTCCCAAGAGGAAGCATATACAGGCTGAATAGCAGCGGGCCAAGCACAGAACCTTGGGGCACACCACAGGACAAAGGAGCAGAGTCTGACATATATGTTCCTACCGACACAGAGAAACTCCTGTCTGAAAGATAGGAGGAGAACCAATCCAGCGCTGATCCAGTAATGCCAACGGTTGTTTTCAATCTATCAATCAAAGTGCAGTGATCCACAGTATCAAACGCTGCACTAAGATCTAATAGAACCAGCACAAAGCATTTACCTCCATCAGCAGCCATCAAAATATCATTTGAAACCCTAAGGAGGGCAGTCTCAGTTGAATGATTTTTACGATAACCAGACTGAAACTTATCAAAGATATTATGAGAATCCAAAACATTATTTAGCTGGTTCGCAACAACCTTTTCTAAAATTTTAGAAAGAAAAGGCAATTTAGAAATAGGCCTGTAGTTTTTAAATGAGGCTGCATCAAGATTGTTCTTTTTCAAGATAGGCTGAACAACAGCATGCTTAAAGCAGCTAGGAACCTGGCCCAGCTGAAGAGATAGGTTTAAAATTGAAACCAAACATGGGCCAAGATGATTTATAGATTTTAAAAGTACAGTAGTAGGTAAAATATCAACTGGACTTTGAGATGGTCTCATCGTGCCCACTAATTTAATGATGTCATTCAGGGTAATAGGGCAGAAAGAGTCCAGTATTGAAGGTCTGTGCTCTTTAACTATATGATGACTAGCTGATGGAACCAAGCCTGCCCTGACAGCTCTAACCTTGTCTACAAAATGAAACAAAAAGTGATTGCAGTCAACATTTGAAAACACAGGGACAATACATGCAGCAGGAGAAACAATGTTGTTAATGGTTTCAAATAGAGCTTTTGGATTCTTTTTACAGGCAGAAATCAGATTAGTAAAATAAGAGGCTCTAGCCTCTTTAATCATTTCGTGTAAGTCCATAAAGAGCTCTTTAAGATACAAGCGGTGAACGTGTAGCTGAGTCGCTTTCCATAAGCGCTCAGTTCTCCGACAGACACGTCTTAAGCTGCGAATGGCATCATTCATCCACGGTGATGTATTGACAGATGAAATTTCTCTAATTTTAAAAGGTGCCACATTGTCTAACAACACAGTACAGTGATCATTAAAAGCCTGTGCACAAGCGTCTACATCATTCGAAACAAGAACCAAGCTTGAGTCGAATGCGGCTGAAAATTTCTCAACAGTACGCTGGTTAATCAAACGTGAACAGGACTCTCGTTTAGCAGTGAGAGGATCCTCATCACACAAAAGATCAAAAAAGATACAATTGTGATCACTAATAAGTACATCTTCGATACAGACATTATTAATATTTACACCATAAGAAAAGACAAGATCGAGCGTATGTCCCTTGTTGTGCGTAGGGCCAAAGACATGTTGAGTGAAGTTAAAAGACTCAGTAATATTTACAAATTCAGAAGCATTTTTACAAGTATCATCATCCACATGGATATTAAAATCGCCAAAAATAATCACTCTGTCCAGCTTAATAATAGATGATAGGAAGTCAGAAAAATCAACAAGAAAAGAGGCCGCTGGCCCAGGTGGCCGGTAAACTAGAACAATAAAATGAATTCGAGCGACCCACCTTAGTCATCTGTAGTTCAAAAGAAGAGTATGTGTCAGCGCTTACTGACTGGCAGATAAAACATTTTTTAAAAACCACAGCAAGACCTCCACCCCGACCTGTGAGTCTTGGCGTGCTGATAAAATTACAGTCCATAGGACAGAGTTCGTTTAAGTGATAGTATTCCATATTCCGTTGCCAAGTCTCCGTAAGCAACATAAAGTCCATGCTTTTGGAGGTAAATAAATCGCTGAGCAGAAGAGCCTTGTTTGCAATTGAACGGGCATTTATCAGACCCATCCTAAGCGGTGGAGGAACACCCGAAACAGAGAAATAGGCTCGTGGCAACGGCCTCAGATGCACCAAACACACACCACGACCAGAGGTAGAGTTTCTCTGGTACACCGGAACGCGAGCCATGGGGACATCAGGGAAGACAGAATAAAGACATGAAGGTCTGTAGTCGCAGTCCAAGATCCCCAGTTTAAAAAGTTTTTTCAGTTGAATCTGTCTCCCTGCCCTTTTTCCTCGCTTTCTCCGCCGTCTATTTGTAGGTCGTATTAGGCCTTCTTCATGCCGCATACAGACAGCAGTTCCAGTCGGACGTGTGAACGGGGCTGCAAACTTGTCAATACCATTCCAGATATATCCGTCACCGCACTCCACCATGGAAGATCGGATTAACAGCAATGTTTGGGGATCATACACCCAAGCAGTAGACACAACTTTTGCTGACAATATAGTGCATAAAACAAACAAATTGAATCGGGACAAACAACCAGCCACAGAGGCAAAGCCAAACACAGGCGCCATCTTGTTTTGGGGGCGGGCCTAGGACTTCTTCCCAGCAGCCTCCCTCCCTGGAGTACGTTCCTCAGATCGCCTCCAGGAGTGAAAGACCGCTGCTGGGACTGCTGGTGAGAACGCCGCCTCTGTTGCCAGGCTCCTGGAGGAGGGGCTCTAGAGGCGACGCTCTCCTTCTGCACCTGCCGGTGCGAGGAGCTGGTAGACGGCTGAGGCTGCCCCCTAGGGGCCGCTTTCCCAGGCTCTGAGTGGCGAGGGAGGCACTGACGGAAGGCCGCTGACTGCATCTTCGCCTCCTGGTACCCGGCGACAACGGTCTCAACAGCGTCACCAAATAAACCAGAAGGCGAAATCGGGGAGTCTAGGAGGAAGGACTTATCCTTCTCCCTCATCCCCGATAGATTCAGCCAGAGATGCCTCTCCACCATCACCACGGAGGCCATGGCCCGGCCGATAGCACGGGCCATCTCCCTGGTGATGCGGAGAGACAAATCTGCAGCCCTCCGTAGCTCCAGCACATCCTCCGAAGAGGGACCGTCGCCCTCATCGAGCTCTTTAGGGCTTCCTCCACGACCTACACACCTCGATGTGTAGGTCCGGGAAGAAAGGTAAACCCCGGCGAGGTGTTTGGACCCGGCGAGAAAGAAACCGGTCGTCCAGCCTACTAGGTGGCTGAATTTCCGGCACTTCCTGTGGCCAATTGATCTTCAATTTGGCCACCACACGAGTCAAAAACCTCAATTAGCTCCTTTTGGGCGAGTGGATGAAGCGATGAAACACTTCCTGCTTCTCCACCTGCCCTGATGCACCACTCATCTGGCTCCTCGGAACCGGAGAGAATAAGCATCAGATCCTCAACCCCAGGGGAAGCAGCCGCAGCGAGTTTCCACACGGGGAGGAAGATCTTTAGAACTGTCAGACAAGGATTGGGAAAGTGCCGCAGCAGTCCCAGATCCCGCTGATAAGTCCTTATGTGAAACCCATGGTCTGTGACACCGAGACGCCTCAGCGATCGCGGGTCCAGCTTTTAAGCATCAGATCCTCAACCCCGGGGGAAGAAGCCGCAGTGCGGGCTTCCACACGGGGAGGAAGATCTTTAGAACTGTCAGACAAGGATTGGGAAAGTGCCGCAGCAGTCCCAGATCCCGCTGACAAGTCCTTCTGTGAACCCCATGGTCTGTGACACCGAGACGCCTCAGCGATCGCGGGTCCAGAACCCTGGGGCTCACAAAGCTGGCCGGTCTCATCGAACACGGCCAGCCGAGAGTGGAGCAGTCTGAGTGTGAGCAGCTTTTCCACTGACAGGCAGTTCCCTCGAGAACTGCCCGAGCATGCTCAACACCCAGACACTGCACACAAAGCAGGTGTGCATCTGAGCCCGAATAAAGCAGGGACACAGATGCACACACTGCTCAAACTCTCTCACATTCTTTTCCATTCTTTCTTTTCATTCACACACTTTTGCAACTGTGACAAACAACAGTAAATAGACAGACAATTTCAACAGAGAGCGCTATGCTGAAGAGCAATAACTGCCGTTTCTGTGCGCCGGCTCCCGCTTTATACTTCCGGGTACGCCGTCACGATGACGTCATCACGCACGCCAATCAGATTGGTTTAGTGGCTATACGGACTTCAGATTCGCTAGTGCTTAGGGAGTATCCCCCAAGTGTCTAACCAGACGCAGTGAGAGTTCCCTCGAAAGGGAACCGATGTTATAATAGTAACCGAGTACGTTCTCTTGTGATACTACACGAGTACGGCGTTGTTCGTCTTATTAAGATAAATAAGACAAGACGCTACAGGGATAATACAATCATGCCATGCTATGTAAGAGGATGACTAAATAAAAGTGTGAAGAGCTTTAAAAAAGGGGTCCAAGACACTCAAGAGATAAAAGTCATCCACAAGAACCCCATTACTAGGGCCTCCAGGGGCCTAGCTTATGTATATATGGGGCAGACAGTAGTTACTCCCAGACTAAGTCGGGGATATAAAAAAAAACATGTGAGTGCAGTAGGTTTATGCAGAAAGGCCCTGTGATTGAAGCGCACTGGCCTCTAGATTATACAATCTAACAAATGTGGACAGTGAGGCCCAGCCGGCCAGCAAGGGATCTTCTCTCTGGATGCTTATTTTCACTGAAAACTCAGATGAACAGAAGTGTGCGTGGCTGAAAGATGGAAGAATAACTAATCAACCAAAGTCAACCTAAGCACCTGCTGCATGGATACACATGGATACACAAAATTCATACATTTGTACATTTTCCTGTCACTGAACCCTTACCACAGAGAGTGAGAAAAACATTAAGGGATATGTATGTCTATATGTAAATCACACAGATAATCTTCAGCTTCAGGTTTTGAAAAGTTTCAGGTTTGACAGTATATGTGAATATAAAACAGAGGGATAGACACAGATAAAAGTGTTGTTGTCTGAGAAGTGTTCTTAAATTGCTTAATTTAGGGCTTTGGATAACAGAACGCATTCTGAGAAAGTTCTGAGAGAAATCCGCCGCACAGATATCATCAATAGAAACACCACAGGACCACGCCCACGAGGAGGCCATGCCTCTTGTGGAGTGTGCTCTCACTCCCAAGGGACATTGAAGGCCCAAGGAGGAGTACGTGAGAGCTATGGCATCTACTATCCATTTAGATAGTCTGGGCTTTGTGACCGGAAGACCTTTTGTGCGGCCATCAAAGTAGACAACGAGCTTCTCCGCCTGAAAGGAGGCGTGTGCTGAGAGCATTTTCTTGTGGTGCTCCCCTGAGCACTTGGAGCCCTACGCGCAGCGTGTGATGCGCGTAATGGGAGCGGCGGCACTGAGGATATTATCAGGGAGGATTAGGGGCTCCCGTTGAGAAAAACGTTGAGACAATTTGACACTCTCGGGTGTCAAATTGTCTTTCTCGCTTGGGAGAGGAGGTCACGTCTCAGAGGAATCAGCCATGACCTCAGGGGCGATAACCGAGACAGCTCCGATAACCATTGTTGGGTCCTCCAAAAAGGAGCCACCAGGAGAACTTTGTGGCTGCCCTCCCTGGTTCGCTTGATTACCTGGGGAATCAGAGCGTTCGGGGGGAAAGCATAAAGAAGGAGGCTGGGCCAATCGTGGGCCACCGCATCCCTGGCTTTTGAGAAAAATACTGGGCAGTGATGATTGTCTTCTGAGGCAAAGAGGTCGACCTCTGCCTTCCCGAAAACTTCCCAAATTCTCTGAGCCGAGCAGGGGAGGAGCAACCATTCTTCTGTGGAAAGGTTGCTCTGGGACAGCATGTCCGCCCCTACGTTCAGTACGCCCTGTATGTGCGCTGCTCTCAGAGAGTCCACTCAAGGATGGTTTTCACTAGAGTGAAGAGGGATTTTGATGGGAGGCCTGGTATGAAGGACTCCACCGTCATGTTGTCTGATCTGACCAAGACGTGGTGTCCCACCAGAAGAGGAAGAAAGACCTGGAGAGCTCGATATACCGCCATCATTTCTAGGCAGTTGATATGTAGCTCACTTTCCAGGTTGCTCCAAGCCCCGAAGGCTGGGCGGTTGTCGCACAGAGCTCCCCAACCTGTCTTGGAGGCATCTGTGAAGACAACTTTCCTCTTGTCTATAGCTCCTATTGCCACGCCTTGCTTGAACCAGCAAGGGTTCGTCCAAGGGGCTAGGGCTGTGACACATGCCTGATTTACCTTGAGCGAGCAACCACCATGATGCCAGGCTGAGGGCAGGACCAGCGGTTTCAGCCAGAACTGCAGCGGGTGCATATGAAGCAACCCCATCTTCAGAGCTGGAGATGCTGAGCTCATTAGGCCTAGCATTTTTTTAAACGTTCTGAGCGGCAGAAAAACCCTGGGCGCAAGCAAAAATGTTTGCGCAAGCTGCTGAATGGCCAGAGCACGCTCTGGAGTGACTGCGGCCCTCAGGAGGGTTGAGTCTAAAAGGAACGATACACGTTGGCTGGGGGATAATGAGCTCTTTGCAAAATTGACCCTGAGAACCAAGCACTCTAAGTGGTTGAGAATAATGGATCTGTGGAATATTTGTTCTGACTGGGCCAGAACGAGCTAGTCGTTGAGGTAATTTAGAATGCGCACACCCATCTGTCTCAGAGGGGAAAGAGCCGCATTAATGCACTTTGTGAAAGTGCGGGGGGGGGGGGGGGGGCATCTCGCTCAGTGTTGGGGGAACCACTTCTATGGCTCCTTTCGCCAGCATGATGTTTACCTCGGAATGCAGGACATGTGCATCCTTGCCTTCTACAGAGGTTTCGATCACGCCATTGAAAAATAGGGTTTGTAGGGTGCATGTGTGTGGTGGAAGAGGAAATTTACTCTCTTTTTGAGTATGTTTGATTTTTATTTCCGCTATAACAGTGGCTTCCAACCAGGGTATTTGAACAGGGTATTTGAACCAGGTGCTTTTGTGTGGGCAACAAAGCATGTGGAACTGAACTGGGTGGCAGGCATGAAACTATGCGAGGTATTTTGGAGTGTGATCCAGCCGTAGCAGGACTTAGCCTCTTCCTCTTCCTTTCTCGACCATCAGGCCAGCTTCTGGGCTGCAGGGTCCAACACTATTTTGGGTTGGGGGCCCTGTCGCACCGGAGGGGGGTGGCGCCTAGCAGAGGGTGTACGCCGGCTGGCGACTTGTCCCTTGGCATCTGCTGCTGAGCTGGTGCTGATTTAGGGGCGGCCCAGGGCAGAGGAGGTGGAGCGTTTGGACAAAAAGTGTTGCATAGCCTGGGACGACTTTTGTGCTGCCGTAAAGCGTTGGCGAAGCCATCAATGGCGGGTCCGAAGAGACCGGTGGAGGAGACTGGCGAGTCGAGGAAAATGGCTTTAGCCTTGTCCTTAATCTCACTCAAGTTAAGTCTTCGTGGCGCTCAGGGCCAGATCTGTGGTGCTGCGCAGCTCTCTGAAGGTGGCAGAGTCGTGTCCAGCCTCATTCAGATTCTTAAGGAGCTTTGCCTGATACACCTGGAGAACCGCCATAGAGTATAAAGCAGAAGGTGCCTGACCAGCCGAGGTGTAGGCATGTCTAGTGATGGCTGAGGTGGTATGACAGGGCTTAGATGGATGAGTGGCCTTGGTTTCCATCCAATGGCAGCAGGCGGACACAGATGTGAGGCAGAAGAATGAAGGCAGGCAGAGTAGGGAGTGTGCCATGACTTTGTCAGTTCATCGTGCACTTCTGGAAAGAAGGGTGCTGATTGCTGATCGCTACATGGGGGAACCACTTCTATGGCTCCTTTCGCCAGCATGATGTTTACCTCGGAATTCAGGACATGTGCATCCTTGCTTTCTACAGAGGTTTCGACCACACCATTGAACTTTTTTTTTTTTTTTTTGCAAATTGGAGTACATAACCTCATTTTATTATGTTCAGAACCCAGGTTCAGAACCCAGGCTGACACTCCGGGGATGACCTGCCAGGCCTCGGCCCACATGGTGAAGGGAGTTCCAGGCAGGAACCACTCCTCCAAGCGGTTGCTCGTGGGTTCCTCAGGCGCAGACCACTCTAAACCCAGCTGTTCGATGGGCTCCAAATATGTCAAGGGGGCGGGGTCTTGTTGCGAGCCCGATCACTCCTCGGTCTCCGACGCCGCTAAGGACATGCTGTCATCCTTGCGGGTTTCCGGGAGGAAGAAATCGGTAGGGCGCAAGGGACGGGGTCGCTTATTGAAAAGAACACTATCCGCGAGCGTAGAGAGGCTCTGCACGTGCCACACTCGTGGTGCGACATTTGCAACAACATCGCTAAAATGTATAAATGCTCTGAAAGGATACACCGAATTGCACTCGCACGGCTGCAGGCGGCTCATGGGCGAAGCACTGACCAGGCTCAAATATGATCTATCATTCACTTGTGAAGAAAAATCCTGGAATGTTTTCCTCCAAAACCTTAATTCTCTTCAGCTGAAGAAAGTCGTATCATCTTGGATGGCCTTAGGGTTAGCCTAACCCTTACAAAAGCTTTCCATTTCAGATTAATGCTGGGTTTTTTTACTTTCTATTCATCAAAGAATCCTGAAAAATTAACACAACATGTTGTTTGGGCAACATGGATTTCTCATTACAGTATCATTACAGTGTTACAGTATTTGTTTGCAATATAATCTACAAATGCATACACAAACAGATGTTCCTGCCACGTTTAAAAGCATTTTACTCACACACACCTAGTTTGCAGAACAAACTAAACCCGAAAACTAAACGCTCCCGTGACGTCTGCTGTTGCTAAGCTTTTTGATCTTGGTGGGCATAGACGCATCTGAGAAAAATGAGCATGTCGCACCGCATGAGTGGCATGGCGGCGTTGCGCTCTATTTGAGCGAGCTTATCACGTGTCTACATTTAAAATAACGAACTTGAGTGCGCAAAAGACACAACATATGTGATCAACCCCGTAGTCAGTGGTTAGATCAGCATAGCAGTCAATAAACGGGACAAGGTCATGTACGGGACGGTTGGCAGCCTTACTTTTATATCATGCTGTGTTTAATATTATAGAGCATAAAAATATCCTCATGTCATACGTGTATCTTTGTTTAGCATTGAAAGGTTGCCTACCTGTCTATATTTCATTTTCAGCATGTTTCCGTTGATTTCACATTTTAGTCTTGCAATAGTTCAACTAGTAGCCTATAATGTGACGTTTATGCATCAATAATGCTAATTTAAGTGAGAAGAAATGTTTTACCTTAAAAATTATCATGTTAAAATCGCGTTCTGTTTCTTCTGATGTAATTCCAAGGTAAAGTCACAGCGTGTCTTCTCGATGAAAATCAGAAGAATGATGAAGCTGATGCTTTGTTTTGAGGTGATGGGGGGGCGTTTACAGTTTCACGGTCCTTCATATTTTGCATGTGAACCTCTTTGCATGCGTGGGTGTGGTCACATTAAAAATAATGAGGTTCCGCTTAAGAAACTAGACCTCTCATTGCTATCCTATGGATTACATAAACAGAATATTATTTTTTTTTATATATAAATTACTTAATTTAAAATTAGACATTCCAAGCTTTATAAAGAGATATGTTGTGTCTGTGTGGCAAGTATTCGCCGAGTTAGTTCATTTTCAGACGCATTTCAGAGTGGACTTCACGGGGAGACAGACAAATGTGCATCCTGATTCTTTATTTAGAGAAAAGCACAACATTTCGTTTTTATTTTGAGTGTACATAAAGTAGACACTTTAAGCTTTCTAAATACATATTTCATGTCTGTGAGTAATTTAAGTTGTTTTACACTGTCATGAGGAAAAATCCTGCAGAATGCATGGGCGTGTTCGTCAGGTTCAGAGGGTTAAGCTTGCTGCCTTTTGGTCAAGACTGTGTCTGCATGCGATGCCTGAAGAAAGATAGACGTGAGAAAGCCACATGGCCCTATGGCCAGATTGTACCAATGAGGTGACATAATGGAACAGCTGCTGTGCTGCTAACAGACTCCTGACTGCAACTCCAGTCACCCTCATTAATACACTCTTATCGACAGTGTCTCTGGTTCACATAGTCAAAAGACTATGACTAAAACTAAATCAAAATATGCTGTCAAAATTAACACTGCCGCGAGATCAATGCAAAGTGGTTAGCGAACAGACATGTGTATTCTGCCGACCCGTGTTCAAGAATAAAAAAAAGTCTTTGGGAAACAAAATCTGACGATCCATTCACAATGCAACATTTTCTCCAACCAATATGCCTATATAAGTCGTTTGTCACGCCCCTGAAATAGGACCTATAGGAACCTAAATTTAAGCCTATTTACAGTTTCTTGTAGCTCAGTTGGCAGAGCATTGCAATATCAATATACAATCATGTGATCATGTGATCGTGGGTTCGATCCCAGGGAACGGAACGCATGTGCTCATAAAGATTCTATGCACTATAGATCATTAAGGGTTTCCACATTAGGGATGTGGAAAGTGTAGTCGGTAATAAAATAAATACATAAAAATTCTAAATGTTCACGTAAAGTCCACACATTGCGTTTAAATGAACACGCATTTTGATTGGTAACATTTTTAATGACAACAGACTGTCATTATTTTTACGCCGGCTAGAGGGCGCGTGTAAATATAGGTCTTAATAAGGTGCTTGGAAAACGACCTTTTTTACAGTAATGCAGTGGTTATTGACATAACCTTTAAAATACAGAAAATATAAAATAAGATATAGCCTATATGTTCTGGCTTATTCTGTGCTAAGAAATTACATTTTGTTCATAAAATACATGATGAGTTATTACAGAGTGTGGGTAGTTTATAAACCAATCATAAATTTGTCATTAGGACAATATAGGGAAACAAATAGAATAAAAGTTATTGGTTCTTGTTTAGGGGTGTATTTTATTTCTTAAGTTAAACTTAAGAGGTAAGAAAAAATAAAAGCTGCAGCCATGTTAATTAAAGAAAGATCAGTAAAATTGTTAATATTATAATATAATAATTTCTGTTCCCATTACTTCTAAAATTATGGCATTCCAAGAACGTTATGAGAATGTTTTCGCTGAACATTATGAGAACATCAGTCAAGCACAAATAACATGATAAAGACGTTGCAAGAACGTTGTAGTGAGAACGTTTTCGCTCAACATTATGAGAACATCAGTCAAGCACAAAAAACATGATAAAGACGTTGCAAGAACGTTGTAGTGAGAACGTTTTCGCTCAACATTATGAGAACATCAGTCAAGCACAAAAAACATGATAAAGACGTTGCAAGAACGTTGTAGTGAGAACGTTTTCGCTCAACATTATGAGAACATCAGTCAAGCACAAATAACATGATAAAGACGTTGCAAGAACGTTGTAGTGAGAACGTTTTCGCTCAACATTATGAGAACATCAGTCAAGCACAAATAACATGATAAAGACGTTGCAAGAACGTTGTAGTGAGAACGTTTTCGCTCAACATTTTGAGAACATCAGTCAAGCACAAATAACATGATAAAGACGTTGCAAGAACGTTGTTGTGAGAACGTTTTCACTCAACATTATGAGAACATCAGTCAAGCACAAATAACATGATTAAGACGTTGCAAGAACGTTGTTGTGAGAACGTTTTCACTCAACATTATGAGAACATCAGTCAAGCACAAATAACATGATTAAGACGTTGCAAGAACGTTGTTGTGAGAACGTTTTCACCGAACATTATGAGAACATCAGTCAAGCACAAATAACATGATTAAGACGTTGCAAGAACGTTGTTATGAGAACGTTTTCACCGAACATTATGAGAACATCAGTCAAGCACAAATAACATGATAAAGACGTTGCAAGAACGTTGTTATGAGAACGTTTTCACCGAACATTATGACAACATCAGTCAAGCACAAATAACATGATAAAGACGTTGCAAGAACATTGTTTTGAGAACGTTTTCACTCAACATTTTAAGAACATCAGTCAAGCACAAATAACATGATAAAGACGTTGCAAGAACGTTGTAGTGAGAACGTTTTCGCTCAACATTAAGAGAACATCAGTCAAGCACAAATAACATGATAAAGATGTTGCAAGAACGTTGTTATGAGAATGTTTTCATTGAACATTATGAGAACATCAGTCAAGCACAAATAACATGATAAAGACGTTGCAAGAACGTTGTTATGAGAACGTTTTCGCTCAACATTATGAGAACATCAGTCAAGCACAAATAACATCATAAAAACGTTCCAACAATGTTGTTCTAAGAATGTTTCCTCTCAACGTTACGAGAATGTTTTTGAACTATGAAAACATTATAAGAATGTTCTTGAAATGTTTGTCTCCGTTTCTGAGCGCATGTGAAGCTGGCCTGCTGCGTCTTGAAGACTGCTTGAACAGCGGTTCACATGTTCATGGTTAGGTAGAGTTAATAAAATATTTTATTTACTGACAACAATAGGAAACATGAATTAATGAGTAAAAGAATGAATAAAAGTAAACATCACGAATAAGTCACCAACACATGAAACAAAGCTTTATTCAAACGTTTTGTTCTAACAAACCATCACGCATTTACAAACGGTGAACCCCACATCTGCTGCCATCTCAACACAGCTGTGCCAATTCTGCGGCTTTATATTGATGAAGCAGTTGACCACAGTGAACACCTTCGCCTGTCCTAGCCGTCCATCGTGTCCCTCCTGAACCCCACAACCTTGAAGCACGAGTGAGATCATGTGTGGGACAATCTCTGACTGCTGATGTCTACTCCAAACATCCGTGTGCCTGCTCTCCATCAGCATGACTACTTAAAACGTTTTACAATTCATATTGTCAGCATCCCATTTCTTGCCATATTTAATTTAATATTTTTACAATTACATGCTATTTGTATTGTAGCTTTATCACTTTTGTGGTGTAGTGGACTAAACACTGAACTGATAAGCAGAAGGTTTCTGCTTCGATCTCCGCAGCCGTCACCACCAGTGTGTCCTTGAGCAAGGCTCATCCACAGAAGCTCTGCAGCAAATGCACAGACATCAAGAATCAGAAAAGTGCTGAAATAACTCTGTTTGAAATTAAAATAAAATACAACTTAAGATTTAAATTGATGTTTTATTCATTTCTGTACACTGTAAAAAATTGTGCTGTAAAATAACGGTAATCTACTGGCAGCTGTGGTTGCCAGCAATATACTGTTAATTTACAGCCCTCTACTGTTTTTTTACAGCTCTCCTTTTTTACAGTATGTTACCGTAATAATACCATGAAAGGTAACTCTTTTCATTTGAAAAACTGATTGCTTCAAACAGTTCTCATTTTAAAACTAGCATTCATATGGTGTTTGTACTGTAAACATTTAATTTGAGTCCACTGAAAAGGAACATTTCTTAATATAAACTGCAAACACGTAATGTGTAGTAGTGAAAGTAGATTACTTTAGCTTCAATTTTTACAGTTCATCGTTAGCAATAGCACACATGTATGTGATAAATTACTCAACAAACAGCTCATAACTGCATTAGCAAACACAGTCACTGACTTTAAATAAAGCATCAGGCAGCATTTCAGCAGTGTTTCTCTGCTCATCCTGGACTGAAGCACAGGCTCTACTCTCCTGCACAATGGTGACCCACAAAACAAATGAATTAAACTAAAAGATCTCTTCAATATCATCTTGTGCAACAACACATAGAAACAGTTCATTTTAATATTTATTCTCCTTATCAGTTACTGACTTCGCACAACTTTTTTCTATTAACTTTCACTACTATTTCAGTGAAAATATCTTGATTCATCTGGTAAATCTGACTGTTACGTTTTACAGTATATTACTGTTTTTTCTTTGATTTTACGGTAATCTACTGGCAGCTCTGGTTGCCAGTAAATTGCTGTTTTTTTACAGTACTTTTCCGTAAATTAATTAACAGTTGTTTACCGCTAATTTACGTTTCACTCTGGGGGTTTTTTCATCTAATTCCATTAACCCTTTAAACCCCACAGCAAAATCTTCAGTTTTAAATGAACACTTATATGTGTCCACACTACAGAGTGTTAGAGTAATTGAAGCATTGTTGAAGTTAATGAGACAATTAAGAGATTAGTTAAGTGATAATTGAGAATTAGTGATGAGCACCAGCTGTTAACAAGCAGAAGCACTCAAGGAAAGAGAAGTACAACTGACTTCAGCCACAGCCTTAGATGAAATCAACTGAAAATAAAAGAAGACATTAAAGCAGAGGAGGATTAAACAACTCCACAAACAGCATTACCAGCTTCACTTATTACTAACCAGATTGACCTTATTTCTGTCAGACATCTACAGAAGCTCTTGTAGAAAATGAACAGATCAAATTAACTTTTGATGTTTAATTGAAAATGTTTGGTCACCATTATGGTGATTAGTGTTTGCTTCAGTAGGGCTCTTGATCCTTGATTTTGTAGCAGTAGTTTTTCTTTGGTTTCTACAACTGTGTTTCTTAGACACATTTGTTGTAGCAAAACACCTCTGATCAGGTGTTATTGGTTATGGTTATTATATAAACGTAATGGAATGCTTGGTTTGCTCATCTCATTCAGTATCTATTCCCTAAACAAAACTTTTTTTTTTTTTACATATACATATAATATTACCCCTATTTAACATTACCAAAACTGTGACACTTTGTAAAATATCAAGCAGTGATTAGGATTCAGTTCTGAAAGACTTTTAAACTCATGATATACAAAAATGGTTTGTACTATGGTGCCATTTAGACATGAAGAATCCGCATATGAATCTCAACAATGGTGACAGTCAAAAAAAAGATGTACAGATAAACTCTGAACATCACAAACACTACCAAAAGTCAACACAAAAACAACACCAAAAATAAAGGTAAATATTAAAAATGTAAGAAAATAACCAGGCTATTCATCAGCATAATTTATTCATGCCGCAATGCATGCTGGGAGTCATGGCTGATTTGCATTGCAGAATGAAGCTTTTGATTGTCACCATTCTTGAGATTCATACGCCAATTCTTGATGTCTATTTGAGTCTGAATGATTCTGGTATTCAAAATGTTTTGACCACAAGCTGTTTTCCTGTCCTTCAAATTATCTGGTTGTTGCAACACTGATGGTCTCATGCTGTAAAATTATTGGGTTACCAAAATATAAAACTTCATCTATAGATAGACAGAGCTCAATGAATCAGACCACTAATAAATAGTCAACATCATCTGTTTACATTTTTTTCGGCTTTGCATGCTATAACAAATGTATTTAAAACACACAGTTAGAGCAGCTAGAGAAAAACTAATGTTATTATGTCAAGGTTCAAGAGCCCAACTAAAGCAAACACTAATCACCATAATGGTAACGTCAAAATAAGTTCTGTAGACGTCTGACAGAAATAAAGTCAGTCTGGTTAGTAATGTGTGAAGCTGGTAATGCTGTTTGTGGAGTTGTTAAATCCTCTTCTGCTGAGATCTTCAGAGATTTAATATCTTCTTTTATCTTCAGTTGATGAAAGCAGCTTTTTTCTGTTCATGTATCTCTTTCCTTCGGTGATAACAGCAGCTGTTCATCAGGTGTTTGAATTCACTCACTTATTTTCGCTCACTATCAGTAAACTAGTGTAGGGAATAGTGAATGAGGGTATAGGGTGTGATTTGGAGCACAGCCTCTGAGTGTCGACTTTGAGCACTGTTAATTCACGGTATATTCCTGTTGGCTATTTTCTCAAAAATTACAAATATTACCCAGAATGCATTGTTTTCTACGGTATATTACTGGAAAACAGCATTTTACTGTCAAAATTTCGCCGTTTTTTAACAGCATTTTTTTACAGTGTAGTATACTCAAAGCCTTTGATGACAGCCTTCCTTCATCACCCTCTCTCCAGTCTCCACCAGATAAACACACACACATGCTCTTCTGCCCTGTAACATCAGACAACATTCATGTTACCTGGATCTTAAACAACACCTCGATAAAAGCATACAAGTTTGTGCTCAATAGCCTACTACATTTAAATGTTGAGGTAGTTGCTGATGTGTTAATGTTCCTCAATTCATCAACAGTACTAATGGACAAATAAAAAAAGATAACTTATGTTTAGTTACTTCATGTAGATTTATTAACATTACTGCCGTTCATGTAAAGTTAACAGTGTTGACAACAGTGAACTCTACATTTTAGCACACACACATCATTCTGATCAATGTCTATTTCATGCTGTGATGTCATCTGCAATACTTATCGAAAATGTTCCTGTCAGATGTTAAATAAACATTTAGTAAGCATCTTTATCTTTAAGATGTATATGGTTTATGTGAATCCACTTTGGAGACGTGTGTGTGCTACTCATACATAATAAAATGTGTTTTTACAGCCCAATCACAACTATACTATACTGTCTGTTGTCATTACACCTTCAACAATTCTACAGTAGTTCAACAAATGCCATTTTAACACAAGGAACCGTGATTTTGGTTTGTAATACTCACATTTGATTTGCTTTTCTCTGCCTGACGTATCCTTTCCTGTGACCTCATGGGAAGGCAGGGATAGAAAAGTATCCGATGATGGGTGCTTCACAATCTGGGCGGAATCAGTAGGCCATCCAGGGATTTCTCGCGCACTCTTTTATGATTACTGAGGTTTCGAACATACTACTCCTTTCACGTACTGTGTTTCGCCTACTATATAGTAGGTAAGTAGGCATATTTGAGCGCAACATTAATATACGTACATCCGAATCTCGCGAGGAATAGTCCAAAACCCCAGTAGTTCTCGCTTACTCTTTTATAAATACAAAGGATTTGGATATACTATTCGATTGCCTACTGCTTTTTACTATATAGTAGGGAAGTATGCGGTTTCGAACGCAGCCCAAGAGTAATATTCACCAATAATGCTTACAAACGCTGCACAAGATGATGCCTTTTGATTGGTTACTACGTCCATCAATCAAACCTTTGCTGGCAAGGCATTGGCTAGGCACTGACTGACTTTATCCAAAGAAAACCATGGGCGCTTTGACAGACACCTGGGGCCCGTTTCAGAAAGGAGGTTTAGTGAAAACTCTGAGTATGTTAACCCTGAAATAAGGGAAACTCTGGGTTTTCTGTTTCAGAATGGGAGGTATGTCAAACCTGAGAAAGCTGGGTAAGTCAAGCCCGTTTCTGAAAGAGAGGTAATTTATACTCAGAGTCAGTTACCAGGGTAACTTACTCTGTGAACCTAACCTGGTCAGGAGCAGGTTTTCTTTGGTAAACACAGAGTTTCTTTCAGTCTCCTCCCCTTTTTTAAAGCACCAGCAGTGTTTAAATACTTTATTCATTCATTCAAACGCCACAAATGCTTTTCTTACTGAGTATTTTGGTCGTATTTCAAGTATAAATATAAAAAAAATATGAATTTAATCTAAATCTAAAGTAAACGAAGTTTGCTTAAAACAAATTAAATTATCTGCCACTTGACAAAAATGCAAAGTAAGAAAAGCATTCTTTGCAGGAACATTCATTCATTGCTCATATTTTCATCATGAGGACACTGCAAAGTGACAAAAATGGCATGTCCTTTTATACAGGATCCTGACGTTCACTTGATAATCCTCTAGAAGTATCCTAATAATTAGAATTTCCTTTAGGATTTCCAGTGGTTGGATGCATTGACACTCATATTCCCATCATCACACTTTCTAAAAACGGATTATTGTATGGAATGGAAGGATGCTGCCAGATGGTAGTACAAGATATATGCCATAACCACCACCACAGCTGTTAAATACATTTATTTAAATTTTTTTATAGTCATCTTTATTTCCTACAAATACTTTATTATTTTTCCTGTTGGGTGTTAATATTCTTCCTCCATCTCCTCTTCATCTGTCAGTGGTGCTGGTGTTTGGCTGGCCTGAGTAGAAGTCAAATGTTAATGTCATTCCCCTGATTAATAAATGTAACAGGTGGGATTAGAGAACATTTCATTATGTGAAAAGAGCATAGACCCTTTTCACATTTCTGGGTTTCCGAAGCTGAAGTCGTCATAGTTGGGTTAACTCTTATAGCGGTGAATGAGAGAATACATTAAATATATATTTTTGTGTCTCCATTTGCTCAAATAGCAAAAGAAAAACTCCACAATAGTGATTTTACAACTTTCAAAAAGATGGAAAAATTTGAGTGAGATTGATCACTCCCATAGACGCTGTATTAGAAACACTCGTAATTTGTAATTTGATGCAAAAGTAATATAATACAAAGTATAAGTGTTATAAATGTACAAACATCAAAAAAAATAATACAAAAAACGTTGCAGGATTTACGATATTGATGACCATTAAAGCACGTCATCACAGTCTGTGAAAAGGGTCTATGTGGGAAAAGCTGCTGCACATTGGACACTAAATGATATTTATTTAATATGTCAAATGTTTGTAAAGTCATTAAACCTACACCCATGAACATTTTATGCTTAAAGCTTTTCCTGATTGAATTGTTTTTTTTTTTTTTTTTTTTTTTTTTTCGTTTTTAGCTGCTGCCACATTCTTTGTTTGTCTTTTGGATACCATGAAAATTAAACTTAATTAAAATAATTAAGAATTAAACTTGTGTATTGACCCGGAAGTATGCAAACGTCTTTTTGTTGGGTGCTGTTGCCATGGTGAATCGTACTTTCGGAGCTCCATTGATCGTGGCTTTTCATAGTTGGAGTGCATGTGCTTAACTCAGAGTCAGTCTACTCAGAGTTGATTGAACTACCTCAATTCAGCTCTTCTGAAACCCAAAACTCAGAGTTTCCCATCTCAGAGTAAGTCAACTCAGAGTTCAGGTTTAAACTCAGAGTTGGTTGAACCTCCTTTCTGAAACAGGCCCCTGGTGGAGCCAGTAATGCGCTTCCTGTATATAATGAATCTTCCATGTATATAATGTATAGTCATAGGAAATCCTGTGATTGAAGGAGAGAGACCTGGGAGGATTCATATTATGCAGAAGAGACTAACCTTGCAGGAGAGTTTGCCAGAATACTGATTAGAATCGATATTTCATTAAAAATGGACATAATAGATTACTCTAACTCAAAACGCTCATGCAAACAAAGGAGGATTTTTTTTGTTTTTTTCCCTATTTTTTCGTTGTTTTGGATTAAAAAGTGGGATGCATTTTGAAGAGTGGACCCTTTCACTGACATGTATTGTGGCAGGGTGAAGAATCACACAACACAGGATAAAGTGGAAAGCCCCCGGAGGGTGGGTTTTAATGTGAACAGGTGAATAAAGATATACGGTGAAGTGCAGGTGCGCTGTGCTTCCGTCTTTCTTCAGTGCAGGGTGCCTCGCGGTGACGTCAGTGGGACGGTGTGGCCGGAGTGTCACAGGCTGCTGTCTGGGTGAAAGAGAGAGAAGTGTTAGCGTGCGGTGCATGGAGTGTAGTGCTCAAACTGGAGTCCCAAGGTGCTGTGCTTTATTGTGTGTGGTGATCACCTGCAGCTGTGACAGTCCGGTCCGGAGTGCTGGCAGGTGATCCTCGTTTGTTGCCAGGGCGACGCTGACGAGAGCTCGGGAGACTTGTCACAGTATGCTGGTGTTTTTTGGATTCGTCCGATTCTGATCTGATCGATAGGAGATGAAAGATGAGTAGGGGAGCGCGGGGCACAACCTAATGCGGGGTTAGTTGTAACGTTTTAACCCTTTCCACACATATTTTAGTTTGTCTTGGATATTTTTTTGATTGTATCAGGTAACATTTTAAGCTGTAATTTGTTCATGTTACATTGTGCCCCACCACATGTTACAATGTACCCCACCTACGGGGCATGTTGTCATATTTTACTTCCATTCTTTCGGGATAAATCAAGAAAAAAATATACACTGTATTAATGAAACAAAACCACATAATTGTACTAGAAATGTGTGCAATTAATGTGGGAAAAAAATAAATACTCTGAACCCCAAGTGGATTTACACAAACTGAGAAAGTCAAAAAGCGTTAGGTTGTGCCCTGCTCTTCCCTACTGCGTTTATTATGCTAATGTTTACATGGCCGTCCTTTAGCATTTCATTTTACCCTTTCCTCTCTGGTGTATTTATTGCAAAAACATGAATCTTGAGTGTTTTAGCTTTCTAATGATGTATAGTTTGTGATAGTTGATTAAATATTTTGTATAAAACAAAAGTAAATATAAAAGTACAGACACACCCACTTCTGTCAACCCCCCCGCCCACGATCCGCTGTGGGTTAAGAAGCTAAGCTATGATTAGTACAATGCATCTTTTCGCATGAGGATGTAATTGCACAGTGGTTTCCTGTCTGCCAGTTGATTGCATTTTTTGCACCATATAAGCCATGTTTTAATCTATTCTCTATCTTTCCTTGCTGTTTATATTATTCACATCGGTACTAATGATGTCCGACTTTGCCAGTCGGTGATCATTAAAATTAACATTAAAGAGGTGTGTGAACTCGCAAGTACAATGTTAGACTATATAATTTGCTCTGGACACCTTCCTGTTCCCTGTGATGATATATTTAGCAGACTGTCCTCACTCAATGGCTGGCTGTCTAAGTGGTGTCCGCCGAATAACATAGATTTTAAGACAATTGAAAACGTTTTTGGGGCAGATCTGACCTGTTAAAAAGAGATGGTATTCATACCTCCTGGGGTGGTGCCGCTCTTCTCTCTAGTAATATGGCACATAGTCTTAGAGTTGAAACTTGACTAACTGGGGCCCAGGTCAGGAAGCAGACAGACTGGCTAAATCGACCGTCTGCTAGCTCTCTCAAGTCACAGAAGTCAGATATATTCCAACACATAGAGACTCTTTCACCTAGATATTAGGGTAGGAACACAAAGTTTAGGAATGGTCTGTGTCAGGGAAGAATTGAGACATGAAAGTATGCGTCCTTCAGGTCGATCGTTGCTAACCAATCTCGGGGACAGTGCATTTGAAAATGCGTTTCTGCATTAGCATTTGAACGGGAGCCTGTGAAGGGCCCGATTCAAGGTTCACAGGTCCAAAATTGGCCGTAACCCACAGTCTTTCTTGAGTACAATGAAGTAGAGGTTGTAGAACCCTGTCTTCATATCATCTGGAGGGACCGGCTCGATCGCGTCCTTCGCCAGTAGTTGCAGTGCCGGGCAAACTGAATCGCATAGCCGAGTCTGATGGTACGGATGAATCAGCAAGTCGGGCTGGCCATACCCGGGGTGGTGCAAGAGGTGGAACACAGAGACCCGACTTACACAGTCCACCATTTTTTACGTGCTTGAGCAGCAGTAGTGATAATATAAACGTCTCAGATTTGTTGTTGGATGTAAGAGAGTCACTGAAGACACAGTGGATTAATTTTGTTTATAATGGGAATGTGCCCCTCAAGCTAAAATCATTCATTTTCTTATCTTTGCACTAATCATTTTACACCAGATTTGTGAATGAGGGTCAATACCAAGTAGGTTTAGCTAAAAAGTTGTTATTCAAGGATGGAGCTGTATCAACTGTTTCGTGATCCAGCTTCACACATGACATAAATTTACATTTACATTTAGTCATTTAGCAGACGCTTTTATCCAAAGCGACTTACAAATGAGAGCAATAGAAGCAGCTAGAACAGTCAAGGGCAACAGTATGTAAGTGCTGTAACAAGTCTCAGTTAATCTAGCACAGATATCGAATTGCTCGAATTGAGATAGGCAAATTGTATCCTGCGTTTGTTTTTACAGACATAAACCCAGGAGTGGGGTTTGAACCCACAAGGACATTTTTACACTGGATTTTAAGACCAATGCCTTAACCACTCAGCCATCCTGGTTAGACGTAAGTATCACACTTTATATTTTGTAAATGATTGAAAATCGCCTTTACAAATGTGCTTGTTAGCAATTTCCGTGGCTAAAGTTCCGTGGCAATGGCAAGTAGGAGGCTGCTTTCTTTGTTGTCTTTGAAGTCCACCGAGGAGAGGATCTTAGTGCTGAAGGAGAAAGATTTTGAGAAAATGGCATTATAGACGTGTAGCCCACCAGTTTTGGTGGGCTAAAGAACAATAGGTTTGTGCAGTTGCACATATGGGATTCAATCAGGCTTCAGCATTCTTGGAGGAAAGGAGTTTCCATATAACGTATGGGGAATGCGTGTAAACTGTATTGATAAGGGAACTGAAAAATCTTTATCAGTACCATTGTGCCTGGTTATTTGGTTAAAATCGGGATGTGGAAAATAGAATAGTTTAGAAGAGGTATTTCGTATTACATTTTAATTTATATCTTCATGTCAATTAAGGCTTTCTGTTTTTTTCTTTTACTAATTTGCTCTCTCCATTTTATTTTCTCTTGTATCTTTGTCTTCGACAGAGGATTTTGAATAGAGTAAAATAAATATATATATTCATGAATACACTGGACAGTGACATGGAAGTGTTGCTGTAGTGGAGACGCTACGCTCGGATCATCAAAAGCTAAATTTCTTCAATGCATTTTGGAGTATGTACAAATAACGCGGAGTGAGCGCAGTTATCAACACACTTTCTTATATCACCCGGAACATGCTGCCTAAGAAAAATGCAAACCTACCTGATGAGGTGGAGGAGATCAAGAAATATCTGGACTTTTTGTCAACAGAAATTTCAACAGTTGCAGTGCAACAGAAGAAAATCATGGAGCTGATGGGTGAAATCCAAATGCTAAAAAGGCAAAGCTTGGAGAAGGACCGCAAGATCGCTTCTCTGGAGACTCGAGTAGCTGATCTCGAGCAATATTCCAGAGTTAACGATGTGGTTATCAGCGGCCTAAGAACCAAACACCGGAACTATGCTAGGGTGGCTGCGAACGCTGGGCACGCCACTGACGGAGTAAGTGAAGCTTCGGAGGAACAACAGGTGATTTGCTTTTTGGACAGTAAAGGTATTTGTGTTGATAGCGGTGACATTGAGGCTTGTCACACACTGCCAAGCAAAAGCAAACCAGCCATCCCATTGATAATAATTAAGTTTATGAATAGAAAGAAAATGTCAGCACTCCTCAGACAAGGCAGGACAGAAAAAAGGGACAGAAGTTTATATAAATGAACACCTCACCAAGAAAAACGCAGACATCACCAGAAAAGCACGTATACTTAGAAAACAAAACAAGATCCAGGCAACATGGGTAAGAAATTGTAAAATTTTCATCAAATTACATGGATCGACACCTGAGACAGCAAAAGTTCTCTCATTAAGGATATCTCTGAGTTGGATAAGTTCGAAGAAGGAATGAATCAAGATTAACATATGCCTATATAGCTAACTGAATACTGTCATGTGTCAGGTTCTTTCTCTTTGCTTCTCACTATCCTTTTCTTCAATCACTCTCCTTCCTGATTGTTTCAGACACACACACACACACACACACACACACACACACACACACACACACACACACACACACACACACACACACACACACACACACACACACACACTTTCTCACTCGCTCGTTAGGCTCATCTTCTCTCTGTCTACCTGCACCTGTTAGTCATCGCAATCAGCGCCTCGCTGCCTTGCGATGACACCTGTTCCCACTTTTGTTTGAGTGCTTACCCTTTATCTAGTGTTTGTTCTTACTGCCTCTTGTTGGATCATTGTTTCATGTCATGCGTTACGACTGCTGCTTTCTTCATGTCTGATTTGCTTTGGAAGTGCTCACCTGGTCTTGTTTGTCTGATACAGCCTTGCGCCTAAGTTTAGTCTGAGTTCTGCATTTGCTGCAAGAGTACCTTCGTGGTCCTCTGTTCCTGACTGTTATTTATTCTCAAGAACTGCCTCCACCTCTACTGGTGTCCCGATCTCTCTCTTCTTCGAGATAGGATCATCTCAGCTGCCTTCTCAGTTTGTTTTACCAGTTCTGTGTGCCTTAACGACAGACTGCCTTGTTTATATTCTCATTAAAGACTGTTGTTATCCTGTCAACCTCTGCTTTTGGATCCATTCTTTATTGACTCTGACAGAATTATCCAACCAACCATGGATCCAGCAGAGGAGGAGCCCGTCTGGTCGGCTGTCGAGGAGCGATGCTCGGCAGACACGAAGAGGAGTTGGCTGCCGCCCATCAAGCAGTTAGGAGTCTTTCTGCTCAAGTTTCAGATCTATCAGCTTGTTTTCTCCACTATCACCAAGAACCTGCGGTGACACCCAACCGACAGCTGCCCTCAGAACCGCGAGTCAACAACCCGTCCTGTTATGCCGGTGAGCCCACTGAGTGCAGAGCCTTTCTCATACAATGTGAGGTTGTCTTTTCTCTGCAGCCCCAGACGTATGCGGAGGATCAGGCTCGCATTGCATTTGTTCTCTCGCTTCTCACGGGACGTGCACGCGAGTGGGGAACGTCTGTTTGGGAGGTTAAATCGGCGTTGGTACATGCTCTTTAAGGACGAGATGATAAAGGTTTTTATAGATCTGTCTTCGGTTGTGAGGCTTCACGTCTTCTTGCTGTTCTACGTCAGGGCAGAAGGTCTGTGGCTGATTTCGCTATAGAGTTCAGGACACTGGCGACTACTAGTGAGTGGAACGAGCCTGCACTAATCGCTAGTTTTCTGGAGGGGTTAAACATGGACCTTAAGGAGGAGATTTATGCGCGGGGGTCGCCGACTCAGCTGGATCAGCTTATCGATCTGGCCATTCGCTTGGATAGATGTTTCGAGCAGAGGCGACGGGTTCGTTCTTCTTATTCAAAGCCATGCAATGTTTCTTTCCCCGCTGCTGTTCCCGTTCGTAACCAGTCTGAGGCTGAGCCTATGCAGGTCGGGGGCATGCACATCTCCTCAGAGGAACGACAATGGCGGATACTCAATCGTCTCTGTTTTTACTGTGGAACGGCTGGTCACGCCGTGGCATCATGCACGTTAAAAGCCAGAGCTCACCAGTAGACCGAGGAGTACTGGTGAGCGCTTCTGCCATTTCCTCCTCACCCAGATCTTGCACTACGATCTCTGCGGTTCTCCGTTGGGCGGGTTCTTCAGCTACTGGTCCTGCTCTCATCGACTCGGGGGCGGAGGGCAACTTTATCGACGAGGGATGGGCTTGTGAGCACAAGATTCCCTTGGTCAACTTAACTGACCCACTACTGTTTTTGCCCTGGACGGCAGAGAGCTCTCTTCGGTTCGCTGCGTCACCGTACCGGTGAGTCTCATCGTCTCCGGTAACCACCAAGAGACTATTTCTTTTTATGTTTTTCAGTCTCCCTATACACCCATTGTTTTAGGGCATCCCTGGCTTATCCAGCATAATCCTCAGATTGACTGGGTTAAGGGGTCTATTCATAGTTGGAATTTGTCCTGTCATGTGAATTGTCTGGTCTCTGCTGTTTCTGCCGTGTCTTCTGTTTCTGTCTTCCAGGAGGAGCCTGATGATTTGTTTGGAGTCCCGGAGGAGTACCATGATCTGCGGGCGGTTTTCAGTCGTTCCCGGGCGGTTTCCTTGCCGCCTCACCGCCCTTATAACTGTGGGATTGAGCTTCTCCCCGGTACCGCGCCTCCTCGTGGTAGATTGTATTCCCTTTCGGCGCCTGAGCGAGAGGCTCTGGAGAAGTATCTCTCAGAGTCCTTCGATGCTGGGATTATTGTCCCTTCTTCGTCGCCCGCCGGTGCAGGGTTTTTCTTTGTAAAGAAGAAGGATGGTTCTTTGCATCCCTGTATCGACTATCGAGGGCTGAACGACATAACAGTCAAGAACCGATATCCCTTGCCTCTTATGTCGTCAGCCTATGAGATCCTACAGGGCGCAAAGATATTCACCATATTTGACTTGCGTAACGCCTACCATTTGGTGCGTATCAAGGAGGGGGACGAGTGGAAGACCGCGTTTAACACTCCTGTTGGGCACTTTGAATATCGCGTCCTTCCTTTCGGGCTGGTCAACGCTCCCGCGGTTTTTCAGGCCTTGGTTAATGATGTCTTGTGAGACACGTTTTTGTATTCGTTTACTTGGATGACATTCTGATTTTCTCGCCGTCCCACCAGGTTCACGTTCAACACGTTCGTCGTGTCCTGCAGCGTTTATTAGAGAACCGTCTATTCGTTAAGGCAGAGAAATGCGTCTTTCACGCCCAATCGGTTACGTTCCTCGGTGCGGTGATCTCTACGGAGGGGATCAGCATGGACCCTAACAAGGTCCGTGCGGTGCTTGATTGGCCTGTCCCAGATTCTCGTGTCGCCCTTCAACGGTTTCTGGGATTTGCCAATTTTTATAGGCGCTTTATTCGAGGCTTTAGCCAGGTTGCCACTCCTCTTATCGCCCTTACCTCCTCCAAGGCCAGGTTCTATTGGTCGGAGGCTGCTGAGGGTGCGTTTAACCGACTTAAGAATCTATTTACCTCCGCGCCCGTTTTGATCACTCCTGACCCTAGGCGTCAGTTCATCGTCGAGGTCGATGCCTCCGACATTGGGGTGGGAGCTATCTTGTCGCAACGCTCTTCCCAGGATGACAAGGTACATCCGTGCACGTTCTACTCTCATCGTCTCTCACCCACGGAGCGGAACTACGACGTTGGCAACTGAGAACTCTTGGCGATCCGTCTGGCGCTGGGTGAGTGGCGACACTGGCTTGAAGGGGCCAGAGTACCATTCATAGTCTGGACGGATCATAGCAATCTAGAGTACATCCGCTCTGCTAAACGCCTTAACGCCCGTCAAGCCCGCTGGGCATTGTTTTTCGACCGCTTTGATTTTTCTATTTCGTTTAGACCTGGTTCTATGAACCAAGAAGCCTGATGCTCTTTCTCGGCAGTTCGGCTCGTCAGAGGTTGCCTCGACCATTGAGGGGATTTTGCCTCAGCGATGTGTGGTCAGGGTAGCCGTCTGGGGAGTGGAACAGATAGTGATGCGCTCTCTCTCGCACGTTCCTAGTCCACCCCGCGCTCCGGAAGGAACATTATTCGTGCCCGAAGTCGCTCGTCCTACGGTTTGTCGCTGGGGGCATTCGTCTAAATTGGTTGCGCATCGCAGGGTTAGAGGAACGCTAGCGGCCATTCGTCAGAGATTTTGGTGGCCCACTCGGGAGCGCGATATCTGGCATTTTGTTGCAGCTTGTTCTATCTGCGCCCAGACTAAGTCTAGCAATAGTTCTCCGGCGGGTCTTCTTAGACCTCTTCCCATTCCTTCGCGTCCCTGGTCTCACATCGCGTTGGATTTTGTTACCGGGTTGCCTTCTTCGGCTGGTAATACGGTCATTCTCACCGTCGTGGATCGTTTTTCTAAGGCTGCGCATTTTATACCGCTCCCTAAATTACCATCTGCTCTAGAAACTGCCCAGATTATGGTTAATCACGTGTTCAAGATCCATGGTCTTCCTTCGGACGTAGTGTCTGACAGGGGACCCCAATTTACCTCCCAGTTCTGGAGGGAATTCTGTCGTCAGATAGGGGCTTCCCCCAGTCTGTTGTCAGGATTCCATCCGCAGACTAATGGGAAGGCCGAGAGGACAAATCAGATTCTTGGTCGCATGTTGCGTATTGTCACTGTCACACAAGACACATGTTTTAACCACTCTATATATTATAATGATTTTATGTATATTAGAGTTTTAATAGGTTTACATGTTGTCTTAGTCATTTTAGTCCATTTTAGTCCTCTTATCTGTTTTAATGTGTGTATGTCTTTAAATGTTACTGGGTCCACCTGTCATGTGACTGATCACATGACAGGAAACAGGAAGCAGACCAGCATAAAGGTGGCAGCATGGAAAGCCAAAAAGGGGGACAAATGCACTGGTGATCACCTAACCTGGACTGTGGAGTTTTTATTGTCTCACCTTTCCAGTGACACGCATTTGGATTCACTCTCACTTGGATTGTATATACACGGTTGGACACTTGCATAAGGACTTTCAGCACACTGGGACTCATTCGGACTGTTGTAGGGTAGGGTGTCATGGATTCTATGCTTTTAACAGACTGAGGTTTCCTAGTTTTACTGTGTTGTTTTAAGTCTCTTGTGTAGATTGTAAATACACTGTTGGTTTTGCACTTTACAACTGTTGTTTGTCTTATCCTTTTAAACACGGCAATAACTCACCCAGTAGAATCTGACCCCATTTATTACATGTAACTTCTATAAATAAGAACGATTGTTACAGCGTAGTCTTACATCACAGAATCCTGCTTCTTGGTGCAACCAGCTGCCGTGGGCCGAATATGCTCACAATTCCCTTCCGTCGTCCGCTACTGGTTTGTCTCCGTTTGAGAGTTGTCTCGGTTACCAACCCTCTGTTTTTTCGGCGCAAGAGTCTCTGGCCTCGGTTCCGTCCATCGAAGCTTTCATTCAGAGATGTAAGCGAACCTGGAGGAGAGTGAGATCTGCATTATGTCATTCCAGGGCACGTACTCGTCAAGCCACCAATCGGCACCGTGTTAGATCTCCAAGATATGTCTGCGGTCAGAAAGTGTGGCTTTCCACCCGCAATTTGCCCATTCAAGAGGCGTTTCGTAAGCTCATGCCTCGGTTTGTTGGGCCCTTTCCCGTGGTAAAGGATATCAGTCCAGTCACTGTTAAACTCAAGCTGTCCCGTCAGATGCGTCGTGTTCATCCGGTTTTTCATGTGTCTTGCATTAAGCCTGTCATTCGCGCGCCCACACGTCCCTCCCTTCCTCCTCCTCCTATCGATGAGGGGGCCTCTATCTATAGAGTTCGCAAGCTTCTCGCCGTCCGTCCCCGGGGGCGTGGCCACCAGTTTTTGGTGGATTGGGAGGGGTACGGTCCTGAGGAGAGGCGGTGGATTCCACCCCGGGACGTCCTGGATCGCTCGTTGATTGATGACTTCTACCGGTCTCGTCAGGCTCCTCCCTCGGGAGCGGCTGGGGGCGCTCGTTGAGCGAGGGGTACTGTCATGTGTCAGGTTCTTTCTCTTTGCTTCTCACTATCCTTTTCTTCACTCACTCTCCTTCCTGATTGTTACACACACACACACACACACACAGACACACACACACACACACACACACACACACACACACACACACACACACACACACACACACACACACACACACACACACACACACACACACACACACTTTCTCACTCGCTCGTTAGGCTCATCTTCTCTCTGTCTACCTGCACCTGTTAGTCATCGCAATCAGCGCCTCGCTGCCTTGCGATGACACCTGTTCCCACTTTTGTTTGAGTTCTTACCCTTTATCTAGTGTTTGTTCTAACTTCCTCTTGTTGGATCATTGTTTCATGTCATGCGTTACGACTGCGGCTTTCTTCATGTCTGATTTGCTTTGGAAGTGCTCACCTGGGGCCTCATTTATAAAACTTTGCGTAGGATTTGCGTCAGAAGTGGCGTACGGATGAAACATAGGACGTGCGTACGCACAGATATATTCGGATTTATAAAACCGTGCGTACGCACATCCTACGCAGTTTTCCCTTAATAAATCACAATCAATTCTAAATATAGCGCAGCTTTTGCGGCTTCATGTCACGCCCATAGTTGCCCATAAATAGTCCGTGAAACGCCCACAAGTTAATATTCATCGATTGCGAAATCATGGCAAACACAGAGAGGAAATAAAAAAAACGTAACTTCACTCAATGTGAAGTAGAAATTATCGTTGGCAAGGTTGAAAAGAGGATAAAAATGTTGTTTTGGAGGGCACAGTGTGGGCATTACTAATGCCAAAATGGCACTTGAATGGCAAAAGGTTGTAGACGCCGTAAATGCTGTAGCCTCACAACCTCGGACCATGGCAGAAATAAAAAAGAAATGGTCGGACATCAAAGTTGAGGCAAAAAAGCGTCTAGCGCTCCATCGCCAGAGTGTGTCCTCGTTTGCCAGCAAGTCTTCTTGCTGTGTGAAGATGCGTTCACTCCGAATCCTTTCATTTGCCACATCTTCTAAGAGCGCAAGATCAGCCATTGTGCGTCATTACGCATTGTGATAGGGCATTTTATTTTCGTCCATTTAATTGCATCTGACAAGCTACAGATGTCGGTTATAATCTACGTGGAAATGGGAAATAGTTCAGTGCAAATGTAATGTAACTTGCAGCTTTCTGAATGGTTGAGACATACGTCATACGTTATTTTATCAGAATCCATCCATCCATCCATCCATCCATCCATCCATCCATCCATCCATCCATCCATCCATCCATCCATCCATCCATCCATCCATCCATCCATCCATCCATCCATCCATCCATCCATCCATCCATCCATCCATCCATCCATCCATCCATCCATCTATCTATCTAAATATATATACTGTATCTCCCTAATTATCTATCTATCTGTCTATCTAATTGCATCTATATCTGCTCCGCCAGACGGACACATTGACGAGAATATCAGTTTCGTACATTAGCTATTTCGTTCTGTTTACCATATTATTTATGAGGATGAATTGCATAATATGCCAATATTATTGCAGAACAAATTTCACTTTTCTTTTTGCAAATATGTGTTAATTTGCATTTCTGTTGTAATTTTCGTTTGATTTTGTTTGTTTTGCACTGCAGATCGATCAAACGGGTGTTCGTGTATAGGCTGTTAATTGTAAGACTTGCTTTGTGAAGTCTTCATGTTATATATAAGAGGCAGTATTGCCATTTCTTTTGCACAACGGTCTACAGTTTCACACACTTTCACGTGTTTCTTCCATCTGCCGACGGTGTCGCCATTTCTCATTTCACCCGTTTTTGTGCGTACGCCTGGGTCAGAGCTTGCGTGAAGGACCGCACATTTTCCCGTCAAGTTTGCTTTTTATAAATACCAATTATTGCGTAGAGAGCGGCGTACGCCTTCTTTTGTGCGTACGCAACGTTTATAAATGAGGCCCCTGGTCTTGTTTGTCTGATACAGCCTTGCGCCTAAGTTTAGTCTGAGTTCTGCATTTTCTGCAAGAGTACCTTCGCGGTTCTCTGTTCCTGACTGTGATTTATTCTCAAAAACTGCCTCCAACTCTACTGGTGTCCCGATCTCTCTCCTCTTCGAGACAGGATCATCTCAGCTGCCTTCTCAGTTTGTTTTACCAGTTCTGTGTGCCTTAACGACAGACTGCCTTGTTTAAATTCTCATTAAAGACTGTTGTTATCCTGTCAACCTCTGCTTTTGGATCCATTCTTTATTGACTCTGACAGAATACAAACTGAACCGGACCTCAGAGACGGGTTATCCTGGAGAGCGGCGCTCAGCGAAGTGCTTTCTAACCCTTGCCAGCGAGGGGAGTTAGCCGCTCGATCCGTGGATCTACCAAGCACTTATTTTAAAACATGCTCAGGAGGCCGAACAGGCCTACAGGCTGATCCTAGCTGGGAGGCCCCGAGGGGCCTACGACCGATGGATCAGAGCCAAGCGGCTGTAAGCTCACAGACGACTCTCACTTGAGAGGAGCTCATAAGCCTGCCTGGTAGGTAACCATGCTGTAGGCAATCTATGAAAAGTCCCTTCCTGCAGGGACCACATAGCAGCAGTGTCGTCTCGTCATGCTATGGAATGAAACCCGCCTTCAGGTGCTACCGGCTAGAAACCGGAGCCTGATAGCAGGTGACCACTAGCTGTCAGCGCAAGGCCAGTTGTGCGTTCCCGCCTAGGGAACTCGTTCCCCAGGGAGGCCGAAAGAGGCCTCCACCTGGTAACCTGTGCTGACTGTGCGTGCCTCCAAACATAGGAGCTCGCTCTCGGGGAGGCCTAACGAGGCCTACCGCCAAATAGCAGTCACGCTGGCCCTCGAGGTAGCTGGAAGATGGGACTCACTCTGACAGGGGGGCCTAGTGAGGTCTGCCACCTGATAGCCATCGGGACTCGTTCCTTCAGGGAGGCTTGGGGAAGCCTGCCACCTGATAGCAGACCATGATAGCTGTCTGAGGCCTAGCGAGGCCTACCACCTGGTAGTGAGACCTGTAAACGTTCCAGCTAGCTTGTCACAGTGACTGGAACCGGAATCCCCTCAGGGAGGCCTAGTGGGTGCCTACAACCTGATAGCACGTTAAGCCAGCTAACTGAGCGTCCAAGCTCGGGGGCTCACCCTCAGGGAGGCCTAGTGGGGGCCTACAACCTGATAGCATGTTAGGCCAGCTAATCGAGCGTCCAAGCTCAGGGGCTCACCCTCAGGGAGGCCTAGTGGGGGCCTACAACCTGATAGCATGTTAGGCCAGCTAACCGAGCGTCCATGCTTGGGGCCCCTCCCTCAGGGAGGCCTAGCCATACGTGCAAACCGTCAAAAGGTCCCGGAGCTTGCCGATAGGGAGGCCCGCTGGGGCCTACCTCCCAGAAGCGAATTTCAGGGAGGCCTGGTGAAGCCTACTACCTGACAGCGATCCACTGCTAGGTGTCCAGTGACTGAAGACCAGGAACGCTTGTTCTCTCAGCCTCAGGGGAGGCCAGGATGACGCCTGCTACCCAATGGCGAATCCCACAGGGAAGCCCTGTGCAGCTTGCTACCTGTTAGCAACCCATGCCACCCTCTGTTACCGAAACTGGGGACCGGGGAGCGATCTCAGGGAGGCCCAGCGCCGACCACCTGATAGCAGAACGTGCTACTCGTAGCACTCCATGCTCACTGCCACAGAGACTGGGAACCGGGATCTCGCCCTCAGGGAGGCCAGGTGAGGCCTACTACCTACTAGCGACTCGTGCTAGCCATCCAGTGACTGGATCCCAGGAGCGCCCCCTCAGGGGAGGTCAAGTGAGCCTGCTTACCCCACAGCAGGCCCTTAGGGAGGCCTGGTAGCGCCTACCATCTACTAACAGCTCATGCCAGACGTCGAGGGACTAATGCCCAGGAATACCCCCTCAGGGGAGACCGGGCAAGGCCTGCTACTCATAGCTGGCTCTCAGGGAGGCCTGGTGGGGCCTACCACCTGAGCCAAGGTAACCCAAAAACCGGGAGCCTACCCCTCAGGGAGGCCTGGCAGGGCCTACCTCCAAATAGGAGGTCTGCAGATTCTATGTACCCTGCCACGGTAGAAGAAGGCTGGCTGCTGCACCTGGGCTGACGGTAGCTGTCTGTTGCTGACGAAGAACTGGACATCCAGTTATCACCTGGGGACTCATCTCCAAGGAGGCCAAAGAGGGCCTACTAGTTGACGAGGTTTCTGCTGAAGTCGATGGAGAAAATACTCTGGGGCACACTTATGGGCCGCGGCGTCGAGACTCTCTTGCAAGGAGGCCTGTTGATGCCTACTACCTGTCCTGGAGTCTGATGCCCAGACTGCTCAAGCTGGCAAGCTGGCTACTCACAACCAGCTGGCCTTCATATGCCCACACCTGGGGCTGGCTCCATCCCAGAGGCTAGAGGGCCTCCGCAACGGCGCAGTCTCACGGGCAGTGCCTACAGACATGAACCTAATCACATTGCCAATAGCAGTGTACTCAGCGAACAAATGCTTTAAAACCCTCTAAAGCGAGGGGAGTACAACTTACGTCACCTGCTTCGAGGCGGCCGCCTTACTTTTTCATACAGCAGCCTGGCGTTCATGCGAGGGCGTCAGCCATTGGCAATGCGAGGGCCTCAGGGGAGCATCCGACCAGAACCGGCATGCAGAAGGTTGCGATGTTCAGCTCAACCCAAGCCCTAAAGAAGGTGGAGCAGAAGACATAGAGCAAGGGTGAAAATATCATACAAATATGCAACCCACCGGCCGTGCCATCCTCCAGGATGAGGCCGGGGGCCTCCAGAAGGTGGCGGCCACACAAGCTCTGGAAGGCGGGTTACAGCAAAATAAAGTCTAATTGCACACAAGCGAAAGACGCTTAACCCTGCCCCACGACCACTGGCAAAGTCGCTATCCCTGCTGCAACACCTAGACTGCATTACTAAATAACCCCAGAACGCAGAGAAGGGGCCGGGCCTTGGCCGGACGACTCTGTAATAATAGAAGGCTGAATCAAGGATGCAGAAAACAAAGCACTGTTCTTATACTTAAAAGACAGGCCCGGGGCGACAATACCTGCCTTTAAAGGAAACGCCCCCCATCCTTAGTGAAGCCTAGGCCAAGAAGTGCGGCGCTAAGCCTGCACTAGATCTACTCAGGGCTCGGGAAATAAATATTATCACCCCTTAAATAAACACAATGAGGCCTCGAAAAAACCCATTCCCAAAGCCCCGCAAGGCTGGGCGCAGATCTCACTACAGCTCATGCAAAATTGCATACCCAGTCGTCGGCTACTTCACACTTTAAGCTAGGAAAAACATGGCTCGCCCCCGCACACCACAAGCCCATGGGCAAGAGCGCAAATTCAGCTACCCACATTAGTGGGAGAGATAACACGGAGAGGCGGCTATTCTCTACTAGCTAAAGTGGGGCATTCGTACGCAAACATGTAATGTTGCAAAAAAGATCGTTCTTAGCTTACTCACGGGGAGCTGCAGGCCCTTCGATATCCAACGATGTTCCATAATCCCCCAAACCCTCTCAGGAGAGCGAAAGAGGGTCCTGAAAAACATAGTAAGTAATGTTTCACCCTACTCGAGGGGGACTCACCACTCGCTCCTCCGGCGCTTCAAACCTGAAACAACCAGCCATTAAGCTAGTATACGACCATCATCCTGAGGGGGCGCTCTCACAGACCAGCCAGGCGGGGCCTAGAATATCATCATCACGGGCCCACCCCAGGCCGGATGTAAGAAGCGCTTGGGGAGGAGATGAAGTAGAGGAGTGAGGGTCAATGCAATTCTTACTTCAAGATGGAGACCCATCATCAACGCTTTATTTATTTATTTTTTAACTGCGATTGTGATATAGAACTCCTACTTCCCCTGGGAGTCCGCCTGTGCACCCCACCCTCGACTGAGGGGGCGCCCGAGAGTCGATGCTGGCCCTCGGGCCCCGTCTTCGGTCCTTGGACCATGACGCCTCCCGTCTGCCAGGGACCCGGATCTCAGTGTTATGCAGGTCCTCAGACGCTGCCGAATGCACCTCAGCGATGCTGGTCCTCGGACCCAGTCTCCGGCTGGTGCACCACATCAGAAAAACATCCCCTGATTGAGATCCCAACTGAGCCGATGATTTATGGATGGGGAGAAACCAATCGCTTACCTAACACAAGCGATCTCTCCTCTAACGCACCAACATGGCAGCCGTAGCCCGCCTGCAGCGCGTTTTATATACATTCAAAGGCTCAGCATACACAGTCGGGATGGCCGAGAAGATTAATCTCCCTTCTCACCGCCATCCCCAGAGCACTTGCAGATAAGTCTCGTCAGCCGCCTCAGCGAGCTCTATCCAAGAAACCTGTGACACGCGACACAAGAAACACCTCATCAGTCTCGGATGCCAAACCCTCTTCCCTCAGGAAGAGAATCAGACGAGAACGGAGCGATCTCGGATTGACAAACACTCACATACACAAACAAACAAACAGCTCCATAAGAGCTGAATGAGCATGCCCTTGATCCCCGGCAGAAATACATGAATTTGAATTACCTTAACTCGAAGCATTCAGACAAAACAGTCCCTGAAGACGAAGAAGCGTGTCATGTTGGCAAGGCGCCCTTATATAGTTCCTGGTCGCACCTTGATGACATCATAGGCTGTCGCCAGTCAATAGGATTGCCGTGATTCGATAGTAGTTCAGACACCTGTCACGCTGGAGGCGTTCCCCGTAGCGTCAGCTGACGCAGCGCGAGTTCCCTTGCGAAAGGGAACTAATAGAATACTAAAGGTTTGTACTAAGAAGAATGTGCTTTATAAAGAGTTTTTAAAGAAGAGGACAGAAGAAGCAGAAAATAAATATAAGACATATAAAAATAAACTGATTAGAATTATGAAAAATAATAAAAATAATTACTACAGTAAATTACTGGAGGATAATAGAAGTAATATAAGAAACACATGGAGAGTGTGAAATGAAATTATCAAGAATAAAAAAGGACACATAGGAGATTTTGAATATTCTTTAATTAAAAACAATACAGAGGTAAAGGATATGACCTTAGTGGCAAATTAATTTAATGATTTTTTTTGTTGGAGTTGGTCCAGGTTTGGCTGAGAGGCTTGTAAAGACTGGCAGCATAAATTATGTGTTAAGTAAGAATGTACATATTGGTGAATCTATTTTTGTGAAGGGAACTGATGAAAAAGGAATTATAGAGATTGTTATAAAAGGTCAACAGATTGGAATGGTATTGACATGTGTATAGTTAAAAGTATTATTGGAAGTATTGTTAAACCTTTAAAGCATGTATGTAATCAATCTCTGAAATCTGGATTTTTCCCAGATAAAATGAAAATGGTAAAGGTAATACCCATATATAAGGCTGGTGAAAAAAATATACTATCAAATTACAGACCAGTTTCAGTGCTCTCACAGTTCTCAAAAATACTAGAATTTTTTTTCTTTGTTAGACTTAATAGTTTTATTACTAAACATAATATACTGTGTGATCAGCAATATGGTTTCAGGGCTAATAGGACAACTTCACATGCACAAAAATATGCAGTGGGGATATTCTTGGATCTTACAAAGGCATTTGACACAGTAGACCATAAATTATTATCCATGAAATTACATAAATATGGAATCAGGGGGACGGCACTTTCTTGGTTAAATAATTATTTACAAAATCAATATCAATATGTAGAACTGCAACACTGTAAATCAACGTCCAAGGTAATTACCTGTGGGGTCCCCCAGGGGTCAGTGCTGGGACCACTGTTGTTTAATTTATATATAAATAATGTATGGGAGGTGTCAAATATGATGAAAACTATTTTATTTGCTGATGACACTAGCTTAATTTGCTCTGGGGAAAATTTGGATCAACTCTTGGATATAGTGGAAAACGAATTAAAAAAGATGAAGAGTTGGTTTGATGTAAATAAACTAACATTGAACTTAAGCAAAACTAAATTCTTAATTTTCGGTAATCGTTTAACAAACATACATAAGAAACTTGCGATAAATGACATAGAAATAGAAAAACTAATATAATTAAAATTTTTGGGTGTAATAATTGATGAAAAATTATGTTGGAAGCCACATGTACATTATATTAAGGCCAAAATATCTAGATCAATTGCAATACTTTATAAAACTAAATATCTATTAAATCAACGCTCATTGTACACGTTGTATTGTTCCTTCATACTTCCATATATTACTTATTGTTTGGAGGTGTGGGGACACGCATACAAAACGAACACTAAATCTATATTTATACTTCAAAAGAGAGCCTTAAGAATGGTAAATAAAACTACTTATAGAGCACCAACTAACCTTTGGTGTACTTTTCATCAAAATAAAAGCACTAAAATTCAGAGATTTGGTAGAATTTAAAACTGCACTAATTATGTATAAAATATATAATCAACAATTAGGTTAATTAAGTATCCAAGGGTTGTTTCAAATGAGAGAGAGCAAGTATTATCTGAGAGGACATTTGGTATTACAAAGGAAAATTATAAGAACAAATGTTAAGAACCACTGCATTACAACCAAAGGAGTTAATTTATGGAATAACTGTAGTGAAGAGATGAAAACATGTACAACAATGAGTAATTTTAAGAGAATATTTAAAATTTAAATTTTGAAGGGATATGAAAAGGAATTGAGAAGTTAGTATCGTATACTGACCGTATGTTTTTGGGATGTATAAAAAGTCTAGTTTGGTTGGGTCTTATTAGGTGTAATATAGATAAATGGAAAAGAAGATGATGGAAATGTGTATACGTATTGTAGTTATGATTGTATGCATCTGTGTAATATTATGTGAATATAAGCACTGAAAGTAGATATATAGTGTATGTTTATGTAAATATGTAAAGCAACGATTCTATTTGTGTTTAATTAAGGGAAAAATAGAGGGGTGTGGGGGGGTAGGACTAGAAAAGTATTTTGAACTTCTTCCTACTCCTTTTTGAACATGGGAAATTGTTTTGTTTTTTCCTTTTGAAGTACTTAATTATTTATAATAATTTTGGAAGTGTGTATAGAGAAGTGTATGTTCTTTTTTATTTGGTATTATTAATTATATTGTAAGTATGTAGGTATGTATGATTTAGGTACATATATATTTTCTCCTGATATTATATTACTACTTTTTTTACATAAAAAAATACATAATTAATCTTGCATAATTAGTTGGCCAGCTGTGTTGGAAATGTTATGAGATATGTCTGGCAGAACTTTCATATCAAAATGATCAGTATATCCCCCAAGAACATTAAAGTAATTAAAATAGCCATCCTGCTTGCCAAAGAGCAGTTATAATTATCTTCATCATGGCTTTCAACATTGGCTTCATGAACGAAGATATAGGAAGGACATCCACATCTTCTACAGGCACGCTGGTGGCTGACGAGGCCTATGCAGGACCGGCAGGCCCTGCCACAGTGGCTGCAGGTAAAGGTCTGGTCCAGGATGGGTGCTGAGGGGACATGGTTCTACCTTCTTCTCCTTACAGTATGTCCTCTTTACTGGCTCTGTGGGTATCTTCAAAGAGGGAGGTGGCCTGATGGACTGTGTGCCACCAGGAGTCGCGATCAGCTACATGAGTTGCCCACTGATGGTGATCGATGCAGCAAAAAGTGAGGGACTTTGTGGCGGGCAGTGAGGGACCGTGAGAACGGGACGAGGCCGCGCTCATCTGTGGAGATGGGCGCCAGCTGCACGCTGCAGGGGTCTCGTGGCTCACGGAGTAGTGACGGGAGTATAAAGGAGGAGCGACGACAGTGAAGGACGAGAGAGGACCAGGCCTGGGATTTTACGTTGTGTTTTATTTACGTTTTGTTTTTGTATGTAGGCGGCAGTCGGCCGTGAGGGGCTGCCGCCGCCATTTTATTTTGTGTTAATTTGTGTTTGTATGTAGGTGGCAGTCGGCCGTGAGGGGCTGCCGCCGCCATTTTATTTTATATTAAACTTGTTGAATGTCCGCCGGTTCCCGCCTCCTTCTTCCCATACGAACGAACTTTACTACAGCCCTCCACTCATTACCTGTATTAACTGCACCTGTTTTAACTTGTTACCTGTATAAAATACACCTGTCCACACACTCAATCAAACAGTCTCCAACCTCTCCACAATGGCCAAGACCAGAGAGCTGTGTAAGGACATTAGGGATAAAATTGTAGACCTGCACAAGGCTGGGATGGGCTACAGGACAATAGGCAAGCAGCTTAGTGAGAAGGCAATAACCGTTGGCGCAATTATTAGAAAATGGAAGAAGTTCAAGATGACGGTCAATCTCCCTCGGTCTGGGGCACCATGCATGATCTCACCTCGTGGGGCATCAATGATCATGAGGAAGGTGAGGGATCAGCCCAGAACTACACTGTAGGACCTGGTCAATGACCTGAAGAGACCACAGTCTCAAAGAAAACCATTAGTAACACACAACGCCGTCATGGATTAAAATCCTGCAGCGCACACAAAAACATTGTGGAAACATCATTCTTTGGGGATGCTTTTCTGCAAAGGGGACAGGACGGCTGCACCGTATTGAGGGGAGGATGGATGGGGCCATGTATTGCGAGATCATGGCCAACAACCTTCCCTCAGTAAGAGCATTGAAGATGAGTCGTGGCTGAGTCTTCCAGCATGACAATGACCCGAAACACACAGCCAGGGCAACTAAGGAGTGGCTACGTAAAAAACATCTCAAGGTCCTGGAGTGGCCTAGCCAGTCTCCAGACCTGAACCCAATAGAAAATCTTTGGAGGGAGCTGAAAGTTCGTATTGACAGCCCCGAAACCTTAAAGATCTGGAGAAGGTCTGTATGGAGGAGTGGGCCAAAATCCCTGCTGTAGTGTGTGCACACCTGGTCGAGAACTACAGGAAATGTATGATCTCTGTAATTGCAAACAAAGGTTTCTGTACCAAATATTAAGTTCTGCTTTTCTGATGTATCAAATACTTATGTCATGCAATAAAATACAAATATACTTAAAAATCATTCTATGTGATTTTCCTGTGATAAAAATTACAGACTTCTACATGCTTTGTAAGTGGACAAACCTGCAAAATCGGCAGTGTATCAAATACTTGTTCTCCCCACTGTATACAGTACGTTGATGGACAACGTATTTTATTAATATCCCAAAGTTTACACATTGTGTAGTTAACTATAAAGTTCACTCTAATCTTATATTATTGTAGGTAAAAAATTAACAGTGCCCCAAAGTTGTATCTTGGTAAATTCCTTAATTTTGATGATAAATATGTCACACAGCCTAGGCGATTTGTGCGTACCGAGTTCCCTTTCAGTCGGTCACAGGCTTTCAGTTGGTCAATCGGTTGTACCGACGAATTGGGATCACTTCAGAGAGCCCCTATCAGCTTCGAGATATAGAGAACGGGCCAATGGGCCATTGGCGTGCAAGATTTGCATCTCACGCTCCGCCGCGCGCCGCAGGTATAAACAGGAAGCGAGAGCAATGCACTGACGTCATTCACTTCGGAGCCGAATGGCGTTGATGAAGAAGAGACTGCCTGCTTTTAGCAAGAGTTTCAGAGAACAGAGAGAGAAGATGGACGCTCATGTCGCACCAAAACAAACTGCTGTTTTCACAGCAAGCTAATTTTGGCGTTTCCATTTGGTGAGAGCAGATACAGGCTGCACTATTTCCTGTATTCTGCTGCGGTCTTCCCTGAGTGCTTCAGCACTACTGAAAGAGCGTTTACTCACAAAAGAGCAACATGTGTGTTTTGGGACCTCACAGGTGTGACACTGCGTCTTTTTCAAGATGTCATTCAAGCAGCAGCCTCCACCCAGGCGTAGGCGTGGAGCCGGCCGCGGGAAGGACGTCCAGCCCACTCAGGCCGCTGCCAAGCCAGGTGGCAAGCGGCATCTCTGCGTCACTTGGACACGGAGGGACCCGCTGTGCCATGCCCATCTCGGGACTCGGCCGTGTAGCCAACGTTGAAGCGTCTCATATGAAGCAAACCTAGCGGCGTTACTGTGGCTGTGGATGCCATATGCCCCAGGAGCCGCTGAAAATGTTTGAGTGGTACCGCTGTGCTGCATTTGAACGAATTCAAACAGTTCAACACTGACTGGACGTGCTCCTCGGTGAGGCGCGCTGTCTCCACGGATGCCTCATCCACCGACTGGGGTGCCACGTACAACGGGCTTGCAGTTTCGGGTCTGTGGATGGGGCCCCAACTGCAATGGCACATCAATTGCCTGTTGCTGCCAGTTCGTCTTGCTCTCAGCCGCTTCAAAACGCCACTCAAAGTGAGCCTTCTCGCACAGACACTGTGCAAGGTCAGGGAGGACGAGGAGCAGCTCCTCTTGGTCGCTCCGTATTGGCCCAACAGGACTTGGTTCCCGGAACTAGTGCTCCTCGCGACAGCACCTCCTTGGCCCATTCCTCTGAGGAAGGACCTCCTGACTCAGAGACGGGGCACCCTATGGTACCCGCGTCCGGACCTCTGGAAACTCCATGTCTGGTCCCTGGACGGGACGCGGAGGTTCTAGGGGACTTACCGCAGGCTGTGCTAGACACCATCACTTCCGCCAGAGCTCCCTTTACGAGACGGCTGTATACGCTGAAGTGGAACCTATTCTGTCAGTGAGGGGTATAACAGTACAGATTGCTCACGGTTTGGTTTGTATCGCGGTTTTAGGTTCACAGTTTTGGTACGGTTCAGTATTTACTATGTTCAGGGAAAAAAGGACTACTGTCAAATAAAAATAAAGAAAATAATAAGAACAAATAATTTAAATACAAGCAGCAGCACAAATAAATACTTTTGAGCAAAGATACTAATAAAATAAACTATGCTTTTCAGGTTTTTCAGGTAGCCTACGTCTAACATTAGTTTTCAGGTACAGAAAATGATCAGATGTAAAATAACATTGCATATTTGATTGTATAAATTAAAGATTAATCCTATTCAACTTACAAAAGCATTTCAATCAAGAGCAGTGAGTGATGTCCTTGTCTTTTGTTGTTTGACATTAAACAGACAGCAGTAAAGGCTACTGCCCCTTTAAGACCTAATGCATGGATATGCGTCATCTTTCTCAACTGTATAAAGTTTACTTAAGGCATATACAGACTATGTCTGCTAGAATACTCACCAAGATGGACATGTTGACATACTTTTTGTGTGAGTTTGTCCGTTCAAGACTTGAAAGAGAACTCAATATTTGCGCGCTGTGAGACGTGTGCGCGCTCTCGAATTTTCTCAGCACGTGCGAATTCTCATTCGCGTCTTCTGGCACTACACCCGGTTGATGACGGCAAAAATGACTGGTCATATTCGAACATACGGCAGCACTCGCATGCATTGAACAAAGTTTACAAAGAGAGAATTATTTGAAAAATTTGAAAGAAAAAAAATGGTTCCGGTTGGGACTAGTAGTCACTGCAGAGACTACAAAGACAGTGAGCGAGTGTGTGCGCATGCGCACGCGCCCGCTCATCTGCGCGTCGGACGGCTTAAATCCGAACCAAGTGCAAACAATGGATGTTGCACTGTTTTTTTTTACCTGCTCCTCCGTTTTGCTTTCAGCTATGTTTACTCAAGATGACCAATACGATGATGCATTGCTGCCAGTTGCAGCTCGTGGCGCGGCTAGATTCTGTCATCAATGTGCATTATCGCGATAGTGCAATAGACTTAAAATCTCTATCGTAGGCCAATTTTGTATCGTTTATATCGCATATCGTTTATATCGCTCATTACTAATCTATACCTTCTTGGGACTTAACTCTGGTGCTGACCACACTGCAGAGAGCGCCCTTTGAGCCTTTGCAGTCAGCTGAGCTGAAAATCCTGTCTCTAAAGACGATACTCCTGATTGCATTGGCCTCTGTCAAGAGGGTAGGGGACCTGCAGGCATTTTCGGTCGACGAATCGTGCCTGGAATTCGGGCCAGGCAACTCTCAGATAACCCTAAGACCCCGGCCCGGATATATCCCCAAGGTTCCCACTACTCCCTTTCGGGACCAAGTGGTGAGTCTGCAAGCACTGCCCTCGGAGGAGGCAGACCCAGCCCTGGCTTTTCTCTGTCCAGTTCGCGCCCTGCGCATCTATGTAGACAGAACGCAAAGCTTTAGGACCTCAGAGCAGCTCTTCGTCTGTTACGGAGGCCAACAGAAGGGAAAAGCTGTCCGCTCGGGGTTAGAGCTCACTCCACCAGGGGTGTAGCTTCTTCCTGGGCGCTGGCTTGTGGCGCCTCGCTGACAGACGCTTGTAGAGCTGTGGGCTGGGCGACACCTAACAAGTTCGCTAGATTTTATAGCCTACGTGGAGAGCTGGTTGCTTCTCATGTGCTTGCTTCCCATAGTCAGCAACACTGAAGTGCCCGTTCTAAGTGTTGGCTTGCTGCGCCATTCCCTTCCCCATGGAACGGATACGTGCGCTTATTTTCTCCAATTGAGTTCCCCAGGAAACAGCGAACCCTGTTGAGTCCTCCGTAACCCGCGGCAGTCGGATGTGGCGGAGCATTCAACGCCAGGTCTGGCACTTGTATGCATTGGTGTAATTTGTGTCAGGCTGGGTTCCGTATGTTGCGACCCTTACGGTGGTCCCATATGTGTATTCTCCACGGTACAGCTCCCTTCGGTGAGCTTGTGTCTTTCCCTCGGCAGAGCTCCCTCTGCCGTCTCAGTACGGTATTGTTCCCCCGCCTGCAACAGACCGGGCTTCTGGGACCACCCCTGGGACTTCCTTATGTTGCACTGCCCAAGGCCAGTTCATACGTGTATTCTCCACATGGTAACTCCCTCCGGGCATGATGTGGCTTCCGCAGCGTCCCTCCGGGGCACTTTTTCCCAGCGTTATCCAATAGTCTGCTGAGTGGGTCTTGCGGAACAGCAGTGTGACTCTCCCTGCGTGAATTTCCCCGCCTGGTTCAGAACGGGGTCTGAGGGGCTCTCTCTGGGCGCTGGAAGTGGTAGTAACTGTGGTGTTTTCCAAAGGGATCCCAATTCGTCGGTACAACCAACTCCTATTTCATGTTTTCTGTTCAACATCTTACTGTAACATAAGCACACAGGTGAACCAAAAAAGTTGATTTGTCATGTAGTACAAGTGCATGCAAGTGAAAAGTTAACTGCATGATTGAGAGCAGCTCTCCCTGTCTCTGTGATCTTTCTTTTATTAGACAGGAAAGACACTACAACTTGGCGACGAGTGATGAACGGGTTTAAAAAACTGTATGTGTGAGTTTACCACGCAAAAACAAAACTGCTGCTTAAATCGCATGGATTGAGAGATGACGACTCTCCCACATTCGATTTTCACTCAGAACCCAGCTCAGTTGGCTCAAGATGGAAAAAATGGCAGAGTCGATTCGATAACTACCTGCGAGTATTCAACGTTGAGAAGGACAAACAGAAAAGAGCACTCTTACACGGGACCTGACGTGTTCCCCAACATTTTTAATACGCTGCCAGAAACCGGAGAAGACTACACTACAGTGGAGAGAGATAGATGCGTATTTCTGTCCAAAAGTCAATCCTGAATATGAAACATATTTATTCAGACGCATGCACAAGGGTAGTCCCGACCCAGGGGTTATGCAGGAACTGCGTGTGGCGGTGGACCTCGCTCTCCGGGCAACGGAAGTCACCGCACGCTCCCTGGGTCAGGCGATGTCCACACTAGTGGTCCAGGAACCTGGGGCTAAACCTGGCAGATATGCGTGAGTCCGACTAAGTTCGGTTCCTCAACTCCCCTGTCTGTCAGGCTGGCCTCTTCGGTGACGCCGTCGAGAACTCTGCCCAGCAGTTCTCGATGGCCCAGAAGCAGACAGAGGCGGTTTAAAAAAAAACAAAAAAACATCCTAATTCGAAAGAGGCGCCTCTGCCTGCTTGTCGCAGAGGGCACTCCCCCCTGCATCCGCCTCCGCCCCTGCGAAACCCAGGCAGCAGCCTCCATCTGGGAAGCAGGGTGACGGACGTAAGGGAGGCGTCCAACCCACTCAGGGCTTTGCTAGTCTACAAGCAAGCGTAAGGGCAAGCGGCCCTGAGACGAGCAGCCCAGGGAGAACAGGAGCTGCTCCGAGGGAGTGGGTGTCCTCACCCCTCCCCCACCCCCCGGAGGAGGACCGGGGGGCCCCGACTGGTGTCATACTCTGCCGCTGGCTCTCCGGAGTCCAGCGGTACCCACATTTTCAGAGCAGTTTCCTCTCTCCCTGGGCACCAAGAGGGCCAGGTTGGCAGTGTGCGACGCCCCCGGGCCTTGCCACTCCTTTCCTCCCCTCCCCTCGCCAGGCAGCAGTGTGAGCACCGAGAACGCCCCCGGGCCTTCTCACCCACACTCTGCCCCACCCTGGAATACTCAGACAACACTCCGGGCTGCCTCCGGGCCTCCCGAGTCGGGTCTGTCTATTCCGCCTCACTGCCCCACCCCAGGTACGTCTGTGGTGCCGTTGGGCCCGCTTGTGCGGTCTCTGGGGGCTTGGCAACAGCTCCCCAGACCGTCTCGCTGGCTCATCCGTACCATCAGACTCGCCTCCCAAGTACAAGGGCATCCTCTTCACCTCCGTGCGAAGCAGCGATGCTCAGGTCTTGCGGTCAGAGATCGATGTCCTACTGGCGAAGGACACGGTCGAGCCGGTTCCTCCAGCCGATATGAAGGTGGGGTTCTACAGCCCCTACTTCATTGTACCCAAGAAAGGTGGTGGGTTACAGCCAATCTTGGACCTGCATATCCTGAATCGGGCCCTGCACAAGCTCCCGTTCCAGATGCTAACGCAGAAACGCATTTTCGAATGCATCCGTCCCTAAGATTGGTTCGCAGCGATCGACCTGAAGGATGCGTACTTTCATGCCTCTATCCTTCCGCGACACAGACCGTTCCTACGCTTTGCGTTCGAGGGGAAGGCATATCAGTACAAAGTCCTGCCCTTCGGGCTGTCCCTGTAGCCTCGCGTCTTCACGAAAGTCGCAGAGGCAGCCATTTTTCCGCTCTGAGAACGCGGCGTTCGCATCCTCAACTATCTTGACGACTGGCTCATACTCGCCCAGTCTCGGGAGCAGTTGTGCGAACACAGGGACATGGTGCTCAGTCACCTCAGCCTGTTGGGCCTTCGGGTCAACCGAGAGAAGAGCAAACTCTGTCCCACACAGAGGATCTCTTATCTCGGTATGGAGCTAGATTCGGTCAGCCAGACTGCGTGCCTCACGGAAGAGCAGGTCCAGTCAGTGTTGAACTGCTTGAATTCATTCAAAGGCAGGACAGCGGTCCCACTGAAATTTTTTCAGAGGCTCCTGGGGCATATGGCATCTAAAGTAAAGTGACACGTGACGGCCAAGTATGGTGACCCATACTTGGAATTTGATCTCTGCATTTAACCCATCCAGTTAATGCACACACATTAGGAGCAGAGTAGTGAGTAGTTAACACACACACACTGCAAACGTGTATACAAACACCCAGAGCAGCGGGCAGCCTTGTGTGGCGCCCGGGGAGCGATTAGGGGTTAGGTGCCTTGCTCAAGGGCACTTCAGTCATTTCCCACCGGTTCTGGAATCGAACCAGCAATCTTTGGGTTACCAGTTTAACTCCCTAACCACTAGGCCATGACTGCCCATCTGCAGCCACGGTAACGCCGCTCAGATTGCTTCATATGAGACCGCTTCAACACTGGCTTCATGGCCGAGTCCCGAGGTGGGCGTGGCAGAGCGGCCAGTGCCGGGTCCCAGTGACTCCTTACTGCCGGCAAACTTTCAGCCCGTGGTCTGACGCTTCGTTTCTCCGGGCCGGGGTGCCCTTAGAACAAGTGTCCAGGCATGCTGTGCTCTTCACGGATGCCTCTTCCACGGGCTGGGGGGCCACATACAACGGGCATGCAGTTTCAGGTCTGTGGACGGGACCTCAATTGCATTGGCATATCAATTGCCTCGAGTTGTTAGCAGTACATTTGGCACTGCGCCGCCTCAAGGGGCCGCTACGTGGCAAGCATGTATTGGCCCATATGGCACTCTATGGCACCCGTCCAGACCTCTGGAAATTCCATGTCTGGTCCCTGGACTGGACGCGGAGGTTCTAGGTGGTCTGCCACAGGCAGTGGTGGACACCATCTCTTCTGCTAGAGCCCCCTCTATGAGGCGCATCTATGCTTTGAAGTGGAACCTGTTCGTTGAATGGTGCTCTTCCCACCGGGAAGACCCCTGAAGGTGTTCGGTTAGTGTCATGCTTTCTTTCCTGCAAGATGGGCTGGAGTCTCCCTCCACCCTCAAAGTGTATGTCGCAGCAATAGCGGCGTATCACGATGCAGTCAAAAGGTAAGTCCTTAGGGAAGCACGACCTAATCGTCAGGTTCCTCAGAGGTGCGAGGAGGCTAAATCCTCCTCGTCCAAACTCGTTACCCTCTTGGGACTTGGCTCTAGTGTTTAGAGCACTCAGAGCCCTCCCTTTGAGCCTTTACAGTCGGTGGAGCTTAAAATCCTGTCAATGAAGACAGTGCTTCTGACGGCATTGGCTTCCATCAAGAGGGTAGGGGACCTGCATGCACTTTCGGTCAACGAATCGTGCCTAGAATTTGGGCCGGACAACTCTCACGTTGTCCTGAGACCCGGCCTGGATACATGCCCAAGGTTCCTACCACTCCCTTCCGGGACCAGGTAATGAACCTGCAATCGCTGCCTTCGGAGGAGGCAGACCCAGCCCTGGCTTTGTTATGTCCCGTCCGCGCTCTTCGCGCTTACGTTGACCGGACTCAAAGCTTTCGGAACTCAGAGCAACTCTTCGTCTGTTACGGAAGCCAGCAGAAGGGAAAGGCTGTCTCCAAGCAGTGGTTAGCCCACTGGATAGTGGATTCTATCGTCTTGGCTTTCCAGTCCCAATACGTGCCTTGCCCGTTCGGGTTGCGAGCACACTCAACAAGCAGTGTTGCTTCCTCCTGGGCGCTGGCTCAAGGCGCCTCGCTGCAGGCTAGAGCTGCAGGCTGGGCTACACCTAAAGGCCAATTTATACTTCTGCGTCGAGTGCACGCAGAGGGTACGGCGTACCCTACGCATAGACGCGTTGGATACGCCGTACCCTGACGCGCACCTCTCCAAAAATGTAACAACGCGTCAATTCTACGCGGACCGCAAGCGCTGTGATTGGTCTGCCAGAACCCTTCCCTCAGGTCAATAAATAAATAAAAAATCTGCGATAGGAGTGTGTGTGTGTGTGTGTGTGTCCAGAAATTGGATGATAGTTCCTTACGTCTGCTATAACACAATATTTTGCAGTCCAGCGATTCTTTATGGTAGTAAATAAATACATAGATCCGCTGAGTATAGTTTATTTATTTTCTCATTAAAACCAAAGATGTTAATCAGTAATTGTATATCAAGAACAGGGACACATTAGGGTATATTGCGTGAATGAAGTCTCCGCAACAGCAATCGATTGCTCGAGCCACCGCTGCTGAAAACAGCGGCCACGAGCTCCGCATGATTTCACAAACACATTCCAGCGCCAGATCGCCTTATTTAACTTTACTAATCAACTAGAGATGCTTAATTTGCTTTAGATACAACAACTCAAGCTGCAAGAAAAGCCGCTCTCTCACTGCTGCTGATATTCCGACATGAATGTACAGATTCTCCACACGAAGCTGCTTCTTCTTCGGCTGTTCTCTTGATTACACCAACATGCCTGAGGACAGCGCCTACTAGCGTCTGCATGTGTAACTGCACATTGACGCAGACAACAGCGCAGAAGTATAAATGCTCACAACGGCGTCGGCTACGCGCGTAGCCTACGGCGTACACTCGACGCAGAAGTATAAATTGGCCTTAACACGTTCGTACGTCGAACGTGACCGACTGAAAGGGAACGTCTTGGTTATGTATGTAACCCTCGTTCCCTGAAGGAGGGAACGGAGACGTACGTCCCGTCGCCAGGTGCTGCGCTTCCGCTAAGGGGCCGAGTCACTAGTTCGGCTCCTCAGCAGAAAAAAGCAATGATCTAGCATTCCACTTCCTTTTTTATACCCGCACAGCAGGGCGGCGCGTGGAATGGGTGGATCGCATACCAATCTCCATTGGCTCGTTTTTAACACACTCAAAGTAGATTGGTCTCTGAGATCAGATCCCAATTCGTCGGTCAGTTCCGACGTACATCTCCGTTCCCTCCTTCAGGGAACGAGGGTTACATACGTAACCGAGACGTTTTTCCCCTATGAAACACAACTAACTAACTACATGCACAACTAATTCTAGCATTTGATAATAGTTTATCTTTTCTGGTCTTGGCTACTTCCAAGAATCTTCTAGATTATTTATTGTTTTGTATTTGTTGTTTGTATCAGCACTGTTTCTGTAACTGGTCAAGAATGGTGCTAGCAACACTAGAGTCGTGGATTTGATTCTCATGAAACTTAAGTATTAAAATATATGACTTGAATGCACTGTACTTTGCTTTTAAGCATTTAATAAACATCAAATCATTATGGTTAATACCAACGACTTAAATTTAGAAACCTGGAAAAAGATACATGTGCTAGTCAGTGTGAACCTTCTCTGTGAGTCATATGGTCACATTAAAATTTTCCCAGTTATCTTTAAAAAAATGTCTAGAGCATATGCTGTAAAATATGGTCTGTCCTTGAACAGAAATGTTATTGCAGCTATTGATTAAAATCAAATCAAACATTAAGATTAAGTGAAACAGCAGTATAAAATAAAAATCTAAAGCTGTGTGAGCTTTAAGTATATTTATCTCTGTAAGACTGCAAAGACAAACCCGACTACAAGAGATGATTAGAAATGATAGCTGAGTATAATGATCCTCTAATCGTTATAGTGGTATTTTTTTTGGCAACGCTTGGGCTGTATTTTGCAAAGTTTAAAAGATTAGTTCACCCAAAAATTAAAATGTTGTCATCATTTACTCACCCTTGTGTCATTCCAAACCCGTAAGACTTTCGTTAATATTCAGAACACAAATGAAGATCTTTTTCATCTGTGAGATTTCTGTCCTTTCATTGACAGCTATGCAACTACCACTTTGACACTTCAAAAAGTTAATATAAGCAATATGAATCAAGCCATTTAGTTTTTGGAGCATCAAAGTGGTAGTTGTGTAGACAATCAACGGAGGGACAGAAATCTTATATTTTATTCAAAATATATTCATTTGTGTTCCGAAGATGAACGAAAGTCTTACAGGTTCGGAATGACATGACAGATAGAAGTTTCATTTTTGGGTGAACTAACTCTTTAACCCTCTGAGCCCTGAGCTGTTTTCTGGGCCCTGGAGGTTTTTTGACATGCCCTGAAATATTACTTGTAACATTTTCAAGGCTAAAGTCTGATTACGCTGTATTCAGCACAAACTCTGCTACAATAATTAAGAGTGTTGAAAAAAAATGTAAGTCCCTGTTATAAGGCTATAAGACCCATACTGAATATTTGTTCACAAGACTTTTGATAACTGGATCATGTGAGCTAGAATTGTTGCTTCAAGACTGAATTATGAATATGAATCATGAATTCATGAATGAATCATGAATATTGATGTATTTCACACCTGAAAAAGACAAAGACCCCTCCCCTAATCCTAATGGCCCTATACCAGCTGAATGACTGTGAACTAGAACAAAGAATGTGAACAGATGGCTTTTTGAACTGTTTGCATTTATTTACAACACAACATAATCCAAAGGGACACTCAAAGTGTATGTTTTTTCAGTGTCTGCAGTTAAGTTTGTGTATAAAAGGCTCTCAGATATAAACACATTTGATTTGCTCAAACTATTAATGCACAATTTAATCCTAAAAATAATTTTAACATCATAGAAATCAATGTCAGTTGATACACACAAACCATCCAAAGCCTTTGTAGCATTATACACTACAGTTCAAAAGTTTGGGGTCAGTAAGAATTTGTTTTAAATGAATAGTTTTATAAATAATTAATATTTAAAAAAAATAAATTAATAGTTTTGCAAACAATGCAGCAAACGTGTCAAGAGAGACAGTAAAGACATTTTAATGTTACAAAAGCTTTCTATTTCAGATTAATGCTGTTTTTTTTAACTTTCTATTAATCAAAGAATCCTGAAAAAATTAACACAACTGTTTTCAACATGGATCTCCCATTACAGTATCACAGTTGAATATCACGATTTGTTTGCAAAATAATCTACAAATGCATACACAAACAGATGTTCCTGTCACGTTTAAAGGCGTTTTATTTGAACACACCTTTGCAGAACAAACTAAATGCTCCCGCGTTTATATATTAAATATTTTGAAAAACGAGGGCGCCGCACTGCATGACCAACACGCCGTTGCTATTCTAAATGTAATAACGAACTTAAACGCGCAAAAGACGCAACATGTGAACGACCACTTAGTCAATGGTTAGATGAGTGTAGCAGTCAAACTGGACAGGGGAGGACATTTAGGCCCAATATACAGGACATCCGGGCTAATACGGGACAGTTGGCAACCCTACTTTTATATCATGCTGTTTTTAATATTATAGAGCATAAAATACCCTCGTGTAGTACGTGTATCTTTATTTAGCATTGAAAGGTTGCCTACCATTCTATATTAAATTTTCAACATGTTTCTGTTGATTTCACACATTTTAGTCTGGCAATAGTTCAACTAGTAGCCTACAATGTGAAGTTTATGCATCAATAATGATAATTTAAGTGAGAAGAAATGTTTTACCTTAATTCTCATCTTAAAATCGCGTTCTTCTTCATCTGAGGTAAATCCGATGTAAACTCACAGCCTCTCTTCCAAACTCGATGAAAAGCAGAAGAATGATGAAGATGATGCTTTGTTTTGAGGTGATGGGGGGCGTTTACAGGTCCGCGTTCCTTCCATGTGGATGATTTACATGGGTGCTTCTCAATATCCCTCCTCGTTTCCTCGCTCATCCGTCCTCCATCCTATGACCCGGAAACCGACCGAGCTCAGCCATCTAGTAGGACATTTAAATTCTCTAATTGCATCGTGAGGATCGAGGAGTGAGGAGGCTTCCTGAGGAGTCATGAGCAAGGATACATGGGTGTATCCTATGAGGAAGTGTTTTATCGACTAAACAGTTGTATAATAAATAGTTGTTATTAATAACTGTAATATTATATAAAATATGGACAAATGTGATATTTTGAAGGGGTTGAAACTATTACAATATAAATAGTTATCTCTAATGTTCAAGAATCCCGATGTGCAAACTAAATCCAGCGGTGTAGAGTCATCATTATTTGATGACGCTTTGAAGTGACGCTAAACGGAGCGAGGATATATCATTTCACTTGATTCAATTCCTCCGTCCTCGCGTCTTTTCCTTATGTCCTTCTCTCGCATCCTGATGGGGTGGATTTAAGACGCGAGGAAAGGAAGCTAGGAAAGGAAACGAGGATGCACAAATAAGAATTGAGAAGCACACGTGAATCGCTTTGCGTGTGGGTGAAGATAATGAGGCTCCGCTTGAGGAACTGTGCCTCTCGCTGTTTTCATACGGATTACATAAACAGAGAATATATTTTTTAATATAAATTACTTAATTTAAAATTAGACAGTCCAAGCTTTATAAAGAGATATCTGTCGTGTCTGTGTGGCAATTTTTCGCGGAGTTACAGTTTGTTAATTTTCCCATGCATACATATAGTCGGCATGTCATAGTTGGGGGTGTGGTCTGGCGTGGCGAGGGTGGAGTCGGCGGGGGGGGGGGGGACATTGTGGACATCGTGTGAATTTAAATGACAAAAATGTTGTATTGCGAGTCATTGACGCCTGCCGACCGGCAACATTACATTGCAAAATTAACTGCAATAGGTTATGATTGCCCTTATTTAATTAAAAACTGGGTCAATGACCCAACCAAATGGCCGGAGGTGTCATTTCCAGACATATTTTGTTATCTGGTTGAATCTCCAGGTTAGATATCACGGTAGCTGTAGCGGTAACTTTAGCCTATTACTCAATCAACTTTCGTATATGTTGCATACTATAACTCCATAAAACCTTGTCACTTACCAATTGTGCGTATGCTTCACTCCAAACTATTAATCCTTTTGTAAAACGGTGATCAGTAGTACGAAGTTGCCAAGGGACTGTGCTGTCAGTTATCCGTAACTCACAGACTGCAGTTTGTATTGAGTTTAGACCTCAAACTACTCCATAAGTTCCCGGCTCGCGTTATTACGTAGCGATTGGCCTATCAAGCAAGCATTCAGCTGATAACGATAATGTGAATGAGACATCCCCTATGAAAAACAACTATAGGAATCTTTTGGGACAAAATATTATAGTAATTCCTATAGGAATTCCACAACTTCCTTTGATCATCCTCACACCTTATTGCTTGTAGCCATTTTGTCCTCCTTTCCGGTTCTGTGTGATTATTAGGAAGGATGTAGAACTTCAATTCTTAATTTGTTTGTTTATTGGCGGTAGCTTGTGGAGGTCCTGAGCAGAGCCAGGCGATAGCCAAATTGAACATCGACTGGCTGGCGCAAGATATTAATCAGTAACCAGGTGTTGAGATCGTGGAGGCGGCCCATGTCAGTGAGAGTTTTCAGTCCCCATACATCAGTGTATAGTAACATCGGGGGGCTGAAAATACATGGGTATGGTTCGGTGCCGAGGGTGGAAGAGACGCTTGCGAGCCATCTCCCTCCCGAGTCGGCATCGACCATTAAGGCTCCGTCGTTACCCAGTAAGCCACTCAGAGCCACCTCGGCATTACTGGGTAAACCTTACTCGGTAGCAGGTCAGGCTGCCGCATGTCTGCACACTATGGCGATAGTGCAGGCATATCAGGCTGACCTGCTGAGGGACCTGGGGGAAAGCAATGAGATCGGGGCTGATGTTATTAGTGAGCTCCGATCCGCAGATTTAGCCCTCCGTGCGACCAAGGAGATGGCCAGATGTATTGGTCGTTCTATGGAAGCCCTGGTGGTCACGGAGAGACATCTTTGGCTAAATCTGACCGAGATAAAGGAGAAAGGTGGGCGTACTGGCGCAAAATGGCTGCCGTCGCATCATCTAGGTGGATGCTGCACATTGGTGGTGGTTGAGGAGATTCCCCCCTTCTATGTAAAGCGCTTTGAGTACCTTGAAAAGCGCTATATAAATGTAATAAATTATTATTAATAAATTATTAAAGACAAGAGTTTTCTGCTTGATGCGCCGGTGTCTCCTGAGGGCCTGTTCGGTGACTCCGTTACTATGATTACCGACAGGTTCCAGGAGGCAAAGAAACAGGCAGCGGTGCTCAAGAAGTTTCTGCAGGCGCCGAGTGCAAGCTCCTCCAATCGAGCGCATCAAAAGCAGAGCGTCAGCACCCATGCACCCCCGCAGAAAGGGTGGGGCGGTGGGCCGCGCACTCAGGCACAGCCTTCCAAGGGTAAGACTGATCTGAGGACAGTCATTATCTTGCGGAAGGCTGCGTCGAATAAGTCCTGATGCTTGCGGGCTCAGGGCTGTGAGGGTGATCTTTTCAGGGGGCCCTCAGCACCCTCACAGGGTCATTCCATCAACCCCGCCCGAGTGCCAGGGCGTGGAGGGCCCTCGCGAGTCATCCGAGGATGGCCGCCCCCTCCGAGGAGGGAGGTGGTGCTGTCAGGCCAGTTGTTGCCTGCCGGTTCGTTTCAGGGCGCTGCGCTCGCGGTGAAGAGTACATCAGAGGCCAGCCTCGAGAGGCTGGTACCCTTAGTAGATTTTGTGTCAGAGTGGGAGAATCTGCCAACTATATCTCGTTGGGTCCTGCGGTTCATAAGAATTGGGTACGCCATTCAGTTCAGATGTTGTCCTCCCAGTTTCAACGGGGTTCTACCTACAGTGGTGGGCCCCGAGCAGGCTCTGGTTATGTCTCAAGAAGTAAGACTCTGCTGCAGAAGGGGGCTATAGAAAAGGTTTCCCCGCCAGACAGGGAGTCAGGCTTTTACAGCCGGTACTTCATAGTGCCAAAGAAGGATGGAGGGCTGCGCCCTATCTTGGATCTTTGCGTCCTGAACCGGGCCGTAGCAAAGCTCAAGTTCAGGATGCTCACACTCAAACAGATCGTGTCTCAGATCAGGTCCAAGGACTGGTTTGTCACGATAGATCTCAAAGATGTGTATTTCCATGTTTCCATCCTTCCGCAGCAATGCGTATGCAGGGGATTCGCATTCTCAATTACATCGACAACTGGCTGATCCTAGCACAGTCAGCTCGTCTCGCGGCTCAACATCAAGATGAGGAGGTTAGGGCTGAGGCTCAACTCCAATTCTCCAGTCCAGAGAATAACGTATCTAGGCGTGAGTTGGGATTCGGTCTCTATGCGGGCCCGCCTATCAGAGCCTCGCATAGGGTCGATCCGCTCGGCCGTGAGAGGGGTGAAGCTAGACCAGTCACTTACTGTAAAGCAGTTTCAGAGACTGTTAGGTCTCATGGCAGCAGCGTCCAATGTCATTCCGTGCGGCCTGTTGTACATGAGACCGTTACAGTGGTGGCTCAAAACCAGAGGTTTTTCCCTGAGGGGAAATCCCTTTCGGGTGATCAAGGTGATCAATGTCTCCGCTACTTGGTCATGTGGAAGGATCCTTGGTTTCTGGCCCAAGGCACGTTACTGGGGGCACCGTGCCAGCAGGTATCTCTGAGCACGGAGTGGCCGAGGCTGCCCCTGTACGCTTTTCCCCCGATCGCTCTGCTTTCGGGAGTTCTAGAGAGAGTGCGCCGGGACGGGGCCCGTCTTCTGCTAGTAGCCCCGTTGTGGCCGGGCCGAGTTTGGTTCTCGGACATTGTGTCTCTCCTCGACAGCTCTCCCCTGGAGATTCCGCTCAGGGAGGACCTTCTCTCTCAGGCGGGCGGTGTCTTCGTACTCCCTCGCCCAGAGTTGTGGAAACTCTGGGCTTGGCCTCTGAGGGGGCCCAGCTCATAAGTTCTGGTCTCTCAGCTGAGGTTGTAGGAGACCATTCTACACTCTACATTTACATTTAGTCATTTAGCAGACGCTTTTATCCAAAGCGACTTACAAATGAGAGCAATAGAAGCAACTAGAACAGTCAAGGACAACAGTATGCAAGTGCTGTAACAAGTCTCAGTTAATCTAGCGCAGAACACACAGGACAGAACTTCTTTTTTTTTTTTTTATTAATTAGACAGACAGAAAATGTGCTCCCTCCACAAGCAAACTGTATGCTTTGAAGTGGAGACTCTTCACCGTATGGTGTAGAGAGCGCCTGTGGGATCCAGTTAACTGCCCTGCGAGTGCGGTGCTGGAGTTCCTGCAGGAGAGATTCTCCGCTGGGTTAGCTCCCTCCACACTAAAGGTGTATGTGGCGGCCTTAGCGGCTTACCACACTCCTTTGGGTGGTGTTTCTTTGGGGCGGCACCCTTTAGTAACTCGTTTCTGTTGATCTGAAAATTCAGCTTTGTCCCCGTTATGATTGAATCACAGGACCGGATACCAGTCATTTGCCAAGAGATCTCTTATTTATTACTTTTATATGTCAGACATAGTAGAGACATTGAAAAGTTATTGTCTCATGCCAGCTGTATGTTTCTCCATTCCTCCGTTTCTCTACCCTCTCCCTTTCCATCCTCCCTTGTCCCTGTCTCCCGTCTCTGTCTGAAATTGTATTGTTTAATGTTATTTTTATTTAGTATTATTATGTTTTATTATTTTTCATTATTATTTGTATAATGTACAATGTAAAGTCAGGCTGTTTCTGTACATGTGTCCCAAGGAGAGACATGGATGAGCTATATTTGTTACAGGAATGTGAATACTTATAGCACATGTTTCCACTGATGCATACAGTAGAATGCATTTGTTCCATGATGTATTGTCAACTGATTCTTTATAAGGAAAGTGGATTGTGCAACATATGTAAGCATGAAGTATACACTCTATTTTAAACATAGGACGCATGTTTCTCTTCCTTCTAAGGAAGTCTCTTCCTAGTGAGATCCTCTGTTAGTAGTATATAACATCCAAATTGAGTGTCCTGCCTCAGATGGGAGAGAGAGACGGGAAAGAGAGATGGAAGACAGAGACGGGAGACAGGGACAAGGGAGGATGGAAAGGGAGAGGGTAGAGAAACGGAGGAATGGAGAAACATACAGCTGGCATGAGACAATAACTTTTCAATGTCTCTACTATGTCTGACATATAAAAATAATAAATAAGAGATCTCTTGGCAAATGACTGTTATCCGGTCCTGAAAAAGCTGAATTTTCAGATCAACATTTCCTCCGTGGAACCTTGAGGTTAAGATCTGTTGTGTGCATCAGGGTGCCAGCCTGGGATTTGGCTATTGTCCTTCAAGGCCTTTCCGAGGCTCCCTTTGAACCGCTTGAGGAAGTTTCAGAGAAATTTCTTACTCTAAAGACTATTTTTCTGCTTGCTATTTCTTCTTTGAAGAGAATTGGAGATTTACAAGCCCTTTCGGTGGCACCCTCGTGCTTGGAATTTGCTCCCAGTATGGCCAGGGCCTTCCTGTCTCCTAGGCTGGGTTATGTTCCCAAGATTCCCACTAATCCAGTGAGACATGATTGTACTTCAGGCTTTTTGTCCTCTGCCCTTTGTGACGTCAGACCAGGAAAGGCTTAATCTGCTTTTCCCTGTTCGTGCACTAGATTCTTATTTTCTTATTTTAGAGGGGGACCGGTTTCTAAGCAGAGGATGAGCAAGTGGGTTGTCAAGGCCATTTCACTTGCTTATGTGGTGGCCGGGCAGCCTTCTCCTTTGGCTGTCCGGGCCCACTCAACTAGGAGTATGGCGGCCTCTCAGGCTCTTTTGGCAGGGGCCTCCCTGCAGGATGTTTGTGATGGGTCAAGTTGGTCCTCACCGCTCACTTTCATCAGGTTCTATGAACTGGACATCAACACTACTCCGGGGGCTTGGGTGCTTGCTTCCTAATTGCACAGGCGGGCATCCAGCTCCTATGGGGGCATGGTTAGTCTCGCTCCCAAAGTGCTGCGTCACCCTGCCATACTCCCTGCATGCCCGCGAGCACTTCATCCTTTTCCAGAAGCTATGGGCGTGTGTTTCCGGGGATGCTTTATACTTTCCGGTCAATGACGTCACCCGCCTATGGCGTTCCGTCTCTCTATTGGACTGATGACATACGTGCTTCACAACGCAATCACGCAGAGGCATTCCCAAAGCGGTGATGCAGCGTCTCGTTCCCTACTCAGGGAACTAAGGTTACAGACGTAACCGAGACGTTTTCCCCCACGGGCTAAATTCACATCACGTGATGGGGCGTTCCCAGACCAACTGTCTGTATGTATTTCAGAGTGGACATGACAGGGAGACAGACGGGAAAACGAGCATCCTGTTTGTTTTCTTTATTTAGCGAAAAGCACAACATTTAGTTTTTATTTTGAGTGTACACTAATAAAGGTAGACTCTTTAAGCTTTATAAAGACATATCGTCTGGGTTGCCAACTTTTAAGTTTAGGTTGGAGTGAGATTTTTTTATATCGATTATCGACATCGATTTCGATCTTGATTCAGAGTCAATTCATATTTATATAGCCTACTGCATAAGGAAAAATAAGTTTGCCATAGCACTATTTTAGCACTATTTTAAATGGTTCTTGGGTTAAATTATATGTGCTTGCATTCATTAATATCCACTTGTGTGTGCTTATATAAGTATCATTAACAGGGGCGTAGCACAAAATCCATGTTAAATATTTTCAGACTTTTCAAGGGCCCTCTCTGCCCTTGGGGCCCTGGTAATCAATATTGGTTTTAACCCCAGTCCGACACCCCGATCATTAAAAATATTAGGGTGTAAGTTATTAACGTTTTAAAATTTCACATTTAAAGAAATCTAGTGTTTGACCATATCTAAATATTTATTAAAATACTTTGAGCAACTAGATACATACATATTGATTAAAGAGCCATAAAGGCACCTATTGGGTAATGGCATTACAAATGAAAATTATTATTTTTCTAGCCAAAAAATAACTCTAATTTGCCTCTTTGCATTGGAATTATCTATTTTAACCTTAATTACTACACTAATTGTAATATAAATAATACAAATATTAGAAGAAAAATATTTTAAGTGGTAATTAATTGACAATAATTATTGCACAAATAGTATTTAGTACCAAAATATTTTCTCAAAATATTTACTAAATATTATTGAACTAAAATATAGAACATTTAATTGAAAAATAGTTATGTATGGTCACATTTGACCACCGATGAGTATGAGTGTGACCAATTAATAAGGAATACCTGAGGGCTAAATACAAGAAAAACATGAATGTTAAAATTGTTGCATCTCCATCACTCGCCATAATAAAATGATCCTGTAAATATGGTTGACGTTATAATCAATGCACACTATGCTTTACTGTTATGCACCCGGGTCTCCCTTTTTCTGAGTTCATTAGTTGGATTAGTAAATAGTGTCCAGCAAACGATTGTGGTAAATTGGATTAATCAACAAACACGGTAAGTCATGTTTTCTCCTGTCATTGTCACTTGCACCGCTTGCTGCATGTTTAGTATAGGCTTCTCTGCTGGCGAACAGGGCTTCATCAATTAGAAACACGCATCCATACTTTATCTGAGAGTAGTGAGGATGTAACAGCTTTAGACACTGATTTGGATGCGAATAGCTTAGTGAACTCTGTACATTCTTCGGTTCCGGCTGCAGGGCCCCCGCAGCAGGGAAACTGGATAACGGTGAGACGGCATAGTCACAGACCAAAAAACTGCTTTTCCGTTCCGGTTAGAACATCAAACAGGTTCTCCCCTCTCAGTGAAGCACCCACTGAGTATCCTGTTGAAAGTGCCCTAGTCATTGGTGATTCGAAGCGAATCGTAAATTCTCTAAGATTATTATTCACGTTGGCACTAATGATGTTCGACTTCGCCAGTCGGAGATCACCAAAATTAACATTAAAGAGGTGTGTGAACTCGCTAGTACGATGTCAGAGGCTGTTTATTGTTCTGGTCCGCTCCCCATTAGAAGGAGTGATGAGATAGTTAGCAGACTATCATCACTCAATGGCTGGTTGTCTAAGTGGGTCCATTTAATATGTCTTATAGAGAACTTGTGACATGTGTCATATGCATTGGTAGGAAAACAACAACAATACTTCCTTACAGAGAACTTCAGTCACATGTGCATAATTGGAAAACTTATGCTACATATTCCTGTGTTCAAAATTATCCCCTCTCCATGTCTCTCACACTTGTGCTCAGACTTACTCTGACTAAATAATAATGCAATACAAATAATAATGAATGATACAATACAAATGATAATGAAAATTAGTAAAGAATAATACAGAAAATTATATTAAATAATAAAATCTTAGTCTTCAGACATGAACGATATCAGGGTTGCCAACTCTCACGCATTTGGCGTGATACACACGCTTTCAGGCTCTGTCTCACGGTCTCACTCTGCCCAACTTAATCTCACGCCAAATTGCCAAACCTGCTTTTGATATTAAACAAGGTCTAAGCTTTTAATTTTTTTTTAAGTTTTAATGCGAAATTCAAACAATAAATAGTGTTTTGGCACTAATGTGCCATAACAGTTAAAGCCAGAGGCGTTGAAAAACAAGTTGCGACATGCTCTCATCTCTGCGCGCGGTCACGTGGTTCATTGAGTAAACAAACAAACCAGCGTTGTCAAAATAGCTTAAGCGGGTAACAGCTTCACTATACAGGTATTTGCAGCAAGTTTTGGTTAACAGTAGTCAAGTCAAGCCAACTTTATTTATATAGCTCTTTTAACAATGCAGATTGTTTCAAAGCAACTTCACAGTGTTAAACAGGAAAATAATGCAGCATAATTTTATTCAGCCGTATAGCCATTCTGGAGAAAATGGTGATGTCATCAGTTCATTTCAATTATCATACAGTGGCAGTGTGGGCTTTAGATCAGTAATTAGATCATTAATTTAGTTTATATGGATAATTTAGTTTAATAATTAGATTTATTTGGATATTTAGTTGAAAAATCTAGAAAAATTTTGTGTCCCCAACTGAGCAAGCCAAGCCAGAGGCAACAGTGGCAAGGAAACCAAAACCTCATTAGGTGACCTAATGGAGAAAAATAAACCTTGGGAGAAACAAGGCTCAGTTGGGGTGCCAGTTCTCCTCTGGCCAATTAACAAACAGCGTATTATTATTATTATTATTATTCTGGCAACTTTACAGGTCAGAGGTCATAATAGATCGGAATATTCGAAGGACCGGAGGCAACATGCTAGAGATGGGTTTATTGAGGAGGATGTTGATTAAATAATTATTAAAGTGGAATATTCGAATGATCGGAGGCAACACGCTGGAGACGGGTTTATTGCAGATGACATATCGATTTAAGTATTATTAAATTGTAATATTCGAACAATCGGAGTCATCACGCTGGAGATGGGTTTATTGAGGATGCCGTGTCGATGAGGCAGTTTTAGGGGGAGTCTAATTACGGTCTCTGCAGACACTTCAGGGTCATGCATTGGTCTTCTCTGGGCGCAGGTCCAGCATCTGATCTGGATACGGCCCGGATCCGGCTGACTGCAGTAAACCTCGGGATAAAACAGAGAGACTATCATTAGCGTAGATGCCATTCTTCTGATGATGTAACGAGTACATCAGGTGTTATAGGAAGTGTTCCCTGTTCCGGCTGACCTAGTTAATGCAGCCTAACAATCATTTCATTGAAAAAGTGTTTTATGTGTATGCCACAGTAAAGAGATGTGTTTTTAGTCTAGATTTAAACTGACAGAGTGTGTCTGCTTCCCGAACAATGCTAGGAAGACTGTTCCAGAGTTTAGGAGCTAAATAGGAAAAGGATCGACGGCCTGCAGTTGATTTGGATATTCTCTGTATTATCAACTGGCCAGAGTTTAGAGAGCGCAGTAGACGTGATGGAGTATAATGTGTTAAGAGCTCGCTCAAGTATTGGGGAGCTAAACCATTTAGTGCTTTGTAAGTAATAAGCAAGATTTTTAAATGTATGTGATGTTTAATAGGCAGCCAGTGCAGTGTTGACAGAACTGGTCATACTTCCTGGTTCTAGTAAGTACTCGAGCTGCTGTGTTTTGGACCAGCTGGAGTTTATTTATTAAGCGAGCAGGGCAACCACCCAGTAGAGCATTACAATAATCTAACCTTGAGGTCATGAACGCATGAACTAACTGTTCAGCATTTTGCATTGAGAGCATGTGCCGTAATTTAGATATATTTTTAAGATGGTAGAATGAAGTTTTACAGATGCTAGAAACGTGGCTTTCAAATGAAAGATTGCTATCAAAGCTCACACCCAGGTTCCTCACTGACGACGAGGACTTGACAGAACAGCCATCAAGTATTAGACAGTATTCTAGGTTACTACTTGTGGAGCTTTTTTGTCCAATAATTAAAAATTCAGTTTTTTCTGAATTGAGTTGCAGGAAATTACCGGTCATCCAGTGTTTTATATCAGCTATGCATTCCGTTAATCTTGTGAATTTGTAAGTTTCTTCAGGGCGTGAAGAAATATAGAGCTGAGTATTGTCAGCATAACAATGAAAAATAACACCATGCTTCCTAATGATATCTCCCAGTGGTAGCATGTACAGGGTGAAGAGCAGCGGTCCTAGCACTGAGCCTTGCGGTACTCCATACTGAACATGTGATCGGTGTGACATCTCTTCATTTACTGCTACAAACTGATAACGGTCGCATAGGTATGATTTAAACCATGACAACGCAATTCCACTAATACCTACATCATTTTCGAGTCTATTCAAAAGAATGTTGTGGTCGAAAGTATCAAATGCAGCGCTAAGATTGAGTAACACTAATAGAGAGCTACAGCCACGATCGGATGAAAAGAGTAAATCATTTGTAACTCTGATGAGAGCAGTCTCAGTGCTATGATACGGTCTAAATCCTGACTGGAAATCCTCACAGATACCATTTCTTTCTAAAAAGGAACATAATTGTGAAGACACTGCCTTTTCAAGTATTTTCGACAGAAAGGGTAGATTTGAGATTGGCCTGTATTTGACTAATTATGTAGGATCAAGTTGTGTTTTTTAATAAGTGGTTAAATAATAGCCAACTTAAAAGTTTTCGGTACATATCCTAATGACAAACATGAATTAATGATATTAAGAAAGGATCTATGACCTCTGTTAGCATCTCTTTTAATAGCCTAGTCGGTACAGGGTCAAGCATACATGTTGTTGATTTTGATGATTTAACGATTTTAGTCTATTCTTCTTCTCCTATAGCAGTGAATGAGTGTAATTTTTCTTCAGTGACACTACAATGCTCTGTCTGATGTGATACTGTAGTAGACGGCTGCATGGTTAAAATTTTCATCCTAATATTATACATTTTACATGTGAAGAAGTTCATAAAGTCATTACAGCTGTGCTGTTTACAATCATTAGAAGTTGAAGCTTTATTTTTGGTTAATTTAGCCACTGTATCGAATAAATACCTTGGGTTGTGTTTTTTTTTTTTTTTTTTTTTAAGAGAGTTGAGAAATAAGCAGATCTAGCAGTTTTTACGGCCTTTCTGTATGCGATCATGTGCTCTTTCCACGAATTACGAAAGACCTCTAGCTTTGTTTTCTTCCAGCTGCGCTCCATTTTTTCTAGCTGCTGTTTTAAGGGCCCGGGTGTGCTCGTTGTACCACAGCGTTGGTGCCTATTTTCTTTAATCTTCTTTAAGCGCAGAGGAGCAACTGTGTCTAAAGTACTGGAAAAGAGAGAGTCAATAGTTTTTTGTTGCAACATCGAGTTCTTCTATGCTATCTGGGATGCTGAGGAGATGATACTGATGAGGAAGATTATTTAAAAAACAATCTTTAGTAGCGGCAGTGATTGTCCTGCCATTTTTGAAGCGAGGGGGTGGCTTTGCAACCTTAGCTAAATTAAGTATACATGATACTAGGTAATGATCTGAGATGTCATCGCTCTGCTGCTGAATTTCAACGGTATCAACATTTATTCCATGTGACAATATTAGGTCTAAAGTATGATTATGGTGATGAGTGGGTCCTGACACATGTTGCCTAACTCCAATAGAGTTTAGTATGTCTTTAAATGCTATCCCAATATGTCCTTTTCGTTGTCCACATGGATATTAAAATCACCAACAATTGGTACTTTATCTACGGCCAGTACTAACTCTGATAGAAAATCAGCAAATTCTTTGATAAAGTCTGTATTATGCCGATCAGGCAGGAGAAGCAATCGGTAAGTACATTGTACTTATTTTTTGATGGAAGTACATAGTACTTAAGGCCACCTAATATAAAGTGGGGCCAGTTTCTCTATGCATATGTTCAAGGGTATATTGGGTCGCGTGAAAGCACGAGGTATAGCGTAAACAACCTGTTTTTCTGGTAAACAATTAATTTCACTGTTTAAGCAACCTATAAAATCCAACTGGGTGTCCAGGAAGACAGAGAAAGCTGGAATGAAGACCATCTCTCCAGAAAATTGTCTTTCTCTCCTATGTCTGATATAAAATAATAAAAAAGAAAATCTCTTGGCAAAATAACTGGTGTCCGGTCCTGTGAATTAAACCACAGGGGGAAAGCTTAATTTTAAGAGTATTTTAAGTTGTTAATTTTGAGTATTTTAAGTTGTTTTACACTGTCATGTTGTTTTTCTCTGATTCAGAGGGTTAATAGTAGGCAATGGTTCACTGTGAGACACTGATGGGCAGTTAGCCACTTTTTCAGGGTCTGGGCATGTTCCTTTTCGAGCATAGGGCAGCATATTCAGTCATGTTTCACTGGCAATGCAAAAGCATCTCAGAAATTTTTATTGCAAAATGTATTTCTCCATGATTTGACTTGTTTTCTTTCTCTGAGTACCAGGAACATTGAATGAGTCCTACTCTATTCAACAATTTTATATTCCTCAAGTAAGGCGTCTATGATTTTAGCATATTTGTTTTTTAACTCACTATGTTATTTTTTGGGTAAATTAACCCAATTATATTTTTTGTGTCTGTGTGCTGATATCTATGTGAACTGTGCAAACCCTTTGGTCATTAAGCTAATTTAAATGAATGAGGGTCGACGTGACACCAAATTCTGAGAAGACAAGTAGCCCCCAGCTATGCTGCAATCACATTAATTAACTGTGTCATTAGTACATGTCGGGTTTAAACCCTAAACCCTGACATTCTTATTAACATTCAGACAGTTCTCACCATGCTCCTAGTTACACAAATTACTTAAGACTTAAGACTAAAATTACTTAAGACTAAACAATAGCTGACAAGTTTTAAAATTGAACAATTTTGTAATCAATGTCAGAGAACCACATTCTAATATGAAAGTCCATTGAACAGAATTCGGAAACACCCATTTAAAATAATCAATGATAACACACTCTTCTTTAAAATCATCTACTTGCACTGTTGCCTTCAAATGAGAAGACATTGCTGCATTTAAAAAAAAAAAATCTGTTTTGTAAATCGGTCATTAAGGCATCTCAGGTCCCCTGTCTATAGAATTGGAATTAAAATGCATCCTTATGCTTTAAGCTATTCACATTATGTGTGTTTATAGTTCAAAAAGTCTACAGTACCAGCTAGAAAGCATTTGAATGATTTTTGGAAATATCCATGTAGGATGTAAGTATTCTCCAAACATATTCCCCCTAAAAGCACATTTGTACATTTATAAGCTCTTAAACGGGTGGACATTTGCATGAATTGCAATGATTTTTCTGTCCCCAGCAGAGCCCATTTGGAGGGTCTTCATCTGAGTCTTTTTTAAGATTCTATTTATAAATGGCAGCTTGTCTCAGAAGAAAAACAAAACAAAACAGTTATTGACTGTGACTTCTGTGTGGTATTCGTTCTTGTGTACAGTACTTGTCACAAAGCTCACCAGTATCTGACAACCACCTTAACGGATAAACAAAGAAACTGGGCGAGGGAAGAAAGCTGAATCTAGAAGCTGTCTAGGGAGATGGGGGTGGAGGTGGTAGAGAAGAAGGAGAAGGGGGGAGGTACTGTATGGAAAAGACAAGAGAGTTTAATCTATGTGTCTAACACAAACAATTTCAGTGCTGTAGTTTATTTTATCCTGTGTAGTTTTATTGTTTTATTTGTGTACAAATTTGTAATTTGTGATCCACAGACCACAATACAGTAAACAAGAACGGTACATTAACACGATTTGCATCTTACAACATCAAGAGAATCAGACTCCCAGACTACCTAAGCAGGCTGTACAACTGATTTTGTTATCTCTAGACTAGACTAGACTATGGTGTGCCATTTTAATCTGCTTTGCTGCATGCGGAAATGAATGTGATCACAAGTTTTTCAACACAAGAGTACACTTACACTACTCTCTTTGTTTTGCTTCACTAACTGCTAGTGGCTCAAGTTCAAGGCACAGGTGCTTGCATTAAGACCATCTATTCGCTCTGTACCCTCCTACCTCTTCTCACTTGCAAATCTACATTGGAAGTCTGCAGTCAGTAGTGAGTGAGTGGTGCCTCATGATGGTTCTAAAACAAATTACTCTCCCAAACTTTCATAATCAAAGTTTTTTTTAAAAAAACAGCTCCCGTAAGACTCTATTCCACACCACCTGTTCTTGCTAAGCATTACTCATTGTACACCAGCCCTCTGCTTACATTGATTTTTTTCTCCTGGCCACTCCCGCTTAATTTAGATCCAAAGTCTGACTAAAATGTGTTCACACTTTGATCTGTCATTGTCCTAATAATTGTAATTGTCCTGCTTTAGCCTGTTCTTAGGACTGGCTTATTTAACACATGTGCTGCTGTGTGCATGGCTGCATGCTTTATGATGCTATACACAAATATGTACAAATTTTAAAATGAAAGGCTACTGTCAGGCTGCTCATTTACGCCTACAAATCATAAAAGTCCTGCATGTTTCCATCGTCAATCAACTCAAAAATCGAATTGTGTCCCATGGGAATGCAGACCTCCAACTTAAATCTCATTTGTGGTATCTTTAGACACATTGTTAAACTTAGGTCACAACTTCAAAATGTGGTTAGAAGAGCTGGAAAAACAATTGGTATGGTGTCCCCATTTTCTCTTCAGGAGAATTTTGAGAGGTCTGTAAAGAAGCAGCCTTAAAATTATTGGTGACCCAAGCCATATTCTCCATAAGGAGTATGAGCTGATGCCTTCGGGCAGGAGATATAGGGTACCAACTTGTAAGATGAATAGGTACACATTTTCTCTAATTCCATTATCAATTCCATTATTGAATAAGAAGTGATGAATTGGGGGAGGGTAATGCAATGGGAAACGTGCAATGTTTAGTGTAATATTTAGTGCTGCGTAATAGGTAATGTATATGTTGTTGTTGTTTTTTTGGATTGTTGTTGTATGCTTGACCTGCTCTCTTGATTGCCTAAGATATATTTCTCCTAAGGGAGACAATAAAACATAATAATAATAATAATAATAATAATAATAATAATAATAATAATAATAATAATAATAATAATAATAATAATTGTGCCAGGTGTGAAATCATTGTCAATTTCTATGTGTCACAATCACAAAAATGAGATTTGAACGCTCCAGCACAAGGGAAGGATAGACTATTTTTATTTTTAAATAATAATTTATTGTGCTTTTTGGAGCTTGGCAGCATAAACGACTGTCCATTTCCTTGCATTTAAAACAGAGGCTTTGACATATACCTTAGAAGTTATTTTGTATTCCACAGAAGAAAATAATAATGCAGGACTGAAACAACTTGAGGATAAGTAAATTATGAAAAAAATGGAGGTGAATTATTCCTTTAATTTTGGCAAACCTGGCACATCATCTGGATAGGAAGCTTATTCCACCCCTCCATCCCTGTCTGGTCTTTCTCATTCACATTTGCTTTCTCCTTCTCTCCTTGCCTCAATCCAGACCCTCCCTCTTCCCATTTTCTCTCTCTCTTTTTCTCCCTCGCACATACATACTCGCACACACACACACTGCCTCCTTTCATTCTCACTCTTCCAGTCTGCAGTTCAACATGTTGCCTGAGCGATGCTGCGCTCCACAATGGAAGCCATCCTGCCGGTGTACCGGTCGCGCACCACAGCCCGAGCGTCAGTGCTCCATCTGAAGGACCTTGGTGAGGAGGAGCGCGACCCTCACAAACCCCAGCCACCGTCCAGCAGAGGGGAGCACCACTGCAGCTCCATGTGGAGGGAGGCCATGCGTAAGCGGAGCTACTTGCTGGAGAGGGGCTCCCGGACAGGAGGAGATGTAACAGGAGGAGGTGTGCATGGCAGTAGACAGAGGTCCCCAGACTGGCTGTATGACTCGTACTATCTCATGAGCCAGCAGCATCCACTTATTGTTTTTCTGCTCCTCATTGTGATGGGTGCCTGCCTGGCTCTGTTGGCTGTCTTCTTCGCCTCTGGGCTGGTGAGTGTTTGGAGACTGGGGGGAAGGTGACTGGGGAAAGGGCAGAAAATTTATGAGAAACAGTGTTTAGTTTGGTTGAGGGAGAGAGCTCTTTTGCTACTGTACTGAGCAAGTGACACAGGAAAGGTTATTTAACTTATATTTTGCTTATTTCTTTAAGGCTTTTTAAAACAGTTAACAATACTTCCACAAGCTCACACCTGGCACCATGTGTATCAGAAAATACATTTCCTGTGCCCAAAAACGTAACACTTTAGAGGAAGTTCCAGCCAATCAGCTCTGTTTGTACTGATTGCAGGAACCATATGTCTCTGTTTACCTTATGCAGTATGTAATCTCTCTTCAAAGCATAATTTATGTGATTCATGTGAAAGTCATAAAGAAGCAGCAGGGAGTAATCAATGTTTGGAAGGAAAGGGAACACATTTGGAAAACCATGGGTCATGGGTAATTAAGCAGAACAGATTAAGTAGAAGCTATTAACCTGTCAACAGTAAAACTGTTTGCATTTTTGACTCAGTCTAGCTCAGCTGGAGCAAAATGAAAATCCCTGTGAATTCCAACTTATTGTTTAATAATAATCTCTATAATGCAACCAGTGATTTGTTTACCATTACCTGTGTAATTTGTATTATATGGAGAGAAAAAAAAAAAAAAAAAAATTGAATAAACTATGTATGTTTATGCATAGATCATAGCTTCTTTTAGTAAAAGTAGGTTTTATTTGCAGACAGATGTTTGAGTTTTGTACTAATACCTCATAATATCAACACTGATTCATTTAAAGTTCAGAAGAGTCTATGTGCCACTTGTAGATGAAGCAGAAAGGGATTATGGAACCGAGGAGAAATAGCTGCTGTTGTCAGGATGTCTGAATCAGAGGGTGCGTTCCATTCGACCGTAAGTGGACTGCGAAATCGATAGATCACTTCACAGGAAGTAGAGAGTGAAAATCACCCAACTGTCTTTGCGCGTTGCATGCATCACCTGTCTGAACTAATGATTGTGCAGAGACGTTGGTTGGAAGAGTTTTTAAACAGCTCTGCGATGGAGGAGTTTACATATGCATTTGAATATTCATAGTTATTATACAAACTAGAGTATTTATGAATGGTTCGTATATTATATTTTATGAATATGTAAACCAATTAAAAGTGTTGAGAAGCACCTGAGGGCTGTCATTTTTTATATTTTACTTTATTTACCTCAGGGATGTTATATGCAGCTGCACTTGGGAAAGAAAGCGCACGAGATGAGACCACTACAAAGACCATTGATTAAGATTAGCCTACATTTATACATAGTTAACCAAATCAAAATGTATTTTCATATTGAATGACAGGTACAGCTTCAAATCTGTTCATAGTCAATACAGGTAACTTATAAGTAAACTAATAAAACTAATGGACAATGTTTTGATTATATTTTTGAGATACATACTGTGTGTTTTGTAAATGTATATGCTTATTATATGGTTTTCAATTTGAAAGTAAAGTAAATTACAATATTAATTTATGCTATATCATAATCTGCACCCGTCGTTGCCTTTCTTTGATGACATTGCATGGCGTTCCAAATGAGTGATTATTGTCAGCGAAGTCCACTTCAACTGATATACTGTGCTCAGGGAGTAGGGAGCAGTGAACAGTGCGTAGGGACCCTGTCGAATGGAATGCACCCAGAGTTTTGTACATATATTGCTGGCTCACATGCAGGTTTTCCCAGAAGTTTTGAGGTATTTCCATCACAATTTGACTGCCTGGCCTAAAAGCAGAATTCATGTGGACAGGATGCATGAGAGTACTGTCCAGAATTTCTGTTTGCTTTCCCCTCAATTTTAAGGCCAATCATGTTTTAAAATATCTAGAATCTACAGGACAATATAAGTGTATATATTTCACCCGGTTAAATCAGCTCTAATGCATTAGGGAGATCAGGGAGTGAATAAGTAAGCAACGTTTCACAGTATGACATCAACCCGTGTAGATACTTACTCTCAATGTGTGTGCTACTTTCTCTCTTGTCTTTTGACTGCCTGACCTAAATCTCACATCATAGTGTCTGTTGAGCCCGCCTTGGGATGCCGCAATGCTCTTCGCGACTCCCATGGTTGCACACATTGATTGTGAAAAAAGCCTTGGAGCATGATTGCACTCTTAGGGCATTTTTTTAATAATTGTACTGTGAAATCCTGACGTTTTGCTCCCCCCATGACCTGTTTTCACTCAGCCTCACACATCCTAAGTATAAGTGGCCGCAGGGCTAACATTCCCCCTGCATGCTTTGTGGCATTTAGTAGAAGATCATGCTTGTGGGTTTTGGCATTTGCAGGCTTGTTCTGTGTCCGCTATGATAAAATAGATAGGATATTGCCCAATACCTCAAATTTTTATTAGTGTTTCCATTTCTTATGCATTTCTGAAAGCTGGTCGGCATCAATTATGCATGAGTCTTAGGCAGTTTTCCCATGCTATTAGTGGTTTTGTGTGTTCTGGCTATGAGTACTTCAATGCTGGATTTGGCGGCAACAGTGGGGATTATAGAAAAGAGAAGCAAATGTTGACGCTGTAAAAAAGCCAGACGAGACACCATCAAAATCACACCATGTCACTATAGCCTGACACTGATTTTTGACAATGATAATTTTAGAGTTTCAATATAGTGGTGAAGCAGAGGTTTAGTGTTGCTCCTAAGTGAGAAAATTATTGCAGAAAATGCTGCTGATAATCAGGCTGTTTCTTGCAGTCTTACTTTGTGGCTGTAATTATAATGCTATGGGGTGACAAGGCTTTTCACAGACATCCTGGGCTCTTTAAACACTGAAACCATAATTAGCTAGTGATTAGAGCTTGAATCCATTTAGATGTCCCTGTTTGGAGTTTCATGTGTATTGCTGTCTCATTTTGAGAATGTTGAGTTATAACATTCTCTGTTATATGTTGAGTGCTATAGCCAATAGTGCTGTTCAAAAATCTAAAGCAGCAATTAAAGTAATTCAGTGGGTATAAAAGCTACGCTTTCTATAAAAGGGAACATTCAGGTGGGTATAAAAAGCTAATGTGGGACCAGGAGGTTTGTTGTATTATTTTGGACTCAAGTATAATTAAAGATGGTAAATCAGACCTTCCTAGACTCCTTATAACCCCGACTACGCCACCCTGGGAATTTCACCCAGGGAGTAAGATACAGCAGAGATGTGAAATGAAAAAAAAAAAACATAAAAAAAAAAAAAAAAAAAAACTTTATTTATAAAGTAAATAACACATGATGGGAATAGGTCTGACTTCAACATAAAGAGAATGAAAGAAATTAATGAATCCCAAAAAATAAAATAAAACAAATAAAATTTAAATCAACAATTCAAAATATATGCAAGATGGCAGGGAACAATAACAAACCCACTTCACTACGCACTTCAAGCGTACACTAATGTATTCCCTTCACCACGCATGTGCATTCAGGTGACAGAAAAGAAAATAGTATCAAATCACTCAGTGAACAAGGGTAACCATTAGTTTAGAGGGGTTATCACACCTTGCTAGCCAAAATAACGTTAGACAAAGTCTCAATTTTCACAAAACTTAAATTTAACACATCAAGTGGTCACATGTAACAATGACAAATATAATAATTTATAATAATAAAGTTGACCAGTTACATCATAATCTCAAACAAAATACAAAGGAAAGAGAAAACAAACAAACAAACAAACACAAAAATCACATTACACATTGAATCAAATGAGACCATACTCCATTAAACGCACACACACAACTCGTACACACACAGCCAGTATACTTCCAACGATGAACACAATGCAACTCACATTGACCTTTGAGTTCACTCACATAACCTAATGCTTTTTGACCTTCTCAGTTTGTGTAAATCCACTTAGGGTTCAGAGTATTTGATTTTTCCCACATTAATTTCCGACGTCAAGTCCAATTATGTGGTTTTGTTTCATTAATACGGTGTTTACTTTTTTCTTGATTTACCCCAAAAGAATGGAATTGAAATGTGACAACTTGCCCAATAGGTGGGGTACATTGTAATGTGAGGGGCACATTGTAACATGACCAAATTACAGCTTAAAATGTTCTCTGATATAATAAAAAAAAAAAAATCCAAGAAAACTAAAATATTTTGTCAATAAAATACAATTATCTTTTTTAAATAAAATAAAGGCATTTTTTAATCATTAAAAATATACTAATTTGAGGTTGACAAACTGTCACAGTGTGTTTGGGTTTTGTTCATGTCATGTTCATTGTCTTACATTTACATTTACATTTAGTCATTTAGCAGACACTTTTATCCGACTTTATCCAAAGCGACTAATGAGTGCAATAGAAGCAACTAGGACAGTCAAGGGCAACAATATGCAAGTGCTGTAACAAGTCTCAATTAATCTAGAACAGAACACATAGGACTTTTTTTATTTTATTTATTTTATTAAATAGACAAACAGAAAATTAATAGAGTGATAAGTGCTATTCTTGATTGGTCAGGTGCTGCTGGAAAAGATGTGTTTTTAGATGTTTCTTGAAAATGGCTACAGACTCGGCTGCTCGAATTGAGATAGGCAGATCATTCCACTAGGTGCGGAACGGTCCAGGAAAAGGTCTGTGAGAGTGATTTCATGCCTCTTTGGGATGGCACCACAAGGCGTCGTTCATTTACAGAACGTAAGCTCCTGGAGGGTGTGTAAGTCTGAACAAGCGAGTTTAGGTATAATGGTGCAGAGCCAGTGGTTGCTTTGTAGGCGAGCACCAGTGCCTTGAATTTGATGCGAGCGGCTATTGGTAGCCATTGCAGACTGATGAAGAGAGTGCGCTCTCTTCGGCTCGTTAAAGACCACCCTCGCCGTTGCATTCTGGATCAATTGCAAGGGTTTGATAGTGCATGCCGGAAGGCCCGCTAGAAGAGCATTACAGTAGTCCAGTCTGGAGAGAACAAGAGCTTGGACCAGGAGTTGTGTGGCCTGCTCTGATAGGAAGGGTCTAATCTTCCTAATGTTGTATAGTGCAAATCTGCAGGACCGGTTTGTTGCAGTAATGTGGTCAGTGAATTTTAGCTGATCATCAATCACAACTCCAAGGTTCCTGGCTCTCCTGGACGAGTTATGGTTGATGATCCTAGCTGAATGGAGAGATTGTGGTGAAGTGCTGGGTTGGCTGAGACCACAAGCAGTTCTGTCTTTGCAAGGTTGAGTTGCAGGTGATGTTCCTTCATCCAGGCAGAAATGTCTGTTAGGCAAGGCAGCGATACGAACACCAACCGTAGGATCATCTGGTTGAAATGAGAAGTAGAGTTGAGTGTCGTCAGCATAGCAGTGAAAGGAAAAGCCATGTTTCTGATTGACAGATCCTAGTGATGACATGTAGAAGGAGAAGATAAGTGGCCCAAGCACTGAGCCCTGGAGAACTCCAGTAGCTAGATGATGTGACTTAGACACTTCACCTCTCCATGACACCCTGAAGGACCTACCTGAGAGTCAGCTGTAAGAGCTGATGAAGGAGGAGGAGGCCAAAGGAGCGAAGAGAAAGTTTTGAAAAGTGCACAAGAGTCAGAGGAATTGTTGATTTTGTTGTGATAGTATGTAGTCTTAGCAGTGGAGACATTTGCAGAGAAAGAAGTGAGGAGAGACTGATAAAGGGTAAGGTCAGTAGTGTTATTAGTTTTGTGCCACTTCCTCTCTGCCGCCCGCAGTCCAGAACGATGTTCGCAGAGAACATCAGACAGCCAGGGGGCAGAGGGGGTGGTGGCCTGGAGTGGAATGGCGAGCAAGCGAAGACACCTGAGCCTGGCCCACTACCGGCCCCTTGGGGGGGCGAGTACATATTCGGACACTGGCTCCACTCGGAGATTGTAGAATCTGGCTAATGTGTTTGGTGTCGCCCAGCCTGCAGCTCTGCAGATGTCTGTTAGCGAGGCGCCATGCGCTAAAGCCCAAGAGGAGGCCACAGTGGAGTGTACTGTGAGTGGAGTGTGCCCTGACCCCAAGGGGACATCGTCGACCTTGCTGCTGGTAAGCCAAAACAATGGTGTCCACTAACCAGTGAGACAGCCTTTGCTTTGAGAGAGCTCTTCCATTCCGCTCTCCACCATAACAGACAAAGAGCTGGACTGAGGTCCTGAAACACTGCGTGCTGTCTACGTAAGCGCGGAGGGCGCGTACTGGACAGAGCAATGCCAAAGGCAGCGCTTGCAGGTTCACCACCTGGTCCTTGAACGGAGTGGTGGGAACCTTGGGCACATATCCAGGCCGGGGTCTCAGGATCACATGAGAGTTAGCCGGCCCGGATTCCAGGCACGCTTCGTCAACCGAAAATGCCTGCAGGTCCCCGACCCTCTAAGAGAGGCCAATGCGGTCAGCAGAGCCGTTTTAATCGACAGAAACTTAATATCAACCGACCGCAAAGGCTCAAAGGGAGGCCTCTACAGAGCACTTAGAACTACTGCGAGGTCCCAAGAGGGTACGAGAGGAGAGCGAGGAGGATTCAGTCTCCTCGCCCCCCTCAGGAACCTGATGTTCAGGTCATGCTGACTTACCTTTTTGTCCCCCAAGAGATCGTGGTAGGCAGATATTGCGGCCACATAAACCTTAAGGGTGGAGGGAGACAGCCTTCGCTCCTACCCCTCTTGGAGGAACGAGCGCACGGACCCGATCGGGCATTTCCAGGGGTCTTCTTGGCGAGAAGAGCACCAGGTGACGAAGAGGTTCCACTTCAACGCATAGGCATGCAGAGTGGACTCTGCCCTAGCGGAAGTGATGGTGGCGACCACCGGAGGTGGTAGGCCACTCAACCTGCCGCGTCCCATCCAGGAGCCCCACGTGGAGGTTCTAAGATCGGGACGCAGGTGCCATTGGGTGCCCCGTCTCTGAGTGTCTCAGAGGAATAGGCCAGGGAGGGGCTGTCGCAAGGAGTAAGAGTTCGGGGAACCAGGTCCGGCCGTGCCAGTACGGGGCGACCAGAAGGACCTGCTCCTTGTCCTCCCTGATCTTGCACAGGAGCTGTGAGAGTAGGCTCACTGGGGGGGAACGCATATTGCGTCGGCTCCGCGGCCAGCTGTGCGCCAGTGCATCCGTGCCGAGCATGCCCTCTGTCAGGGAAAGAACAGGCTGCAGTGGGAAGAGTCGTGGGAGGCAACCAGAACTACCTGCACGTCCCCGAACTGTTCCCAAATCAGCTGGACCGTCTGGGGATGGAGTCACCATTCTCCCGGGAGTGGCTGAAACCGTGAGAGCTCGTCGGCTGCACGATTCAGGGCTCCTGGAATATGGACAGCACGAAGGGACCTCAGGCGCTTCTGACTCCATAAAACGAGGTGGCAGGCGAGTTGAGACATACGGTGGGAGCGTAGACCGTGGTTGATGTACGCTACTACGGCCGTGTTGTCTGTCCTAACAAGCACATGTTGACCCCTCAGCAAAGCCCGGAAGCGGTGCAGGGCGAACTGTACTGCCAGTAACTCGAGGCAATTGACATGCAGAAGGCGCTGGGGTCCTGTCCAGGAGCCCGCGGCTGCTTGTCCATTGCACATGGCACCCCAACCCGTGGCAGAGGCATCCGTCGAACGACAACATGCCTGGAAACTCGTTCTAAGGGCACACCGGCCCGTAGAAAACTGAGGTTCGACCACGGGGTGAGTGACACAGTGCGAGTTCCCTTGAAAGGGAACAAAAAACGACCAATGTACCTCAAAGTACAATGTACATTCTAATGTCCGACTTTTAAGTTAGCATTTTGTGGGTAAAAAAAACAAACAAAAAAAAACAGTCATATTCTTAAGATTTTCCATATTGATAGGATAGCATCTTGCAGTTGATGGAGATTTGTGGGATGCACATCCAGGGCACGAAGCTCCCGTTCCACCACATCCCAAAGATGCTCTATTGGGTTGAGATCTGGTGACTGTGGGACGGCCATTTTAGTACAGTGAACTCATTGTCATGTTCAAGAAACCAATTTGAAATGATTCGAGCTTTGTGACATGGTGAATTATCCTGCTGGAAGTAGCCATCAGAGGATGGGTACATGGTGGTCATAAAGGGATGGATATGGTCAGAAACAATGATCAGGTAGGCAGTGGCATTTTTTGAAATTCAAAAAAATGCCAAAAGTTTTCTGTGATTGGTAGGTTTAGGGGTAGGGTTAGTGTAGGGGGATAGATTGGTAACGCTTTAGATTACGGCCCGGAAAGTACTGCGTAAGTAAAGAGAATTTACAACATAACTTTCGGTAATTATAGTGTAACTATAAAGTAAGTACGTGCAGGTATAAGGGAACAATATGTAATACTGGGGGAATAAAGCGGTAACACGTTTTTTTTACTGTAAGTATTTTTTAATTAAGGGGTAATTATCTGTGTAGTTACAGGGTAAGTATAAATCGACGGGCTGTAAATTAAAGTGGTTCTTGTTCCCCTCTTGTTTTGTGTAGTTACAGGGTAAGCATGAATCTGCGGGCTGTAAATTAAAGTGGTGTTTGTTCCCTGCTTGTTTCGTGTAGTTACAGGGTAAGTATATTAAACAACACATACAAAATCTGATATCACTCAGAAATATTTATTTGACAAACAACTAAATCCAAAACAGATTTGACACATTCATTTTTTTAAATAAACTTTTCATTTCAAATAATAACATCCGGACAGAAAGATGCATGTTTTGTCTCTTTTTGCTTCTGTTGCTTGTCTTCCTCTTCATGTTTCTCTTCTTCTTTATCGTTATTTCCTTTGATGGATCTTAAGAGGAATCCCAGGTCTTTTGATATTTTGTATTATTATTTATTAAAATAAAAAGTACACCAAGAAATGCTCTCATAATTTACTAATCTTTTCGCATCCGATCAGCTGTTATCAGCGCGTGCATGAGTAAAGAAGCTTCAAGCTTTCATGCCGTTCTCACGCAAGTTTCATCTGAAACACACACGAGAACTGGTGTCTCTGTCTTCTAGTCTTGTTTGTTTCTCATTGCTATTAACATATATTATGTTATTGTTTGTATACTGTTGTGAGCATTAAAAAAAATAAAAACCGACAGCATCCAACATCTGCATGACCAGAGTTTCTCGGCGCGCTCATGTCACGCTTCAAGTTACATCAAGCGTGAACTCAACCCTCTTGGGGGGAAAATGGCGGCGTGAAGTTGACATCTTGGGTGAATCGGTCCTTGAACGTTTTTCTTTTTGCTTGCAAATTTCAGTGCATTTAGTTTAATATTGCATTTATTTTTTACTCTAAGCACTGTCTGATCAGTTAGGGGATCTTTTGATTATACTTTTATTTTTTATTTTTTCATATTTTCGTCTCTGTGAAGTTTACGTGGACAGTTTAACTGTTATCACGTCTCTTTCTTCGTCGTTATCTTTAATCTTTCTGGTTAGTGCCGTGACTGTACTTTCAGAAGAACTTTTTGGACTATGACAAAAGATAAAAAACGCAAATCTAAATTGATGGATTCATCTTTAAGCCTCTGTGCTTGTGTTACGGTGGACTTCGAATCAGACTCAAGTGCACTCGTGCCACTACCTGAAACTCTGTTGAAGGAACCAATGCACAAAAGAGGCAGGGATGATGATGCTAATGGCGAGGATGACCTGCAGTCTCCTTTAGCCATAGTAATTATAACGTCTCTCAAGTCTGTCATTAATGAAAGAGCCGACATCCTTGATAAAGGCATCGAGGAAGTGAAAAGGTCAGTTGAATTTCTGACAGAAGAAATAAAGGATGTGAAAGGAATAGTGGAGCGAGTTGATAAACGGGTCACAACTGCGGAAAAAAGAATCGGTGAGTTGGAAAAGAAAGTATAGGATCTCTCCAGATACCAGAGGAGGTGGAATCTGCGCCTTTACGGTTTACCCGAAACACCAGGAGAAAACATCAGACAGAAAGTATTGGAGATTTGTGAGGCTGTTGTCCCAATCTCTGCTGGCAAAGCTCAGGAGTTCATCGATGTGGTACACCGTTTGGGGAAAGTGAGGAGCGAGAATGCTCAGTCCTCCGGTAAAAAACCTTGAGGGATTATTCTACAATTTACAATGCGTCACTTTCACGACACACTCTGGAAAGCTGCAAAGAACTCTTCTTATCTGGCAAAACACCATTTACGGTTTGCAGAAGATCTGTCCCCCGAGGTTCGAGAGCAGCGCAACAAATTTTGGCCACTGGTTGAGAAAGCTCGGCAACAAGGACAGCGCGCTTACTTTGTTGGTCCAAAGGCGTACATTGATGGTAAAGAACTTGTTCTACAGAATATTGAGGTCACCGAGGGAATTTGAACTTGAGTTGGTTTGCTGTTTTGGTCTGCTTTTTTCATTGCGTTTTTTGACTTAAGAATATGACTGTTTTTTTTTGTTTGTTTTTTTACCCACAAAATGCTAACTTAAAAGTCGGACATTAGAATGTACATTGTACTTTGAGGTACATTGGTCGTTTTTTGTTCCCTTTCAAGGGAACTCGCACTGTGTCACCGCTTTGTGAACGCCCCTGCGTGATTGCGTCGTGAAGCACGTATGTCATCAGTCCAATAGAGAGACGGAACGTCATAGGCGGGTGACATCATAGACCCGAAAACTATAAAGCATACCGGCAAACACACGCCGTTAGCTTCTGAAGAAGGCCTGAAACAAGGCGCTTGCGGGCATGCAAGGAGTATGGCAGGGTGACGCAGCGTCTCGTTCCATAGTCCGAATCCAGAGGGTAGCGGATGCTTGCAGTTCCTGCCTGAAGATTAAGGCAGGGGCGGAGCCTACCCCCTGATGTATGGACAGTGACCGACCTGGTGGTGGTGGGGAGGATGGGGATGAATGCCAGCATCAGTATCTGTGAACGTAGTAATTGGTGGCAACAGAACTTATATACTACAGAAGACGAATAACGATTGGCTAGATAGATAATTAGGGAATGAAGTGACATTGGAGTCTTCCAGGTAGAACTACGCTAGAGCTTCCATTTTCTCTCCATATTAAACTGGTTAAAGGATAATTAATTTAATCTTACCCTGTGGTACATGAACAGATTCTGGATGTTATTGTAACCCATGTAAATATATGACATAAATAAGAATAAATAGTTTAAAAGCTGCATAAATAAGTTTGAAGGTTAAATGATTAATTTAATGTAAGTTTATTCATCAGAGTTAAAAATGTTAAAAATGTTAATACAACAATTTAATGTTTAAGATTAAAAGTATGCTGACAGAAAATTCATGTCACTGCCCCTTTAAGAGACTAGTGACGTTAGACGCAGTTCCCTTTCGAGGGAACTCGCACTGCATCGGAACGACGCTTTGGGGATGCTCCCTTAGCATCAGCGAATCTGAAACCAGAATGCCAACTAGGCCAATCCGATTGGCGTGCGTGATGACGTCATCGTGACGGCATACCCGGAAGTATAAAAGGGGGGCTGGAACGTAATGGCGGTAGTTATTGCTCTTCAGCATAGCGCTATCTGTCAAACTGTCTGTCTATTTACTGTTGTTTTGTCAGTGAAAGTGTGTGATTGAAAAGAGAAAAAAGGAAAAGAATGAGTGAGAGTGTGAGACACTTCAAGCAGTGTGTGCATCCGTGTCCCTATTACATTTCGGGCTCAGATACACACCTGCTTTGTGTGCAGTGTCTGGGTGTTGAACATGCTCGGGCAGCTCTCGAGGGAGCTGCCTGTCAACATTGTGAGCTGTTCACACTCAGACTGCGCCGCTCTCGGCTGGCCGTGTTCGATGAGGCCGGCCAGCTTTGTGAGCCCCAGGGTTCTGGACCCGCGATCGCTGAGGCGTCTCGGTGTCACAGACCATGGGGTTTACATAAGGACTTGTCAGCGGGATCTGGGACTGCTGCGGCACTTTCCCAATCCTTGTCTGACAGTTCAAAAGATCTTCCTCCCCGTGTGGAAGCCCGCGCTGCGGCTTCTTCCCCCGGGGTTGAGGATCTGATGCTTATTCTCTCCGGTTCCGAGGAGCCGGATGAGTGTTGCATCAGGGCAGGTGGAGAAGCAGGAAGTGTTTCATCGCTTCATCCACTCGCCCAAGAGGAGTTAATTGAGGTTTTGACTCGTGCGGTGGCCAAATTGAAGATCAATTGGCCACAGGAAGTGCCGGAGATTCAGCCACCTAGTAGGCTGGACGACCGGTTTCTTTCTCGCCGGGTCCAAACACCTCGCCGGGGTTTACCTTTCTTTCCGGACCTACACACCGAGGTGTGTAGGTCGTGGAGGAAGCCCTATTCCTCGCGCATTCTTCCAGTATTGGATTATTCCAATGTTCTGGGGGCGCGCGAGGCGGGCTATGGGACGATGCCTCGGGTGGAAGAGGCTCTCACGAGTTATCTTTTCCCCGATTCTGTGTCGTCCCTTAGAACCCCGGAGCTGCCCACCAAACCCCTTCGGGACACCTCATCGTTGGTGGGCGAAGCTTATATGGCGGCTGGGCGGGCTGGTAGTTCCCTGCACACATTAGCTGTCTTGCAGGCCTACCAGGCTGACCTCCTGAAAGAGCTCAATGAGGGCGACGGTCCCTCTTCGGAGGACGTGCTGGAACTACGGAGGGCTGCAGATTTGTCTCTTCGCATCACCGGGGAGATGGCCCGTGCTATCGGCCGGGCCATGGCCTCCGTGGTGATGGTGGAGAGGCATCTCTGGCTGAATCTGTCGGGGATGAGGGAGAAGGATAAGTCCTTCCTCCTAGACTCCCCGATTTCGCCTTCTGGTTTATTTGGTGACGCGGTTGAGACCGTTGTCACTGGGTACCAGGAGGCGAAGATGCAGTCAGCAGCCTTCCGCCAGTGCCTCCCTCGCCACTCAGAGCCTGGCAAGGTGGCCCCTAAGGGGCAGCCTCAGCCGTCTGCCAGCTCCTCGCACCGGCAGGTGCAGAAAGAGAGCGTCGCCTCTAGAGCCCCTCCTCCAGGAGCCTGGCAACAGAGGCGGCGTTCTCATCAACAGTCCCAGCAGCGGTCTTTCGCTCCTGGAGGCGATCTGAGGAACGTACTCCAGGGCGGAAGGTCTGCTGGGGAGAAGTCCTAGCTTCGGCTGGACTTCCAAGAGCGGTCCCCCCCGCGGGGGAGCAACCGAGGTTGCTTCCTCTGCGGCGCTCCGGGGAAATCGAGGTAATCCCGCCGTCTATGACGCTTCGGGCCCCATCGATTTCCCGCGAACGCATGCTGCTCCAGCCGCCTCTGGAGGGACTTGCGGCTGGGCAGCTAACATGTCCGCACATAGAGAATCGTTCCCAACTACTTCCTGCCGGTCATCCGCTTCAGGGGGTTGGGAACGAGGCTCGTGTAACACCCGAAGCCAGCCTCGAGAGGCTGGTTCCCTTAGTAGAGTATCTCGGCGCATGGAAATGCCTTCCGAATATTTCTACATGGGTCCTGCGTACTGTAGACAAGAGATTCAAGATTCAAGAGTTTTATTTGTCACATACACAGTTATATACACAATATACAACTGGCAGTGAAATGTAAACAGGTCCGCTCCATGGACAGTGCAAATAACAGTTACAAGAAACACAAGGGGAAATTAAAATAGAAATAGAATAAAGTTAGAATAAAAAGTATTAACATAAGTAGAATTATAAATAAATCACGTAAAAGATAAAAATAGGAAATAAGATAAAAATAAAAATATAAAATAAGTAGATATGATAAGTGAGATAAACTGTAGACTTAAAAATAAGTGGTTAACATAAAATATATATATATATATATATATATACCTATAAAGAAGTATAATGTGCAAAGACAAAGAGCAGGGTCGGGCAAGGGAACTGGTAATATCCTTGCTGGCGAAGGAGGCCTTAGGGTACGTTCCTCCGCCAGAGAGGGAGTCCGGGTTCTACAGCCGGTACTTTATAGTTCTCGGAAGGGAAGGAGAGTGGCGTCCGGTAGACCTGAGGTATTTGAATCGGTCTCTGAGGAGGCTCGGTTTCAAAATGCTCATGGTCTCCATCATCGTGAGTTAGATCCAGTCCGAGGACTGGTTCGTCACGATAGATCTGAGGGACGCATACTTCCATATCTTCATCCTTCCATGTCACAGGAAGTTCTTGAGGTTCGCGTTCGGGGGCGAGGCGTACCAATATCGAGTGCTTCCCTTCGGTCTAGCTCTTCACCCACGCACATTCACAAGGTGCATGGATGCAGCTCTGGCTCTATTGAGACTCCAGGGCATCCGTGCGCTGAATTATCTCGACGACTGGCTCATATTGGCCCAGTCGTACGGGATGGCAGTTCGGCATTGAGGTGTCGCTCTGGCCCATATGAAGTGCTTGGGGCTGAGACTCAACACAACAGGTGTGTTGACGCCGTCCCGGAGGACTACGGTTCTAGGGATTGTATGGGACTCGACGACGATGCGGGCACAATTGTCTCCCGCGCGAGTCGAGACCATACTGGCGATGGTCTCAGAAATAAGGCTAGGCCATTGCATCACTGTGAAGCACTTTCAGAGAGTGCTGGGGCACATGGCAGCAGCGTCCAGCGTAATACCTTCTGGCCTGCTGAACATGAGACCCCTCCAGTGGTGGCTGAAAACCAAGGGGTTTTCCCCCAGAGGGAATCCTTTCCGTATGATCAGGGTAACGCGCAAATGCCTTCGTTCCCTAGTCATATGGAAGAAACCTTGGTTTCTGTCCCAGGGGCCAGTGTTGGGAGCGTCCTGTTGCCGGAAATCCGTTTCAACAGACGCCTCCCTCACTGGTTGGGGCGCGGTCATGGACGGCCGCTTTGCGAGGGGCCCATGGGAGGGCCGTCATTCCTCCTGGCACATAAATTGCCTGGAGATGATGGCGGTTTACAAAGCTCTCAGGAGCTTTTTCCCGGACCTCCGCGGTCAACATGTCCTGGTACGGACAGACAATACATCTGTCGTAGCGTACATCAACCGCCAGGGGGGATTCTTTACAGACTGGCGCGTCAAGTCCTCCTGTGGTCCCAGGGGAAACTATTGTCCATCAGGGCGATGTATGTCCCAGGGGTCCAAAATTAGGGAGCAGACATCCTGTCGAGGCAGGGGCTGAGGCCCGGGGAGTGGCGACTCCACCCAGAGGTGGTGGAGGCCATATGCAAGAGGTTCGGCCCAGTGGAAGTGGATCTGTTTGCGTCTCGAGAGACGTCCCACTGTCCGCTGGGGCTGGATGCCATGGTTCAGACGTGGCCGAGGCTGCGTCTGTACGCATTTCCCCCGATTGCTCTGCTCCCGGGAGTCCTGAAGAGGGTCCGGCAACAGGGGGTCAGTCTACTTCTGGTAGCACCCCGTTGGCCGACTCGAGTTTGGTTCTCGGATATCACAGCTCTGCTAGCAGGTCAGCCGTGGGAGATTCCTCTGAGGAGGGATCTCCTATCTCGGGCGGCGGGTACGATATGTTACCCCCGCCCGGAGATTTGGAACTTATGGGTCTGTAGTACATAGAGTACATAGAGGCTGGCCTATCGGCGGAGGTGATAGAGACCTTACTCAGTTCCAGGGCTCCGTCTACGAGGAGACTGTACAGCCTCAAGTGGAATGTATTTTCCACTTGGTGCAGGGAGCGTGAGGTGGACCCAGTTAACTGCCCAGTGGCTTCAGTGCTGGAGTTCCTCCAAGATCGCTTCTCTGCAGGGCTTACCCCGTCCACACTCAAGGTGTACGTGGCTGCCATTGCGGCTTTCCACGCTCCTATGGGTGATGGGCCTCTGGGTAGGCACCATCTGGTTGTACAATTCCTCCGTGGGGCTCGGAGGATGAGGCCTGCGGCTCATTCCAGAGTTCCAACCTGGGACCTGGCAGTGGTTCTCGAAGGTTTGGCTGAGGCCCCCTTCGAGCCATTGGAGTCGGCTGAACCTAAGAACCTGACCCTTAAGGTGGCTTTTCTCCTCGCCATGACCTCTCTTAGGAGAGTGGGAGATCTCCAGGCCTTGGCGGTAACGCCAACCTGCCTGGAGTTTGCCCCGGGAGGAGTAAAAGCCATCCTACACCCTAGGCCGGGCTACGTGCCTAAGGTGCCATCAAGGGTGGTCAGGTCTTTGGTTCTGCAGGCATTTCATCCTCCGCCTCATGTGACGGCGGAAGAGGGGAGACTTCACCTACTCTGCCCGGTTAGGGCGCTCAGAGTTTATTTGGCGAAGTCTGCACAGTGGAGGAGATCGCAACAACTGTTGGTGTGTTTTGGCTCACCTAGAAAGGGATTGCCTGCGTCTACCCAGACAATCAGTAACTGGATTGTCCAGGCGATTACCATGGCCTATCAGGTGCGCAGTCTGCCTTCACCTGTGGCTGTGAGGGCTCATTCCACCAGAGGCATGGCCTCTTCGGTGGCCCTTCTTTCTGGGGTCCCCTTGCAGGATATCTGCGAGGCGGCCGGGTGGGCTACCCCACACACTTTCATCAGGTTCTATAGCCTGGATCTCCCTACGACGCCTGGTGCGAGGGTGCTCCAGTCCTAGCTGTGCCCGGTCTCTGGCTTCACACTAGGGCAGGTGCTACCCTTCGGTGTGGCCTAGTGGGTACTCGTTCCCCAAAGCGTCGTTCCGATGCAGTGCGAGTTCCCTCGAAAGGGAACTGCTCGGGTTATGTATATAACCCTTGTTCCCTGAGAAAGGGAACGAGCACTGCATCCCGACGCCACACCTCGGCGCGCCTGGAGCGCATGCTTCAGAGCAATTACTACCGCCATTACGTTCCAGCCCCCCTTTTATACTTCCGGGTATGCCGTCACAATGACGTCATCACGCACGCCAATCGGATTGGCCTAGTTGGCATTCTGGTTTCAGATTCGCTGTTGCTAAGGGAGCATCCCCAAAGCGTCGTTCCGATGCAGTGCTCGTTCCCTTTCTCAGGGAACAAGGGTTATATACATAACCCGAGCAGTACTTCAGTGACGCTGCAGCGCGGAAGCCTGAAGGTGAGAGCAGCGGATAGATCGAAGAGAACGAACTGTGTTTAATTAGCAGAGAAAAGAGTGTTAAAGTTGATTTTGCAGTTGAAAAACATAACTTACCTGGTTGGGAACTGATGGGGATTTTATGAGAACTAAGCCACCCCGGTTTTGGTGAGTTTTGAGTTGTTTTCTTGCATTTTGCCATGTTATATTCTTTTTTTCTTTTTCTGGCGGAGAGCTAACATTAAAAACGTAGCTGTTTACAAGGAAATGCTTCGCCATAAACTGTTTACCAGTTAATATTTTGGGTTTATGAAAACTGTGAATGTTATAAAAGTGAATGTATGCTTTGTAAATGAAAGATGTGTGTGGTAGTTGTGTGGAAACGGAACTAAAGTTAACTAGAGTTAAAAGAGACCGCTCCGCCGCCATTTTAGAGGTGAAAAAGCACTGTAGCAGTAACGTTACAACTCAGAGACTGAAACATTTATTTGTGTAATTTGAGGATTTAAAAATGTATTTATTGTGCTTATGACCTGTTACACAGGTCAGGTTTTTTTGCTTGGTTTGAGGCTCGGTCGGAGCGAGGATTGGCCTGCAGTGTGTGAGTGTGCACATGGCATGCACAGACAGGATTCAAGATGGCGAGCCAGACCCAGACTTTCAACTCATCTTCCCCATCGCATCAGTGAAGAAATCTGCTGCGTATGGTGACTCGCTGCCAGAGTGGTAGGAGTATCAGAAATTGTTTTTGAACTGAACTGGAAACCGATTGAACTATTATTTTTGAACTGAACTGAATTGAGCTGAGACCTTTCATTGGACTGAACAATTGAACTCACATTTGGACTTGAACTTGAGTGTAAGGTTTCACACTTTTATTTTCAAATTGAGTTCATATGTTGAATGTTACTTGAAATGCTTGTGGTCCACTTTGATTGGTTGTGTCAATTGAAGGTATTTTCTTACCTGTAAAAGAAAGGAAACAGAGTTAACTCAGGAAGAAAATAGGAATTCTAAGATAGAAAAAGACTGGTCTAACTTAGATTAGTCTGACTATAACTCAGGTGAACTAAAGAACAAAAAGAGAGTGAAATACCTTTTCATTTATTATACTTACCTCAATATTACGAACCTGCAGGGTATTTTTCTTTGTTTTGCATTCTGTTTATTATATGTGTGTTTTTGCATTCAGTAAATTGCCGGCCTTTTGTAGTTAAAGCAACGGTCTCTGGTGTAATTATTTTTGCTCCCCACTCCTTAGAACCTAGAACTGGTCCAGTGGCGTAGTAAGTGGTGTGATACCAGTGCTACATTATCATCTGCGATCGTAACGACCATAACATGAGGCTTCTCTCGCTTGCATTGTGATCTGTAAACACATGCTTCCAAATTAATCTATAAAATCTTGTATATATCCCTCCATGGCATCAGTATATGTTTGCTTACTGTTTGTTGTTTGAGTGTTTTCATGTAATTTGCTGTGTATGTTAATGATAATGCAATAGAGAGAGAGAGAGATAGTTTATGAATGAGATGCACACTTCTTATGCTTGTTTGTTCAGCTCTTATGGTGTGGGGTTGTTTTTCAGGGGTTGGGCTTGGCCCCTTAGTTCCAATGAAAGGAAGCATGACATTTTGGACAATTGCTAGGTGGGAACAGTTTACGGATGGCCCCTTCTTGTTCCAACATAACTGTGCACCAGTGCGCAAATGAGCGAGTTTGGTGTGGAGAAACTTGACTGACTGGTGGAGAGTCCTGACCTCAACCCAATAGAACACCTTTGGGATGAATTAGAGTGGAGACTGTGAGCCAGGTCTTCTCGTCCATCATCAGTGCCTGACCACACAAATGCGCTTCTAGAAGAATGGCCAAAAATTCCCATAAACACCTTGTGGAATGCCTTCCCAGAAGAGATGAAGCTGTTATTGCTGCAAAGGGTGGGTCAACTCCAAATTAAACCCTATGAATTAAGAATATGATGTCATTAAAGTTCATGTGCATGTAAAGGCAGGTGTCCCAAAACCTCTGGCAATATATTGCACTGTAAAACTAACAGTTATATGTACTAAAAAAAATTAGTTCACTGCACTCAAATATTACTGAATGTTTGTGTGGACACAATGACTGAAACAGAATTCAAACTGAATGAGTTCTAGAACATTTCTAGTTCCCAGCATGATAATTGGATAATAATTGTATTGTTAAGTGATTAAATAAGTGATAATTGCGTATTGGTGGTGACACCTGATGATGGTAATGAGCAGAATCACTGAAGGAAAGAGAAACACAAGAACTACAACACATTTCAAAACACTGCATCATGAAGCTTTGAAGCGTTATGAATCAGTCGATTCAATGGTTTAGATCGCCAAAGTCACGTGATTTCAGCAGTTTGGCGGTTTGACATGCGATCCGAATCATGATTCGACTCGCTGATTCATAATGCTTCAAAGCTTCATGATGCAGTGTTTTGAAATCGGTCATCACTATATAAGTCACGTTTTTTTTTTGCGCACAAAAACTATTCTCGTCACTTCATAAAGTTATTGTAGAACCACTGTAGTGAGATGGACTTTGTAAGGACGTCTTTAGTACCTTTTATGGGTCTTGAGAGTATAAAGTGCATTGTGCCAATGGAGGCCTTTCTGAGCCATCGGATTTCAACTAAAATATCTTACTTTGTGTTCCGAAAGTTGTTCGAGTTGTTGTTGTTGGTGTCTCTATTTTCACGGTCCGTGTAATAGAATCGGCAGTGACTAGGGCACTTTCAACAGGATACTCAGTGGATGCTTCACTGATAGGGGAGAACCTGTTTGATGGTCTAATCAGAACGGAAAAGCGTTTTTTAGATCCGCGACTATGCCGTCTCAACGTCACCCAGTTGCCCTGCTGCGGGGGGCCTGCAGCCGGAACCGAAGAATTCACTAAGTTCACTAAGCTATTCGCATCCAAATCAGTGTCTAAAGCTGTTACATCCTCACTACTCTCAGATAAAGTATGGATGCGTGTTTCTAATTCTGAAATCTTCTCCGTCAGCCTAACTATCTCCTTAAATTTATCACGTGAAGCCCTGTTCACCAACGGAGAAGCCTATTCTAAACATGCAGCAAGCAGTGCAAGTGACAATGACAGGAGATGACATGGCTTACCGTGTTTGTTGATTAATCCAACTTACCACAGTTGTTTGCACTATTTACTAATCCAACTCACCACGGTTGTTTAATGAACTCAGAAAACAGGAGACCCGGGTGCAGAGATGACAAGCTAACAGACTAGCGAAATGCTAACATGTGATGGCGATGTCAAATTTAACGTGATAGGCAATATTTAAACAATATATGGTGATGAGTAAGTTATATTTAGCAGTAGACCAAAGAAAATATATCAAAATAGAGATTCAAAAGCAAGACTGTACAGAGCTACAAACACTAAGTTAGCTGAGCAGGAGGCAGACAGGAGACAGGAGCAATCGATCAGGAGCAATCGATCAGGCAGGAGCAACAGCATCATACTACTACTGGCTACTAGTAGTATAAAATACTACTACTGGCAAATATAATTCCCCAGAGAGCAGGGAAAGGAAATGCAGCTGAACGAATACGCTACGTGTTTTAAATAGTGTTAAAAAATGAAAGACCTTGACAAAGACGAAAACTAAGGACATTTACTCTATAATTTTATTTTATTTTAGTTCGTTTTGCAAAACACACATTACAGTTTTAGTTAGTTATCTTTTTTTTTTTTTTTGTAATATGTGCCTCGTTTTTATTTTTATTTCAGTTAACAACAATGTTTTTTCCCACCTAGTTTTTGTTTTTTCGTTCGTTTTCATTAATGATGGCTTGGACCCCCCCCAAAACTGATATTTCTGTCCCTTTGGGGGGACCCCCTGTAATTCGAACTATGGCTCTGTCAGTTTAAATCTAGACTAAAAACACATCTCTTTACTACTGCATACACATAAAACACTTTTTCAATGATTGAATTGAATCAATGAAATGATTGTTAGGCTGCATTAACTAGGTCAGCCGGAACTGGGAACAATTCCCATAACACCTGATGTACTCGTTACCTTCATCATTAGAAGAATGGCATCTACGCTAATGTTAGTCTCTCTGTTTTATCCCGAGGTCTACTGCAGTCAGCCGGATCCGGGCCGTATCCAGTTCAGATGGTGGACCTGCGCCCAGACAAAACCAAAGCATGACCCTGAAGTGTCTGCAGAGACCGTGTCAATTAGACTCCCCCTGGAATTGCCTCATTGACACGGCATCCTCAATAAACCCGTCCGGTGTGATGACTCCGATTGTTTGAATATTCCTATTTAATAATTTTTAAATCGACATTGTCAATAAAACCCGTCTCCGGCGTATTGCCTCCAATCTTTCGAATATTCCGATCTAATATGACTTCTGACCTGTAAAGTTGCCAGAATAACAATCATACGCTATTTGTTAATTGGCCAGAGGAGAACTTGCACCCCGACTGAGCTTGGTTTCTCCCAAGGTTTATTTTTCTCCATTAGGTCACCTGATGGGGTTTTGGTTTCCTTGCCGTTGTCGCCTCTAGCTTGGCTTGCTCAGTTGGGGACACTACATTTTTCAACTAAATATCCAAATAAATCTAATTATTAAACTAAATTAACCATATAAACTAAATTACTGATCTAATAACTGTTCTAAAGCCCACATTGTCACTGTATGATAATTGAAATGAACTGATGACATCACCGTTTTCTCCAGAACGGCTATAAGGCTGAATACAATTCTGTTGCAATATTTTCCTGTTTAACACTGTGGAGCTGCTTTGAAACAATCTGCATTGTTAAAAGCGCTATATAAATAAAGTTGACTTGACTTATGTAACATGTTATCGTTATAGTTAATGTTTATTGTTAGATTATATTAGACTCTAATTAGAGTTAGCTAATGTGAGCAACACTTCAGTAGCTACCATATCCTAGCATTTCGAAGTTTAGTGGTCAAATAGTATTGCAAGTTCAATTTATCTATGAACTAAAAAAATAGGGACAATACATTTGGGAGTGGGAGTGAGGGGATATGGGGTGGTAACAAATATATTGGCGGAGCCACAGAGTTATACAATATTTTACTTATTAATGATTATTTTTATATAATTATAATTATTAACTGGTTTTAACTGGTTAAAGGGTTAGTTCACCCACAAATGGAAATTCTTTCATGAATTACTGTTCACCAGCTATAATCAGCAAAAGCTCAAGCATGCTTGCTTGATGTACGAGAACCATGAGGTTCATTCTTGTGTGTTACGCAGCACATTTTAGCTTCCGCAAGAACCATTGACTCAATTATGTCACGCTCAGGTACGAATAGTGAATAGCGATTATATTAAAGGTGCCATAGAATGTATTAATCCATTATTTTTAATTGTTCTCTGATATCTACATAGAAGGTATGCGGCTTAGGTAAGGGCAAAAATATGTCCATTTCCATCCCTAGGATTTGTCCCTAGAATTAATTTGTCTGTTGCCATATTTGGAAGTGTCATGAATAATAATATTGAGCTCTGCTCTGATTGGCTGTTTCACAGCAAGGCTCATTTCTGTCACACAAGTGCAGTTATTCAGCAAACACAATCACAAAGAGAACAAGCGGCTCGTGAGTCGTGACACAACACAGACCACCTGAATCACACTTTAAGCAGAAAATCTCAAATGGAGATTACTGAAATGCAGCTTACTTGTTATTGGTGTTTTCAGATCATCTGCACACGCGAGAGAGAGAGCGAGAGCTCGTGCACATGGTTGCCAGATTGCACATTTTAAGTAAAACACTGGATATAATAAGTGTTCTTTTAACAGAAAGAGTTTAATTTTTTTAACTACATTTTAGTCTAGTCTTTTTTCATCAATGATATTGCATGTTTATATAGTGACAATAATCGTTTAAAGGGGGGTGAAACACTCAATCTTGAGTACCTATAGAGTAGTATTGCATCCTTCATATCTCCAAAAAGTCTTTAATTTTATTATATTTATAAAAGAAAGATACCGAGTGTACCGAGTCTTTCAGGAAAAAAAAATGAGCGGCTGGAGGCGTATCGTGGGCGGGGCTAAAGAGTCACGAGCGCACGCAGCTATTGCGTTGAGAGTGTCTGAAAGCTGTGATATCTTTAAACGTGAGGAAAAAAACTTTATCCTAAATAAACCATGGAGATCAATCAGATTTAGCCATACATATATGATCCGGAATCAGATCAAGAGGCTGAAATTGAACAGGAGAAGCAGCAACGGCTACAGCAGGATCTCAATGGTATGTACTGTAACTGTAACTTACTGTATATACTTGCTTAGCGGCTTGTCATGCGCAAGTTTTACTTGCTGATGCAAATCAGTAATTTAGTTTATATAGTTAATTTAGAAAATGTAGTGTCCCCAACTGATCAAGCCAAGCCAAAGGCGACTGTGGCAAGGAACCAAAACTCCATCAGGTGGCATAATGGAGAAAAATAAACCTTGGGAGAAACCAGGCTCAGTCGGGGTGCCAGTTCTCCTCTGGCCAATTAACAAACAGTGTATGATAATTATTCTGGCAACTTTACAGGTCAGGGGTCATATTAGATTGAAATATTCGAAAGATCGTGGGCAACACGCCGGAGACGGGTTTATTGAGGATGCCGTATCGATTAAACAATTATTAAATAGGAATATTCGAAAGATCGGAGTCATCACGCCGGAGATGGGTTTATTGAGGATGCCGTGTCGATGAGGTAATTTCAGGGGGAGTCCAATTGACACGGTCTCTGTAGACACTTCAGTGAATGCTTTGGTCATGTCTGGGCGCAGGTCCACCATCTGATCTGGATACAGCCTGGATCTGGCTGACTGCAACAAACCTCGGGATAAACAGAGAGACTAACATTAGCGTAGATAGCATTTATTTTTATGATGTAAAAAGTACATCAGGTGTTATGGGAAGTGTTCCCGGTTCCGGCTGACCTAGTTAATGCAGCCTAACAATCATTTAATTGAAAAAAGTGTTTCATGTGTATGCCATAGTAAAGATATGTGTTTTAGTCTAGATTTAAACTAACAGAGTGTGTCTGCTTCCCAAACAATACTAGGAAGACTGTTCCAGAGTTTAGGTGCAAAATAGGAAATGGATTGACTGCCTGCAGTTGATTTTGATATTCTAGGTATTATCAACTGGCCAGAGTTTTGAGACTGTAATAGACATGATGGAGGAGTACAAGTACTGGGGACCCATGTAGTGTTTTGTAAGTTATAAGCAAGATTTTAAAATGTATGCAATGTTTAATAGGGAGCCAGTGCAGTGTTGACAGAAGGGGACTAATATGGTCATACTTCCTGGTTCTAGTAAGAACTCGAGCTGCTGCCTTTTGGACCAGCTGGAGTTTGTTTATTAAGCGAGCAGGGCAACCACCCAGTAGAGCATTACAACAATCTAGTCTTGAGGTCATGAACGCATGAACTAACTGTTCAGCATTTTGCATTGAAAGCATATGTTGTAATATGTCGTAACGGGACGTACGTCTCCGTTCCCTCCTTCAGGGAATAAGGGTTACCATACGTAACCGAGACATTCCCTTTCAGTCAGTCACGTTCAACGTACGTTGGACGTCACTGACAAATTGGGATCCCTTTGGAAAACGCCACAGTTACTACCACTTCCAGTGCCCAGCGAAGAGCCCCTCAGAAACGTCTGTTCCGGGCGGGAAAACTCATGCAGGGAGAGTCACACTGCTGTTCCGCAAGACCCACTCAGCAGACTCATTGGATAACGCTGGGAAAGCGTGCCCGGAAGGGCCGCTGCGGAAGCCACATCATGCCCGAAGGGAGTTAACATGTGGAGAATACACGTATGGACTGGCCTTGGGCTGTACAACATACGGGAGTCCCAGGGGTGGCCCCGGCCAAAGTCGGCGGGGGACAACACCATACTGAGACGGCAGAGGAACTCTGCCAAGGGAAAGACACAGGCTCGCCGTAGGGAGCTGTACCGTGGAAGAATACACATATGGGACTGCCGCAGGGGTCACAACATATGGACCCCAGCCTAACACAAGTTCCACCAATGCATACAAGTGTTAGACCTGGCGTCGGACGCTCCGCCACGTCCGACTGCCGCGGGTTGCGGAGGACTCAACAGGGTTTGCCGATCTGGGGAACTCGACTGGAGCAATAAGCGCACATATCCGTTCCACAGGGAAGGGAGTGGTGCAGCAAGCCGACACTAGAATGGGCACTTCAGGGTTACTGACTATGGGAAGTGAGCACACTGGAAGATACTGGCTCTACGCGGAGGCTATAAAATCTAGCGAACGTGTTAGGTGTCGCCGAGCCCGCAGCTCTACAAATATCCGCAGCGAGGCACCACGAGCCAACGCCCAGGAAGAAGCTACACACCTAGTAGAGTGGGCTCATAACCTGAGCGGGCAGGGCACGTCTTGCGTTTTATACGCCAAGACGATGGCATCCACTATCCAGTGGGCCATCCTCTGCTTGGAGACAGCCTTTCCCTTCTGCTGTCCTCCGTAACAGATGAAGAGCTGCTCTGAGGTTCTGAAGCTTTGCGATCTGTCCACGTATGTCCGGAGGGCGCAGACGGGACAGAGAAAAGCCAGGGCTGGGTCTGCCTGTTGTGACATGCGACGGGAGCATAGACCACCCTTTTTGTTGATGTACGCAACGGCTGCAGTGTTGTCCGTACGGACCAGAACGTGCTTGCCTCTGAACGGCTCCATGAAGCGGCTGAGTGCAAGACGGACTCCTAACAACTCTAGGCAATTGATATGCCACTGCAGTTGAGGCCCCGTCCACAGACCCGAAACAGCATGCCCGTTGTACGTGGCACCCCAGCCGGTGGATGAGGCATTCGTGGAGACAATAGCATGACTGAACACTTGTTCTTTGGGCACTTCGGCCCGCAGAAACGAAGGGTTCGACCACGGGCTGAAGGTTTGGCGGCACCTCGGCGTCACTTGGACGTGGAGGGACCCGCTGTGTCACGCCCATCTCGGGACTCGGTCATGTAGCCAGCGTTGAAGCGGACTTATATGAAGCAATCCGAGTGGCTTTACCACAGCCGCGGATGCCATATGCCCCAGGAGCCTCTGAAAATGTCCAGTCGCAAGATAGTTGAGGATGCGAACACCACGCTCTGTCATGGGAGCAATGGCCGCCTCCGCGACTTTCGTGAAGACACGGGGCGACAGGGACAGCCCGAAGGGTAGGACTCTGTACTGATATGCCCGTCCTTCGAACGCAAACCGTAGGAACGGCCTGTGTCGAGGGAGAATCGAGACATGAAAGTACGCGTCCTTCAGGTCGATTGCTGCAAACCAATCTTGGGGATGGATGCACCTGAAGATGCGTTTCTGCGTTAGCATTCTGAACAGTAGCCTGTGCAGGGACCGGTTCAAGAACTGCAGGTCCAAGATCGGTAGTAACCCGCCACCTTTTTTGGGCACAATGAAGTACGGGCTGTAGAACCCTGACTTCATATCGGTTGGAGGGACCGGCTCTATTGCGTCCTTCGCCCGCAGGACAGCAATCTCTGCCCGTAGGACAGGGGCATCCACTTTTGCCACGGAGGTGAAGTGGATGTCTCTGAACTTGGGGGGGGACGCCGGGTAGACTGAATTGCGTAGCCGAGTCTGATGGTATGGATGAGCCAGCGAGGCGGGCTGGGAAGCGCTAGCCAGGCCCCCAGAGACCGCGCAAGTGGGACCATCGGCACCACCAACATACCCGGGGTGGGGTAGCGTAGCGGCATGCAGGGACCCGGACAGCATGGGAGCGGCCCGAAGTGGGGTCTGAGTGTGCTGTGCAACACTTACCTGCTTCCGCTGAGGGGATGTGCGAGTGTGGGAAGGCCGCTTGTGTGCATCCCCACAGCCGGCATCCCCTGCTGGCGATTGGAGAGGCGCTTGAGGGTGACAAGGCATGGGAGCGTCGAACACCGCCAAGCGCGCTCTCTTGGGACCCAGAGATATTGGAAACTGCTCTTTTATTGAGAATAAGCTGGGGCCAGCGGCAGAACAGAAACAAAAGGAGAAATCAGGATTCTCCACCGGCCCTCCACCGGGGGAAGGAGTGGAGCTGCGGCCATCTCCTGGAGAGCAGTTTCTTTAATCTCTGGGTGGCCCGCCTCAGGGTCGCCGTGGACCTGGCTTGGCAGCGGCCTGAGCGGGCTGGACGTCCTTTCCACGACCGGCTCCACGCCGACGCCCGGGTGGAGGGTGCTGCTGGGTTTTGGCAGGAGCGGAGGCGGTGGTGGGTGGACGTCCTCGGCGACGAGCAGCCGCAGGCACTGGGGCCGGCGGCGGGGTGGAGGCAAAGCTCTCGACCGCGTCGCCGAACAACCCGGCCGTGGAGATGGGGGAGTCCAGGAACCAATATTTATCGGTCTCCCTCATGTCGGCCAGCTTGTGCCAGAGATTCCACTCCTAGACCACGGGTGTGGACATTGCCTGACCAAGGGAATGGGCGGTGACTTTCGTTGCCCGTAAGGCGAGGTCCGTCGCCGTCCGAGGTCCGTCCTGGAGGAGCTCTGGGTCAGGCCTACCCTCATGCATGTCCATGAGTGCTTGGTGCACCTGAAGCAGTGACATGGCATGCAAGGCAGATGCGGCCTGTCCACAAGACCTGTAAGCTTTCGCGGTCAGACCGGAAGAGAACTTACAGGCCTTGGACGGGAGACGTGGGTCACCACGCCAGTTGGAAGCGGTCGCTGAGAACCAGCGCGACCCATCCCGAGAAACCAATCATCCAGCCTAGAAGGCTCGGGATGTGGTGGAGGGTTCCACTCAAGCCCGACCTTTTCGGCGGCCCGAGAAAACATAGCCGCCAACTCCCGGTCCGACTCGACCGTTGCCACTCTCCCAGAGGGAGGCAGTACAGTCGGATCTTCATCCCCAGAGGACTGGAACTCCCCCTCCGATGCAGCGATCGACATCTGATCATCTGCTGGAGCCCCGAAAGTCACCGCTGGACACCCATGGGAGGGGCCAGCGACTTCTTCTGGAAGCTCTATGGGTTGCGGCGCTTGTGAGGTATCAGGGGCCCGCGGAGGTTGACTCTGCGGGTTTGCCCTGAACGTAATCCTCAGGTCACCCCGGCCATCCGTCGAAGTAGGTCTATTCTGCGGTGCAGGAATAGCACTAGATCGAGGTATGGGGAGGGGGACTGAGGTAGGTGAGTCTCGACCTAAGCGCCGAGATAGTCATGTTCCTGCAGTGGGAACACGAACTATCCGCAAACGCTGCTTCAGCGTGCAGGATGCCTAGACACGTGATGCAGCGATTGTGACCGTCAGCAGGCGATAGGGAACAACCGCATCCAGAAACGCACGGGTGGAATGACATCTTGAAATAGAAGCAGTGTCACACCTGTGTACTCTTTTGTGAGGAAACACTCTTAGTGCTGAAGCACCAAGAGACAACCGCGGCAGAACACAGGGAAAAGTGCAGCCTGTGTCTGCACTCACTGTTTAGGAACGCCCTCACCGAACCAAAAGAAATTGGCTGCATACGGTCTCGCTGATTCACGTGCCAACTCGCCAACACGAGCGTCCTCACGTCCTCCTCTCTCTGCTGAAAATGAATTCTTGAATGAATTGCGTGTCTTGCTCTTCGTATAAACGCCAGTTCGGCTCTGAAGTGAATGACAACTGTGTGCGGCTCTCGCTTCCGCTTTATACCCGCAGCGCAGGGCAGAGCGCGAGATGCAAATCTTGCACTCCAATGGCCATTGGCCTGTTCTCCATACCTCGAAGCTGATAGGGGCTCTCTGAAGTGATCCCAATTCGTCGGTGACGTCTGACGTACGTTGAATGTGACCGACTGAAAGGGAACCGGGTTTACGATAGTAACCTATTGTTCTCTTTCATCATCTTATGTTCAAGATCCACCTATGGGAGAGACATGGACAGCTCCCCGATTGCCCAATACACTCACAGCAACTTTAGGGAAATATTTCCCAGAGGCTCAAAAGGGAATTGAGACAGAGCCTCCAACACCATGTAAAGGTCCCATTCAGGGACCGTTCTCCTAATGATTGGCAAAGAGCAGTAGGCACCCTTAAAAAATCTGCAGATTAGAGGATGCTGCCCAACTGTTGAGTAAAACCCACATGACAAGCAGAGATAGCTGCCAGATAGACCTTTAATAGTGGAAAAAACCTGCCCTTATCCATAAGGCCTTGGAGGAAACACAAAATATCAGGAACAGAGCACTGATATGATGTGAGACCACACCCATCACACCACTCATCGAACATCTGCCACTTACAGCCATATAAGGACCACGTAGAAACTGCCCTGGCATTCTGTATTGTAGCAACCACACGTGGGGAAAGCCCTAGTGCGCTTAGGTTCGCTCTCTCACTGGCCATGCCCAGAGAGCTTGCCTGTTCGGGTGTGGGTGATAAATCTCCCCTTTCGCTTGAGACAATGGGTCTCTGCAGAGGGGTAGGTGCCACAGCTCGGCATGTAACAGAGAGATTATCTCTGCCAGCCATGGTGCTTTGGGCCACCTGGGTGCTATCAGAATGAGAGACAGGCCCTTCTCTCTCACCCTGGCCAGTGTGGGAATTATCAGGCACAGGGGAGGAAAAGCATACAGCAGCACTCTGGGCCACGGGTGGGCCAGTGCATCCATCCAGAGGGACGCATCCATGTCTTTTAGCGAGAAGAACATAGGACAATGGATGTTTTCGCACAAGGCGAATAGATCTACGGATGCCTGTCCGAATCTCATCCATTTCATGCCCACTATCTGAGGGTGGAGGTGCCAATGCCCGTATAGCGGGTTCCCCCTCGATAGAAGGTCCGCGCCTCTGTTCAGAATGCCTGGAACATGAGTCGCGCGTAATGACAGGAAAAATTGCCTGCTCCATACCAAAAGCTTGTAAGCTAGGGCATGAAGTTTCGACGAGAGCACGCCACCTTGATATGCCACTGCGTACGAGTACATGATGTCCCTGCAGACGAGGCAGAAAATAATTCAGAGCTTTCCAAATGGTCAGAAGCTCAAAATAATTTATGTGCTCTGAACGTAGTTTGCTCGGTCACAAACCATTCACAGTTCTTCCCTCTTGGGTGGCACCCCAGCCTGTTAAGGACGCACCATTGTCACAACTTTCCACAACATAACCGTCCCCAGAGGGGTAACCTGTGCGTAAAAGTCCACGCTCTTCCAGTTGCGCAGAGCTGCTGCGCAGGTGCTCGTCACTATTACAGAACGGCAAAGATCGTGTAACGGGCTGAAATGTAGTGAAAAAACCCATTTCATGAATGCCCTCATCCTCAGGAGTCCTAGTGGCAAAACTAGATGAAGCCGACCCTTGAATAAGACCCTGTAGCCTGAGGCATGTGCAATATTGCACCTTCGCCCCCTCTCTGAACTGCGACAGACAGTTCATCAGAGAGAGAACGTGCTCTTGAAAGAGATGTGCTCGCATGGAGACTGAGTTCAGCTCCAGGCCCAAGAAGATCACACTCTGACTGGGTGTAAAATAGCTTTTGTACACATTCACCCTGAACCCGAGAGATGTGATGTGTCCTGCAACACTTTCTCCTTCGATTCAGCTATTATAAGCCAATCGTCTATGTATGTAAAAATCCTTAGACCAGACATTCTCAGGGGAGTCAAGCCCGGTTCCGCACATAGACAGAAGGTCCGAGGGCTTAGGGTGAGCCCAAATGGGAGGACCGTGAATTTGTAACATATGCCTTCATAGGCGAAATGAAGAAACTTCCTGTGTGGTGGATAAATGCTTATGTGGAATGGAAAAAAAAAAGCGTCTTTCAGGTCGGCCGATGTAAACCAGTCATTCTGTTATATGGCGTGGGTGAGCGAACCATGAGTTAACATTCTAAAATTGTATTTCCTCTAATGTTTATTCAACACCCGGAGGTCCAGAATACGATGGAGAGAACCGTCCTTCTTTGGAACAACGAAATAATGAAAATTAAAACCCTGGTTTATCAGATTGGGGGGCACCACCTGAATAGCATCTTTATTCAGAAGGGAGGAGATTTCTTCCTACAGCCCATTCTTGCTTTGGACTCCTTTCTCTCAGAATTGTCTCATGTCTCAGTTGTGCATACTTTTATTATAAGGAATTTTAATGAGAGATGTGAACCACAACTAAAGCTCTATTCGGATGGGATAAGTTTTACAAGGGTAGATGGAGTAAAGTAATTTTGACACAAGCGTCTGTCATTTTAATGGCCAATTTTGCACGGGATAAGAAATCTAAGTAAAACTAGCAGAAGTGGGAGGGGTAACGTCTCGGTTACGTATGTAACCCTCGTTCCCTGAGGAGGGAATGGAGACGTAACGTTAGTGACTAACGAATGGGGGTTTCGCTTAGAAGCCAATTACCTTCGAGAATTTAACAGCGCCCAATGGCAGTGCCAATGCCATGGGCATGCGGAATTTGCATGCGTAACTCCGCCCACCTCGTGGGTATATAAGGAAGTACGCTGGCAACATCGCATTATGTTACTGCTGCGGAGCCAAGACTGAACTCAGCGTTCCAGCAGCACAGCGGAGGTGGCAAAGGGACGTTACGTCTCCGTTCCCTCCTCAGGGAACGAGGGTTACATACGTAACCGAGACGTTCCCTTTCGTTCAGTCACTACGCCGTAACGTTAGTGACTAATGAATGGGGGTCCCAATATAACAACACCACTCGGCTGTCTTCCAGTGCCCTGCGTAAGTGTGAGTACCCTGTTGTAAGACTAGTACGGACGAAGGACTCCCACTTATCACAGGATTACCAAGGCACACTGGGAAGCATATTCCAGTGGAGATATGCCAAAATGCCTACCCGTGGGGATGACTTAGAGAATACACATATGACCCACTAAGGGCTGCATATGGAAGAACTCTAGGGTACCAGCCAGAGGGTGGACTTTTAACCCTAGGGGTGGCAGGGACTTGCCAAGGGAAAGACACCTGCTCACTGAGGAGGCTTACGGTGGTGTGGGGGTCGCCGGAGGGGAACCATGCACACAGGGCACCTGGCCGGACATGAGGGTCTGGGCTCAAAAGGGCAGACTGAACTGATGTCGGCATCAACAGTGCTGGAGGAACCCAGGGCTCTCGGGGAAGCTCACCTGAGGAGAATATCGCACGTATCCAGTCCGTGGATTGGAATGGCGAGCAAGCGAAGACACCTGAGCCTGGTCCATTACCGGCCACTAGTAGAGGCGAATACATAGTCAGACACTGGCTCCACTCGGAGATTGTAGAATCTTGCGAATGTGTTCGGTGTCGCCCAGCCTGCAGCTCTGCAGATGTCTGTTAGCGAGGTGCCATGCGCTAAAGCCCAAGAGGAGGCCACACTCCGGGTGGAGTGGGCCCTAACCCCAAGGGGACATGGTCGACCTTGCTGCTGGCAAGCCAAAACAATGGTGTCCACTATCCAGTGAGACAACCTCTGCTTTGAGAGAGCTCTTCCCTTCCGCTCTCCACCATAACAGACAAAGAGCTGGTCTGAGGTCCTGAAACACTGCGTCCTGTCTACGTAAGCGCGGAGAGCGCGTACTGGACAGAGCAATGCCAAGGCTGGGTCTGCCTCCTCCAAAGGCAGCGCTTGCAGGTTCACCACCTGGTCTCGGAACGCAGTGGTGGGAACCTTGGGCACATATCCGGGCCGGGGTCTCAGGATCACGTGAGGGTTAGCCGGTCCGAATTCCAGGCACGCTTCGTCAACCGAAAATGCCTGCAGGTCCCCTACCCTCTTAACTGAGGCCAATGCGGTCAGCAGAGCCGTCTTCATCGACAGAAACTTAATATCAACCGACCGCAAAGGCTCAAAGGGAGGCCCTGCAGAGCACTTAGAACTACTGAGAGGTCCCAAGAGGGGACCTGCACGGTTCAGTTCTCCCGGGATGTGGACAGAACGAAGGGACCTCAGGTGCTTCTGACTCCATAAGACGAGATGGCGGGCGAGTTGAGACATACGGCAGGAGCGTAGACCGCCCTGGTGGTTGATGTACGCTACTGTGGCCGTGTTGTCTGTCCGGACTAGTACATGTTGACCCTTCAGCAACGCTAGGAAGTGGTGCAGGGCGAACCGTACTGCCAGCAACTCAAGGCAATTGACATGCAGAAGGCCTGCATCATTGCATCATCATCCTCCGGAGCGCCAAACGAGATGCTCGGGGGGGCCGGAGCAGGCCCCGCGATCTCCCTCTGGACACTCACGGGTTGCGGAGCGCTAGAGGGGTGTGTGGCCCGAAGCATGAGCGTCGGGGCTTTGTTCCACACCGTCACCCTCAGATCACCCTGACCACCAGCCAAAGTACCGTCTCTCGTGGAGACAGTAGATTGGGGTGTGGTAGAGGGGACTCTCACTTCTTTACGAAGATCTTCGAGTCTCGACCGCAGCACCGCAATGGTCATGTTCCCGCAATGGGAACATGAAGCATCCACAAACACTGCTTGAGCATGCTGAACGCCCAAGCATACCAAGCAGTGACTGTGCCCATCGAAAGATGAAAGCAACCCGCCACACCCAGAAGTACACGGACGAGACATCCTGAAAAGGATGTGCCACGTGCAAGTTCTTTTGTGAGAGGAAGCTTCGCAGAGAACGCCGAAGCGCCCAGGGACCACACACCAGCTGTCTAGCAGACCACTGCGCAGATCAGCAGGCAGGCAGTATGCGATCGCTGGAACGCGCCATAGACACCAACGCCTCTGGAAAGCTGCTCGTCTCGAAGGCTGACAAAGACTAAGTTAGCAAATTGAAGGAGTGAAGAGATACTCTTGGCTCCAAAGCAGAAACATAATGAGATGTTGCCAGCGTACTTCCTTATATACCCACGAAGTGGGGCGGAGTTACGCATGCAAATTCCGCATGCCCATGGCATTGGCACTGCCATTGGGCGCTGTTAAATTCTCGAAGGTAATTGGCTTCTAAGCAAAACCCCCATTCGTAAGTCACTAACGTTACGTCGTAGTGACTGAACGAAAAGGAACTCGATTTACTTTGAGTATTTGTACGCATTAAGTTGCTTCCTGATATCACATGGGCAAACACATATAATCTATATATAACCTATATATAACTGTTAAGTCTGGTCGAATGATTTATTTATTAATGAATTACTTTCTGATTGGATTCTGTTGGTAATAGGCACTTACCTCTGACAAGTGCTTTCAACCTTTTTTTTTTATCTGAATGGTAAGCAGAAAACACGTGAGGTTTGCCACAGACTTGTACCACTGCCTAGAACACAAATGAATGCTTTTTCAAGCCCCCCCATACTTGAAAAACTGTGGAAAACTATTTTTAAACAGGAAATGACGGAACATTTACATACATATTTATAGCGGCTCTATTCGCACGTGATTAGTACCTGAGGTAATTTTTCCGGGCCTTTTTACAGAAGGTAAAAGTCTTTACTGATTGTCCATAGTGATTACTGAGGTGGCACATTCAGACAAGACTAAAATCACTAAGAAGCTCTGGTGATAATTACTTTACCCCTTCTCTACATGTTAAACTAATCCTGTCTGAATAGGGCTGGTCTCCTAAGCTTATAGGCAATATTTTTTTCCTCCAAAGTAATCAATCCAATACAAAATTGCGTATCTTTGTTTTCTCGAGACACAGCTACAGTGGGGAGCAAATGCCAACCCAAAAAGCTGTGCACACCCGAGCGAGATCTCTCCGTGAGAATGACAAAGAGACCGACCATGATGTAGTCAGAAGCTGATATAGCTTCTGACATGTCATTGATTGAAGTCACGTGTCACTGAATTGATATAAGATTCTGGTTTGGATGTGCGAGACCCTTTCACCATGTTTGACCATCTCTGGCGGTCTAGAACAAGTGAAATACAACTAAACTCTGCAACAATTGTTGAAACCTGATTCAGGAGATGCTTTATCCAAAGCAACTTAATAATGACAATAAGACAAGCAGTTAATCCAAGGGAGATCACAATAAAGTACTACCATACCAAATTTCAGTACATACCAGTGTAGCAATAGTGTAAGTGCATTGCATCATCATTAAGTAATGATTATTATTATTTATAACCTACATTTAATATACTTAATGTGTAATTATTGTGTGGCGCTGCTTATAATTATACGGTATAATTTTTATTATAACCACCGTTTATTGTTAAAGGGATAGTTCACCAAAAATTCTGTCTATCATTTACTCACCCTCAAGTTACAAACCTGTATGAGTTTCTTTGTTCTGCTGAACACAAAAGAAGATATTTTGAAGAATGTTTGTAACCAAGAAGATAGAGCAACCACTGACTACCATAGTAGGGACAAATCTGCTTGGTTACAAACATTCTTCATATTATTTTGTGTTCAGCAGAACAAAGAAACTCATACAGGTTCAGAACAACTTGTGTAACTTGTGGCACTGTGTAACCTATAGAGGAAACAAATTAACTAGCAAAGTTCACTGAAAGGTCACTGCTCAGTCCCTCAATTTGACAGCAGAATCTGTGGGGTGTGGGGTTGATAGGCAGCCTCTAGTTTATCTGATAGACTATTATCTAGTGGCTGTCATGCAGGTGCAGTTGGAAGGCACAGTTAAAGGTCTTTTTGTAACACTGCAATCTCTCTGCAGGATATCGAGGATCACATCGCCTTTGTAATCACTGTCCCTACTGCGCTGGCTATTTTCCTCACCATCTTTGTTCTGGTCTGCATCGAGTCTGTCTTCAAGAAGCTGCTCCATGTTTTCTCCTTGGTGATCTGGGCCTGCCTGGTTGCCATGGGTTACCTCTTTATGTTTTTTGGAGGAATCATCTGTCCCTGGGATCAGGTAAGACAACTGCGTTATCTGCACCCTAAGGTTGTTTTCATTCATGGGCCTACCTGATATATCTCAGATGGTGTATTATTGAGAACCAGCGGAAAAAAGTAACATGAGAGTGACTGGAGGGAGAAAAACACAATGCTTTAATCAAAAAGAAAAGGTGTATAGGGCAGACCCAAGAGAGCAAAATAAATTCTGGTTCAGAGTCACCTTTACAAGGCAATTTAGCTTTTGTCAAGTCAGCTGCGTACCTGTGATGCATAGGAATTATTAGAAAGATAAAAAGAAAATATTTCAGTGGATAACAGGAAATAACTTTTTTCTCTTTTTTTTTTTTTTTTTACATATACTTAATGTTTTTGGGCAAAATTTCATTTCAGCGATACTATTTCACCTCTAATACCAACTTGCATGCATTTGACTGCAGCTTATTCTGTACCCTGAAACTCTTCTGTTATATTGGCAAGTCAAAATATTTTATTTATTTACTTACTTACTGAATATATTCTACTGTGTCATTTCAGTTTTTGGCCTTTTAAAAGAAATTATAATCCATTTTTCTTTTATCTTCTCTGAATTGTGACCATGTCAAAAATGTCCAATTGCATGATGGAATTGAACCCTATATTGTACCCCATATTATGTCAAAGGTCAACATTTTTTACTTGAATCACAACTTACAGACTTCTAATATAAAATGTAAATTATACAGCTTTCTCCTCCCTTTCTAATGATGATTATATAAAGTTTATGTGTGCTACTCCCATGGCAACTGAGCCACCTGCATGTTTGACCTGCATGTCCAGTGAGGATAATTGCGTTCAACATTAATCAAAATGCTGCAAATGTGTGATTAGACCTGGGAATTCAGATAGTAATCAGAAGTCTGCCCTAGCTATTATGAACTTAAGGATGAACAATTTACTGCTCAAGGAAATAGTTGCCAGTTTGTCAAGTAAAATGAAACAAAAAATTATTAAATGGAGAATATAAGAAGCTAATGACTTATAATAAGAACCAGTGTTTGTCACTGACATATTGTATCTCTGGAGTGGTCGGCATATGGTGAAAGACAAACAAGGCTGATGTCAGACGTGTAGGGAGGGATGACTTCCTGTCTTAGTCAATATCTCAGCTTGGTTCCAGATTAAGGGCTAATAGGGCAGTTCTCAATACATACATGCAAATTCACAACACAGCAACTGCACCAGAAAAAAAATATTTTAGCAAATATGTACCACTTGCAATTCAGCTTAACTAGCTGCTGAATACTGACATGTGCTGTGCCATGAACATTTTATTGAAATTAAGAATTAAAGGATTAGTTCACTTTAAAATTAAAATGAAAAATTTAAATTAAAATTTGAAAATTAAAATGATTTACTGACGCCGGGCGTCATAGGGAGGTGCAAGATATAGAATCTAATTAAAGTGTGCGGGGTGGCCCACCCAGCCGCCTCACAGATATCCTGCATCAGGACTCCAGAAAGGAGGGCCACGAGGAGGCCATGCCCCTGGTGGAATGAGCCCTCACGTCCATCGGTGAAGGCAAATTGCGCACCTGATGAGCCGTAGCTATAACCTTGACAATCCAGTTACTGATTGTCTGAGTCTAAGCAGGCAGCCCTTTCTTGGGTGAACCAAAGCACACTAACAGCTGTTCTGATTTCCTCCACTGCGCAGACTTCTCCAAATATATTTTAAGAGCTCTGACTGGCAGAGCAGGTGAAGTCTCCCTTCTTCCGCCATCACGTGAGGTGGAGGATGGAAAGCCTGAAGAACCAATGACCTGGCCACTAGATGGCACCTTGGGCACGTAGCCCAATTTAGGATGCAAGATGGCCTTAACTCCGCCAGGGGCAAACTCCAGGCAAGTTGGCGTCACCGCCAAGGCCTGGAGATCCCCCACTCTCCTCAGAGAAGTCATAGCAAGGAGAAAGGTCACCTTAAGGGTCAGGTTCTTTGCCTCAGCCAACTACAATGGCTCAAAGGGGGCCTCAGCCACCCTTCAAGTACCACCGCCTCCCAGGTTGGAACTCTGGAGCGAGTCGCAGGCCTCCTCCTCCGAGCCCCACAGAGGAACCGTACAACCAAATGGTGCCTACCCAGAGGCCCATCACTCACAGGAGTGTGGAAAGCCCCAATGGCAGCCACGTGCACCTTGAGTGTGGACGGGTTAAGACCTGCAGAGAAACGATCTTGGAGGAGCTCCAGCACTGAAGCCAGTGGGCAGTAACTGGGTCCACCTCACGCTACACCAAGTGGAAAACACGTTCCACTTCAGGCTGTACAACCTCCTGGTGGAAGGAGCCCTGGAGCTGAGCAGGGTCTCGACCACATCTGCTGACAGTCCAGCCTCTAGGTACCGTGCCCCCTCAGGGGCCAGACCCAGCGGTTACAAAACTCTGGGCAGGGGTGAAATATTGTGCCCCCTGCCTTAGACAGCAGATCCCTCCTCAGAGGGACCTGCCATGGGAGACCGCCTATACTACAATGTCTGAGAACCATACCTGGGTAGGCCAGCAGGGTGCTACTAAGAGTAGGCTGATCCCTTCTCGGCTGACCCGCTCCAAGACTCCCGGGAGCAGAGTGATCGGGGATATGCATACAGACTCAGCCTCGGCCCCGTCTGCATCACTGAGAGAAAACCACAGTGGACAGTGGGACCACTTCCACTGGGCCGAATCTCTTGCACATGTCCTCCACCACCTCTGGGTGGAGTCGCCACTCCCCGGGCCTCAGCCCCTGCCTTGGCAGGACATCTGCTCCCTGGTTTTGATCCCTGGGGACATACATCGCTCTGAGAGATTGACAGTTTCCCCAGGGACCACAGGAGGGTCTTGTGAGCCAATCTGCATAGAGGGTGTGACCTCAGACCCGCCTGATGATTCAAATACAAACTACAGACGTATTGTCTGTTCGTATCCGGACATGGCGGCCACGGAGGTCCAGGAAAAAGCTCCTCAAAGCTCTGTAGACTGCCAGCATTCCCAGGCAATTTACGCGCCAGGAGGAATGCCGGGTCTCCCACGGACCTCTCGCAGAGCGGCCGTCCATGACCACGTCCCAACCAGTGAGGAGGCATCAGTTGAAACGATTTTCCAGCAACATGATGCTCCCAGCACTGGACCCCGGGACAGGAACCAAGGTCTCTTCCATATGACGAGGCAACGAAGGCATCTGCGCGTTACCCTGATCATACAGAATGGTTTTCCCCTCAAGGAAAATCCCCTGACACTGTTTAGTGTAGTGGTCTGCTGCATCCTGCACAACCTATGACTTTGATAACTTTGATAGAAAGGTATAAAATGGATTACAATCAACCAATCAGCTGTTAAATTTAATTATCACAATTAGATAATACCCATTTAGGTCAACCAATTACCAAGCAATGCTTAATTTAGTTCAGTATGTGCACTGTAAAAAAAAATCAGGTCTCTAATTGAAAATCTTCTAGTGACTGATCACATCACATTTTTTTGTTGTTGGCCAAATTCAATTTCTGTGAATTAAATTGCATCAATACACAGACATTCAATTTGGCCAACTGAAAAATGTAGATGTGATCGGTCACTAGAACATTTTCAAGTGGAGACCTGAATATTTTTTACAGTGTGGTGTAAAAGGTCGCATTAGCAATTAAAGAAAAAACACTTAAGCAAAACATGGTCAAAACATTATATTCTCACTTACATAAAATAACTATAGTGTCCTGAACCCACTAGTAAAAAAAATATATCTGGTGTCTGAATCATTTTTGGTTTGACTGTAGATGTGAGGTGAAGAAATATGATACTCACACATCGATCTGGAACATGTTTGCGTTCACACAGAAGGCAATTTTCTGGGATCAATGCTCAGTGTGAAAGCAGCTTAAGACAAAGAGTAATAAAACATGATGTGAAAAGTTTAATTAATTTTTGTAAACCAGCTCCAAATGGAATGGGAAAAATTGTTTCCAAAAGAGCTTTCCCAAGTACTCCCCTCTATCTGCTTTTGTTCAGTCGCCCTTAAATTAATGGAATCGGCTGAGCCAATGTTGCTGTAACTTGTTTGTTGCTATGCAAATCTTGGCATCTAAAACAAATGCATCCAACTATGCGTTTTTTTCTGACCTCTGTGTTTAATGCCCTGCACTCAAAAAAATATTTTGGTCTAAATATAAGTTTTATGTATTTGAATTACATTACAATTTTCCATCCATTTGGACTACATAGTTTTAACATAAACAAACAAATAAACTTAATGTGATTCATATTTGTCAGTCAAACGTAAATGAAATAGGTACGTTTTATGTAATGGTACACAGAAAAATGCCCATGATAAATTAACACAGCCTAGTGCACACTACTGAGATAAAGTACCATTGAAGCAGTGTTCAAGTTAATGCGATAATTGAGTGATGATTGAGAATTAATTATGAACACCTGATGATAATGAGCAGAATCACAGATGGAAAGAGAAACACAAGAACTACAACTGACTTCAGCCACAGCCTTAGATGAAATCAACTGAAGATAAAAGAAGACATTAAATCTGAAGATCTTGGCAGAAGAGGATTAAACAAGTCCACAAACAGCATTACCAGCTTCACACATTATTAACCAGACTGACTTTATTTCTGTAATTTTCTGTTTATAGTTTTTTTTGAAGTCACCATGCTGGAGATCAGTGTCTGCTTTAGTTGGGCTCTTAACTCTTTAACTTTTTTCTCTAGCTCCTTTAACTGTGTGTTTATAAAGCACATTTGTTATGACAGGGGAATCCAAGAGCCAATATCTGGTGATGTTGGCTCTTTATATATTGTTAATGACATCGTGTGGCCAAATCACTGATCTCATTCGGAGTCTAATTCTCTGGTTATTGTGGTACTGTGTTAATAGTTTTGTTTTATTCATAATAGTTGCCATGTGATTCTACAGCATGAGTTACAGCACCGTTGTGGTATTCGAATAATATGCAGGATTTAAATCTATGGCATTGCTTAGATATACACAGACATCAAGAATCAATGTATGAATCTCAACAATGGTGACAATCAATTAAAATCTTCAAGCTTCAGTGCATGTTGGGTACCACCAATCAACCCCCCCCCCCCCATGTGTCCCAGCATGCATTGTGGCATGAATAAATTATGCATCTGAATTGACAAATTTTCTTTGATACTTACTAATTGCTTTTACTTTTGCTGTTTTTGTCGTGACATTTTAGTTGCTTGTTTTATGTTCAAAGTTGATCTGTTTATCTTAATTTTTTTTGATTGTCACCATTGTAGAGATTCAAACGCTGATTCATGATGTCTGTGTGTGTCTAAGTAATGCCATAGATTAAAACCTTTTGTGCACTTTTTTTCTGGATATTATTCAATTAACACAACCGTCCTGTATCTTGTGCTGCATAATCCCATGGCTAATACTATGAATACAACACAATTAATTACACATTACCTCTATAACCAGCAAATTGGCCTCTAAATTAGAGCAGTGATTCAGGCCTAAACAAATAGCCAACATCACCTGATAATATTTTCTCTTGGATTCCCTTGAAATAACAAATGTGCTTTATAAACACCCAGTTAAAGGAGCCAGAGAAAAACTAAAGCTAAACAAATTAAGGGTCAAGAGCCCAACTAAAGCAGACACTCATCTCCAGTATGGTGACTTCCATACTATGAAACTATTATTTTCATTAAAACAGAAATTACAGAAATAAAGTCAGTCTGGTTAGTAATGCGTGAAGCTCATAATGCTGTTTGTGAAGTTGTTTAATCCTCATCTACTGATATCTTCAGAGATGTAATGTCTTCTTTTATCTTCAGTTGATTTCATCTAAGGCTGTGTCTGAAGTCAGTTGTAGTTCTTGTGTTTCTCTTTCCGTCAGTGATTCTGCTCATTATCATCAGGTGTTCATAATTAATTCTCAATCATCACTCAATTATCTCATTAACTTGAACACTGCTTCAATGGTACTTTATCTCAGTAGTGTGCACTAGGCTGTGTTAATTTATCATGGGCATTTTTCTGTGTACCATTACATAAAACGTACCTATTTCATTTACGTTTGACTGACAAATATGAATCACATTAAGTTTATTTGTTTGTTTATGTTAAAACTATGTAGTCCAAATGGATGGAAAATTGTAATGTAATTCAAATACATAAAACTTATATTTAGACCAAAATATTTTTTTGAGTGTGTACATGGAGGTGAGAGCGATGTGGTTACAACTCCAGTTTCAGCTCTCAAAGGTGTTTTTAGTGCTTCAGTGGGCAGCTCTCTTAAAGACTAAACTTCTTCTCAGCCACATACTGCTGCAATTGCTCTGTGGCCCCCTGATCTCTACCACCATTAAAAGTTCTGCTCTCTGGGACAGTCTGCAGCAGCACAGTGAACTGTAAAAACTACAAGCAGTGGAAACCAGACAATGTTTCTGCACATAATGGCTCCTCCCAGGTGTCAGGTCACAGCAGTGCACACAATTTTGATAATTACACCTGAAATTGCATTTGAAATGCCAAGTGGAATCATGGATCTATTAGAGCGCTTTCTTTTTTCTAAGCTCCCTTCCTCTTAAGTCAGATACGGAGAAGACAGGTCACTGAAATGACAGGTCATTTCATTTAGATTACAAAGCTCATTAAGATGCTCTCCTATCTCTCCTGTTTCAAAACAGGCCATTGTTGTGATCCTAGGCTGAGATGCATGTCATTTCCCAGTGACATTGCTTAACAAAGATGTTATTTAAAAGTCCCATGAAATGCCTCGATGAGCTCCAGTTTCTTCTATGTATTTACATATTTTCTACCCGGAACAGAAAGTTGCAGAGGAATACTTCAAAGGCTTTTTAAATCTTATAGTCTTTGATTACACAAACATTTGGACATCCTCATTGCGAGATGCATCATCAAATATTTTTGCTCTGTTTTTGTAATATATGGCTTTAATGAATTTAATTTGGTCATCTTTTAGGAGTAGCTTACACTACAGTAGCATAAAGATAGCACTAAAGCTAACAGACATGGACTGAAATCCATACAACTCCAGTATTAATTGTATGGTGCCTTTAAAAGCTTTGGCACGGTTCTGCTGTTGTTGTGCGTATCCCCTTCAATATGTGAAATATGTTCCTGTCGTTATGGGTTTTGAATATGGCAAAAAATAGAAATCCTTTTAATAATTGCTAAGACAATTTTACACTAAAGCCCTATTCAGACGTTTAAATTTTTTCACATCTGGACTTCTGTAAAAATACATTTGGATGGCACCTCAGTGATAAAACTGCATTCGGATGGCAATTTATTCACGGTGGAGAAGTGAGTTTTGTGATCCTACGATCCTGGAAACTCACTTGGTCAGCCACAATATTGTCTGCTGTAAATAAAATGTCATTAGCTTTGACTAATAAGAATAATCATATTTAATAAGAAGAAAATAATATCCTATTTATTATTTGATTATTTAAATTTCTCGATTAATAAAAGAAAGATAGAAGTGGTATAGTTGAAACGGTTTTCTGTCTTGCATTTTATCTCAAAATGTGTCATTTTGAAAATGTGGAAATTAGCGGAAATAAGTTATTGCAGCCTTTTATTTACACGAGGTAAACATAAAGCCGCTTGGTTTATATTTTTAATGTATATAATTGTATGTAATATTTTTTTTTAAAAATTGCATGTTGCTGCCACAATAACGGCCCATTTCTTCTCTTTCTCATTTTAGTTCTTAACAGCTCCCACTCGCTTAAAGGGTGGAGCGGTGATGAAATATTGCTTTAAAAAAAGGATTTAAACTGTGAACTTTGAATTGGACTCTTTATATAAACTCAGAGATTTGGACAGCAATTAAATTACCACCAGTGTTGTGCAAGTTACTTCCAAACTGTAATGCATTATAGATTACTTGTTACTGTCATTTAAAAGTAATTCTTTACCTTACAATATTACTGTCTCAGAATTGTAATGCGTTACTGTATTACTTTTGAGTTACTTTCACCAAAATAACTACGGAAGTACTTAACATTCTGAAATTACAATGTACTACCAAGCATTTTACATCCAGTTGAAGGCAATATGATGTAGCATAATGACTGTGGACTATCCAGGCTACTAACAATATAGCATATAATTGGCAAAGTGAAGGCTCAAGACAATGCAAGAAAGGATGACAGACAGAATCACAAACGATCCAAGTCTGTTAAAAGTATGGTAGAGGTGTGATTATCTGGAAATATCTGGGAATAGCTTGGGTCTATTCATATTAGACACAACAGAACTGTAGGCTATGTAAACTCGAATTCCATGACAAGATGCACATTTGTTCTTTTCTTATTGTTGTCGTTATTTTATTCTCTTTGAATTCAAGAGGTTCACTGCACAACACAAAACCATCATGCACAGAGAGTATTTTTAAAGTGCTAGTGCTATTTCGCAACATCGATAGTTCTTTCGGTTTTAGACAAAGGTTGCATTTGACTGCATTTGCATTTGACTATTACGTTCTTCTTGTCCTTATATCTGACAAACTCGAAGTAATGTGCATACGTCCATCTCGCGAATGTACAGTTGTCTTCTGCCATCTTCATTCACAAAGCCTTGTTTATACTCCGCTGACTGCGTGCGTGCCTCGTCCATTTGGGGATGTGTTTAATCGACGCGCTCGCCGGCGTTGTGCTATTCTTTGAAACGGCAGAGCCTTTAAGCCTTTAAGCCTTTTTTATTTACAAACTTGGACACCACATGCGGCTATTGACTGACCCCGAACAGGTTATAACTTACTTGCATTTTTAATTTGTTAATGTCTCGAGGTCTTGCTGTTTTTTGTTGGTTTTTCCCCCCTTTATTTAACAATGAAATTGTGGGCTAAAAGTGTGTTGTAACGCAAACGTTACTGAACATGTACCAAGAAAAATATTACTGAAAATTTATTAGTAATGCCTTACACTACTGCGTTACAGCAAAATGTAATATGTTACTGTAATGCATTACTTTTGTAATGCGTTACTCCCAACACTGCTTGCATTTTTAATTCGTTAATGTCTCACAGTCTTGCTGTTTTTTGTTTGTTTTTCCCCCCTTTTTTTAATAATTATATTTTGGGCTAAAAGTGTGTTGTAGCTTAAGCGTTACTGAACATGTACTGAGTAAAATATTACTGCTGTGTTACAGCAAAATGTAATATGTTACTGTAATCGATTACTTTTGTAACGCGTTACTCCCAACACTGATTACCACACAACCTTGGTATTGTCAAAAAATAAAACAGTAGGTATGTAATTTGCCCTGGAATTTTTATGCAGATGGTGGGAGAAAAACACTGACATTCTGAATTTGGACGGCAATAAAATTAAGTTTAACGTCAGTTAGCCAAGTTAGCCAAGCTCGCATCAGCTGACTGTCAGCTTATCACGTCTACCTATAGGGATACAATGTCTATCACAGCATACATTTATAAGCATTTATAAGCAACCTTCAGTACTATCAGCAGCTATAGTGTTTCGCCAGAGCTCGTTTACCCGCCTCCATCCCCAGCTCCTCCTCTCGTTCAGTCAGGATCTGTTATTCTGATTCCCCTTGAATCAGACTAAATTCCCAAATTATTTTGTACATTAAATATTGATATTAATAATATTTGCAATACATTATGTTGGTTCTGTACTGTTTACTGGATTATTCTTGCCCAGAACAGAATCACTTATCATAAACAACATGGTGAATATTTTAATATGTTAATCCAAATCGATTATCATTTGTCCTTTTGGAAAAAAATATTACCTATTAACATTTGTCGCAGCTGATCCTAGGTGGTTCTTTGCCACAGACTGGCAAAGTGTAAAATGTCTGTTTTACTCAAAGGTTGATTGATGGGTGAGTAGGTGGTCTTTTACTTAGAAGGGTGCAAGAAGACAGACTATCGTTTACTGTACACTATAAATGTGATTTGGTCACATGACTTCCTTTGTGTTTTGAGAGATCTGATCACAAAATGCTTCAGACCACGTTTACAGCTGTATTTGGCACTGAACACAGCTGAGGTGAATGTTAATACCAAGTGTGATCAGAGTCCAAGAGTTAAACTTTTCACAGTCCTTGATTCACCAATCAACAAAGAGTCTCTAATGTACCCCAGAGCTGAGCTGAGCTGCTGCTATAAATGCAGAGAGGCTTTCGCGTCATCTGAGTCATGCTGGCTGCAGGGAAAAGAAAGAGTTACAGATTATCCTCCATCACAGTAAGGCTTGATACTCTGCCACAGTATTGTATATGTTGTAAATAAATTGCTCAGGATAACTTCTGAAATAGCCTCTCAGATAATGTATTATGTTTATTACAGTATATGTATAAAAATATCAATTGTATTGTAGATTTAGATTATACACAAATGGCACATAATATTCCATTCAATTGTAAATTTTATCACATGCATTAATTCATTAAATGTATTATCCGTTTATTCATTCAATTTGTTCCCTGTCCCTGATTGTCTGTTTCACTTTAGTTTGTCACTGAGAGGGTCTACTGAGCTAAACTAGGAATAATCCAATCAGAAAAATCTGATTATGTAGTTGGGATGTGTATTATTCGTTAAGACCTAAAAATGATAGTCTCTACCTTGTATCATTAGTACTTGCATACATCACTCAAGCCATTCATTTACAATTTATAAATTACTTTAATCATTTCAGGAACAAACACATTTCATCCTATTTTAATTCAAGGCAGCGAATATGACAAGCCTCCTCCACATGTTCAATACCATGACGGTTTTACAGACAGATCTTATTGAGAGTCTGCCCCAGTCTTAATAAGTAGATTCTACAGACAACAGTCTGGATGGAAAAATCAATATTTACTTAGTTATATGTGGAGCACTAAAATCACAGGCTGAAAGGCAAGACCTATCGAAAATATGGTACATAAAAGAGTGCTCTTGCCTTGACCTAAAGGAGTGTCCTGCCTCACTAACCCCGACACTCTAATCTCATACAAGTATAAAATGTATGGTTTACTGTATCTGTGCTGACAAATAACTACCCTGTTTTGATGTTTAGCCCTTGTGCACCTCTTTCCACCCCTTTTCCCTTAGCTTGAGGGGAGATTTCACTCTGTTTCTGAGCATCAAAGTGGTAACTAGGAAACCTTCTAAGTAAAGGTCAAGATACTGGTCACGTGTGTCTGAGACAGGGTGATGTGCTTTCTATCAAACAGGCTCTTGTATGCATATCCCTTGGGACTTTATGGCTGTTGACATCTGCTTCATTATTTGGTTGGTTTTATAGAAAACAAGCCATTTCCTGATCAAGGTTCCGTCATCATAAACGAGTAGATTTGGCAGATGACAAAAGCTGAAGATTTCAATTAAACCACAGGAACAAATTGAATTTTAGTCAAGTCGAGTCAACCTTATTTATATAGCGCTTTTAACAATGCAGATTGTTTCAAAGCAGCTTTACAGTGTTAAACAGGAAAATAATGCTTAATTTTATTCAGCCTTATAGCCATTCTGGAGACAACGGTGATGTCATCAGTTCATTTAAATTATCATACAGTGACAGTGTGGGCTTTAGATCAGTAATTAGATCAGTAATTTAGTTTATATGGATAATTTAGTTTAATAATTAGATTTATTTGGATATTTAGTTGAACATTTTAGAAAAATGTAGTGTCCCCAACTGAGCAGCAGTGGCAAGGAAACCAAAACCCCATCAGGTGACCTAATGGAGAAAAATAAACCTTGGGAGAAACCAGGCTCAGTCAGGGTGCCAGTTCTCCTCTGGCCAATTAACAAACAGCGTATGATTATTATTCTGGCAACTTTACAGGTCAGAGGTCATAATAGATCAGAATATTTGAAAGATCGGAGGCAACACACTGGAGATGGGTTTATTGAGGATGGCATATCGATTTAAGAATTATTAAATTGTAATATTCGAACAATCGGAGTCATCATGCCGGAGACGGGTTTATTGGGGATGCCGTGTCGACGATGCAATTTCAGGGGAGTCTAACTGACACGGTCTTTGCAGACACTTCAGGGTCCTGCGTTGGTCTTCTCTGGGCGCAGGTCCACCATCTTATCTGGAAATGGCCCGGATCCGGCTGACTGCAGTAAACCTCGGGATAAAACAGAGAGACTATCATTAGCGTAGATGCCATTCTTCTGATGATGTAATGAGTACATCAGGTGTTATGGGAAGTGTTCCCGGTTCCGGCTGACCTAGTTAATGCAGCCTAACAATCAATTCATTGAAAAAGTGTTTTATGTGTATGCCACAGAAAAGAGATGTGTTTTTAGTCTAGATTTAAACTGACAGAGTGTGTCTGCTTCCCGAACAATGCTAGGAAGACCGTTCCAGAGTTTAGGAGCTAAATAGGAAAAGGATCGACCGCCTGCAGTTGATTTGGATATTCTCGGTATTATCAACTGGCCAGAATTTTGAGACCGCAGTAGACGTGATGGAGTATAATATGTTAAGAGCTCGCTCAAGTATTGGGGAGCTAAACCATTTAGTGCTTTGTAAGTAATAAGCAAGATTTTAAAATGTATGCAATGTTTAATAGGCAGCCAGTGCAGTGTTGACAGAACTGGGCTAATATGGTCATACTTCCTGGTTCTAGTAAGAACTCGAGCTACTGCGTTTTGGACCAGCTGGAGTTTATTTATTAAGCGAGCAGGGCAACCACCCAGTAGAGCATTACAATAATCTAACCTTGAGGTCATGAACGCATGAACTTACTGTTCAGCATTTTGCATTGAGAGCATGTGCCGTAATTTAGATATATTTTTAAGATGGTAGAATGCAATTTTACAGATCCTAGAAACGTGGCTTTCAAACGAAAAATTGGTATCAAAGAGCACACCCAGGTTCCTCACTGACGACGAGGACTTGACAGAGCAGCCATCAAGTGTTACACCGTATTCTAGGTTACTACTTGTGAATTAGTACTTGTGAAGCTTTTTTGTCCAATAATTAAAAATTCAGTTTTTTTCTGAATTGAGTTGCAGGAAATTACTGGTCATCCAATGTTTTATATCAGCTATGCATTCCATTAATCTTGTGAATTGGTAAGTTTCGTCAGGGCGCGAATAAATATAGAGCTGAGTATCATCAGCATAACAATGAAAACTAACGCCATGCTTCCTAATGATATCTCCCAGTGGCAGCATGTACAGGGTGAAGAGCAGCGGTCCTAGCACTGAGCCTTGCGGTACTCCATACTGAACTTGTGATCGGTGTGACATCTCTTCATTTACTGCTACAAACTGATAACAGTCACATAGGTATGATTTAAACCATGACAAGGCAATTCCACTAATGCCTACATAATTTTCGAGTCTATTCAAAAGAATGTTGTGGTCGATAGTATCAAATGCAGCGCTAAGATCGAGTAACACTAATAGAGAGATACAGCCACGATCGGATGATAAGAGTAAATCATTTGTAACTCTGATGAGAGCAGTCTCAGTGCTATGATACGGTCTAAATCCTGACTGGAAATCCTCACAGATACCATTTCTTTCTAAAAAGGAACATAATTGTGAAGACACTGCCTTTTCAAGTATTTTTGACAGAAAGGATAGATTTGAGATTGGTCTATAATTGACTAATTCTGTAGGATCAAGTTGCGTTTTTTTAATAAGTGGTTTAATAATAGCCAACTTAAAAGTTTTCGGTACATATCCTAATGACAAAGATGAATTAATGATATTAAGAAGAGGATCTATGACCTCTGGGGGCATCTCTTTTAATAGCCTAGTCGGTACAGGGTCAAGCATACATGTTGTTGATTTTGATGATTTAACGAGTTTAGCCAATTCTTCTTCTCCCATAGCAGTGAATGAGTGTAATTTTTCCTCAGTGACACTACAATGCTCTGTCTGATGTGATACTGTTGTAGACGGCTGCATGGTTAAAATCTTCTTCCTAATATTATCAATCTTACATGTAAAGAAGTTCATAAAGTCATTACTGCTGTGCTGTTTACCAACATCAGACATTGAAGCTTTGTTTTTGGTTAATTTAGCTACGGTATCGAATAAATACCTAGGGTTGTGTTTGTTTTCTTCCAAGAGAGTCAAGAAATAAGCAGATCTAGCAGTTTTACGGCCTTTCTGTACGCGATCATGTGCTCTTTCCACGAATTACGAAAGACCTCTAGTTTTGTTTTCTTCCAGCTGCCCTCCATTTTTCTGGCTGTTGTTTTAAGGGCCCGGATGTGCTCGTTGTACCACGGCGTTGGACTATTTTCTTTCATTTTCTTTAAGTGCAGGGGAGCAACTGTGTCTAAAGTACTGGAAAAGAGAGAGTCAATAGTTTCTGTTGCAACATCGAGTTCTTCTTAGCTATCTGGGATGCTGAGGAGATGATACTGATGAGGACGATTATTTAAAAAGCAATACACTATAAAAAAGCAATTTTGAAGTGAGGGGGCGGCTTTGCAACCTTAGCTAAATTAAGTATACATGATACTAGGTAATGATCAGAGATGTCATCACTCTGCTGCAGAATTTCAATGGTATCAACATTTATTCCATGTGACAATATTAGGTCTAAAGTATGATTATGGCGATGAGTGGGTCCTGACACGTGTTGCCTAACTCCAATAGAGTTTAGAATGTCTTTAAATGCTAATCCCAATGCGTCTTTTTCGTTGTCTACATGGATATTAAAATCACCAACAATTAGTACTTTATCTACGGCCAGTACTAACTCTGATAGAAAATCAGCAAATTCTTTGATAAAGTCTGTATTATGCCCTGGTGGCCTGCATACAGTAGCTAACACAAATGTTAAACGGGTTTTATCATGTACACTACATAATGTTACATAAAGCACCAAAACTTCGAAGGAATTATATTTGAAACTAGACTTCTGAGTAATACTGAAGATATTATTATAAATTACAGCAACTTTTACCTTTACCTTTCAGACGCGGCTCATGTTTATAACAATAATCTTGGGGTGTGGACTCATTTAAAGGTGCCCTAGAATGAAAAATTTAATTAACCTTGCCATAGTTAAATAACAGGAGTTCAGTGCATGTAAATCACATACAGTGAGTCTCAAACACCATTGCCTCCTCCTTCATATGTAAATCTCGTTTGTGAAAAACACCACAGAAAAATAGGCAAATCTCAACGTAACACCGAGAGTGATGCAATCGTCGGGATCATTAATATGTACGCCCCCAACATTTGCATATGCCAGCACATGTTCACTGTCAGGCGAAACTGCGCAGCCGAATCATCTCTGCAGGTAAACAAGCGTCACGCGAGGATAGTGAACATGGCAGATCATGGAAACAAATGTTATGTTCCAGGCTGTGCAGGGGATGTGAAGACGTTTCATACTCTTCCCACAGATAAAACATGTCAACAGGCATGGTTGATGTTTATTTATAATCGGATACCGCAACAATTTATTTCAAAGTTGTTAGTTTGCTCAGCCCATTTCACCACGGACAGTTTTTCAAACCTGGGACAATATCAAGCAGGCTTTGCTCAGCGTCCGACACTGAAGAAAGGGGCAATTCCAACCATATACCTGCAAGCAGTAAGTGATTTTATTCACTTCTTGACTGTCTAAACAATTTCTGATTAAATTGAAAGCTTCTTAGAGAGACAACATTAACGATAATATCCCCGTTGTTGCCTAGATCCAACACAAGATGCTAGTACAGTAACAATAGGATAATCCGAGTAGTTTATATAACTAAATGGCTAAATAAATTGACTTTTAAATCAGTACTCTACTGTCAAACTCAAACGTTACTGTACAAACAACATATTTAAGCGCTACCCAGTTCAGTTTGTGATTCAAAGTGAAGAAGCTATCGTTGTAAAATCATACAGGGACACATTACAATAATTAAAATATTTTTACAATGCTAAAAAAGTTGTGACTGCTGATGTGTATATTTAATGCTATATGCTAGTTATCATTTTGGCTGAAGTTCTGGTATGGACGTAATGATTTTGCAGGTTCCTAATTAAAATAAAGACTTAACTTACCATTCAGAAGCTTTCATTTCCAATCTCTAAACATGTTGTTGTTCCTCAAAATTTGCATCTTCGTCAAAAACAGGCTCAAACATATAAGGTCAGCTATCATTGAGCTGCGCAGTGAAACAGCCAATCAGAGCAGAACTCTGCATTAATATTCATGACCCTTCCAAATAAGGCAAAAACAGACCATTTCATCCTGGGGAAGATTTCTAGAGTTGTAAATGGACCTGTAAAACCGTATCTGGACAATTATTGAATTTAAATAAAGCATATACCCTCTATGTAGATACCAGAGAACAATTTAAAATGTTGTTTCAAATCATTCTAGGGCACCTTTAAAGTAATGTAGTCGTCAGGTTTTAGCCAGGTTTCTGTCAAACACAGCACATCTAGATTATTATCTGTAATGATATCATTAACAATAAACACTTTTGGGGAAAGGGATTGAATATTCAGCAACCCAAGCTTTATCAATTGTTCATCTGTATTATATTATATCTGTTGTTTATTTGTTGGACATCAATAAAATGTTTACTGTTGAATGGTTTTGATGTTTTTTTTGTATCTACTAATTCGGGGAACTGACACAGTCTCTATATGAAACTATCTAGGTGAAAGAGTCTCTATGTGTTGGGATTTATCAGACTCAGGTGACACGAGACAGCTAGCAGACGGTCGGTTTAGCCAGTTTGTCTGCTTCCTGACCTGGGCCCTAGTGAGTCAAGGTTTAGCTCTATGACTATATGCCAAATTACTAGAGAGAAGAGCGGAATCACCCCAGGAGGGATGGATGCCATCCTTCTTCAATAGGTCAGGTCTGCCCCAAAAACTTTTCCAATTGTCTATGAAACCTATGTTATTTTTTTCGGACACCACATAGACAACCAGCCATTGAGTGATGATAGTCTGCTAACTATCTCATCACTCCTTTTAACAGGGAGCGGTCCAGAACAATAAACAGTTTATTATTTTACTTTATAACTTGTATGTCAAGAGGGGAGGTTGGGGGCTTCCAGCGTAAGCTGAGGACATTAGTATAGTGTGATTATAAAAATGTCATTATGGCAATGGAGAGCCAGTTATTCTGGAAACACAGTTTTCCTTTTTTTTTCTATATCTATTGTTCGCATTAATAGAGTTGTATGTGGAGGAGAGAGAAGTTTCTCAGCAGGGGGTGTCATAGTGTTGTTAATGTCTTGAGCTTGGCTGATGCAACTAGTATTGTCTAGTTTTAATGGCTAATAACATTATCTCTGTGTGAGGTTCATGAGATGTTTGGTAGAGTAACAGATATCATTTAGGGATACCTGTATACCCTAAAAGGAAAAAAAATGGCACTTGTGAAGAGATGAGAAAAAGGACCAGTATTTGCTGTGGCCAAAAGACCATTGTTACTGACTATGAAACAAATATAATATCACTCATGAAATGTCACATTTACATTAAGGCATTTGGCAAATGCTTTGAAGGTATACATTTTATTTTATTTTATTTTATTTTATTTTATTTTATTTCATGCACTCAAATAATATACATTTTAGTTTGTGCATTACCTGAGAATCAAACCTATGACCTTGTTGTTGCTAGCAAAATGCTCTACTGTTTGAGCTACAGAAAAGCAGTCTTGATTTGCGGTGAGATAAGTGTATTTAGATCATTATAGACTTAATAATATTTGTATAGGTTAGGATTGAAAGCCTGGGACAAAGGTAATCTGTTTAAATAATGATCAACCTAGTAGGATATAGAAGTGTAGTTGAAAAAAGATCCATACATGTCAGGTCATTCCTTTGAAGTTTCTAAATGAATTGGAATGACCTCTTTAGTTTGAGCATCACTGTAATAAACAGCAGTTCTCAGATGTGCATTGAAAACTACCCGCAGTTTCACTAGGCAGCCCACAGGTCAAACAGAGGCTAATTCAGATTGACATTAACTCTGGATTGCTATGCAAGCAAGCAAGCACATTTTATTTATATAGCACTTTTCTAAACAAGTTAATGCAATTCAAAGTGCTTGACAAAGAACCAATAGATAGGCAATTAATACAATTAAATTGAGTAAATAACAATTAAAAAGTAAAATAGACCCATTAAGATACATGATAAGAATAGAATTTATAAAAATCTAATTATGAAAAATAAAATACAACATTAAAAACAAAGCAAAACACAAAATATAAAATTATATAAGATTTTACAGGAAGGCCAGACTAAAAAGATACGTTTTTAGATTTAAAACTATTCATGTTTTCAGCGTATCTTATGCTCTCTGGAAGGTTGTTTCAGAGGTGAGGAGCATAACAGCTAAAAGCAGCATCACCAACTTTTTTAGTTCTACTATGAGGTACCTTTAGAAGAAAATAATCAGAAGATTTAAGAATCCTTCTCGGTTCATATACTATAATCATATTTGAAAGATGGTCTGGAGCAAGTCCATGCAATGCCTTATAAACTAATACAAGTTTTTTTTTTCTCTCTTTTTCGCTTTTGTCAATATTTGAGCAGCAGTGTTTTGGATTAATTGTAATTGGTTAATTGTGTTCTTTGGTAGACCAGTAAGAAGGGCATTACAATAGTCAAGTCTGCTAGTTATAAATGCATGCATTCATTTTTCTGTGCACTTTTGATCCAATAATCAAAACTTCAGTTATGCTGTCGACATTACTTTATTGTGAGCCTAGCAACGCTTTAGGCCTAGCAACGCTCTGACCCTAGGGAAGAAACCCATGGGAGAAAGCTCAGAAAGAGCTAAAGAACTCAGTCTAACTGGCCTGAAGTTCCACAGTGTGGAGGCCTCAGTATAACGACCCTCACAATGAGTGGAGGCCTAGCAACACTCCACACTAGGGTCAGTAGCCATTAAGGCTACCAGAAAGCCTACAACCTAGCGTACTACCCTTCTGCCTAGCCAAACTCTAGGAGCAGAACCTCAGTAAGACGACTCTCTAAATCGTAAGGAGACCTATTAATGCCCCACGCTCAGGACATCTTGCAAGGAGACTCACAGAGAGCCTACCACTTGCAACCACTATCCTAACTGAGCTCTAGGGAGCGGAGGCCTCAAAAAAAGATAACTCTTTCTAGCAAGAGGAGGCCTAACAACGCTCGCAGTAGTCAAGGAGGCCCACAGAGAGCCTAATGACTCTTTGAGTAGCTCTTTGAGTAGAGGCCTCAGCATGACTACTCTCTAAATCGAGAGGAGACCTATCTACATCCAACACCCAGGACAGCTTACCAAGGAGGCTCAAAGAGAGCATAGCTACTTGATATTGAAATCTAGGCGAAGCCTAACAATGCTAGTACAGGCAGTAACCCAGGAGGCCGACAACTAAGTACTACTGTTTGGTCAAGTTCTGAGGACGTAGGCCTTAGTATGACGACTCTCAAAGTGAGAGGAGGCCTAGCTATGTCCAACACCCAGTACAGCTTACCAAGGAGGCTACCAGAGAGCCTAGCTACTTGATAGTGCAATCTAGGCAGAGCTCTGAGGAGCAGAGGCCTCTACAAAGCAACTCTATAGCGAGAGGAGGCCTAACAACGCTCCATAGTACAGGGAGTAACCAAGGAGGCTCAGAGGGAGCTTAACGACTCAGTACTACCGTTTGGTCGAGAACGGAGGCCTCAGCATGATGACTCTCTAAATCGAGAGGAGACCTATGTTCCACACTTCCAAGAAGGCTCGCCTAGAGCCTAACAACTAAGAACTGCCATCCAGACGGAGCTCTGTTGAGTGGTGGCCTAAGCAGGATCACGAGAGGAGCAAGAGGAGGCCTAGCAACACTCCGATTAAGGTTTATTAGCCAAGGAGGCTCACAGAAAGCCTAGAAACTTGGCCCCTGGCTGAGCTCATGGGACGGAGACCTCAGCACTAAGTCCTATGCTTGTCAAGGTGGCTACATAATAGGGCCAGCAGCTTTACACAATATCGGGTGGAGCTCAAGTGAGCAGAGGCCTCTATCAGAATGACTCTCTATAGTGAGAGGTGCCATACTGAACATAACCATTGCCCCTTCAAGGGAACTTGCAATGCGTCACCGCTTTGGGAACGCCTCTGCATGATTGCGTCGTGAAGCACGTATGTCATCAGTCCAATAGAGAGACGGAACATCATAGGAAGGTGACATCATAGACTGGAAAGTATAAATCATCCCAGCAAAAACACGCCCCCAGCTTCTGTTGTCTTCAGCAAGCGCTCTGTGTCATTTGTCAGTTCTGTGTTTGTGTCTGAGTTCAGACTTTCTTGTTTTTATGACAAGTTTGCATCACACACTGACATTATCTGAGAGATTATGGCGAGCGAACAACAGTTCACTAAGTGTGTCCCTCCTTGCTCACGCTACATCACGAGCAGGGATACACACTTAATGTGTGTTGTTTGTTTGGGTGAGCAGCACTCAAGGGCTGCGAGCATTTTGAGGTGCTGCCTTTGCATGTGCTGCGATCCCGCCGGGCACTCTTCGAGGAGGGCGTCCCAGTTCGCGCTCCCCACGGCTCTCCCTGCTGTTGCCGAGGCACAGCGGCAGCTCTTGACGTGGGGTTCGCAGATGGATCTGACGGTCGGACTTGAGACGGGCCCCGCCTTATCTCAGCCTTCTCCTGTCAGATCCGCGGTCGCTTCTCTGGGTTCGGGAGCCCGCACTGCGGTTTCTCCAAACCCCCACGAGTGAGGAGCTTGTGGAGGTTCTGAGCAGGACTGTGGCTAAATTAAACATTGACTGGCCCACACATGATCAGCAGGAGCGTGCCTCAGTAAAAAGCAGGCTTGATGAGTGCTTTCTGCCAGCCCATTCTGTTCAGCCTCCACGGCGGAGCCTGCCGTTTTTCACTGATCTCCACACCAAGGTGTCAAGATTGTGAAAGCGGCCTATGTCTTCAAGAGTGTTCTGTTCGGTGACGCCGTTACCACGGTTACTGACAGGTTCCAGGAGGCAAAGAAGCAGTCGGCGGCGCTCAAGCAGTTCCTTCCCTGGAAACCCAAGGCCTCGTCTGCTGCTGTGAGAGAGCAGCAGGCGCCGAGTGCAAGCTACTCCCATCGAGCGCAGCAAAAGTAGAGCGTCGCCACCTGCACACCCCCGCAGAAAGGGTAGGGCGGTGGGCGGCGCTCTCAGGCTCAGCCTTCCAAGGGTAAGACTGATCTGAGGACAGTCATTATCTCGAGGAAGGCTGCGTTGAAGAAGCCCTGACGCCTGTGTGCCCAGGGCTTTGAGGGTGGTCCCCTCTGGGGGCAGACGGTGCTTACCTCAGCACACGGTACCCGTCTGCCTTCGATGCCCTCAAAGGGTCAATCCACCAACCCCGGCCGAGTCCTGGGCCTTGGAGGGCCCTCGCGAGTCGTCCGAGGATGGTTCGCGCCCTCAGAGGAGGGAGGTGGCGCTGTCAAGTCAGTTGTTTCCTGCCGGTCCGCCGTTTCAGGGCGCTGCGCTCGGAGTACATCAGAGGCCAGCCTCAAGAGGCTGGTACCCTTAGTAGATTTTGTGTCAGAGTGGGAGAATCTGACAAACAGTATATCTCAGTGGGTCCTGCGGTTCATAAGAATTGGGTACGCCATTCAGTTCAGATGTTGTCCTCCCAGTGTCAACGGGGTTCTGTCCATGGTGGAGGGCCCTGAGCAGGCTCTGGTTATGTCTCAAGAATTACAGACTCTGCTACAGAAGGGGGCTATAGAAAGGGTTTCCCCGCCCGACAGGGAGTTTTTACAGTCGGTACTTCATAGTGCCAAAGAAGGATGGAGGGCTGCGCCCCATCTTAGATCTTCGTGTCCTGAACCGTGCTGTAGCAAAACTCAAGTTCAGGATGCTCACACTCAAACAGATCGTGTCTCAGATCAGGTCAGAGGACTGGTTTGTCACGATAGATCTCAAAGATGCATATTTCCATGTCTACATCCTTCCGCAGCACAAGCCCTCTCTGTGGCAACCTTGTGCTTGGAATTTGCTCCCGGTATGGCCAAGGCCTTCCTACATCCTAGGCCGGGTTATGTTCCTAAAGTTCCCACTAATCCTGTGAGACCTATTGTACTTCAGGCTTTTTGTCCTCCGCCTTTTAAGACGTCAGACCAGGAACGGCTTAATCTGCTTTGCCCTGTTCGTGCACTAGATGCCTATGTCCACATAGCTGCCCTGTGGAGGAGATCTGAACAGTTGTTTGTTTGTTATGGGCCACTCTCGAGAAGGGGTCCGGCTTCAAAGCAGAGGATGAGCAAGTGGGTGGTCGAGGCCATCTCACTTGCTTATGTGGCGGTCGGGCAGCCTTCTCCTTTAGCTGTCCGGGAGTATGACATACTCCCTGCATGCCCGCAAGCGTCTTGCTTCATTCTTATTCCAGAAGCTGGGGGCGTGTGTTTGCTTGGATGCTTTATACTTTCCGGTCTATGACGTCACCCGCCTATGACGCTCCGTCTCTCTATTGGACTGCTGACATACGTGCTTCACGACGCAATCATGCAAAGGCGTTCCCAAAGCGGCGACGCAGCATCTTGTTCCCTATTTAGGGAACTAAGGTTACAGATGTAACCGAGACATTTTCAACAATGTCAATGTGACAATAATTTTAGTTACAAGTCAAGTCACCTTTATTTCTATAGGGCTTTTCACAACACAGATTGCTTCAAAGCAGCTTTACAGTGATGATAGGAAATTCATTTTGTTTTAGATGAAAATCTAAAGTAATTTGTTGATTGATTTTTTTTTTTGATTAATCAAAATGATTTCACACATATATTTCACAATGTAAAAACGCATGTAAAAATATATTTATTGCACAAACTTAAAACAATAATGTAAATATTATTATTATAAGTGTGAATCAAAAAAATTAAAGATTTTAATTTATAAAGGGATTTATAAATAAAGATTTAATCTCTTAAATGTCTTAGTGTGTTTTGGTCACAATTTAGACTTTTTAAAAAATCTAATTTCAGTTTTTTATCTCATAATTTTGACTTTAAATCATTTTTTTTTAAATCTCAGAATTTTTAAAGTCCTAATTTCAACTGTTCATTTTACAATGACTTAGCATGTCACATTTTTATCTAATAATGAGGACATTTAAAATCATATTTTCAACATTTGAAATGTTGATTATGACTTTATGATAATTGAAATGAGCTGATCAGTAATATAGTTGAATATTTAGTGTCCCCAACTGAGCAAGCCAAAAGCCAAAGGCAACATACCATTATGTAGATAGTCCCTGACCATTGAGCCTGTCCATTTACCCACACTTGCTGTCTTGGCCCCCTGAAAACGAGTGCATGCGACAGGAAGTAGGTGCACATGTTCCAGGTCTGAAAAATGGCAAATCTCAATGCCCATAATGCACATTAAATCCCTACACACATTAAATCCCCTTTAGAGGCTAAGCATAGGACATCGTATTGAACCGAATGCAATGTTTGGATGAACAATTGTAATATTTCGACCACTTCTCAGTATAACAAAAAGTGTTATAAAAATGTCTAATCTACCTTTAAATACTTAAGTATACATCTCATTTGATTCTTCTCAAGATCTTCTCTTTGTATTATGTTTGATTGATGCCAACCAAAAGATCTATAAAAAACAATGGTACTGTTGGTCACACATTATAGTTTAAAAAAATCTAAACAGTAAAACTTTTTAGCCCTTAAATGCACATGCACAGTGATCGCACATCACTTAGATTATACATTTATTTGATACATTGTCTTTTGGCAGATAGCTTTGATCTGGGTGGTATGAATTAGTTTTTACCATCTGAAAGACAGATATTCAGACAGCATGTCTGTAATTTGTTTTATGGGCCCACTGCTAGTTATTATGATGAGGTAATACAAGCCACAGTGAAAATGGCTGTCCAGAAATGGACCAAAAGTGCGACCACTAAGTGGTCATATGTACTGGCACAGTTCCCAGGACGCTCAGTTTTATGGCTGCATTACTGTTCAGAATAAAGGTTACTCTATATGTGCCTTTTTTTTCAATCCCCATTTGCCCTGCAACATAATCGAGTCACCAGTGTTAGATTTCGGGACTCTAACGTAGCCCACAGACCAAAACAAATTACATCTCAATTTGAAATTATTACTGCAGCTCATTAGGAACCCGATGAACATGATTTAACCAAGTATAATATGATCCTGGATCAACATCTTTGTTGATTCTACAACAACATTCCAATCAACCAATAAGATTTGAGGGACAAAGTTACAGTTTATGTCAAGTTTACACTTACAACCAGGGTTAGGTGCTTCTACACCATTCTTATTCACCTATCATTTCCCTCTGATTTTAGGGATATATTATGGGAAGTGGTTTAGGGGCAGGGAGAGGGTTAGAATTTTCTGACAGAAATTTTGTTCCAGGATCAACAAAATATGTTGATCCAGGAACATCTTACTTGGCAAAATCACGGTGAACAATGTAACCTACTCCTCAAGAAAATTGCGTTTCAAGAAACAAGACGTTGTGGCATTATAAATGTTTGCTGCTTACTCAACATAAATCTACATAAAAAAATATATACCCAACTAAATTGATTGCAACTTTCAAAGTGTTTCAGAATGCAGCTGCAGAAATCACCCATTCACAAAATTTGGTCAGTCCAGTCGAGTCTGCCTTCTGCAGACTGTGCTTTAAAGGCATAATTTACTCCAACACTTGAAATTCTGAACTTGAAACAATGTCCCCTCAAGAAGAAAAAAAAATCAAGTCAAAAACTTTCAAAATAAAGTAAGATGAATAAATGTTTATATACACCATGCTAAAGATACACATCATTTCGTATCAGTCTCTGTAACCATTGGCACCCAAGGCGTTTTATACTGCACACGTCTTTACACTTCACTGTACAGATGCCAAAAGCACCCTTTAGCGCCTTTATTGCATCATGGCCCATTGCCTTCAATGTGAAACTTTTTTCCATCAATATATGTTATACGGTTGGGTATGATTTTCAATTTACACTATTATGTTTTTTTTTTTTTTTGAGCACCTAACTCAACCCCAGCTCTAAATCTAACAATTTATTAATAGTATAAAATATGTAACAGTCAGATAAAAGTATAGTCTCAATAATTTATTCAATAAACTACAAACATTACAAATGTATCAAGGCCAAGTAATAGTTATCTTTATCCCCATTATAACATGCAAAACACACACACACACACACACACACACACACACACACACACACACACACACACACACACACACACACACACACACACACACACACACACACACACACACACACACACACACACACACACACACACACACACACACACACACACACACACACACACACACACACACACACACAAAAACACCTGTAGAAATGTTATGACAGGTTTAATGTGAAATGCAATTTGATCTCATGTGTCTTGTAACCTGTTGTGATGTGCTAAAATGAATTATGTGACTGCGTTTACTTTGTTCCTGACATCATATGGCTTCATAAGACTTCAAGGCTCGTTTCTATTACTTGTTCGATAATTTGTTTCTAATTTTTGTTTTTAATTATTGTGTACTTTTATCTGCCTGTTCCTGGTTTATATTTTTCAAATATGGTTAGGGTAAGGGAAGTGGTGTGGTAATGCAATCATAAATATATATAAAATGTTAAATATATAAAAAATAAATGTTGTCCTAATTTTTACGACTAGCTAATTACAGTTTTTTTGGATTGCTTACACACTAAAATTAAAAGTAGTACACTATTAGCAAAACCTTACACTCAAGAAGCAAAACATCAGCCCATATTTGCACAACTATAAGCACATTGTCAACCTCACACTTGTTGCAAAACTCTACACACAGTGATTTGCAAAACACTAAACACACTTAACATACATTACACACAAAAATCTATCATGAAGTCACTTCCTTGCAATACCAAAGCACTGACTGTCAAATTACCGCACCGTCCAACCAATTGGTTCAACACAGGCATCAGGTGTGCAAACACTTGTTTGCTTAATTGTAGACACACCAATCAGGTGTATAAGCACTATAAAAAGCAGCAGGTGAGTTAATCTGTCTTCAAGCACAATGGAAAGAGTCAGAGAAAGAGTAAGACGAGGAGGATGAGGAGGAGGAGGAGGAGGATGATGATGAGGAGGACGAGGAGGAGGACAAGGAGGAAGAGGAATCAACAGAGGAGGAATCAACAGAGGAAGAGGAAGAGCTGGAGGCCATGGTAGAGGTAGAGGAAGAGGAAGAGAAAGACAAGAAGGTGCTCAAAGAGGACCGAATCTGACAAATGAGATCTGCGCAACACTGGTTGACCGCGTTGTCAACCACGGCCTGATGCTGAGGGAGGCTGGACTGCGAGTACAGCCAAATCTAAGCCGATACACAGTGGCAAGTGTGATAAGAACATTTCGACTGGAAAATAGGTATTGTAAAAATATCATCATATCAAAAACATCTGCACATTTTCAGTAACTGCTTACAGTACTGTATTCTATGCACTATCAGCACTTCTGTTACCTTTTCCTGTGAAATTACTGTACTATTGTATACTGTGTTTTTTTTTTTTTTTTTTTTTTTCTACATAGGATTGAGGGTCAGGAACGACAAGGGGGGGGAAGGCCTCCTATGTTCACAGAACAGCAAGAGAGGGAGATAGTAAACATGGTTTTGGCCAACAATGCTATAACACTCAATCAGCTCCAAGCTAACATTGTCAATAACCACACCAGTTTCAACGATATCCATCAGGTCTCAACATCAACACTGGCACGCATCCTAAAAAAAAACATATTCAAATGAAGCAAATTTGAGTGCCTTTCGAGCGCAATTCCGAAAGGGTGAAACAACTGCAGCATGATTATGCAGAGGTATGTTTTCACTCTAGCAGTGTGATCTTGCATACTGTCTCATAATCTTTTACTGTACTGTAATATGTATACTAGATCTACACTGAACTACACAATTTTGCCTGACACTGTTCTTCAGGGAGTTTTATGAATGGATGGAGAGGAGATCCAGCATGAGTTCATTTACGTAGATGAGGCTGGGTTCAACCTGACGAGAACACAAAGGAGGGGAAAACCTAATTGGCCACAGGGCTATAGTCAATGTCCCAGGGCAACGTGGAGGTAATAAAACACTGTGCAGCCATTACACAGAATGGGGTCCTCCACTGCCATGCCCATATGGGCCCTTACAACACAGAACTCATACTTACATTCTTGGATCAATTGCACAACATAACAGCAAATCAAAACGATCATATGCAATACATTGTTGTCTGGTACAATGTGTCTTTCCACCGCTCTGCTCTGGTTCAGAACTGGTTTCAGCAACATCCACATTTCAACTTCCTATATCTTCCACCATACTCTCCATTCCTTAACCCTATAGAAGAGTTTTTCTCGGCATGGCGGTGGAAGGTATATGATCTCCGTCTTCAGGCTGAGGTACCCCTCATTCAAGCCATGGAGGAGGCCTGTGACCAGATGGAGGTAGCAGCAATGCAAGGATGGATTCATCATTCAAGACATGTCTTGTTAATGACAACATTGCCTGCGACGTTGCTGAAAGTCTCTGGCCAGATCCAGCTAGGCGAAGAGACAATGTCTAATTTTTTTTATTTTTTACTTGCAGTACAATACATAGTGACATTCTGTTACAGTATTATGAATGTCCATGTCAACATTTTGGGCGTGTTGAGAAATAAATGAGTTTCTTCAGTCTGCAACATTGGTCTTGTGTAGTGTTTGGTGGATTTACATTATATTGTACTTTGTTGATGGTAGGCTACTCTAATCATAGGGAAGTAGAAGTGTTTTAGGTTTATCACAGCAGAGTGTAACTCGTGCAAACAGAGTATAGTAATGTGAAATGTGTGGTTTTTAATCAGAAGTGTAGAGTGTTTAATTACGCAAAGGATCTGTAGTGTTTTGCTAATTGTGTGTAGCGTTTTGAAAACATGGGCCCTGTTTTGAAAATCGTGCTTAAGAAATCCAAAAAAACTGTAAATCCGTAAACGAAAAATAAAACTGTAATTAGTATGTCTTTCATAAACACAAGAATGGAAACATTTTATCCAGCAAAATGATCAAGATATTTTGTAAAAATAGCTTTAGCGTCATAAAAATATCAATACCCTGTGTGTCAGTATATTGATTCAATAGGTTCCAATTGAAAGCAAAGGGTTAACGGCAGTGTTGGCAAAAATTCACTCTAGGGCGCTTTCTGCGTCTGTATAGTGATCTGCGTCTGTATAGTCCTCTGCGTGCTGCCAAAACAGCGTTGACCTGCTGAAGCATAGATTCTACAAGACCCCTGAAGGTGTCCTGTAGTATCTGGCATCAAGATGTTAGCAGCAGATACTTCAAAACCTGTAGGTTGCAAGGTAGATCCCCATATGTAGAAGAGTGTGATGCACTTTGTATTGTGACACATTCCTCCCATAACCACCATTAAAATGATGTATGACTTATGCTGCCTTCACATGCTATCGAACATTTTCTACTTCCCAATTCTGAATTCACAAGTTCACACTTACAAATAATCAAATCAAAGTAGTATGCGTATTTGGTGTGCTGTACGAGGATAGGGTTCCGAGCTCTGTTTTCTGGCCCGAAACCCAGAGCACTCCCCCCATATCTCTGGATTTTTAACTAGAAAACTTGTGTATACGATAATTCTGATAGCATTTGAAGGCAGCATTACTAGGCCTTCTGTTGGCTTGGACCAGTCTTAGTTGTCCTCATGCATTGATGAGCCTTGGGCTCTCAACACCCTGTGGCCGCTTTGTGGCCAGTCATAACCCCGCTGCATGGATATGATGCCAGAGCCCACCACAGGCAGAGAGCTGTTGATCCTGCCACAATGAACGAGCCAGCATCAGAGAAATGTAGCCAACCATCGCCCTCGAACTCTAGCCCCACAGTGAGTCTGACCAGGTGCGTGAGATGGCAACACTGTTCGTCCTAGTGGGTGTGCTCATGGAGTTTGTGGGCATGGAGGAAAACCCTACCCACATTCCTGCCATTGAGGATGAGCTTCGGCCTCTGCAAATATTTATATTTTCCTGGTTCTCCCGTACCTGCTGGTTCTGCTCAGCTCAATGTCTCCTGTATCACCACTGGTTCAGCCTAGCTCAAAGTCTCTTGTGTCACCAGAGTTCCCAACCAGCATCCCTCTCCCGCCTCCTCTTCCAAAGTCAGCCAGTTCCTCAGCCGCTCCACTGTTTCCTTTCAGCCTTTCGGCTTCCTCCACTGACTCCCCTGGCATTGATCCCGTCACCCCACTTCAGCCTGTTGACCTGCCTTGGCTCCTCCATCCTTCGGCTGCACCTGAGACCATCACCTTTACAGCTCCACCGGGCTCCCTCGTCCCTCCAACTTGGTTAGACGTCTCTCTGCCAGCGCCACTGACTTCAGGTCTTCAGCTCTGTCAGGCTCCACCTTCCCTCTGGCTTCGATTGGTTCTGTCACACCGGCTCCACCAAAGTCCTCTGGCACCCTGACTCCACTCGGTTCATTGTGTTCATCACTGTGACTCTGCCTTGGCCTACAGGACCATCACACAGTCTTGCTGGCTGTTCATCTGCACCCAGGGCTTCAATTCTATCGACCTCATCGTCATCAGTTATCACCCTGGAGTAGTCAGCCTTGGTCACCCTGGGCTCTCCTTCTGTCATCTCCCCTGGTTTCCTGCTCAACACCAGACTCTCTCTCTCACACATGCACACACAGTCCCTGTGTACCAAACGACCTGTGATTAATTTCCCATAAAAATACATAACTTGCTGCTTAACTACCAATTATGATGCATTGTTGGAGAACTAGTTGTGACTATTTCCCTAAACTGTAGAAACATGGACACACCTCTTTCGTCATCCATCATCTCTATCGTCTGCCGTCCCCTTTTAAACCAAGCACTGACTAAATTTCTTTGCTAGTCTGAGCATTCAGCCTGATACAGCAACATTAGCTCAATAATTTGCTTAATTTGTTTGTTTGACCAATAGCAGATAGAGTGTTCATAAGACCTGTTTGGCAAACAGTGGTTTTGCTTGGGCAGTTTGATACTATAGTGGCAAAGTGGCAAAAAAATAATAATCTCAATTTCAATGGTGTTTAATTGCTGCAATATACATCATATTTTTTTTTTTTTTTTTTTTTTTATAGCTTTCAGAATTTAACAACTTTAATGCTATTCCCAACATTTATAATTTTAAAACCACATACTTTTACAAATATTTAGCAGTTTGGTGATATCCCTTTTTGGATTTGAGCAATTAAGTTTCAGCATGTATATTATTTGACCCATATCCATTCAACATTTTGCTAAAAGGCTCTATACATTAACTTTAGTTAATTACCATTGTAAGAATTTACACCCTTTATGTTTTGATTTATATTTGGAATGACATATTTTACTGTCTAAAATGTTTAATTGAATTAAACACAATAGTTTTTTAATTATCACACCCTTGTCTTGGGTTTAAGGCACATGATACTAAGCGATAGTGAGCCTATAACCCTTTTTTTTGTCATTCAAAACAATTGGTGAAAACATTTTGTTCTGTACGAAATGTCTGAATTTCTATTTTCTGAAATACAATTTCACGATTGTTCTTATATTGAATTGACCTGTACTCTCCAGATATAGAACTGGCATAATGACACATCCTGAAAGTGTAAAACACACTGCAATGAATAATAAAGTGCAGTACCGTGATTCATAATTCAGGTAAGAAATGTGTCCCAGTGAAAAGATAATTGATGGTGGTAAGTAAACAATAAACGTCATGACAAAACTGTTGATGATGGTACGTAGGGCTCTCTTCTTCTGTGGATGTACATTACTTTTCCCAGAAGGATTGGTTTTCCTCAGAGTTCGAAAAACTACGACATCACAAAAACCAATGACAGGCAGGGAAATAAACAGAGGCAAACACCCTATAATAGTGAAATAGATCCAGGAATTGGAGGCTGCGATTGATCCAAAACCAATTATAAACAACCAGATTATCACAGAGATTACCTTCCTAATTATGGCACTTCTCTTTTTGGCCATGTAGATGATAGGATGAACCACAGCAAAATAATAATCTACACAGACACAAGCCATGAAGAGAGGTCTGCCAGTTATGGTTAGTGAATATATGAAATTACAAAACAATTCAAATTCTATATTGTGCCAAACCATGTAATTAAAGACACTAAATGGTAGGGTGCACAAGAAAGAAAGATCAATAAAGGTCAGATTAAACACAAAGTAATCATTAGAGAATTTTTGTCGGTGTCTTTGACAAAGCTCCCGAAGTACCATGACAATGGCTGGTAAACCCAGGAGTAAGCAAACAACAGAGAAACCTGACCAGAACAGAGGACCAATAGGCTGTTCAGTGCAAAAATAGTCCTTGGTGACATTTGAAAGATCTGATGAATTCTGTGGGGATGATAATGTCTCTGTCGACATTTTAGTACAAGAATTTCCTGAGCTGAAATAGAAAAGAAAACATCACAGTGAGACTTAATGTGTTAAAGTACATATTTTAATAACCATTATAATGCCCAATACATTTTAGAACTGCACTGGACTGAGATTTAATCTACAATGGCCATTCTACTAAATTTGCTGAATTTAACTAATTCCAGTGTCATCATATTTCAACAATATATATTTAAAGAAATTAAATTTTTTGTCTTACCTTAATGAAGTCCATAATAACTTGTGAATGAGAGACAGTGAAAGCAACACGGTTTATCTGTAAGGGATGTGTGTCACAGGTGTGTACATTAATTATTCAAATCCTTTCTGATGTTTTGAATATGAGTGAGTTGCTATATCACTACAAAAAAAACCTGTCAAAACTGTTTGTACTGCATATTCCATATCTGTATATATATTTCAATCAATCAATCAATCAATCAATCAATCAATCAATCAATCAATCAATCAATCAATCAATCAATCAAAATCTTACACACCACATCCATAAAAACAGAATGAACAGAACCGGCGACAAAGGGCAGCCCTGCCGGAGTCCAACATGCACCGGGAACAAGTCTGATTTACTGCCGGCAATGCGAACCAAGCTCCTGCTCTGGTCATACAGGGACCGAACAGCCCTAAGCAGGAGGCCTCCCAGACTCCCAGAGCACCCGCCACAGGACACCGCGAGGAACACAGTCGAATGCCTGCTCCAAATCCACAAAGCACATGTGGATTGGTTGGGCAAACTCCCATGAACCCTCCAGCACCCTGGAGAGGGTACAGAGCTGGTCCAGTGTTCCACGACCGGGAAAAAAACCACACTGTTCCTCCTGAATCGGAGCTTCCACTATCGGCTGAATTCTCCTCTCCAGTACCCTGGCATAGATTTTCCCGGGGAGGCTGAGAAGTGTGATCCCCCTGTAGTTGGAACACACCCTCCAGTCCCCCTTCTTAAAAAAGAGGGACCAACACCCAGGTCTGTCAGTCCAGAGGTACTGTCCCCAACTGCCATCTCCGGGGTCCATCTCCGGGTCCATCTCCAAGCCCTCTACCTCTGCTTCCTCAATGGAAGACACATCGGTGGGATTGAGGAGATCCTCAAAGTATTCCTTCTACCGTACGACGATATCCCCAGTTGAGGCGTCAAACGGTTTGCCAGAATCTCTTTGAGGCCAACCGATAGTCCTTCGCCATGGCCTCACTGAACTACCAGGCCCGTTTTTTTTTTTTGCCTCCACAACTACCCGGGCTGCAGTCCGCTTGGCCTGCAGGTACCCGTCAGCTGCCTCAGGAGTCCCACAAGCCAGCCAGGCCTGATAGGATTCCCTTTTCAGCTTGATGGCATCCTTTACTTCCAGTGTCCACCAACGGGTTCGGGGATTGCTGCCTCGACAGGCACCGGCAACCTTATGGCCACAGCTCCGAGTGGCCACGTCGACAATGGAGGTGGAGAACATGGTCCACTCGGACTCAATATATCCAGACTCCCTCTGGATCCGGTCAAAGCTCCGCCGAGATCAGAGAGATCTTCAACTACCACCTCATCCATGTCAACAACCCCAATTATTTTTTTTCCACCAATTTATGTTTCACGAGTTCACACTTATCATTTATAGAGAGTAAATTTAAATGCATATTTGACGTGCTGTCCGTGGGGAGACCTTCGAGCTCTGACTTTGGCCCGAACCCAGAGTACCCACCGTGTATGTAAGTGGTTCGAAATAAAATTGTGGAGAAGGAGTGGTAGAGGGATGCTGATAACTGTCAACAAACGGAGGTAGGACTGTTCCCTCTATTGTTGATTAGCTGAGTGCTCTCCACTTGTGTCAATTATCTGAACATGCTCCTATAAACGTGGCAAAAGTTGAAATAACCTTTAAAAAGCGCGTCTCTAGACCTGCACTGACCTGCGTCTCGCGTTTTAACCACAAAAACGCGTCCTAAGTGGATGACCCTAAACTGCTATACAAGAAAGTATTCTTATTTCAGTGCTATTATTTAAGCAGACAGTTTGCCTCATATATTCAGTTTAACAGCATTAACAGCAAGCCAAAGAGGACAAGGTTTCAACTGAAATATATGCATATGCATTTAAACACATACATTATGTTCTAGCTCCTCTGAGTCGGTCCATGCAATAAATGCACGCTCTTAAAGGTCCCATGGCATGGATTTTTTATTTTATTTTATAATGTATTCTGAGGTGTACTTGTACTTAATTGTTAGTATGATTTTTACATCATAAAATGTCATAATTTAGAAATAAAAGGCATTTTTTCTATACTGATGTTTGCCCTCTGGCTGAATGCCCTGTTTCAAGGGGCGTGTCTGCTGTGAGACTTCAGTAAAAATGCGCACTGTTGTGATTGGCTGACATCTTTGCATTTGCAATGAGTATTAGATGTTGTAGCCGAGGGGGCGTGGTTTAACAAGGTCTACGAGGCACGAGCCTGCAAGAGACGACCTGAGTTCACTTCTCATCAGTTCTCTCAGACTTCTCAGTTCAGTGAACTGTTGTAGTTACTAACATATTATTCAGGTTATTAGTTTATTTCTAGTCAGAGGGACTGTCACCCATGTCAGAAAGTTAGTAACTTTAGTAAATTATGGATCAGCGCTGACTCGAGACGTGAACCGTTTAGAACGATTCAGTCCGATTTGGTGAACTGGTTCGACCGGTTCACTAAAAAGAATGGATATCACTAATGTACCAGAGATGGAGCGATTGCTAACAAAGTTATAAATTGTAACTACTGAGTTGTGAGAGCCCGAGCCACCTCAGCTGTCCCCTCTCGATGTGGAGGAGCAGCGGCTCTACTCCGAGTTCCTCCCGAGTGACTGAGCTTCTCACCCTATCTCTAAGGGAGCGCCCAGCCACCCTGCGGAGAAAGCTCATTTCGGCCGCCTGTATCCGGGATCTTGTCCTTTCGGTCATGACCCAAAGCTCATGACCATAGGTGAGAGTAGGAACGTAGATTGACCGGTAAATCGAGAGCTTCGCCTTACGGCTTAGCTCTTTCTTCACCACGACAGACCGGTACATCGACCGCATTACTGCAGAAGCTGCACCGATCCGTCTGTCAATCTCCCGTTCCATCCTCCCCTCACTCGTGAACAAGACCCCTAGATACTTGAACTCCTCCACTTGGGGCAGGAACTCTCCACCAACCTGAAGTGGGCAAGCCACCCTTTTCCGACTGAGGACCATGGCCTCGGATTTGGAGGTGCTGATCTCCATCCCAGCCGCTTCACACTCGGCTGCAAACCGTCCCAGTGCATGCTGAAGGTCCTGGTTAGAAGGGGCCAACACGACAACGTCATCCGCAAAGAGCAGAGACGAAACCGTGTGGTCCCCAAACCTGACACCCTCCGGCCCTTGGCTGCGCCTAGAAATTCTGTCCATAAAAATTATGAACAGAACCGGCGACAAAGGGCAGCCCTGCCGGAGTCCAACATGCACCGGGAACAAGTCTGACTTACTGCCGGCAATGCGGACCAAACTCCTGCTTCGGTCATACAGGGACCGGACAGCCCTCAGCAAAGGACCCCGGACCCCATATTCCCCCAGCACCCTCCACAGGACGCCGCGAGGGACACAGTCGAATGCCTTCTCCAAATCCACAAAACAAATGTGGACTGGTTGGGCAAACTCCCATGAACCCTCCAGCACCCTGTAGAGGGTATAGAGCTGGTCCAGTGTTCCACGACCAGGACGAAAACCACACTGTTCCTCCTGAATCCGAGGTTCCACTATCGGCCGAATTCTCCTCTCCAGTACCCTGGCATAGACTTTCCCGGGGAGGCTGAGAAGTGTGATCCCCCTATAGTTGGAACACACCCTCCGGTCCCCCTTTTTAAAAAGAGGAACCACCACCCCGGTCTGCCATCCCAGAGGCACTGTCCCCGACCGCCACGCGATGCTGCAGAGGCGTGTCAGCCAAGACAGCCCCACAACATCCAGAGATTTGAGGTACTCAGGGCGGATCTCATCCACCCCCGGTGCCTTGCCACCGAGGAGTTTCTTGACCACCTCGGTGACTTCAGGGCACGGGCATCTGTTCCGGATGCCTCCTGAACGCCTTCCCGGGAAGGTGTTTCGGGCATGTCCTACCGGGAGGAGGCCCCGGGGAAGACCAAGGACACGCTGGAGGGATTATGTCTCCCGGCTGGCCTTGGAACGCCTCGGTGTCCCCCCGGAAGAGCTGGAGGAAGTGTCTAGGGAGAGGGAAGTCTGGGCATCTCTGCTTAGACTGCTGCCCCCGCGACCCGGCCCCGGATAAGCGGAAGAAGATGGATGGATGGATGGATGGAGTTGTGAGAGCACTTTCAGCGCGGATTTACGTTGTTTGTATCTGAGTTCTGAATAAACACGAGTCCCAGTCACGCTGAGTCCATCTTCCTCCTTATTCTACCAACTTTGTAACACATGTAGTGTACCATTATATCTGTCGAGATGAACAAGTTACGAGTAAGTGTTGATTATAGCATTATTTTTAGATATTTTCCTATCATATGAAAAGCATCAGTGACGCATTGAGTACACAGCGCAAACAAAGACACAAAAGCGCATTAATCGAATGTAATCCAGTTTATTGTGGGGATAGCTGGCTAGCCTAGCCCAGATACCCCGCGCTTACCCCCCTTTTGCTTAATCTTGTGTCGCGTTTGGTGCCTCCGTTGTGGGCGAGATGCAGTACTGGGGGTCGGTGATGTTGAAGGCCGACCGGTCAGTGCAGCCCGAGCTTCAGCGTGCGTGAGGTTTATCTCTAAAGATGTGGCTCTGCCGACGTTGAGCAGAAACTCATGACTGTTTGCACATTTTAGAACAGATAGACACGACGTGGACGTACAAAAACACTGATTCACAAGATAAACACGAAGACACTGTTCTGTCGGGAGAGAGAGAAGCTGCAGAGTGTGCACGAATAATAAAGTTGATAAAGCTGTGTGAACTTGAATAATTAGCTACACATCAGAAATCACTGATCACAGATCAGAAGGAACTGAAAAAAAGACTTCTTTTGTACATCCAAACACTGAGAAACTGCCAGCATTCACTCGTTCACAAGCCATGATCTCTCGAAGACAAACAAATATGGCGCTCGCATGGGTGTGCCAAATTCTCTGGGCGGAGGAAAGGGAGGTAACCGTTCCTGTTATGACGTCATAACAGGAGAATTCAAGATCAGCTTGTCTGAGCTGTCATTTTCTCAAAGGCAGAGAAAGACAGCCAGATCTCGGTTTACACCGATCAAAATTTCTAGCCACTCGGGGACAATATTCAGGCTAGGGGAACTCATATTAATGTTTAAAAACCTCATAAAATGAAAATGTCATGCCATGGGACCTTTAAATGAGCGAATACCTATTTTTTATAGCTAATTTCAACTTGGTATGGATCAAAAATCAAATCAGGGCTGTATATTAATATTTACAAGATACATACAAATACAACTCAACTTAATTCACATTTTATAGCACGCAAATATTTCTGCCCATTTTCGCTCATGTGATTGTCAGCCTCTGCTTCTCTGCTACAGACTGAAGCGCGAGAGTAACACGCCGCACCACTACTTTCAGTTAATAAAGGAAAAAATACTGCAAAGTTATTTTTGTGATTGTTTGGAGCATTGTACAGACATTCATCAAACCTTTCAAGACAGAGCCCACCTCAGATGGTTTTTAATCAATGCACAAATTGTAAAAACAGATAAACAGTAGTTGTTCCTAAATTCTGATTGGGTGGGCAAGGCAGACGTTTGGATGGGTTCAGCCCACCCCTGCCCATGCTTAGAACTGAGACGATAAAAGTGAGTGGGTCCAATATCATTGGTCGTAAAAAGTGGGTGGGTCTTGTCCCACCCACATACAATGGTTCCGACGCCCATGACATCAGGCATAATGACACAGATCGAAACCAATAAATAAAGTTTAAAATACAGTAGTTTGTTTTAAAATTCAGTTGTGTATTGTGCCCCAATAAAAAGATAACTAATCGTGGCAGGTAAAGAGTGAAAGTCATGACAAAGCTGATAATGATTGTCCACAGAGCTTTCTTTTTCTGTGGATGCACATTGCTTTTTACTGAAGGATTGTTTTTACTCAAACCTTGAAAAGCTGAGATATCATCACAAAAACCAATGACAGGCATGGAAATAAAAAGAGGTTTAGATGCAAAAGCGGTTGCAAACATCCAGGAATATGAGATTGCAAGTGATCCAAAACACACTATAAACACCCACTATCCCACAGACTATCACAGAGATTACCTTCCTAATCATGGCACTTCTCTTGCTGGACATGTAGATGATGGGATGCAAAATAATAATCTCCACAGACACAAGCCATAAAGAGAGATCTGCCAGAAATGGTTAGTGAATACATGAAATTACAAAACAATTCAAATTGAATATTGTGCCAAACCAATTAGAGAATGTGAATGAGAGAACAGTTAGGAGTGCAACATCAATGATGGTCAGATTAAACACAAATAAATCATCAGAAATGTTTTGTCGATGTCTGACAAGGTTCCCATAGTACCATGATACTTGCTGGGAAATGCAAGAGAAAGCAAATTACAGAATCACCAGTCCAAAGAAATGATCCTAAAGCCTCATTGACACACATCATAAAATAGTTAAGGTTCTCTGTGCCATTTGAGAATTTTGAAGAATTCTGAGGTAAAGATAATGTCGCTGTCAGTATTCTTAAGATCTGAGTTTCCTGAACTGAATAAAGTAGAAAACACAGTAAAATGTAATGTTAACGTGTTGCTCTACAATAAAGTTTTAGTATAAGTTTGCAGATTGCAGACTAAAATATATAAATCTAACATAATATTTTTGTCTTACGTCAATGATGTCCACAAAAAAGCAAGCAGAGGCAAAAACATTTGGTTGTGAATGACTAAACAATTAATACTGTAAAATATTATATGATCAATAAATTATGATATGTTTTTACGTTGCTTTAACTCATCAAAATAGGTTAAGCAATTTTCAACCTTGTTTTTATAAGTTATACAAAATTCAACTATTTAGTCAGTTTAATGTAATTTAAGTTTAAATGACTGAAATATCCAAGTTGAGAGTTTTTTAATATTTATGCCATTTATATAGCAATGACACACACTAATCAACACGTGAGCAGAATTCTTCAAGTTCACACGAAACCTCTCCCTAATCCTCCCTGTTTTGGGTGGGTTTGTCACATGTTTTAGTTCTGTTTCCTAGTTTTTAGTTTGTTTCTTTTGTTTCTCGATAATTTGGTTATCATGCATATATAACATTTAATTCTGTTGGTTGGTTTGTTTGAAAAAATGGTGCAAAAGGCAAGAGAAGCTGTTATACCTTTAATTTTACGTTATATGTATATTTGTTTCATAAACACTGCATCCATAGGGGCTGCCATTGTTGTTTTGCAGGCTATGTGATGTCAGAGCTCGTAACTGGGAGTACATCTATCTGGTACGAGTTCACAGGTGGGAAGTCACAGGTTTGACTGCCGTTCCAGTGCACTTTCACGGGTAGAAGGTTAGAAAAACACAGGCTACGGGTTGCCTGGAACGTGGCATAAGTTCTGTGTTTCTTTCAGTTCTGTTTGAAGTTTTGAGTCAAGTGTGTTTTGTAAACTGTGAACTGACCTACTTTTTAGTATATTATACTTTCATGTATTAAGTGTAACAGTAGTAACAAGTAAAACAAGTACAAGTAAAAGTACATAACTAGTTTACAACTAGTTTATTTTTTGTTTTGTTTTTAGTTTTAAAAATTATTTATATAGAAGTGAATTTACACTTTACGTATATTGTTAGTTCCTAGGTTTACTAGTTTACTACATCTAAACAATTTTTTGTCTATTTATAAGCCAATAACATTGACAGACAACATTTTATTTTTTTAAAGTCTAAATTGTAAATTCATTACCAGCTCATTTACCGATGTGGTAACACTTAATAACGTTCAGTTGTAAGTAATTTATAAGTGGTTAGTTGATGAACTAATCATTTACAAAACATTCATACATGATTATCAAGTGATATGCTAACATTTTATGATTGTTTTCTAAATTCTGTTACAAGTCATATACAAGTGATTATTAAATTATTAACTAATCATTTAAGAAACATGACTATGCATTCATAAATTATTAATAAGTGAAATGTTCATTATTTTACGTATGTTTTGTAGATTCAGTTATAAGTAATTTACAATTGACTAGTTATTGATGAACTAATAATTTACAAAACATTACTATGCATTTCATAAATGTTTAATAAATAATGTTACATTTATTGTATGTTTTGTAGATTCAGTTATAAATTATTTACAAGTTATTCAAAAATGAAACAAATAATTTACAAATCATGACTATTCGCTCATAAACGATTAAGTAATATGCTAACCATTTACAAATCTCTCGTAAGTTATCTTTACAAAATAGCATATCATAAAATAATCAAACAGATCCTTAGTAAATGGTTATTAAGTTACTAGTTAATATATTATTAATCACTGAAATGTCAATATACCATTATCTCAATAAACAATTGTTAATCATGAACAAATGATGATCAAACCATTAGTAAATGATGAGTATATAATTTATTGATGCATCGTTAAAGTTGTAAGCTGGTCTGTTAAAACCCACAAAATGCAATTATGCTAAAGCAATTTTTTTTAAAGAATGATAAATTATTAGTTGTGAAATAAATAAACATTTTAAAATGACTTAATGCACTGCAATGCCCTGACTTTAAGTGAAAATCCTTTCACTCAACAGTGTAGACTTGTTCTGTGTGGGATCTAGTGGTAATGTGAACTGGTTTTACTCTCCACTAAAGTTCACATCAGGTGCACGAAGACTCAATGTGTGTCAGAGAAGACAGCTGTCTATACCCTCACCAGTCATCATTTACATTAAAATACACACTACAAAGTGTTCAACACCTGAAGGGTTCAACACCTGAAGGGCACCTCCCTCTCTCCAGCCGAGTACTTTTGTTCTGTCTGATTGAATGCCTGAGAAGCAAAAGCCACAGGCCATTAGATGCCGTTCTGAAGTTGTGAAATAACCGCGCCAGTGGCAGTTGCTGAAGCATCACAAGTGACTAGTGTGGGGCAGTCAAGGCTGAAATGGGCTAAAACAGGGGGGCTCGTCAACAGTTTCTTGAGTCAAGTCAAGTCAACTTTATTTATATAGCGCTTTTAATAATGCAGATTGTTTCAAAACAGCTTCACAGTGTTAAACAGGAAAATAATGCAACAGAATTCTATTCAGTCATACAGCCTTTCCGGAGAAAACGGTGATTCTTTATTGTGCTCGCCAACTCGTCTCACATCCTCGAACAGTGTCAGAAAAACATTCAACGTTTACGTCACTTCCCGTTCCCCAACCCTTAAAGTACCCGGCATTCATTCTATCTTATTAATGTAACAAACACATTACTTTAACTAAACATCAGGTTATTAGACTAATTAAGCATGCAACATTTCCCCTCCCCTCCCAGTGAGCTAAGTGTGAAAAGATGATAAGTAATCATGAAAGCGTGCAGGCCGAGTGTGCAGTCTGGTAGGTCTGCCTGGCGGTGCTGCCGATGGTGGCAGGGTTGTTTCTTGCGGAGCCACCGGATGCTTTGCTGGGGGCAGGGGGCACAAAGAACTCAGTAGAGAGCAGGGGAGTGCAGCGTCACGGGTATAATCCACACCAGAAGGACACAGTACATTCCTAAGTCGACTGGCATGCCAACGAGAACCATCAGACAGCTGGAATGTAACTGGACCTAACTGCTTTTGTACCTGTTGTGGAGAAAGTGTGGACCAGAAAGTGTGGATCTTGTTTTTTCGGTGTGCCCGCCGAACCCACACCCAGTCCAGCGGGGAGATTATGGGAATCCAGGCCTTTTTCTGGCATTGTATCTGTCCTGTGCTTTGAGCTGTTGTCCGCGCACCCTGGCTTCCACCACAGGGTTTCCATCGTAAGAAGTAGGAGGGCGAAGTCTGTGTAGGGGTAACTCCAGCTCCCATTCCAGCATCAGTTTCTCTGGTGACACCCCAGTGGTGGCATGCTGAGCTGCTCTGTAGTGTAGAAGAGTCTGCAATAAAGGCTTGTTGAAAGGGCAGCCTTGAGCTAAGTGTGCTCTCAGACCATTTTTCAGCAACTGATTAAATCTCTCTACGCCCCCATTTGACTGTGGATGATAGTAAGCTGTTCGTATGTGTTTGATCCCTTTGCTTCGGATGTAACTGGTAAACTCAGCAGACACTAGTTGAAGGCCATTGTCTGTTGTCAAGGACCTTGGCAGACCCCAGGGGGAAAAGAGCGACTCCAGAAAGTCAATGATGGAACGGGATGGGACAGAGCCCACAGCTGCAGCCTCTGGCCACTTTGAGTGTAGATCATAAGCTACTATGAGGAAACGCAAACAATGGGGCACATGATGGAGTTTGCCACAGATATGTAATTGAATGTGGTCCCAAGGTTGAGTTGGCCATGGCAAAGACCCCAGTGGCGGTGGGGGTGGTGGCCCAGTTTTAACCGCTTACAAGACATGGAGTACAGTCCCGAACAAGCTGCTCAATGTCCTTGTCCAACCCTGGCAACCATACAAGATCCCTACAACACTGCTTCAATTGGACTATGCCAAGATGGCCCTCATGCGCCTTGGCCAGTGCCCGTCCTCTGAGATTAGCAAGGATAATGACACAGTGTCCACGGGCCAAGCATGTATTATTCCAGAATGACAATTGATGTTTCACTCTGGCATACAGCTGGATATCGGTCGTGACTTGGGCTGGCCAGCCATTTAGGACATACTTGCGGACGGCGGAGAGGCTGTAATAAGCAGATGACTCCTCTGTGAGTTCCTCCAAGGACACGAAAGCCATGAGGGGTGCATGCACCAGTTGGATAAAATCCTTGTCCTCAACCCCATGACAGGAGACAATGGGTGATGACACAGAACGGGACAGCAAATTGGCTACTACATTATCTCTCCCTGATGTGTACTGTATTGTAAAGTCATACTGCTGGAGTCGGTCAGTCCAGCGGTACATGTGCAGGTGTTTGTGACCAGAACCGGAAGGAGACATAAGTGCAGTGAGGGCTTGGTGGTCGGTTCGAAGGGTGAATTTTCGGCCATAAAGGTAGGCATGCCAGTGCTCGCAGACCCATACACAAGCCAGAGCCTCCCTCTCTCCAGCCGAGTACTTTTGTTCTGTCTGATTGAATGCCTGAGAAGCAAAAGCCACAGGCCATTCGATGCCGTTCTGAAGTTGTGAAAGAACCGCGCCAGTGGCAGTTGCTGAAGCATCACAAGTGACTAGTGTGGAGCAGTCAAGGCTGAAATGGGCTAAAACAGGGGGGCTCGTCAACAGTTTCTTGAGTCAAGTCAAGTCAACTTTATTTATATAGCGCTTTTAATAATGCAGATTGTTTCAAAACAGCTTCACAGTGTTAAACAGGAAAAGAATGCAACAGAATTCTATTCAGTCATACAGCCTTTCCGGAGAAAACTGTGATTGTGCAGTGTTGACAGAACTGGGCTAATATGGTCATAATTCCTGGTTCTAGTAAGAACTTGAGTTGCTGCGTTTTGGACCAGCTGGAGTTTGTTTATTAAGCGAGCAGGGCAACCACCCAGTTGAGCGTTACAATAATCTAGCCTTGAGGTCATGAACGCATGAACTAGCTGTTCAGCATTTTGCATTGAGAGCATGTACCGTAATTTAGATATATTTTTAAGATGGTAGAATGTAGTTTTACAGATGCTAGAAACGTGGCTTTCAAATTAAAGATTGGTATCAAAGAGCACACCCAGGTTCCTAACTGACGACGAGGACTTGACAGAGCAGCCATCAAGTGTTGTAGGTTAATACAGTATTCTAGGTTACTACTTGTGGAGCTTTTTTGTCCAATAATTAAAAAATATTTTTTTTCTGAATTGAGTTGCAGGAAATTACTGGTCATCCAATTTTTTATATCAGCTATGCATTCCGTTAATCTTGTGAATTGGTACATTTCCTCAGGGCGTGAAGAAATATAGAGCTGAGTATTGTCAGCATAACAATGAAAACTAATGCCATGCTTCCTAATGATATCTCCCAGTGGTAGCATGTACAGGGTGATAAGCAATGGTCCTAGCACTGAGCCTTGTGGTACTCCATACTGAACTTGTGATCGGTGTGACATCTCTTCATTTACTGCTACAAACTGATAACGGTCAGATAGGTATGATTTAAACCATGCCAATGCAATTCCACTAATGCCTACATCATTTTCGAGTCTATTCAAAAGAATGTTGTGGTCGATAGTATCAAATGCAGCACTAAGATCGAGTAACACTAATAGAGAGATACAGCCACGATCGGATGATAAGAGTAAATCATTTGTAACTCTGATGAGAGCAGTCTCAGTACTATGATACGGTCTAAATCCTGACTGGAATTCCTCACAGATACCATTTCTTTCTAAAAAGGAACATAATTGTGAAGACACTGCCTTTTCAAGTATTGTTGACAGAAAGGGTAGATTTGAGATTGGCCTGTATTTGACTAATTCTGTAGGATCAAGTTGCGTTTTTTAATAAGTGGTTTAATAATAGCCAACTTAAAAGTTTTCGGTACATATCCTAATGACAAAGATTAATTAATTATATTAAGAAGAGGATCTATGACCTCTGGTAGAATCTCTTTTAATAGCCTAGTCGCATAGGGTCGAGCATACATGTTGTTGATTTTGATGATTTAACAAGTTTAGCCAATTCTTCTTCTCCTATAGCAGTGAATGAGTTTAATTTTTCCTCAGTGACACTACAATGCTCTGTCTGATGTGATACAGTAGTAGACGGCTGCATGGTTAATTTTTTTCCCCTAATATTATCAATATTACATGTAAAGAAGTTCATAAAGTCATTACTGCTGTGCTGTTTACAAACATCAGAAGTTAAAGCTTTATTTTTGGTTAATTTAGCTACTGTATCGAATAAATACCTAGGTTTGTGTTTGTTTTCTTCTAAGAGAGTCGAGAAATAAGCAGATTTAGCAGTTTTTACGGCCGTTCTGTATGCGATCATGCTCTCTTTACACTAATTACAAAAGACCTCTCGCGATCGGCTTGCTTTTTTTCTTATCAGTGCCAAAGAGACTCAAATAACTCTGTTGTTTTTTATCATTCAGTCAAGTGTTATACATCATTATAATCTGTTAAATTTCTATTTTTTTGTGTACAAATACTGAGGCTCCGATGCCCACACATCACACATCAACTCAAACAAACACATCAAATACTGCATTCCTACTTCAACTACATCGTTTTGAGACGCGTTCAATAATCCTGGAATAATTCTCCATGAAAAGCTGTTCATTCTGAAAGCAACGATCCCCCGCTGTGTGTAAGTAGGAATAGGAAAGGAAGTTTACTCTGTAAGCATCTGTGAATATTAAACGCAAAAACTTGCACGAGGACGCACTGAAGCTTTCTTTGTTTAAATTAGCTCAAAATTACTGTCAGATGTAAGTAATTACCATGACAAACTATACATCATTTAAAAGATCTAAGCCTCAAGCTTCCATTTTTTTTACCTCTGTTTTATTCTCAAAGTCATATAGTGACCGTAATTTGTTAATATGTGTCAGGAGTTATGAATATGAAAACCATGTAGGTACCTTTGATTGTAATATGAGCATCAGCTCATTCTCGTCATAAAGACTCACGACAAAACAACATCCCTCAGTGGCTTTTAGTTCAAAAGTGTGCAGATGAGGAGAAATATTGATAGATTCTCATATATCTGTGTCAAATTTCTATACAGAGAAGTTTTATTTCAATTTTTGTGTTTTCAGTTCACACTGTCAGCCGGAGGGTGCTCCGTGCACATGTAGTCCATATACGGTAGACAAAGAAGATACCATGTGACATTCTCTCTGACATAAAGAGCTTCCAGAAATCGCTATAATTATCTATGAAAATAGACACGTTTGAAGATAATACATTTTTTTATTTATCTAGTGAATTCATCTTTACTTAATCTTTATTAATCTTTAATTTTAAATATTTGGACTGGAAACAAGAAAAAATACCAAATAAGAAGAGCTTTTTTTTTTGCAGTGTAGTCAAATCTTTTGATCTTTTAAAATATAATTGGCCTTTGTTGACTACATTACAAATAAAATAAACTACAAAAAAATATATATTTCCTTTGCTCTGTTGCTCTCTGTCACATAGGCCTACCTGAAGCTCATTCATTATGCAGCTCATTATGTATCTAATTATGCGGGCTATTATGTTCTTTTGTTATCTCAGGTGATCTCCAGCATTATTCATTAGCTATCACGCCTCCTTGCATATTGGCTTTGTGAAGAAAAACTGTCTTACAAATTTTAAATTAATATATTGTTTTATGTGAATGAGTAGGCTCAATGATTCTCACATCAGTTTAAAGAAAAAAACTCTATGCAAATACATGCTGGAGTCAAAAGTCTTGTGAACACATATCTATTGTGTGTTTTGAGGCTTTAATTTTAAAACAATTATTATTATTTTTTTTTTAAACCGTGCATAAACATTTTTCTCTTAAAAATACAAGCATGTACATACATCTTGCTCACATATTATGGTAGCCCAGTTTGTGCTGAATACAGTGTAATTACACTTTTTCCATTAATGTGTTTATAAGCAACTGAAAAAAACACAAATGTAAGAGCATGTCAAAACTTCTAAAGGGCCCCAAAAGAGCCCATACTCCAGAGGGTTAAGGGCCCAGTGTGCTCGTGGTACCATGCCGTTGGATTATTTTTTTAAATCTTTTTTAAGCGCAGGGGAGCAACTTTATCTAAAGTGCTGGAAAAGAGAGAGTCAATAGTTTCTGTTGCAACATTGAGTTCTTCTAAGCGATCTGGGATGCTGAGGAGATGATACTGATGAGGAAGATTATTTAAAAAGCAATCTTTAGTGGCGGCAGTGATTGTCCTGCCATTTTTGAAAGGAGGGGGTGGCTTTGCAGCCTTAGCTAAATTAAGTATACATGATACTAGGTAATGATCTGAGATGTCATCGCTCTGCTCCAGAATTTCAACGGTATCAACATTTATTCCATGTGACAATATTAGGTCTAAAGTATGATTATGGCGATGAGTGGGTCCTGACACGAGTTGCCTAACTCCAATAGAGTTTAGAATGTCTTTTAAATGCTAATCCCAATGCCTCTTTTTTGTTGTCTACATGGATATTAAAATCATCAACAATTAGTACTTTATATGCGGCCAGAACTAACTCTGATAGAAAATCAGCGAATTCTTTGATAAAGTCTGTATTGTGCCCTGGTGGCCTGTAAAGAGTAGCTAACACAAATGTTAGACAGGATTTATCATTTACTCTACATAATGTTATATAAAGCACCAATACTTCGAAGGAATTATATTTGAAACTAGACTTCTGAGTAAAACTAAAGATATTATTATAAATTACAGCAACCCCTCCCCCTTTACCTTTCAGACGTGACTCGTGTTTATAACAGTAATCTTGGGGGGTGGACTCATTTAAAGTAATGTAGTCGTCAGGTTTTAGCCAGGTTTCTGTCAAACACAGCACATCTAGATTATTATCTGTAATCATATCATTAACAATAAGCGCTTTTGGGGAAAGGGATTGAATATTCAGCAACCCGAGCTTTATCATTTGTTCATCTGTATTATTGTTATTTATTGTTTATTTGTTGGACATCAATTAAATTTTTACTGTTGAATGGTTTTGATGTTTTTTTGTATTTACTAATTCGGGGAACAGACACAGTCTCTATGTGATAATATCTAGGTGAAAGAGTCTCTATGTGCTGGGATTTATCTGACTCCGGTGACGTGAGACAGCTAACAGACGGTCGGTTTAGCCAGTTTGTCTGCTTCCTGACCTGGGGCCTAGTGAGTCAAGGTTTAGCTCTAAGACTATGTGCCAAATTACTAGAGAGAAGAGCGTCACCACCCCAAGAGGGATGGATGCCATCCTTCTTTAACAGGTCAGGTCTGCCCCAAAAGCTTGTTATTTTGCGGACACCACTTAGACAACCAGCCATTGAGTGATGATAGTCTGCTTTGATGAAATTTGCTTTGATGTCAGGTGCTCTGGCTCCCGGTAAACATGTGACTATGGTGGCTGGTGTCTCTATTTTCACGTTCCGTGTAATAGAATTGCCAATGACTAGGGCACTTTCAACAGGATACTCAGTGGGTGCTTCGCTGAGTGGGGAGAACCTGTTTGATGTTCTAATCGGAACGGAAGAGACGTTTTTAGATCTGCGACTATGTCGTTCCACTGTCACCCAGTTGCCCTGCTGCGGGGGCTCTAAAGCCGGAACCGAAGAATGTACAGAGTTCACTAAGCTATTCACATCCAAATCAGTGTGTAAAGCTACAGTGTGCATCCTCACTACTCTCAGATATGGATGCGTATTTCTAATTCTGAAATCTTCTCTGTCAGCCTGACTATTTCCTTACATTTATCACATGTGAAGCTCTGTTCGCCAACGGAGAAGCCTATACTAAACATGCAGCAAGCAGTGCAAGTGACAATGATGGGAGAAGATGACATGGCTTACCGTGTTTGTTGATTAATCCAATTTACCACAGTTGTTTGCTGGACACTATTTACTAATCCAACTCACCACAGTTGTATAACTCAGAAAACAGGAGACCTGGGTGCAGAGATGACAAGCTAACAGGCTAGTGAAATGCTAATGTGTGATGGTGATTTAGGTTAAAAGCTAGCGATGTCAAATTTAACGTGATAGGCAATTTTTATGATGAAACGGCCTACAGAGAGGAGGTGCACACTCTGACACGGTGGTGTCAGGAGCACAACCTCTCCCTCAACGTCAGCAAGACCAAGGAGCTGGTGGTCGACTTCAGGAGGAATGAGAAAGAACACCGCCCCATCACCATCGATGGAGCACCGGTGGAGAGAGTCAGCAGCTTCAAGTTCCTCGGTGTCTACATCACAGAGGAACTCTCATGGTCCGTCCACACTGAGGCCGTTGTGAAGAAGGCTCATCAGCGCCTTTTCTTCCTGCGACGGCTGAGGAGGTTTGGAATGAACCGCCACATCCTCACACGCTTCTACAGCAGCACCATCGAGAGCCTGCTGACTGGCTGCATCACCACCTGGTACGGCAACAGTACCGCCCGCAGCCGCAAGGCCCTGCAAAGGGTAGTGCGCACGGCCAGCTGCATCATCGGAGGTGAGCTTCCCTCCCTCCAGGACATTTACGCCAGGCGATGTGTGAAGAGAGCTCAGAGGATCATCAGAGACTCTAGCCACCCGAACCATGGGCTGCTCTCACTGCTGCCGTCAGGCAGACGGTACCGCAGCATCAGAACACGCACCAGCCGACTCCAGAACAGCTTCTTCCCACAAGCAATCAGACTACTTAACTCCTGATCCATCAGGATCATAACACACACTGGACAGAATATCACTCAGCACAACCCACTGTAGATACACACACATTATATACACATTTATTTATCATACAGCATCTATTGCACTTTGGATTTCAATTTGTGAACATATTGTATACTGTACATTGTATATTATTACTATAGCTTAATGTATACTGTTATTGTTTAATGTATGTTTAGTGTATATTGTTTTAAGTATATGTATATTGTAAGTATGTGTATATTGTTTAAAGCTGTGAGAACTACACTCACATTGTGTAAATTATTTATTGTTTATTGTAGTGTATACTGTGCTGTGAGTAATTGTGTGCGCATCAGATGTGTAATCTGTTGTTGCTTAAATGTTGTACATGTCATGTCATGACTGCTATGTTGCTCGGAACTGCACCTAAGAATTTCACCTACTGTTGCACTTGTGCATATGGTAGAGTGACAATAAAGTGATTTGATTTAAACAATATATGGTGATGGATAAGTTATATTTAGCGTTAAAACAAAGAACATATATCAAATAGAGATTAAAAAGCACATTGAGTGTGCTCACAACATCCGACCAGGTCCAAGATGCATCTTTTTTTAGCAGTACATAATAGTGGAATACTGAGGCAGGAAGCGCATATAGTATGTTGTCATCCCTAGAAACGATGCGACTTGTGCTGCGGATAAAAGCTCTGGCACCTGATGTATAGCCTCAATATTGGAGTGTAATGTGTAATGGCGAAAGTCCCTCGGCTGAAACATGAAGTCAATGAAGTCAACCTCTGGTACCACAAATAAGCATTTCTCTGCATTAAGTGTCAGATTATGTTGACTGAGGGCAGAAAAAGTGTCCCTTAGACGCTGTTCATGAATCACTGCATTCGGGGCACGGACAATGATGTCATCAAGGTAGGTGGCAATGCCAGGGACACCGGCCAGGATGGGGGACATGATTTTTTTGGAAGCAGCTAGGGGCCGAACTGAGTCCGAAAGGCATCCTGTGTAACGGAATACGCCAACATGCGTAACAAATGCAGTAAGATTTCTGCTGTCCGGTGAAGGGGGACCTGAAGATAACCTTGATATAGGTCAAGTTTGGAAAAAATAGTTGAGCCATGACAGTGTGTAGTCAGTTCTTCAATTGTCGGCAGAGGGTAGTGATCTGGGATTACTGCTTTATTGACGGATTTTAAATCCACACAAACTCTCAGGCTGCCAGATTTTTTCTTAGCCACCGTCAAATTAGATACCCATTGGGAGGCGTCGACAGGTTCGATGATGCCCTCTGCTTGCAGTTTTTTTTAGTTCTGCCGTGACGTCTTCACGCAATGCCAGCGGAATGCGGTGGAGCAGCTGAATTACTGGTTTCACTATGGGATCCAAGAGAGGCTGGTGTGTGAAAGCAACTAAGCACCCAAGGCCTTCAAACAGTGTTGGCCATTCTAGTTGCCAGGGACAGCTGACAGTCAGAATTTGAGCCCCCTTGTTGTCCAGCAGAGAAAAATCCAGACTCATAAACAGGTCCAGTCCGAAGATGTTGCTGCCATGGCGCGTAATGTGAAAAGGGAAGTTGGACAGAGCCTTATTGCCATACTGGACAAACGCATGTATAAAACCAATGACCTCGATTGCAGAACTGCCGTATCCTAACAAATTCAGGGAGGGTGGCTGGAGGGGCAAGTGTGGCAGGAAACATTCGTAAGTAGCCTTATTAAGTAACAAGACATTAGCCCCTGTGTCTAGTAGCAGGGGAATAGAAGTGTCCGCTATATTAACAGCACATGTGGAGAACCCTGATAAATTGGTGTTGATTGAATGGATAATAGCAGGTGCTGTAGTGTTAGCATGCGGGTTTCGTTGTGTAGGGGCTTGAACTGGAGCTGACCAACACAATTTTGCAAAGTGGTTCAGCTTTTGACAGCGTCAACATGTTTGTCCCCATGCTGGACAGTCCAGAGCACGTGATGAGTGTCTAGTGGAGCCACAATTTCCGCATCTGCGCTGAACTTGAGCATATTGTATGTTTGCACACAGAGATATATATGCCTCTGCCCCGTGAAATTGTGTGCATTCTTGTATCATGTCCCCACTACTCACACTTGAGTCATGTGCCATGTTTAATTTTGCAGCGCACTGAGAAGCAGACTCGACTTGAGAGGCCAGAATTACAGCTTTCTCTAAAATGAGATCATCATCTTCCAACAGCAGCCGTTCAGGAGCGAGTGTATTGTTTGTCTTTTCAATTAACTGATCTCGTATCATCTCGTCTGTTAAACTACCAAAACAGCACAATTTTGCCAGCCCTCTGAAGTCAGCGACATATTGCTCAATCGACTCACCAGCGTGTTGTCTGCACTGTCGAAACTGCAGCTGTTTCAGCAGGAGACTTTTTCAGAGTCGGTCTAACAGTGTCATCGCAGCAGCGTAATCATACGCGTCTCAGAGTGTGCGAAACGCACGCTGTCCTTCGGCTCCGAGAGTGCAGGAGAATGGCCATTTTACGCTTCGTCAGGACAGCATCGAGACCCATTGCTAACAGGTACGTTTCAAAGGACATTTTCCATTGTTTCCATTCTCCCTGGTTTCTTGTCTCTTGGTCTTGGATTACTTGCCTGTTCCATGGATTACCCTTTTGCCTGTCTCTCCTGCCTTGTTTGCCTGTTTGGACTGCTTGCCTGTGTATGACCTGTTGCCTGTTTTTGACTACGATTACAAATAAAACTGCATTTGGATCCTCAATCTTCTGTCTCAGAAGCAGTGTCTCAGCAGTTTGTAACAGAAGACTTCGTCACACCATGGATCCAGCAGTTCGTCTCATGTGTCTCCAACAAGTTACACGTAGTATTGAGGACTATGTAGCTGAGTTTTTGGAACTCACCCCTCAAGTGGGCTTTGAGGAGGTGTCTCTTAGAGATTTTTTCGAGGTGGACCATTATATTCAGTGATGCCACTCAATGGGCTTGAATGAACTCTGGAGAGTTTCATTGACTGCACCCTACTTCTCAGTGGCTCTGCGTTTACTGTGGGTGTCATGGAGGAATGTGACATTTACTCTATCACCGCCAGTCCAGTGACGTCACCAGTCACTGACCAGCGTCCAGTGACGTCACCAGTCACTGACCAGCGTCCAGAGATGGCTCCAGCCATGGACCAGGGTCCAGAGATGGCTCCAGCCACTGACCAGCATCCAGAGAGGGCTCCAGCCACTGACCAGCGTCCAGAGAGGGCTCCAGCCCCACCCCGTGGTCAGAGTCTAGAGAGAGCTCCACCTCCTGTCACGAGTCCAGAGAGGGCTCCGCCTCCTGTCACGAGTCCAGAGAGGACTCATCTGCTCCGCCGTGGGGGTCTTCAACCTCGTCTACGATGTGGTGGTCATCTGCTCCGCCTTGGGGGTCTTCAACCTCGTCTGCACTGCTGTGGTGGTTGTCTGCTCCGCCATGGGGGTCTTCAACCTCATCTGCACTACTGTGGTGGTCGTCTGCTCCGCCGTGGGGGTCTTACAAATAAAACTGCAAATAAAACTGCATTTGGATCCTCAATCTTCTGTCTCAGAGCAGTTTGTAACAATAGTCATGATTTGTAAATGATGTGTTTATCTAATCTAATAACTTGTAAATAATTTATAACTGAATCTACAAAACATACAAAAATTTAACATAATTTATTAAACATTTATGAAATGCATAGTCAAGTTTTTTTTTAAATTATTAGTTCATCATTAACTTATCAATTGTAAAGTACTTATAACTGAATTTACACAACATATGTAAAATAATCAACATTTCACTTATTAATCATTTATGAACACATAGTCATGTTTCATAAATGATTAGTTAATCATTTACTAATCACTTATAAATGACTTGTAACGGAATTTACAAAACATTCATAAAATGTTAGCATATCACTTGATCAAGTGCAGAACTTTCCATTCCCATTTTTTAAAAATTGCGCTCTCGCGCTAATTTGTCCTGTTTAGTAAATCTGGCCCTTAGTCCTAAGTATTATTGAAACCGTACACTTACAAGTATACTTCTAGTACATTGATATTTGTATACTTGCTACATAAAGTATACTTAATAAAATTAACATGGTGTACTCTTTTTTTTTTGTAAGGGAATGCAAAATGGAGACGAGCTGATCTTGAATTTTCCTATTATGATGTCATAACAGGAACGGGTACCTCCCTTTCCTCCGCCCAGAGAATTTGGCACGCCCATTCCAGCGCCATATTTGTTTGTCCTCAAGAGATCATGGCTTGTGAACGAGTGAATGCTGGCAGTTTCTCAGTGTTTGGATGTACAAATGAAAACAGAAGTCTTTAAGGGTTAAATTATCATCATCAAGAGAGAAAGTCACACACACACACAGAGAGAAAGAGAGTGAGGGGGAGGGGGAGGGGAAGGACAGACAGATTTTAAAGAAATAAATATATTTATCTGAAAAAACATTGTTTAGTATTTTTTAAAGCTATTTTTATTATGTGGACACATGAAATGTCCTCATAAACCACATTTACGGTGTAATACCAGTGTAATACTCATGCCATTATACAAATTTGTGTCCTCATAAATCACATAAACAAGCACACACACACACACAGAGAGAAAGAGAGTTTCAAAAATAACACAACACTGCCACTTTTTGGTGAGGGGAGGGCAGACAGAAAATAAAGATTCAGAAGAAATATATTAAATAAAATAAATATATTGATCTGAAAAATAGTATGATTGTTTTAAATTCATCCAGGTTCAATTACCCAACATACAATCTTAATTTAATTTAAATAAATTAAATTAAGTTTGTGTCCTCATAAATCACATAAACAAGCACACACACAAAGAGAGAGTAGCAGGGAGAAAGAGAGATGCAATGTTTTTTTATCCTGTTTGAAAACAAACACAATGCTGCCATCTTCTGTTCATTGAGGGGAGGGCAGCACACACAGACACAGAATAGATTATTAAAAGAAATATTTTAAATAAATACATATATTGATCTAAAAAATGGTATAGTCATTTTAAATTAATCCAAGTTCAATTACTGAACATACAATCTTAATTTAATTGAAAAAAAATATGATTTTACAAGATATGAGAGAATTTCTGTTCCCCTTTTTTTGTCCTTATTTAATCCATCGCCATGGCAACACCATTTGAGCTATCCAATATCCGTTCGCGTTTTAGCATCTTGCGTATCTTTGTTTCATGTTTGGTGGAGATTGAATAAATCGCCTACGAGGAGAACGTAAAAACTCAGAGCCTGATTTATCCAAAAATTCACGTTCAAACCAAAATATCTGACTTCCTGTTGGTCGGAGCTAATGACTGTAAATTAGAAAGTTGTCCGGCTCGATGAGAACAATATATATATAGAGAGATTGGTGACTGTAGATGAAACTACAGTCTACTGACTGACCTCTCTGATGTGTGTGTCGGGTTTCATGCAATTTCAAGCATGCTAAGAGTCTCAAAAACAGCACAAAAGATTATTAAACTTTGACACGTTGCCATGGGAACAGTATTTACAATATCTGAAATCCATTCATATGTCTATATCTGCCATGTTTTCACATTATACTGATGAAGTTTGAAGTCAATCGGGTGAAAATAAGACAGTGATTTAAAGCATTTTAAAAAAGTGACACACTTCCTGCTGCCAGTTGGTGGCGCTATAACTTTTACTAACAAAAGTCATATCCATGCGATCGGCTTCCTACAACAAACACACAGCTGAAGTTGTATGTGTACCGAGTTTCATACTAATACATGCAAGTGTGTTTGATATATAGACCAAGTTTTTTACAGGTGGCGCTGTTGAGTCCCCCTACCACGTCCGGGTACCAGCTTCAGCCCGCCTCTGATGGCCGCAACTTCTGATGTATCTGCAAAGTTTCAAGAGTTTTCGAGCATGGTAAGGGCCCCAAAAGTGCCCGAGAAGTCGATAAGAATAAGAATAATAATAATAATAATCTTAAGGAAAACAATAGGGCTCTGCGGGCCCTTATAATCTTTAGGGAAACAATAGGGCTCTGCGCCCTTTCAGGGCTTGGGCCCTAATAAAAAAATAAATAATAATTTTTAGGGGAACAATAGGGCTCTGCGCCCTTTCAGGGCTTGGGCCCTAATAATCCTAAGGAAAACAATAGGGCTCTGCGCCCTTTCAGGGCTTGGGCCCTAATAATCTTTAGGGGAACAATAGGGCTCGTCGCCCTTTCAGAGCTTGGGCCCTAATAATCTTTAGGGGAACAATAGGGCTCTGTGCCCTTTCAGGGCTTGGGCCCTAATAATAATAATAATAATAATAATTAAAGCTGAAAGCAGCATTTATCGGAGTTCAAGCAGTTTAAGGCTTTTAAGCACATATGCATAAAAAGATATTATGTTTTATTTAGCAAGCATGTAACCACTTCGAAAACCAAAATTAACTTATAAACGATCATATAAGAGATTCAAAGGGTACAGCCAACATAACTGGGAGGAAGGAGGAATGGGAGGTCAATTGCAAATTACGAATTTAAGTAATGAAAATTAATAGGAAAAAGAAAATAATGTTTTATGTTGCTTTAAAATAAGTGAACGTAAATATGATCAATAAGTTTGCTAATGGTTCTTAGCAAAGTGTTGGAAACAATAGTTTGTGAGCACATGCAAGTCTTTAGTAATTTTCAGCATGCACATTGAGAGGGACACTCAACAGGAACAGCATTAAAGGAGCTGTATGTAGGACTGTGGCCAAAACTGGTACTGCAATCACTTTCAAATTACTGCAAGTACCCCAACTCGAGGTTGCCAGATAGGCTGCAGGATCCAGCGGGAACGTAGGCTGCTACACGGAGCTTTCAATGGCAAGTGACGAGTCGTACACAGTAAGACAAGCGTTTTTGTCATAAGTAGGCTAACAAATAACAAACATTGCCACAGCAAGTATAACGCGGGACAAATTACGCCATGTCAGCGTTCAATATCAACAATGGCTATCACATGGTTGATTTCAGTCCCATCAGAAACGATTGAGAGTAACTAAATAACATTTGCAATGGTCATACAGGTCAACTTGCAGCATGTTTTATCCACTATATATACGAAGAAAGAATGAGGAATAATTTTTACAGAGGTAACGTTAGGCTACTGTCTCAAATACGTTTTCACATTGCCATAATAGGCGTGCTAATGTTGTTTTCATCAGCGTCTCAGCATAATGACAGAGAAACGGGCTCTGATAATGCATTACTAATGTTAGCAATGACGACTCACCGTTTTTATTTACCAAACAATTCCTTAACGTTACCTTTTCAATTCAATGACCCACCTCCTCCATCTGCGCTAACCTAACGTTACTTTGCATGAACATGCACAACTTTGTTCGACTGTCGTGAATATTTGAAATGTCCATTTACATTAAGTACAAGTTAGCCAAACATAGATGAACCTTACCTGTCCAGGAGAAAATTAGCAATTGCGTCAGTCTTCAAATTCTTCCGTTTTCAGCCGTCTCCATCTTTCAAAGGCATCTCCTATACAAATCCTTGTTTTATTTCGGACACTGTCACGACGTTTTTCTGATTCATATCGAGGTCGTTTAGGTTTCGTAAAGTTAGACATTGTTTATCCAGAAAGTTTGTAGCTGCAGCTGTGGTAACTAGCAGAGCTGGCAACCCGAATGCAGAAACACTACTGACTTCGTGATTGGTAGATAGGTGGAGGGCGGCGCTTCAGGCATGACACAACATGTCAACATCAACATCAGTTGAGGGCTGCAACTCCAATTTTAAAATGACAATATCTTGGCCGGACAACTGTTGTCAGTGATATAAGTATTTGAAATTAACATGATTTTTTAATGTCTATTGACATATTAGGGCCATTTTATGATTAATTGAAATACATTTCTTACATACAGTTCCTTTAACACAGATGACAGATGATTGCTTAGCACAGATTGAGGAAAATAAATTAGGAGCAGTATTGTTATATTTTATTTCACAATTACTTTTCATACTGTACATTGGTTTGAAAGTTATCTGTTTAATAGGGGATTATATTGGAAGTTTTTCAGTTGTGAAAGCGTTGCAATGTGGTGTACCTCAAGGAAGTTGACCATTACTATTTTCTATTTTACCAATAAACTTCCTCTTGTTTTAAAGTGTGCACGGACAGTCATGTGTGCAGATTAAACAATATTATATTTAACTGCAACATCAATTAAGCAGTCGTCTACTGCTTTGGATGAGGAATTACAATTGGTCAAAGTAGGTACAGAATAATAAGTTGGTTGTAAACTTGACAAAAACCAAAAGCATTTTGGTGATCCATAAATCAGAGTAATATCTGAAATGTCACTCACCAAAGCCAAATATACTATAGAATAACTACTTCAGATTATTAATTAAAGATAATTAAAGATTGTCTCTCTGCTTTATGTTTTATATTTCAACACCAGGCATGCATCAAAGGGATGTTTTTTACTTCTTGTTTCAAAAACTACTGTAAAACAACGTACTGTAACATATAGAGGAAATTAAATATGGAATGATTTACTATTGCATATTATATATTTGAAGTAAAATTAAAAATAAAATAAGTTGTAAAAAATCTTTAAAGGAACGTTGATTTTGATATTTGGAATGCATTTTGGGTTTGTATGTTTCATTGACTTTTTATTGTTGTGGATTAATGTATTTTTTTTTACTTGTTGGGACCTCAGGAAGAGTAACCACTGCCTAGGTATTGGCTAATGGGGATCCAAAGAATTAAATAGACTTAGATCATAGATGAAAAAAGATAATTTACAGCCAATTTACTAAGGAATACTTTTTTAAAGAACATTTTTTAAAGTTTTTTGGCAGTTATAGCACCACGTCTTGCCCAATCTCCACCATTTTTTAAAGTGTCCTCAGAGTGTGTCCATACATATGTGTGTCAAATTTGTTATAAATATCTCACTTAATTTTGAGGTTATAGACCAGGGGTGTCCAAAGTCGGTCCTCGAGGGCCACTGTCCTGCTGCAGAGTCTAGCTCCAAGTTGCCTGAACACTGTCTGAAAGTTTCTAGTATGCCTAATAAGACCTGTTGAATTGGGGTTGGAGCTCAACTCTGCAGGACAGTGGCCCTCCAGGAGCAGGATTGGACACCCCGTTATAGACACTTACAGTATATTTATGAGAGTATAAAAATTACCCTTTGGCATCATTGATTGGATTTCACTTCCTATCATAGTTGACATTGACATTTGGACATTGTTGTTTAGCTATTGACCTGTTATCAAATTTCCTGTGATGATTTTGTCTCAATTGGACTAGCAGTTTCGAAGATAATAGCAAAAGTTTTGTAAGGCTAAAAACACTGTTACACAAACCATAACCTGCCATGTTTTGTATCGTTGGACTCGGCAAGGATTCAGGAGTCTAAGGAGGTGACTTTTGTGAAAAACATTGGCTTGAAACTTCTTAGGCTCCTTCAAGGTATTGAAGGTTGCAAACTGAGTTTTTTGAGATACGCCAATGTTCTCATAGACTATCATGGTACCCTGGACAAAGATACTGCATGTCAATAATTATCAGACTAATGGTTGGGTGTGGTTAATATATCCTACCCACTAACAGGTGCTGTGATGTTATTCACTTCACCTGTTGTTTTAGTGATGTGAAGTATGACAGAGTGATGTTACATTGCACTATATTTAAAACATCACAGTCAAGGGATATAAGCCATTGCTGTATGTATACATGTAAGACTTCAGAACTCGTTCATGACTGAGACTTGTTACCTCTCATTGCATCTCTTTCCTCTTAGTTATTGTAGACATCACTGAGGTAAGATAAATAAATAAAAATATTGTATTGTATTTAATCTTCCTCAGCATATCAGTCTAACTTCAAAAGTAATTGGACAAGTCTCACTGAATGCTTTCTTTTCTTATGCAGATCTGGAGATTTGTATGTTGAATCACATTTAGTGATGCTATCTTTACATGAAAGTACTTTAGATTACTCAAATGGAACCAGGAACTATTTTACTAAATGTTTTCATGACATTTTTTCTTCTTACAGCACCACCAAGTGGCCAATCATCACAATTTTTTTCAAGTCACCAAAGTTTGTGCTCATAGACATGTGACCTGAGTTTAGTGAAAATATCTTGTTCCGTTCAGAAGTTATAATCATTTTTAGTTAAAGTGGCCCCTGACACGTTGAACATTTTGGATCCCCTTAGCAACTGTGAATCGATTTTTTTTTTTTTTTTCATAATCATTAATAGTCTCTCTGCAAAGAACATTTCTACAGTGGTTTGTTTCCGATCAGGGAAAAAATATGGGAGTAGTTGGCAAAAGTAGGTTTTAAAAAAAAACTGTCTCGAAATTGACGCCTGAAGGGCGAGCCAATACAAGGCATGCATTTTGTCCGCCTTGAGCCAAGGATTCCAAGGATATAAGACAATTGAGCCCATGCCTAACGGTTTAGGAGTTATGAGCCATTTTGTACTTTTGCTTGCTGTAGCGCCCCGACCGGTGACGCTGGTAGTCGTTGTGAGTACTACCAGCCCTGAAAGTTTCATGTCTCTACGACTTACGGTTTGGTCTGCCCGATCAGTTTTAAATGGAGAATGATGCATGATGGGAAAATTAACAATTACAATAGGGTTTCAGCCTTTCAGGCTTGAACCCCTAATAATAATAATAAACGGAGCAATTCCAATAGGTTCCTCACACCATCGGTGCTCGGGCCCTAATAAACTTGCGCAAATGAATCGTTCTTTTGAACCGGTTCTTTTTAGTGAACCTTTTTTTTTTGTGAACTGGTCAAACCAGTTCACCAAATTGGACTGAATCATTTTAAACGGTTCGCGTCTCGAGTCTGCGCTGATCCATCATTTACTAAAGTTACTAACTTTCTGACATGAGTGACAGTCCCTCCGACTAGAAATAAACTAATAACCTGAAGTATATGCTAGTAACTACAACAGTTCACTGAACTGAGACGTGCTGAGAGAACTGATGAGAAGTGACATCTGTCTCTCTGGCAGGCTTGTGCCTCGTAGACCTCGTTAAACCATGCTCCCTCCACTCTAAATTATGACATTTTATGATGTAAAAATCATACTAACAATATAAGTACACCTCAGAATACATTATAAAACAATATAAAAAATCAATGCCATGGGACCTTTAAATATTTCCTTGTTATCCTTTTCTGTTGATCGTATTGTGGTTAATAAGACCACGTTGTTGTTGTTGTTGTTGTTTTTTTTGGCTACTCTAACATAAATTAAAGGATAATGATTCATGATAAATGAACTAATTACAAATACTTTATTTAAATGTATATATGTCACAAAATCGCTATTGTATTTGTTTGTATAGTATACAATTCAACACAAAATACATTATCATTTTCAATGTACACAATTCCAATATGTAACAACAAATGTCTCTATAGATTTTTTTATTTTGCTATTAACCCCCAAAAAAGACCATTTGTACATTAATTATTTTGTTCAGTTCAGTAATGACTATGACTATAATTATAGGACCATAAAGATAGACTAGGCATTCCAGTCTATTTCCATTCCATTTTCATCTCCTCATTTTAATTTTTTCTACAATATTTTGTATGTTGAGCTGACCTATGCTCTCCAGATACAGAACTGGCATAAGGACACCTCCCGAGACAATGGAACATATTGCAATAAAGATTAAAATGCAGTAGTACATATCAAAACCTATTGGTAAATTGCGTCCAAATGAAAAGATAAATGCTGGTGGCAGGTAAGCAGTAAAAGTCAAGACTAAACTGTTAATGATGGTACGCAGGGCCCTCTTCTTATGGGGATGTATATTACTTTTCCCTGAAAGATCAGGTTTTCTCAAAGCTTTTAAGACTGAGACGTCACAAAAACCAATCACAGGTAGGGAAATAAACAAAGGTGTAGATGTAAAAGTGGTTGTAAACATAAAAGGATTTATGACCATAAGCAATCCAAAACAAATGATAAACAACCAAATTATCATGGCGATTACCTTCCTGATAATGGCAGTTCTCCTGCTGTTGATGTAAACGATGGGATAAACCACAGCAAAATAATAATCTCCACAGACACAAGCCATGAAGAGAGGTCTCCCACATATGGGTAGTGAATATGTGAAATTATTAAAGTATTCAAAATATGAGTTGTGCAAAAGCATGTAGTTATAGACACCAAAAGGCAAAAAAAATAGGAAAATAAGATCAATGATTGTCAGATTAAACACAAAGAAGTCATTAGTAGAAATGTTTTGTCGATGTCTTTGACAAAGTTTCCGAAGTACAATGGCACTGGCGAGGACTCCCAGAAGAACACAAAATGCAGAGAGACCTGACCAGAACATGGGACCTGTAAACTGGTCACTGCAAAGCGTAAAATAGTTCCTGGTTCCATTTGAGTAATCTAAAGCACTTTCATGTAAAGATAGCATCACTAAATGTGATTCAACATACAAATCTCCAGATCTGCATAAGAAAAGAAAGCATTCAGTGAGACTTGTCCAATTACTTTTGAAGTTAGACTGATATGCTGAGGAAGATTAAATACAATACAATATTTTTTATTTATTTATCTTACCTCAGTGATGTCTACAGTAACTAAGAGGAAAGAGATGCAATGAGAGGTAACAAGTCTCAGTCATGAACGAGGTCTGAAGTCTTACATGTACACATACAGCAATGGCTTATATCCCTTGACTGTGATGTTTTGAATATGGTGCAATGTAACATCACTCTGTCATACTCCACATCACTAAAACAACAGGTGAAGTGAATAACATCACAGCACCTGTTAGTGGGTAGGATATATTAAGCAGCAAGTGAAACATTTTTCCTCAAAGTTGATGTGTTAGAAGCAGGAACAATGGGCAAGCTTAAGGATTTGAGCGAGTTTGACAAGGGCCAAAAAGGCTAGACGACTGGGTCAGAGCATCTCCAAAACTGCAGCTCTTGTGGGGTGGTCCTGGTCTACAGTGGTCAGTATCTATAAAAAGTGGTCCAAGTATGGAACATTGATGAACTGGGCAGCCAAGGCTCATTGATGCACATGGGGAGCGAAGGCTGGCCCATGTGGTCCGATCAAACAGACAAGCTACAGTAGCTTAAATTGCTCTTTGACACGTAACGCCTACCTAAGCATTGTTGCAGGCCATTTACACCCTTTCATGGAAACGGTATTCTCTGTTGGCTGTGGCCAATTTCAGCAGGATAATGCACCCTGCCTCAAAGCAAAAATGGTTCAGGAATGGTTTGATGAGCATATCTGCTGCTAACATCTTGGTGCCAGATACTACAGCATACCTTCAGGGGTCTAGTGGAGTCCATGCCTTGACAGGTCAGGACTGTTTTGGCAGCAAAAGGTGTATATATACACTCACCTAAAAGGATTATTAGGAACACCTGTTCAATTTCTCATTAATGCAATTATCTAATCAACCAATCACATGGCAGTTGCTTCAATGCATTTAGGGGTGTGGACCTGGTCAAGACAATCTCCTGAACTCCAAACTGAATGTCAGAATGGGAAAGAAAGGTGATTTAAGCAATGGTTGTTGGTGCCAGACGGGCCGGTCTGAGTATTTCACAATCTGCTCAGTTACTGGGATTTTCACGCACAACCATTTCTAGGGTTTACAAAGAATGGTGTGAAAAGGGAAAAACATCCAGTATGCGGCAGTCCTGTGGACGAAAATGCCTTGTTGATGCTAGAGGTCAGAGAAGAATGGGCCGACTGATTCAAGCTGATAGAAGAGCAAATTTGACTTAAATAACCACTCGTTACAACTGAGGTATGCAGCAAAGCATTTGTGAAGCCACAACACACACAACCTTGAGGCGGATGGGCTACAACAGCAGAAGACTCCACCGGGTACCACTCATCTCCACTACAAATAGGAAAAAGAGGCTACAATTTGCACAAGCTCACCAAAATTGACAGTTGAAGACTGGAAAAATGTTGCCTGGTCTGATGAGTCTCGATTTCTGTTGAGACATTCAGATGGGTCAGATGAGTCAGAATTTGGAGTAAACAGAATGAGAACATGGATCCATCATGCCTTGTTACCACTGTGCAGGCTGGTGGTGGTGGTGTAATGGTGTGGGGGATGTTTTCTTGGCACACTTTAGGCCCCTTAGTGCCAATTGGGCATCGTTTATATGCCACAGCCTACCTGAGCATTGTTTCTGACCATGTCCATCCCTTTATGACCACCATGTACCCATCCTCTGGCTACTTCCAGCAGGATAATGCACCATGTCACAAAGCTTGAATAATTTCAAATTGGTTTCTTGAACATGACAATGAGTTCACTGTACTAAAATGGCCCCCACAGTCACCAGATCTCAAACCAATAGAGCATCTTTGGGATGTGGTGGAACGGGAGCTTCGTGCCCTGGATGTGCATCCCACAAATCTCCATCAACTGTAAGATGCTATCCTATCAATACGGGCCAACATTTCTAAAGAATGCTTTCAGCACCTTGTTGAATCAATGCCACATAGAATTAAGGCAGTTCTGAAGGCGAAAGGGGGTCAAACACAGTATTAGTATGGTGTTCCTAATAATCCTTTAGGTGAGTGTATCTATAAAATTTGGGGGGGTCAAGAAAGTTATCTATATTCAATGGAGCTTTATGTCAGTGACAGTCAGAGGTACATTTTTATTCTACAAACCATAGTTTAATTTATATTTTCTTTAATCTTCTTTAAGCACAGAGGAGCAACGGTGTCTAAAGTGCTGGAAAAGGGAGAGTCAATAGTTTCTGTTGCAACAACGAGTTCCTCTAGGCTATCTGGGATGCTGAGGAGATGAAACTGATGAGGAAGATTATTTACAAAGCAATATTTAGTGGCAGCGGTGATAGTCCTGCCATATTTGAAACGAGGGGGCGGCTTTGCAGCCTTTGCTAAATTGAGTGTACACGATACTAGGTAATGATCTGAGATTTCATCACTCTGCTGCAGAATTTCAACAGTATCAACATTTATTCAATGTGACAATATAAGTCTAAAGTATGATTATGACAATGAGTCAGTCCTGATACGTGTTGCCTAACTCCAATAGAGTTTAGAATGTCTCTAAATGCCAATCCCAATGTGTCCTTTTCATTGTCTACATGGATATTAAAATCACCAACAATTAGCACTTTATCTGTAGCCAGTACTAACTCAGCAAATTCTTTGGTAAAGTCTGTATTGTACCCTGGGGTCCGTTCTTCGTACGTCGCTAACTCAGTTAGCCGGATTTGATTGTTGACGATTTGGCATGATCTTGGATTGTTTGGTTCTTCGACGCTCATCCTGGACTTGCTGTCATAGTAACAAGTCCGTAAATTTAAACCTGCTCGGGAGCAGGCTTATTTCATGTAAACAGGATTAGATTGCATCTTGAGGTGATACTTAAAATCTGTCCCAGCCACTGCTACATTATTACAAGAGTTAATTACTGAACCAGGGACAATAATAATAATTTTAAATAATAATAAAATAATATATTGTATATGTATGAGAAATGTATATAATATTATAATGTTGTGTATAATAGGCTACTATAGACACAGCCACTTGAATTTAACTTTGTTAATAAAATAAAAGTATTGAAAGAAATCTTCATAATCATTTTTAATATGGCAATACTGTCAAACAGATATTTTAACTATAAACAAAAAGCATAGTTAATATAAAGTTCATGTATTTCCACAGCAGGATAATTAGTTACCAAAAAAGTATGTTAAGAATCATTTTGGGAATCGGATCGTTACTCCCAGAATCGGAATCGGATCGGATCATTAAGTGCCTTAAGATTGCAAAGAACAATCATTAAGAATAAACAGCTCTCAATTTACAACTAAGTGTGATTATTTTTCAGTTTCTTTAGAACATTAAAAAAAATGTCTTTAAAGCAAAACATTTTTACTTTCAAGTCAAGTCAAATTTTGTTTATATAGCACATTTAAAAGCAACAGAGTTACGCCAAAGTGCTGTACTTTGGTTAGTACAAAAAAAAAAAAAATCTTTAAAACATAGGCTAATGCAGAAGAAAAACAGCAGGGGACATTATATATTATATATAATACAAACTTAAATATTCAACATCTAGGCCTACATAGTTTATCTTTGCTGTTTCTCCAGCTCTGAGTGTAACCGGGTAAAATGTTTCTTCATATTAGTCGTGTTGCCAAAATATTTGAATTTGGTGCCACAAACTTTGCACACAGTATGGCTTTTATCAACGACACCTTTTTCTGTGTCTTCAGAAAATCCAAAATGTTGCCACACAGTCGATTGCAAATTTGATGAAGCAGGTCGTAGTTTATCCATTTTATTTAGTTTGATTGACAGGCATTCTGACAAATCACATCGCAGAATCTGCCGGTTTGTCCGACAAAGCAGTCAGGAGAGTTAGTAGATTAACGTTGCTGGACTTGAACTTGAAAGATGGTGTTTACTGACATCTTTCCGCGGTTGAAACAACATTTCTTTTAGTGTTCATTCATGTTAATTTGATGCTTATCAATTAACTAGAAGGAAGAGATGATCGGTTCTCGAGCAGCTTTAACTGAGGCGCTACAGCGATCACGACACATTAAAGAGCCACAAAACGCTATTTGTGGTTAACATTTCTTAACATTTTAAATTTGAGACTTTGTTTCATATCAAAAGTAACTTGCTCTCGCCTGTCTGTCAGCGTGTTGTCAGTATCCTCTTTGCTTTGTGATGTATTTTCTCTACATGTGTATGTGGTGTGAGAGGCCCATGGCTTGTCGGACATAGCAACAGTAACTAAAGGGGGCGGTCTTTGCGAACGGTCAATTCACCAGCATACGAACGTTCATCTATCAACAGGTTTTTTTTTTTGGCCAGTGACCACGCACTTGCACAGTGGTGAAGTGGCAGTTTGAATTGAACACAGAATTGATCCTGAATTTTTGAGAAACGATTCTGAATCGTTAGATAACGAATTGCGATGCATCGATGCATCAACCTTTTCTCCCACCCCTAATGAAAAGCACCAAAACTTCAAAAGAATTATATTTGAAACTAGACTTCTGAGTAATACTGAAGATTATTATTATAAATTACAGCAGCCCCTCCCCTTTTGCCTTTCAGACGCAGCTCATGTTTATATCAATAATCTTGAGGGGTGGACTCATTTAAAGTAATAGTCGTCATGCTGTAGTGAATTACTTTTTGAGTACCTAATACTGCTCACAGGAGTGTGCACATAAATGTTTTAATTAAACTTATTTCCTGATAATCCTAGTTCTGTCATGACAACTCTCAGAGTGTTTGACATGGTAATGGATAATACAATGTTGATATATTTGGTTTTGATAGATTTGCTACACTGCTGCTGTTGGTTATTGTTGCTGCAGCTGTAGAGCAAGTACAGGACTTGCTACTGCCAATACATATACACACACTGCTGTGAGCAAGTAAGACATGCTGCTGCTGTACAATAACATGAATTACCCATTGCAAATCTATACAGGTGGAGCTGGGGAAGGTGGAGTTTTCTTTTTACAGCAAATGCAGACTAAGGGCCAGATATACTAAATAGGGCAAATTAGCGTGAGAGCGCCAGTCCAAAAAGTGCCAATGGGAGTGGAAAGTTCTAACAGAAAGACTTAGAAGGCAGATGAAGGTTTACATAGTATTTATTCCAAAAAAGTATTAACAGATGGTAGTGAGCTACAATGATTCATGTTTAGCTGTATAGAAAAGGTTTTTGGCGTAGGCCCCATCCTCAGTCCAAATTCGGCTGATCTTGTCTGAAGATTAAGGCAGATGCGTATAGCCTACCCCCAATGAATGGATATGGGCCAACCTGGTGGTGGTGGGGAAGATGGAGGGCAATGTCAGAGTCATCAACTGCGAATGTGAAACAGATAATTCAGTGCTTATATACTCCAGGTGTCAAGCAGGGATTGGCCAGACATGAATGAATGAAGTGGCCTTAGAGTCTTCCTGGTAGAACCCATGCTAAAAGCTATAATTTCTGCACGTGATTACTGGCGATGCACAAATTAAAGAACACAAACACAGATAATTTCCATAATGACCAACACATGTACCAAGAGGAGCGCAAATTTGCCTCTGGTTTAAGACATGCTTTTTTGGGGCTGTAAATAATGGCGCAAAAACCAGTAAATTGTCTAGCGCAAACCTTAGTAAATCACCATGCATGATTTATTTAAATGCTTTCCTCCCAAATATTTTGTGTCTGAAAGGGAAACTCCTACAAATGCATATGCAATACAGTCAGCTGCAAAAATAACCCTGTCCACGCCTTTTCAGAGCACATTTTTCATTGCATGTCTTTAGTAAATCCTGACAGTAGCAGTTTTTAACGCCAAAATAGGGTTTGCACAGGTGCAAGCTGTACTGTCAGTCCTGTAAATCTAAGTATTTGTAGGTTGAGCAGCGAGCTTATTGGCTATTGTTACAGAAAGAACCAGTCAGCTGTGCCCAGAATGATGTGATTACAAGCAGATTGAGTTAAGGACCTATCAGCCTGCGCCATCTAGAGTTTCATGACAGAATTTTGTATTTTTGAGTATGCAGGTGTCACTGGAGGCTTTGTATAAACAAAATTACTTTATATAAGCATAGTTAAACCAACAAAATGAAACTCTAAACAACATATCAATCATCAGTCTTGACAACTTTTCACCCACATGACTGAGAACAAGAGACTAATAATGCTCCACTGAACTCAACTCTGCACAGCTCACAATTATAAGGGAAACCAGTGCAAGGTGTCACACTCCAATGTTAATACTACAGGGTATAGGGTCATTTTTATTGTCAAATTTCTCTATAGGCACATACCTAAGTCTTGCCTACAAAAAGACCTTCAAACATTTCCATTTTTTATTGTCCTGGAAAATGTCTCGGTTACGTGTGTAACCCTACATATACCCTGACGTATATTGGAACTGACCGACGAATTGGGATTTGTTTTTTTAGAGACCAATCTACTTTGAGTGTGTTTAAAAACGAGCCAATGGAGATTGGCATGCGATCCGCACATTCCACGCTCTGCCCCACGGCGCGGGTATAAATAAGGAAGTGGAATGCTTGATCATTGCTTTTTTCTGCTGAAGAGCCGAACTCGTGACTCAGGGAACGAGGGTTACATACGTAACCGAGACGTTCACTTTCAGTCGGTCACGTTCTACATACGTTGGAACTGACCGCCGAATTGGGATCCCTACCAAAACGCCAGGAGGCTGGCCCTTCCAGCGTCCTGCTTGAGCGCACTGGACCGTCTTAGATGTTACGGAAGTCAGGGCTCCAAGCAGGGAGGTCAGTCACTGCTGTTTCTGCAAGACCCACTCAGTTTGACTATTGGATAACGCTGGGAAAGCATGCCCGTCTTGGGGGATGGTACGCTGCAGGAACACGTCCAGTGGAAGGATTGGTGGCGGAATACACATAAGGACTAACCAGGCAGGTTAGTGCAACAAATGGCAGTCTCTGGGGTGGTTCCAACCTGGTTCCAGGGGGGAAAGAACATGCCCAAGACACGGGGCTAGCCAAGTAGGGTAGCTGGTACTGTGGAAGAATACACATATTGGGTTGCCGTGAGGGAACCGCTACATATGGAACCAAGCCTACACGCACGTTTCACAAGCATACGGGTGCAGGCCTGGCGTCAGACGGCCGCAATGTCTGGCACCGAAGGGGTGATGGAGGAGCTTGACAGGGTTAGCCGCTTCCGGGGGACACAACTGGAGACAATAGACACACATATCTGGCCCAGATGGCGGGAGTGGTGTTGCAAGCCGACACTTAGAACGGGCACTTAGCGCTACTGGCCCCTGGGGGCGAGGCTACGGGAAGATACCGGCTCTACACGGAGGCTATAGAATCTAGCGAACGTGTTAGATGTCGCCCTGCACGCAGCTCTACATATATCTGTCAGCGAGGCGCCTTGAGCCAGCGCCCAGGAGGAAGCCACACTCCTTGTTGAGTGTGCTCGCAACCCGAATGGGCAAGGCACGTCTTGGGACTGATAAGCCAAGACAATAGCATCCACTATCCAGTGGGCTAACCTCTGCTTGGAGACAGCCTTTCCCTTCTGCTGGCCTCCGTAACAGACGAGGTCTGAAAGCTTTGAGTCCGGTCAACGTAAGCGTGAAGAGCACGGACGGGACATAACAAAGCCAGGGCTGGGTCTGCCTCCTCCGAAGGCAGCGCTTGCAGGTTCACCACCTGGTCCGGAAAGGGAGTGGTAGTAACCTTGGGGACGGAACTAGGCCGGGGTCTAAGGATGACGTGAGAGTTAGCCGTCCCGAATTCTAGACACGATTCGTTGACCGAAAGTGCATGTATGTCCCCTACCCTCTTAATAGAGGCCAATGCGGTCAGGAGCACTGTCTTCATTGACAGGATTTTAAGCTCTATAGACGGCAAATGCTCAAAGGGAGGGCTCTGAAGTTCGCTGAGCACTAGAGCCAAGTCCCAGGAGGGTAACGAGTTTGGACGAGGAGGATTTAGCCTCCTCGCACCTCTGAGGAACCTGACAATTAGGTTGTGCTTCCCTAAGGACTTACCTTCAACTGCGTCGTGATACGCCGCTATTGCTGCAAAGTACACTATGAGGGAAACGGCCTTCGCTCCAGCCCATCTTGCAGGAAAGAAAGCACGACACTAACCGAACACCTTCTGGGGTCTTTCCGGTGGGAAGAGCACCATTCAACGAACTGGTTCCACTTCAAAGCGTAGAGGCGCCTCGTAGAGGGGGCTCTAGCAGAAGAGATGGTGTCTACCACTGCCTGTGGTAGACCACCTAGAACCTCCGCGTTCCGTCCAGGGACAGACATGGAGTTTCCAGAGGTCTGGACGCGGGTGCCATAGAGTGCCCCGTCCCTGAGAAAGAAGGTCCCTCCTCAGGGGAATCGAGGAGGGGCTGTCGCGAGGAGAGTTAGTTCGGGGACCAGGTCCGGATGGGCCAGTAGGGCGTAACTAACAAGACCTGCTCCTCATCCTCCCTGAACTTGCACAGGGTCTGGGCAAGAAGGCTCACTTGGGGAAACGCATACTTGCGTAGGTCCCGGGGCCAGCTGTGCGCCAGTGCATCCATGCCGAGGGTTCCCCCGGTCAGCGAATAGTACCACCGGCAATGGGTCGAGTCTGGAGAGGCAAACAGGTCTACCTGTGTGGCTCCGAAGAGGTCCCATATCAGCTGGACCGCCTGGGGATGGAGTCGGTGTCAGCTGCTGTGAGAGCTCGTCGGCTGTCCGGTTGAGCGCACCTGGGATGTGAATGGTACGAAGCGACCTCAGATGCTTCTGACTCCAAAGGAGGAGGGGGCGGGCGAGTTGGAACATGCAACGGGAGCGTAGACCACCCTGACGGTTGATGTATGCAACAGCCGCAGTGCTGTCCGTATGGACCAGTACATGCTTGCCACGTAGCGGCCCCTTGAGGCGGCGCAGTGCCAAGTGTACTGCTAACATCTCAAGGCAATTGATATGCCAATGCAATTGAGGTCCCGTCCACAGACCTGAAACTGCATGCCCATTGTACGTGGCCCCCCAGCCCGTGGAAGAGGCATCCGTGAAGAGCGCAGCATGCCTGGACACTTGTTCTAAGGGAACCCTGGCCCGAAGAAACGAAGCATCAGACCACGGGCTGAAAGTTTGGCGGCAGTAAGGAGTCACTAGGACCCGGTACTGACTGCTCTGCCACGCCCACCTCGGGACTCGGCCATGAAGCCAGTGCTGAAGCGGTCTCATATGAAGCAATCTGAGCAGTGTTACCGCGGCTGCAGATGCCATATGCCCCAGGAGCCTCTGAAAAAATTTCAGTGGGACCGCTGTCCTGCCTTTGAACGAATTCAAGCAGTTCAACACCGACTGGACCCGCTCTTCTGTGAGGCGCGCAGTCTGGCTGACCAAATCCAGTTCCATACCGAGATAAGAGATCCTCTGTGTGGGACAGAGTTTGCTCTTCTCCCGGTTGACCCGAAGGCCCAACAGGCTGAGGTGACTGAGCACCATGTCCCTGTGTTCGCACAACTGCTCCCGAGACTGGGCGAGTATGAGCCAGTCGTCGAGATAGTTGAGAATGCGAACGCTGCATTCTCTGAGCGGAACAATGGCTGCCTCCGCGACTTTCGTGAAGACGTGAGGTGACAGGGACAGCCCGAAAGGCAGGCCTTTGTACTGATATGCCTTCCCCTCGAACGCAAAGCGTAGTAACGGTCTGTTTCGAGGAAAGATAGAGACATGAAAGTACGCATCCTTCAGGTCGATCGCTGCGAACCAATCTTGGGGACGGATGCATTCGAAAATGTGTTTCTGCATTAGCATCCGGAACAGGAGCTTGTGCAGGGCCCAATTCAGGATATGCAGGTCCAAGATTGGCCATAACCCACCACCTTTCTTGGGTACAATGAAGTAGGGGCTGTAGAACCTCGACTTCATATCGGCTGGAGGAACCGGCTCGACCGCTTCCTTCGCCAGTAGGATATCGATCTCTGACCGCAAGACCTGAGCATCGCTGAAGAGGTGAAGAGGATGCCCTTGTACTTGGGAGGCCGGTGAGCAAACTGAATCGTGTAGCCGAGTCTGATGGTATGGATGAGCCAGAGAGTCAGCCTGGGGAGCTGTAGCCAAGCCCCCAGAGACCGAACAAGTGGGACCAACGGCACCACAGACGTACCCGGGGTGGGGCAGCGAGGTGGAATAGACAGACCCGACTCGGTAGGCCCGGAGGCTGCCCGGAGTGTTGTCTGAGAATTCCAGGGTGGGGCAGAGTGTGGGTGAGAAGGCCCGGGGGCGTTCTCGGTGCCCACACTGCTGCCCCCTGGCGAGGGGAGGGGAGGAAAGAAGTGGCAAGGCCCGGGGGCGTCGCACACTGCCAAACTGCTCTTTTATTGAAAATGTGTGTATCCCCCCAGTCGAGCGGTCTGTGGCGATGCAGCTGTGTCCCAAAACCGCTGCGGACTGGCGGGGTGCCCTGCGTCTTCCCTCCGGAGCATGTAAGTTCTCGTCCGGTCTAACAGGCAAGGCTTACACTGCCTGTGGGAAAGCTGCATCATCTCTGCATGCCATGGTGGTCCTGCAGGTCCACCAGGCCAAAGTGCTTAATGGAGAGCCAGCGGCAGAGATGTTAAACCAGTCGGGGCCCCCCGGTCCTCCTCCGGGGGGTGAGGGAGGGATGCGGACATCATCTCCCTCGGAGCAGCTCCTGTTCTCCCTGGGCTGCCTGTGTCAGGGCCGCTTGCCCTTGCGCTCGACCCAGGGAGCGTGCAATGACTTTCGGCGCCCGGAGAGCGAGGTCTGTCGCCGCACGCAGTTCCTGCATAACACCCTGGTCGGAACTACCCTTGTGCAATTCATTAAGCGCTTTGGCCTGGTGGACCTGCAGGAGCACCATGGCATGCAGAGATAATGCGGCTTCCCCACAGGCAGTGTAAGCCTTGTGGAATGCGTGGATTGCATGCCAATCTCCATTGGCTCGTTTTTAAACACACTCGAAACCAGATCCCAATTCGTCGGTCAGTTCCGACGTACGTCGAACGTGACCGACTGAAAGGGAAAGATACAATGAACACGCTGTAGCTGGTCATGTTATCATACTATATACACTCACCTAAAGGATTATTAGGAACACCTGTTCAATTTCTCATTAATGGTATTATCCAATAAACCAATCACATGGCAGTTGCGTCAATGCATTTAGGGGTGTGGTGCTGGTCAAGACAATCTCTTGAACTTCAAACTGAATGTCAGAATGTGAATGAACGGTGATTTAAGCAATTTTGAGCGTGGCATGGTTGTTGGTACTAGACGGGCCTGTCTGAGTATTTCACAATCTGCTCAGTTACTGGGATTTTCACACACAACCATTTCTAGGGTTTACAAAGAATGGTGTGAAAAGGGAAAAACATCCAGTATGCGGCAGTCCTTTGGGCGAAAATGCCTTGTTGATGCTAGAGGTCAGAGGAGAATGAGCCGACTGATTCAAGCTGATAGAAGAGCAACTTTGACTGAAATAACCACTCGTTACAACTGAGGTATGCAGCAAAGCATTTGTGAAGCCACAACACGCACAACCTTGAGGGGGATGGGCTACAACAGCAGAAGACCCCACTGGGTACCACTCATCTCCACTAGAAATAGGAAAAAGAGGCTACAATTTGCACAAGCTCACCAAAATTGGATAGTTGAAGACTGGAAAAATTTTGCCTGGTCTGATGAGTCCCGATTTCTGTTGAGACATGATGGTAGATGGTACATTGTTAGATGGTAGAGTCAGAATTTGGGGTAAACAGAATGAGAACATGGATCCATCATGCCTTGTTACCACTGTGCAATCTGGTGATGGTGGTAGTGTAATGGTGTGGGGGACGTTTTCTTGGCACACTTTAGGCCCCTTAGTGCCAATTGGGCATCGTTTAAATGCCACGGCCTACCTGAGCATTGTTTCTGACCATGTTCATCCCTTTATGACCACCATGTACCCATCCTCTGGTGGCTACTTCCAGCAGGATAATGCACCATGTCACAAAGCTTGAATCATTTCAAATTGGTTTCTTGAACATGACATTGAGTTCACTGTACTAAAATGGCCCCCACAGTCACCAGATCTCAACCCAATAGAGCATCTTTGGGATGTGGTGGAACGGGAGCTTCGTGCCCTGGATGTGCATCCCACAAATCTCCATCAACTGCAAGATGCTATCCTGTCAATATGGGCCAACATTTCTAAAGAATGCTTTCAGCACCTTGTTGAATCAATGCCACATAGAATTAAGGCAGTTCTGAAGGCAAAAGGGGGTCAAACACAGTATTAGATTGGTGTTCCTAATAATCATTTAGGCGAGTGTATGTGTGAAGTTGTCACAAAAGTTTTTGCAGAAAAATTTAGCACAAAACTAAACACAATTTCAAACCATTATTTTGAGAAACCCATATGGAACCTAATAAATTAGAAATTAAATTACATTAAAAAAAAAAAAAAGTTACCTGTCCCAACCTGACAAAACATAGAGCACAATTTTCTTTTTGCTTAGACAACTAACACCTGACATAACCAAAAGTATGTGTCATAATGTTTTACTGTCTCTGTTTCTGTTTACTCTGATTCCAGGTGTCTTTCTTCTTGTTCATCATCTTTGTTGTATACACCATGCTTCCCTTCTCCATGAGGGATGCCATCATAGCCAGCGTGCTCACCGCGTCCTCTCATACTGTTGTCCTCAGTGTCTGCCTCTCCTCTGCAGTCGACCAGGTGGAGCCCCTGGTATGGCAGGTCAGTGCTCTCCCGTCTGTCTTGTTTTGTGCGTGCTGAGAGCTATGAGCTTTACCCTGTGCACCAACTGCCTTGCTGGTTGAGACCATTGCCAATTGTTTGTTTGCGTATGCTGTTAGAACAATTACGTATGCTTATTAAGCCATTTGTTGTTGTTTGTAAATTGGATGCTTATTGTCATATTCATAAATAATTTTTAAAAAGCTTTGGGTGTGTTGATAACATGATTAATATTCATATATAATTTATGCAAATTACTGAGATGGTATCAGTCTTAATTAAGGTGGCCAGATTGAAATAAAAACAGGAACATGGGGTCGTTTCTAGTTTAGTGGTAAATGTATTATTCAAATATAATGCTCTCATTCAAGGGTTAAAAAAGTAGGACAATTTTAGTTTTGTGTATTTCGACCAAGATGAATGTAGTGCTCTGATGAACTATGGTATATCATATTCTGTCATAATTACATCGGGCCCTATTTTAACGATCTGAGCACATGGTCTGAAGCGCATAGCGCAGGTGCACTTAGGTCATGTCCGAATCCACTTAGTTTAATGATGGAAAAAATGGTCGGCGCGTCAGGCACATGGTCTAAAAGGGTTGTACCCAGTGTCTTAATGAGTCATGGGTGTGTTTCAGGCATAACGTGCAATAAACCATTCAGAGTCTCATCTCCCATTCCCCTTAAAAGCCAGTTGTGCTTGCACCATGGCGGATTCGTTATTTACATGGTGGAACTTGTGAGTGGAAAGATTGAACGCTTCTCCAGAGGGGAATCCTTTTATTTTAATATTTAAAAATGTTTTTGTGCAGAGTGTACTCGCTTTGTGGACCCGCCTAGGCGCATATTACTAACGCACCCTTTAAAGGTATAGTATTTATGAGGAATTATTGACAGAAATGCAATATAATATACATAACTATGTTTTCAGAGGTGTAAAAAGCATAATGAATCGTTATTTTTTAATTACCTTAGAATGAGCCATTTCTATCTACATGCACCTCGGGTCCCCTTACAGTGAAGTCACCATTTTGCTGCATCATGTTTTTAAAATAACCCTAAATAGACAAACTGCTCTACTGTTTCGGACGACAACCTCTTTGTCCTGTGCCGGCAACCGTAGATTCTCTATGTGCTTTGAAAGGGAGGGGTGAGCGGTGGGCGGTTGCAACCTTACCGCTAGATGCCGCTAAAATTTACACAGTGCACCTTTAAATAATACAAAAAAATACTCCATATTGTTGGCACGTTGCTATTTTGAGGCAACTGAAAACGACTGCGACTTTAGACCAGGTTTCAGTTGGTCAATGGCGCAGTCGTTTTCAATTGCCTCAACATGCCAACAATGCGCCTGAACACACCTAATTTTCAGACCAGCACGCTCATGGGTGAACAGATGGGCGCGAGTGCATTTGCTATTTAAACAACATGGTGCTGGACGTGAAAATGATAATTACACCAGATTGAAACTAGCAAAAAACACTCGCGTCTGGCCTTGGTGTCACATTGCGCCGGGTGTATGATAGGGCCCATTTAGTTACACGCATGACATTTGTTGCCCTCACACAAATGCTTGTCAACTGATAATGGCATCAGCATGCGTCCAAAACAATGTGTAAATACTTACAGTTACTACATATAAAGATGTGTATAACAAAATCAAATTTTGAAATCTAAATAGTATAAAATAAAATGTAATACTATGAAGAGAAACAGAGACTGTACTTACTCTCTTTATTGCGTTACATTTGTGCAATTACGGAGCTTTTTACAACATATATTCTTTTATTTTATTATTTTATGTTTATAATATTCTTACAGTTTCATACACAAACATGAGCCTCAGTGAACATTAGACATGAAGGTAAAGTTGATCTAATAATGTAATTGTAAAGCTTTTTTGTGAAACTTAAAATAATTAATTTGAAATTACTGAAATTACACCTTTTTTAACAAGCATATGAAATATATATTATATTATATTAATTATATTTATATTATATTAGTGGGAACACAGTAAAAAAAAGGGAAATTTCTGAGAGCAGCTCCAGCTGAGGAAGGGAAAACGGGGACATCTGTTCACCCAAGACTAAATATAATTATCTGTAAATATTAGATGAGAGTGACCTTCCCTTGGTATAATGTTCCTTATATAGGCATTTTCAAATGTTATAAATCAAAGTCATTTGATATTACCAAAGTAATTTGCCCTTATTAATTTTGTTTCAATCTCTTCTTATTTTCATTGTCATGAATTGCATTACATATGGTCCCTGATTCAATTTTCAATCAGAATGCTTGTTTAGAAAATCCAGAAATCCAACAAATCTTCAAATAAACAAGCAAATGTGACCTTTTAGTAAAAGCCCATTTCTGTGAAGGGCATACAATAATATAATGTATTTTAAATGTTGTGTAAAAGGTCAAAATGTATATGAACAGTAGCCCTTAATGTAATTATAAAAAGTCAATACATTTTCCATTTCCCGTCTATTTCTGCATTCAGTGCTAATGTTCCTGCCTTAGACTACACACACACACACCAAATCCTACCTGACTCTCTCACTATTGACAAATGCTGTTTCTACTCATTATTTCTCACATGGTCTCGATGTCTTTCTCTCCCTGGCATGCTATGTCTTTTGGTCTTGGGTAGAGAGAGTCTTGAAAGCTGTGCAATCTGGAACATCTGGAATCCCCTAGGCACAAGACTGAGAGGCACTTTGACAAACTGCTGCTAGGCATCTTTGGGGAAGAACAAAACTGTTTAGAGCACTGTGCATTGAATAATACATTAATATGTGTCCGAAATAGCAATTTTGTGCATATCATGTGAACTTGTGGAGACTGAAATAATACAATGTGTAAAAAAAAATCTTTATTGTCATTACTACATACATTATTATTACTATATATATATATATATATATATATATATATATATATATATATATATATATATATATATATATATATATATATATATATATATATATATATATATATATATATATATATATATAGTAATAATAATAAGCTGGCGGATATAACACACTTCCTGGAAGAAAAATGCCCCAATATATATATATATATATATATATATATATATATATATATTGGGGCATTTTTCTTCCAGGAAGTGTGTTATATCCGCCAGCTGGAGTGCCCATGATCTCCACCAGAGGGCACTCCTCCTGTCTCCTTTACTTTCCTATCAGGAACTGCATTTCTAATAACCCATTGACTGGACTTACGTTTGATTACTTACACCTGTGTCTCATTATCTTGTTAATGCCTGCCTAATGCTGCGTTTCAGACAGATCGGAATTTAGATTTTTTTCCACTCCACTAGGAAATAACACCTGGAACGCCACTCAAAAGTTGGACATTCGTGTGTGAACTCGGGGTATATCGATCAACCCCGACCTCTGCAAGACGCATCATTTGATGTCACTTTCAAGGTGCTTCCAATGAGCATAAACGTAAAAACGTCTCGGGTACGTATGTAACCCTCGTTCACTGAGGAGGGAACGGAGACGTAACGTCAGTGACTGACGAATGGGGGTTTCGCTTAGAAGCCAATCATCTTCGAGATCTTAGAAAACGCCCAATGGCAGTGCTAATGCCATGGGCATGGGGAATTTGCACGCGTAACTCCGCCCCACCGCGCGGGTATATAAGGAAGTACGCTGGCAAAATTGCATTATGTTTACCTGCTGAAGAGCCAAGATTGAAATCGCGGATTTCAGAGGACATATGTGGCAGAGGGACATTATGTCTCCGTTCCCTCCTCAAGGAACGAGGGTTACATACGTAACCGAGACGTTCCCTTTCGTTCAGTCACTCCGAGTAACGTCAGTGACTGACGAATGGGGGTCCCAATACAATCACGCCACTCGGCTGTCTTCCAGTGCCCTGCGTAAGTGCGAGTACCCTGTCGTAAGACTAGTACGGACGAAGGACTCCCACTTATCACAGGAATACCAAGGTACACTGGGAGGCGTACCCGTAGGGAGGACTTAGAGAATACACATATGACCCGCTAAGGGCTGCATATGGAGAACTCTGGGGAACCAGCCGAAGGTGGATTTTTAACCCCAGGGTGGCAAGGGCTTGCCAAGGGAAAGATACCTGCTCAAGGAGGCTTACAGTGGAAATACATGTGTGGGGGTCGCCGGAGGGGAACCATGCACACGGAGGCACCTGGCCTGTCACGAGGGTCTGGGCTCAAAAGGGCAGACTTACTGGTGTTGGCGTCGACAGTGCTGGAAGAACTTCTAGAAAGCACATCTGAGGAAAAATCGCACGTATCCAGTCCGTGGAGTGGAATGGCGAGAAAGCGAAGACACCTGAGCCTAGTCCATTACCGGCCACTAGAGGAGGCAAGTACATAGTCGGACACAGGCTCCACTCGGAGATTGTAGAATCTTGCGAATGTGTTAGTTGTCACCCAGCCTGCAGCTCTGCAAATGTCTGTCAGCGAAGCGCCATGCGCTAAAGCTAAAACCACGTAAACCTTGAGGGTGGAAGGAGACAGCCTTCGATCCAACCCTTTCTGGAGGAATGAGAGCACAGACCCGATGGGGCATTTCCAGGGATCTTCTTGGCGAGAAGAACACCAGGTGACAAAGAGGTTCCACTTCAACGCATAGGCATGCGAGTAGACTATTTTAATCTATGTACGTGCCTATAGAGCACGTAGCAAGATCGATCATTTAAGGGGCAATTTGTTTGCAGGCAGGGAGTCAGGACCAAACATATGTTGTGCACAAACTTTAATAACTAAATCACGGAACAAGACTACAACTAACATGAAACATACATACACAAACATACATGACAAGAGTTAAGGTTAAAGTGGTTGGAAGGGAAAGGGTCAGAATAGATGGATGCATCTATGCAGAGAGTCTAAACCTTGTAAAGAACCATCCTTAATAAACTCCTTTGTTGTAACAAAGGGGTTTACAGTTTTACTAACTACACAGCGATTTCTGTTTCGTACTTTACTTGCATTTAGCCTGAGCTGTAGAAGACCGTCCGAGGTGAAATCACAGGAGAAAGCTTTGATGGTCCCGTCCAATGGTATTGAAGTTGCAATCAATTTCTTCTGCATCGATTGAAGAAGGAATGATGAGCTTGGGTGGTTGCTTCGATTCCGTGGGTACTGAGAAAGTGGCACATGGCGTGCCAAGTTTGGGCCTTGTGGTGAGGCCCTGTTGTGGGGCCCTGTCCCACACACACTGGCTCTGTGTGTGAGAAGGCCCATGTTGGCTGCCTGCGGGGCGGATGCCCCCAGGCACAGTGTGACGTGTCCGCGAGTCAGAAGAAGAAGAGGAGGAGGGACGAGTGCCTTGCTCCTTAAGAAGTCTGCAGGAGGTCACCACCTCCTGAAGTAGACTTGACCAATGAGATTGTTGGGATGTCTAAGCGGGAAACCTTTGTTTCAAAGGGCCATTCAATTGCAGAGGAAGGTGCTATTAAAGACTCTTGTAATACTAATATGTTGTACAAGGATTGACATATCATATACCCCATCATTCAGATCTTTACATTTCAACTTCGTAGACACCAAACATGCCGTACATATGATTTTCGTTAACTATAGTATGCAATTCTGAAACCAATCCAACAGAGATTGAATTAACACCTAGATTAAACCCTATAAAAACAAATCATGAGATGGATACATGTTTATATATTTCTAAAGTGGATATATAGGATATGTGAGTTTAAGATGGTGTATTAGACATTTTCAGAAAGACTCAGTCTCAGCTCTCTGCAAATTTCTCTCTCTGCACATTCTTTCACGTCGTAAAACTTCTTATCTGATTGTTTCCAGGGTAACCGAGGATCCTTCTCTAGGGTGTTGGTGGAAGGTCTGTTATTCAGCACAAAGTATTTAAAACATATTTGTTGAATGTAACAGCCAATTAAGAGTCTGATTGCTCAGTCACTACAATGTTGACCCTTCAGCAACGCTCGGAAGCGGTGCAGGGCGAACCCTACTGCCAGCAACTCGAGGCAATTGACATGCAGGAGGCGCTGGGGTCCTGTCCAGGAGCCCGCGGCAGCATGTCCATTGCACATGGCACCCCAGCCCGTGGTGGAGGCATCTGTTGATACAACAACATGCCTGGAAACTCGTTCTAAGGGCACACCTGCCCGTAGAAAGCTGAGGTTCGACCATGGGGTGAGAGTCTGGAGGCAGGCCCGAGTCACTGGGACCCGGAGCATGCCAGACTGCCATGCCCATCTCGGGACTCGATCGCGAAGCCAGTGCTGAAGCGGTCTCATATGAAGCAATCCGAGCGGCGTTACCGTGGCTGCAGATACCATATGCTCCAGGAGCATCTGAAATAACTTCAGTGGAACTGCACTCTTGCTTTCTATTTGACGGAGGCAAGTCAGCAGTGACTGCACATGCTCGCTGGTAAGCTGCGCTGTGGACATCGCCCGACCTAGGGAAGTCAGTGGTGGCATGCAGCTCATTGAAGAGCCCTGGGACGGCTCTACCCTCGTGCATGTGCAAAGGGGCGGCGGCCTGCCCCGTAGCTCTGCAGGACCTCGCCACTGAAGTAGACGAGCCCACAGGCTTGGGAGGGCGCTTAGGATAGCCACGCCACGTCGAAGCCCTCCGTGGACACCGTAGTGCGCAACAGAGTGTTCAACAGCGGGGGGACCCCAGTATACCTTTTGGCCGCAGCCCCATCGAGGGCAGAGAAGGCGGAGGAGGCCACCGAACGGTCACGGGAAGACATGCTGTGTAATATCATTGTGCCGCTGCACTCATGGGACGGCTCAAAGCTCTTAATTATTACGCAGGAATGAGAGTATAGTAACTGACATATCGTCCTAGAAAATCACAACTTTTAATTTTCCGTCTGCCTTAGTACTCAATGTAACTGTACACATCACAACATGTAAATAGGAAAATGTTGCCGTTATTTTGTCACTTATTGAGCAGTAGGCTAGCTGGAGCCGTTTACCTCCAGTCTTTGTGCTAAGCTAGGCTAGCGGTGGGTGCGTTACCCAGTGGGCACCTTGATGTCAATTTGACGTCAAATATGAGTCAAGACTTGACCAATATACTGTACACACCTTTTTAAATTCAGTTTTGACAGCAATTTCTTCCAGTGTTAATTGGGTGAAAATCGGAAGTTAATTCCACACTTAAATTGATTTCATGTATATGTTGGCCAAAATTTTTGACGATTTTTGATTCAAATTGATGTCATGTTGACATCAATATTTAGTAATTATTTTTCTTTAAGTTTAAGTATTTTTTCTTAAATGACGCCTCGAAACGCATCCATTTGGCATTTCCCTTAGTTTGATTTGTAACATATTTTACATGAATCAATGTTTTAAAATCGTTGTGTTTGCAAAAACAACAATAAAAAAATCTTAAATTATAAAAGTGCCACAATTGTCCCACTATCATGTGGAGGAGTGGCATTTTGCAGTACAATGTAATGCATTAATTATAAATGCTTTACATTCAACTTGATTTCAAACACTGGAGCGCGCAGAGTTACCATTTGAGCACTAAGCCAAGACCTAAAGCACAATCAATGTAGAATTCAGCAGCTTAGATATGGCACGTTTTCCTCTGCTTGTAAACAAAGCTCCTTGCTTTCGGCTCTACGTCATATTCTCGCATATGTGTCGTGGTGCTTCACGAGTTCACGTCAGAGGCCCAGACGGAACACAAGAACTTGTTGAATAAAGTAGTTATTTAGATTTTTCTTTTGCGCACAAAAACTATTCTCGTCGCTTCATTAAATTATTGTAGAACCACTGCAGTGAGAAGGACTTTTTAACAACGTCTTAAGTACCTTTTATGGGTCTTTAGAGAGGAAATGTCATTGCTGCCAATGGAGGCCTTTCTCAGCCATCGGATTTCAACTAAAATATTTGAATGTGTCTGAAGATGAACCAAGGTCTAACGGGTGTCCAACGACATGAGGGTAAGTAATTAATGACAGAATTTTCATTTTTGGGTGAACTAACCCTTTAATTGAATCCTTATTGGTGCAACTCACCCTATAGTGTGTTTCACGTTAAGCGTTTTAAAAACGTCCTGCTGTTTTTAGTGACTGAAATAGTGCAGCAGGAGCTGCCCTCCAGGGCTCGCAACAGTCATGTGACTGAAAACTTTGAATAGGCATACGTGTCCACTGGTGTGGAGCAGAGTGAGCATTTTCAGTTCATATGGAAGCTGAGCTTCTCACTCGCGTGCGAGGTGAAGCTCAGCTTCTATAGGAATGAAATGAAAACACTCGCTCTGCTCCACACCAGTGGACACGCACCATAGTGTTTGGGGCGCTAAAGATACACTGTACCTTTCAGCTCGGTTTAATATCCTTGTCATCATCATTTCCTTTTTTAGAAATTCTTCATCCACAGATCACAAGACTATGGTGTTCTTACCGTGGAATAAATAATAAATAGGCTAAAACAAACCGGCACACAGTATGAACCAATTATCAGCGCGAATAAGCAACGGTGCATTCAAAGAGCTGCTGTCACGACTCTGTAAAGCTGATTATATCGGCGCAAAATAAAAACATTTATGTTGCAAAAGCTGCCTATTTGTAATGATACACTTTAAAAATTATATACAGTACACTACAGATAGCCACAGCGTATTATGTAGTACAACTCAAGACACTGCTGTCCTGGTGCTGCTGTCCTGAAACTCAGGTTCAGCATTCAAACATTAAAAATTAAAGCGTTTTTTCTGTTTTAATTTCTTATTGATTTTCTTTTCCGTGCATCAATGGAAAAATGGAAAATGCCTTGTTTTCCAGTTGTTTGATTCTGGAGTATTAGAATACAAAATAAAATAACGGCCATTTTTGTGTTTTTTTTTAATCTTTCTAAAATGAAAATCTAATTACCAGCAATACACGGACCATGGACCAAATTGCCTCTGCACAGTTTGCTAAAGATCAGTTCTGTCAGTAGCCTACTGTAGTTAACTGTAGTCTTTTATTATTAGAATGGCAGCACAACACAGAAAGTATAACACTAGCTTTAGAGAGTTTAAATTACTTTGTGAATAAATTAAAAACAAGTGATGGTTGCTGAAAATCGTATTTAAATGCTGTGAAACGAGTAATACAATATTTGCTCCATCTTCATTCAGGTGCTGTACAGCAGTCAAGCCCAGCATCTTCAGAGGCTGATATAAACAAAATCATATGAAGAACTATATCTGCTCCCGACAGATATGGGGGAATGGGCAGCGATTGATCTGTGTTCAGATTCAGATTAGGTGTACATTTATCTACATCAATCATCTTTTTCCATGCTATTTTAATTTGCTTTACATTTCTAGATACAAAATCCTGTATTGTATGTACCAAAATGCATTAGTACTTTTTACATTTAAGCCTGATGAATAAATTGTTCTTACATTATTACTTTTGTGTCATTATTTTGGTGGTCGAGAAGACATCATTGTGTGGATGTCAAATTGACATCAAGGTTTTGACATCAATTTGCATTTTTGACCTGTTTTTTTTTACGTCAATGTTTGATGTCAATTTGACGTCGTTTTGACATCAATTGCCCGCTGGGTAGACAGAGTTGAGACACAACCAGACACAGAGATGAGAATGTATGGACTTATCTAACTCTAAGCGATACAGTAAATAAGCTAAAGTCCCAAAAAAGTTGGCGTGTTCCTTTAAGTAGCCTACTTAAAGAGGTCTTTCATGATGCTACATATGCTGGGTTATGAATCTGATAGGTGCTTGAAATAAAATAAATGGTGCTTGAAAAAGTCCTTGAAAGTCCTTGAATCTGGTGTTCATGAAAGAGTGGGAACCCTGACATTAGACATTAAGTGTATGTAAATTAAACTAGGCCTAAAAACTAGGTTTTTGTTTTTTGTCTGCTGTTTTCAAAGTGATTTTATGTTGTTTTCATTCTGTTTTTGCCATTGTTGACGCAAACCACGATATGCTCTCATTGTGTGATGGCAACATCATGTGGTCAACGTGAATGTGACCTCTGTTTGCCTGGAACTCACTGAGATCTGAAGTGGGACATTTAATTTGGGATATTCCCACATCCAACCTAGACTGGAACGCAGCATAAGCCCTGTGTTTTTGCTCATGCTTTGTAAATTCTTGTAAGAGTGCCCGTGTTTTGGTTTTGACTTTCTGACTGATTTCTTGTCATTTTTGGATTTTCTGCCAACATTTTCTCAAAATATGCTTATTACTGCATACATTTGGTTGTGATGTTACTTTTAATGTGATGTTAATACGGACCAAAAAAGGTTTGCCGTTTTCTGAAATAGAGAAAAGGCGTGACTCTTTTCTGCTCTGTGAGGTATTAGTATACCAACTGTGAGAGAACAGATTTTTGCCCCTTTGGGCACCAGGGTGGAAAGGCTCTCTCATAGAACTGTGCTAGAATCTCTGCAGCATTTGTGATCTTTCTGCCTCCTCTTTCATTCAGACTCTCAATCACTGCACCTAAAGCCACTTTCGGCTTTATTGCTAATTGTCACATTACCTTATCTTTGCTGAATGGATGTGGACCAGTTTATAATATAAGATCACATGAAATAATATTTTTGTTTGGATAAAACATGTAATGTTTGGTAACACACTGTAATTAACTCGCATGCAGAGACTATTTACTGAACCGATTGAGCCGCTAAGCTTATTCCTCACAGCACGTCTTCCAAACTCAATGAAAGGAATGATGAAGCTGATGCTAAAACTCAACCGGGATTCTGTCTATTCCAGGAACTTTACCATTATCCATTCCTTGAAGAGCTTTAAACAATTCTTCAAGGCCAATAGACTTTGAAAGTGTTACATTTGCTTTTTTCGACATTTTTGGTAATTTTTCAAGAAAAACCTGTTCTATGTCTTTATTAGGGGTTCAAGCATGAAATGCTGAAACCCTATTGTAATTGTAAGGTTTCGTAAAACACGCATCGTGCAGGCCAAACCGTAAGGCCTAGAGACATGAAACCTGGCCAGATGGTAGGCCTCAGTTTGGGGACAACCTATCAGAGTATGACCCCGAATGGCCCATAGGTGGCGCTACAGCAACCAAAAGTTCAAAATTGCTTATAACTCTTAGACTGTTTGTCCCAGGATCAAGTGTCTTATATCGTTAGAATCCTTGGCTCAAGGCGGACAAAATGGCGATCTCAGATTTTGATTTAGGCAGGGAACATTTTCTGCTATGTCGAATTTTGTCCAAAACCTACTTTTGCGAACTAGTCTCTGGTTTTTTGCCCGATCGGAACCAAACCAGTCTAGGACAATTCTCTGGACTCTCTTGATCAATAATTATCAAAAAAAGTTGAACTTTTGCATTTGGGTGGCTGTAACAGGGTCATTCAGAAAAGGGGTGTGGCAAAATACACTAAAAAGCCTATAAATCCCAAATGAAAACTCAGAACTCCACCAAAATTGATGAGCATATGTGTCAGAACATGGTGAGGAAGCATGCAGAGTTTCATGGAGATCGGACCATAGGTGGCGCTATAACTGGCAAAAAGCCTTCATTCTTATTAGGGGTTCAAGCATGAAATGCTGAAACCCTATTGTAATTGTAAGGTTTCGTAAAACGCATCGTGCAGGCCAAACCGTAAGGCCTAGAGACATGAAACCTGGCCAGATGGTAGGCCTCAGTTTGGGGACAACCTATCAGAGTATGACCCCGAATGGCCCATAGGTGGCGCTACAGCAACCAAAAGTTCAAAATTGCTTATAACTCTTAGACTGTTTGTCCCAGGATCAAGTGTCTTATATCGTTGGAATCCTTGGCTCAAGGCGGACAAAATGGCGATCTCCGATTTGCTCGCCCTTCAGGCGCCAATTTCGAGCAAATTGCAGTTTTTTGAAAAACCTATTTTTGCTGACTTCTCCTAGGTTTTTGGCCCGATTGGAACCAAACCACTGCAAGACTATTCTCTGGAGTCCATCAATTAATAATCATCCAAAAAATTTCAGTTAACGGTCGATAAGGGGAACCAAAATCTTTGATGGCACCAGGGCCATTTTTACTAAAATGATTATAAATTGTGAACGGAAAGAGATTTTTTTGCTAACCTTGGGACACATTTTTGTGAGCTCAATCTGAGATCACTTGAAAAAAATCGCAACAATTGGCCGCTAGATGGCACTATAAAATGGTTATAACTTGTGAACGGAAAGAGTCATTTTCGCAAAACTTGGGACACATGTTCATGAGCTCATTTTGAGGTCACGTGAAAAAAAATCATGACAATTGGCCACTTGGTGGCGCTATAAAATGGTTATAACCAGGGGTGGTAAAAGTACTCAAAAGTTATACTCAAGTAAAAGTATATATACCTAAATAAAAAATGACTCCAGTAAAAGTAGAAAGTCCTCCATTCAAAAATCACTTGAGTAAAAGTACAAAAGTATCCGATTTAAAATGTACTCATGTACCGAAAGTAAAAAGTAAATATTCAAATTGACTGTAAATATCAATAATCAAAGACAGATAATCATTTGTTAATGTATGACTAAATCATTTATTAATGATCACTGCATCAGCAACTAAGGAACATTCTATATGATTAATAGATTAAATAATCATTACATTGTTAATAGTTAAATGTGTCATATTGTATTAATTCTCTAATAACATTCTATTAACTAATAGTGTAAATTCATGTTAATTACCACAATATTAATTTACACTATTAGTTAATATAACATGTTATTAGAGAATTAATACATGACACATTTAATTAATATCAATTCATATATCACTTAATCTATTAATCATATAGAATGTTCATTAGTTGCTGATGCAGTGATCATTAATAAATGATTTAGTCATACATTAACTCATGATCTGAGCATTAGTTAAGCATGAATTAATGCATATTAGTGTGTTACAGACACCGTTAGCTATCAATATGCGTTAGCTAACTTGACTAACGTTAACTAGCTGTTTACAAGCCACGTTTGACATTTCAATATGAAATCACTTGGCTAACAATAGTAACAACATTAACCTCAGCTCACCTCAATATGTTTCTTCAGATTTGAGGGTGAATTCTTGAAAGCTGATATTGCATTCACCCGTGGCAGGCAAAGAAGACATTTCAGCCGATATGAATCTCCCTTGACTTCAATGAATTCAAACATATCCTTGAGATATGGCCATGGATGATCTCTGTCGGGAATCTCTGGATCATTGCTGGCAGCGAGAGCTGCCCCTTCACCTGTGGTTTCTGCGGCCATCTTCGCAATGGTTAACTGACTCGATTGTGAGCATATGCTGGCAAAGAGCTCGCGGGAGTCGCGGCGCCTCCGCGTTCTTTTTATTCAAACGAAAACCACGTTTTTCATTGGTTTGGGAAGCAAGTGTAATAAATACTTGGAGCGGGCAAAGGGAAATGTATCGGAGTAAAAAGTAAACTTTTTCTTTAATATTGTAGTGGAGTAAAAGTGAAAGTAAATGCAAAAAAAATATACTCAAGTAAAGTACAGATCCCAGAAAAAAATACTTAAGTAAAGTAACAAAGTATTTTTACTTCGTTACTTACCACCTCTGGTTATAACTTGTGAATGGAAAGAGATATTTTCACTAAACTTGGGACACATGTTCATAAGCTCAATCTGAGTTGACATGAAGAAAATCGTGACAATTGGCCACTTGGTGGCACTATAACAGTGAAAAAAATCATGAAAATAGCTATAAGTGCACCCAACCGTTAGTCTACTGAAAATTGGCATGCAGTGTCTTTGTCGAGGGTGCCATGATAGTCTATGAGAACATTGGTGTATCTCAAAAAACTCAGTATACGTCATTGGCACAATGCCTTGAAGGAGCCTTAGAAGTTTCAAGCCCGTGTTTTTTTTCACAGGAGTGACCTCCTAAGAATCCTTGCCGAGTCCAACAATACCAAACATGCCAGGTTTCGCCTTATGGTTTTTGTAAGTGTCATTTAGAGCTTTAAAAAATTGTGTTTATCTTCAAAGCCGTTAGTCAAATCGTAAACAATATGTTAAAACTATGATAGGAACTGACAAAAAAATAAATTAAATCCAATCAATTTCACCCATGGATCATTTTGATGCTCTCACATGTTTGAAACGAACAATGATGGATTGTGATGAAATTTGTTTTGAATTGGAACTGGGGCCCGCCTTGATAATCCTACTTAAGGGCCCGGTGTTGGCTCGTTCGTTACGCCACTGAATATAATTGTCTAAACTCCTTATTAAAATTACATATTTACAACAAATCTGACACATATATACAGTATGGGCACACTTTGAGTACTACTAATAAAAGTGGTGGAGATGAGGCAAGACTATAAGAAGACTCAGGCAAAAGGTGCTATAACTGTAAAAACGCTTTAAAACCATATATTTCCTATGGTAAACTGCCTGTATAGGCTGTAAATCGACTTTTTCATCTATGATGGCAGTTGTTAAATGCTTGCTAAATAAAACTTAATGTCTTTTGATGCTTGTGTGCTTAAAGGCCTTAAAGGCCTTAACTGCTTGAACCCCGCTAAATGCTGCTTGCAGCTTTAATTTTCTTTATATTCAGATTTAAAAAGTTTTTCATAAAACTAACTGCCCTTTCTCTTATTTCCTTAGAATCTGATAACAAAGATCCAAACTCAGAAAGTAATGAATGAATAAACCGTTTCTGGCCATTCTTTTTTCTAAACTGAATTTTTTTTTTAGAAGGTACATCCATCTGTTCTATAGTCTTAAATCGCGATCCGACCAGTGCACCCTGTGCCTTCATCTCTTGTAAGTCAGACAAAGCAGTTTTCTTAAAAAAAAAGAGAGAATCAATATAAGCTTGATTTCCACTTAATTGTGCCTTATCTTGAAAGTTCAAAATTTCCGTTTCTAAAATTCCAATAGACTTAACTCTCTTTTGTGATATTTTGAATATACTGTTGACAAAAAAGCTTCATTTGAATCTTGCCAAAATCCCACCAACGCTGCAAAGAAGAAAAATAAGCCTTTTCATTTTTCTTTTTTCTTTTCTTTTCAAACTTTCCCCCCAAAATTGTAAAATCTCTTTAAAAAATGCATAATTTAAGAAAGCAGTTTTAAATTGCCAATACGCACTCCTTGGTGACAGAAAAACACTGCATATAACGTCTCAGGTTAAGAATGTAACCATTGTTCCCTGAGAACAGGGAACGAGACGCTGCGTCAGCTTTCGCTACGGGGAACGCCTCCAGCGTGACAGGTGCCTGAAATCACAATCAAAAAACGTCAATCCTATTGACCGGTGACAGCCTATGTCGTCATCAAGGTGTGACCAGGAAGTATAAAAGGGCGCCTTGCCAACATGACAGCATCCAATCGTCTGAAGGGACTGTTTTGGCAGGCAAGCCCTGAGGCATGGCAAAGCGACGCAGTGTCTCGTTCCCTGTTTTCAGGGAACAATGGTTACATTCGTAACCTGAGACGTTCCCTTTCGAAAGGGAACTCGTGCTACGTCAGCTGACGCTACGGGGAACGATATACCCACGCTGCCATGCCGAAGGGAGTGCATGCCCACCGGGAAGTGACAACTGTCAGGACAAGCAAATTAAACTGAAATTCCTGAACCACCCCCCTTCTGGTTACTTTAGGCTGTCAGTGACAGCGCTCCCTACGGTCAAAGCCCAAGCTATAGCCTGAGAAGGAACCTTCGCACACCATGAGGTCCTACCCTGGCCGCTCAAAGGCCTGGAACCAGCCCATTCAACAGAAGGGGTTCCTTTAAGGGAACGTGGCAAGGGAACCCGAGGGAACCCGCGCCAGTCACTATTCGGGAGGATTTCACCGAATGCCACCAGGGAGGTCTGACCTAGTGACCCCATATGGGACACGTCAGTACAGCCAACCCTGTCTGTAAGGTACAGAGCCTCTGGTACTCGCCTCCGAAGAGACATCCCGCTAGGGTACTGCAGAAAAGGCAGTGTCCTCCACCAGCCGGACCTCAGAGACGGGTTATTCTGGACAGTAGCGCTCAGCGAAGTGCTTTCTAACCCTTGCTAGCGAGGGGAGTTTAGCCACTCGATCCTCGGATCTACCAAGCACTTACTTTAAAACGTGCTCAGGAGGCCAAAGGCCTTACAGGCTGATCGTACCAGGGAGGCCCCGAGGGGCCTACAACCAATGGATCAGCACCAGGCGGCCGTAAGCTCACAGCAGACTCTCATTTGAGAGGAGCTCATAAGCCTGCCTGGTAGGTAACCATGCTGTAGGCAATCTATGAAAGTCCCTTCCTGCAGGGACCGCATAGCAGCTGCGTCGTCTCGTCATGCTAGGGTATGAACACCGCCTACAAGTCTCGCGAACGGCTAGAGACCGGCGCCTGATAGCAGGTGACCACTAGCTGTCAGCGTATGGCTAGTTGTGCGTTCCTGCCTAGGGAACTCGTTCCCCAGGGAGGCCGAGAGGGGCCTCCAACTGGTAACCTGTGCTGACTGCTCGCATGTCCAAACAGCGGAGCTCGCCCTCAGGGAGGCCAGACAGGCCTAATACCTGATCGCAGTCGTGCTAGCCCTCGAGGTAGCTGGGAAGAACAGGGACTCGCTCTATCAGGGAGGCCTAGCGAGGTCTACCACCTGCCAGATGTCGGGCATTCCTCCATCACAGCTTACCGCTCAGTGACTGGATTCATCCAGAAACCGCGAAACAGGAGCATGCCCTCAGAGGAGGCCACATGAGGCCTACTACTCCATAGCGAATCCCACAGGGAAGCCCCGTGCAGCTTGCTACCTGTTAACAACCCATGCCACGATCCGTTACTGAAACTGGGGACCGGGGAACGATCTCAGGGAGGCCCAGTGCCACGACCTGATAGCAGAACGTGCAACTCATAGCACTTCATGCTCACCGCCACAGCGACTGGGAACCGGGAACTCGCCCTCAGGGAGGCCGGGTGAGGCCTACTACCTACTAGCACCTCATGCTATCCATCCAGTGACTGGACCCCGGGAACGCCCCCACAGGGGAGGTCAAGTGAGCCTGCTTACCCCACAGCAGGCCCTTAGGGAGGCCTGGTAGCGCCTACCACCTATTAGCAGCTCATGCCATCCGTCGAGGGACTAATGCCCAGTAATACCCCCTCGCGGGAGACTGGACAGCGCCTGCTACCCGTAGCAGGCTCTCAGGGAGGCCTGATGGGGCCCACCACCTGAGCCAAGGTCACCCAAAAACCGGGAGCCTACCCCTCAGGGAGGCCTGGCAGGGCCTACCTCCAAATAGGAGGCCTGCAGATTCCATGGACCCTGCCGTGATTAGGAAGGCTGGCTGCTGCATCCCGGGCTGACAGCAGCTGTCTGCTGCTGACGAAGACCTGGAAATCCAGTTAGCACCTGGGGACTCATCCCCAAGGAGGCCAAAAAGGGCCTACTAGTTGACGAGGTTTCTGCTGACGTCGACGCCGGTGGAGAAACCCTCCGGGGCACACTTATGGGCTGTGGCATCGAGACTCTCTTGCAAGGAGGCCTGTTGATGCCTACTACCCGTCCTGAAGTCTTGCTGCCCAGACTGCCCAAGCTGGCTACTCACAACCAGCTGACCTTCGTACGCCCGCACCTGGGGCTGGCTCCATCCCAGAGGCTAGATGGCCTCCATGACGGCGCAGTCTTTCGGGCAGTGCCTACAGACATGAACCTAATCACATTGCCAACAGCTGTGTACTCAGCAACAAATGCTTAACAAACCCTCTAAAGCGAAGGGAGTACAACTTACGTCACCTGCTTCGGGGCGGCTGTCTAACTTTTCATACAGCTGCCTGCCGTACAAGCGAGGGCGTCAGCCATTGGCAATGCTCGGGCCTCAGGGGAGCATCCGACCAAAACCGGCAAACAGAAGGATGTTCGATGTTCAGCTCAACCCGAGCCCTAAAGAAGGTGGTGCAGAAGACATAGAGCAAGGGTGAAATATCATACAACTGTGCAACCCACCGGCCATGCCATCCTCCAGGATGAGGCCGGGGGCCGCCAGAAGGTGGCGGCCACACAAGCTCTGAAAGGCGGAAACAGCAAATAAAGTCTAATCGCAAACAAGCGAAAGACACTTAAGCCCACCCCACGACCACTGGCAAAGTCGCTGTTCCTGCTGCAACACCTAGACTGCATTACTCAATAACCCCAGAACGCAGAGAAGGCCGACACTACAAGCCCTCGGGCGAGAGCGCAAATTCAACTACCCACATTAGTGTGAGAGATAACACGGAGAGGCAGCAAATCTCTACTAGCAAAAGTGAGGCACTCATACACAACCATATAATGTTGCAAAGAATTATTATCCATAATTCCCCAAAGAACCTCTCAGGAGAGCGAAGGTACAGAAGTCCTGAAAAACATAGTTTTGAAAATGTTTCACCCTCATCAAGGGGGACTCACCACTCGCTCCTCGCGGCGCTTCAAATCCATCCATCAAGCTAGTATACGACCCTCCTGAGGGGGGCGCTTTCATCAAACAAACCAGGCGGGCCGTCAGAATCTTACATTTTCTGCTCAACATAGGCCCACCGGGGACGCTCCGGTCCACAGTCCTCCGCGGAGGGGACGCTCGAGAGGCGACGCTGGTTCGCTGGTCCCACCTCCAGCCCTCAGACCGTGACGGGCCAGGGACACCCGACTGCCTGGGCGCGGCCCCGGACCTCAGCGGAATGCATGTTCGACATGCTGCCGAGCGCGCCTCCGCCTCTCCGAACTTTCCCACCACTGCTTCGACGGAGGTGCCGAAAAGTTCAGATGGCGAAACCGGGGCATCAAGGAGAAAGGACTTCTCTTTCTCCCCGATGTCCACAAGGTTTAACCACAGATGCCTCTCCGTGGCCTCCATCGCCGCCATTGAACGACCGATGGAGAGCGCTATTTATTTGGTGGCCTGGAGAGGAAAAACCGCGGTCCGGAGCAACTCGACTATCGCATCAGGGGGTCCCTCCCCCTGATCGAGGTCCCTCAACAGGTCCGCCTGGTAAGCCTGCAACACCGCTGTGGTGTGCAAAGCCGCCGCAGCGTGACCCGCTGACATCTACGCCCTGCCACTCAGGCGAGACCGGCCGGGTGGGAGCCCTCAGTGTCGACGGCCGCCCAAAGGCGAGATAGTTAGCATAACATCTCGTCCACGGGCGGCACTGACACATACCCAGCCCTCGACATCAGCGAAATTTAGCTCGCTGATGTCGATAGATGCGGGCTGAGTATGGTTTCTTCAATCCCCTCGAGATCTGCTGATGGAAATCTGGAAGGAATGGAAGACTCCCAGGAGTTGGGAGGTCATGGGCGGAGAGAAACCGATCGTCCAAACTGTTTGGACGCTCAGCCTTTCTCCTCACGTGCCACCAAGGCAGCTGCAGTCTACCTGCAGCGCGTTCCATCACCTCCAGCAACTCCCCATACATGGGACAGGATGGTTGAGAGGCTTCAGCCCCAACTGACTCACCCATCCTCTGCTCGAGTGGAAGAGCAGCAGACGAGGAGGAGGAACATAAATCCTGCTCCTCCTCCGAAGTCCGCCTCTCGCGATCTAGATCGTCCTCGAGAACCACATCTGTCTCCAAGTGGCAAGCCAGATCCATCTGGGAACCACATGATGTTTAGACGCCGCTCAGCCTCAGCTCGAGCGGGCCGTTCCCAGATGCTGAAACCTCTCCCCTCGAGAAGAGGTCCAAACGAGAGCGGAGCGTTCCCAAGGGAAAACGCTCGCAATTTGCACAAGAGGCTCCCTCGCGAACCTCTCGTGCATGCTCTTCTCCCAGACAGTAAACGCAAAGTGTGTGTGTATCCTCAGCGTAAGATACCTGGTACACGTTCAACACACCTGCAGAAGTGGTGTTGCTTCTTAGCACACTTCATCGTTATCCTTCTTGTAGACGCTTTACGTGAAGACAAGCAAAACAGTCCCTGAAGACGAAAAGATGCTGTCATGTTGGCAAGGCGCCCTTTTATACTTCCTGGTCGCACCTTGATGACGTCATAGGCTGTCACCAGTCAATAGGATTGACGTTTTTTGATTGTGATTTCAGGCACCTGTCACGCTGGAGGCATTCCCCGTAGCGTCAGCTGATGCAGCGCGAGTTCCCTTTCGAAAGGGAACTAGACTGTGGTCTGAAAAACCAACTGGGTTTATTATACAACTCTTAAACATACTGTGATGGTGTTTGAAACTATAAAATCTGTCAAATCTTGCTAAAGACAAAACATTTTCATGAGCATGAGCCTATGTATATTGCCGTGAATTTCCATTTAAATTTCTCCAGACATCGCATAAGTCGTTTCTTTCAATTATTTCACAATTAATGAACGTTAATGAATCGAGCGAGTCAACACCTTGGGCCGCCACTGTAGATCAGCAGTACGCTTCTCTATTGGAGGCTTATACAGGGCTCTCCACCTGTCCATCACGAGGAAGTCTGGCTTCAACAAACCTGGCCACCTTGAGGCTTTTTGTCCTTTAAGAGAGTCCTGATGTAACTGCAGAGTAATATATCGCTTTCTTTGATGCAGACTTAAAATATTCCAGTTGCGGGGTTTCCAAAGATAATTGACCCCACAATAATAATAATAATTGAACCCACATCTTCATGTTCCAAATTCCTGGGAATTCCTGTTCATTTTTCATGTCTGACAAAAGTCCTCTCCCAATGTACTTTCTGTAACTGCGTGGTAAGGCATTAACAATCTCATTCACCAACTTCCCTGTCAGGCGTGTCGAGCGTAAGCATGTCATTTATTTAAGGACCTCCACCGATTTCCATCCATCTCTATTCAAGAGGTGTCCCAGCTTTACAATTCCATGTCTCTGTAAGCATGCACTTACAATCACAGTAGACAAAAGTCTTGTTTGAGTCATTGGATTAAAAAAAACAATGGTTCCTCTAGAACCCAATTCCCAGATTCATCAACTTCTCTCTCAGCTTTAAAAACAGTTCTCCATGAATGCAACATTATCCAGTAAAAAGGTGTCAGCTCAGACAGGCTCATCTTCTCCAGCTTCATTAAAAATAAATGTCTATCCAATACAAGACCACCAGTTTTTTTGCCTTTGCCTTTGCAATCTGAGTCCAGATCATGTCTTTATGGTAGAGAAGTCTATGTGATGCTTGGATTCTGAAAGCACATATGTGACCCATCACGGAAACCAGTGACACAAGTCGGCAGCACAACTTTCGAGCAAAATGAGAAAGAAGCTTTATTTTTTCAAAATTGGTGATTTTCGCTTTCACGAAGAAGCCTCTCCGTGTTTGAGATAGCAGTATTGGTATATTTAAAAGGTTTTTGTGGTTAAAAAAATGTTTTTGTTGAAATCGGCTTGTTTTTCGGAGATTCTAGCATGCAGTAGAGGCGTGTTTCTTTTGTTATTGCCCCCGCCCTCCAAGGGAAGCGTGGCTCAGTGTTGCCAAGTCCGCGGTTGGGCTACTTCAACACTGTTGCTACGGGCTGTTTTTCATGTCTGCGGGTTGAAGCAACCCCAATTATGTGATATTTAGCCCCGGGAATGCGAATTTTAGTAGGCAACCATGCCAAAAAAACACATATTTTACCCCCCAAATGCGATTTTTACCGGAGAAGCCCCCCTGAAGCGCGATTGGGCTTGTTTTGGGCTAGTTTTGAGTAGCAATTGTGTGGGTTTTGTTGTGAAAACCTGGCAACCCTGGTGGCTGGCCGTGCACAGATCTCTGCTGGCAGTGCTAAAGCAATAACGAGTAGCTGATACAAAGTGCAAACCTCCCAGATTATAGAAAGTCTGAAGCAGTAAAGAAGCAACAAGATCATCTTTCCCTTGTGCAGAAAGAGAGGGCTGTGTACAACGACATGACTGAAAATAAACATACATACAGGTCCTTGAAAGTGCTTGAATTTATTTTGTGCAAGAAGTTTTCTGGAAGAAATTCCATATTATTCTCTCCGGTCCGATAATGTGTTATTTCGCCAACACTCTGTGGACTATGCTTGATTTACATTTGTTACTTGCATTTACGCGTTACGTTAAGTGTTTCCCAAGTGAGGTACTTTGTGTTGTACGTTGCCATGATGTTCATGCGCGCACAAAACTACTACGGTGCCTCAGCGTTTCACAGACACACAGTGAAATATTGCAAAAATAGACTGGTTACATGAGCCTAAGCTCTTTTCAATAAAATCCATTCAATAAAATCCATGCAAAGGTTAATATCAGATCATTTTTAATTTTTTATAGCATTAATACAGTATAGGATGTACCGAATATTCTTCAGTTTTATGCAAAACAGAAATATGACAAATAGAATATCAGACCTCTGTCATATGGCCAAAAATAAATGCAAAAAAAAAAAGGCTGGACCTTGAAAGTCCTTGAAAGGTTCTTGAATTTGAAGTTAACCAAGCTGTGGGAATGCTGTACAAATAAATAAAATAACAAATAAAATTAGCATCAATATGTACTTTTTGTTTACATAAACATTAAAAAAATAACATTAAAAATGATGGCCAGATTTTAAAGGAGTGTCTTGCAACATGTTATCTACATTGCACAAGTTCAAATAGAGTTTTGACAAAAAAGGTTTTATAAAAAGATAAAACTCACATATTTCAGCCTCTAAATAATTTTTATAAAAGTAAAACAAGATAAATTACTGACATTTACAATGCACATTATCCTTTATTATTAATAGTATTACAGTCCTTGCTACTTTGGCTGATGCCTTTGGTGGAGATCTGAGGGTGATGGTCAGGGCTTCCCCGACGGGCCAAAAGCCCCTTGGGCCCCTGCGCCGGTGGAGCCTCCGGAGGAGCGCGCTGGTCCTTCTCATGGGGGGCCAGCCGTTTCCTTTGGGGCTCCGGCTGAGGACATTATTTCGTTGGTTGCATCGGAGGATGAGCTAATGGGTTCTGGAGATGACGACCCGGCTGCATTTCCCCCTTCGGGTGTGGTAGCATTGTCCGAGCCGGATCCAGAGCTTACAGCTATGCTCTCCCGGGCCGCCGCGAGTGTAGGGTTCGAGTGGAACCCTCCACCGTGTCCCGAACCCTCGCGGTTGGATGACTGGTATCTTGGGGCGGCTCGTGCTGGTTCTCAGCGCCCCGCCCCACTTCCATTCTTCCCAGAGGTGCATCAGGAGCTCACAAAGTCGTGGTCGCCGCCCTACAGCGCCCGCCATCGATCGACTGACTCCTCCATCCTCACTACCCTCGACGGTGGTGCGGCTAAGGGCTACGTGGGGATACCTCCGGTCAAGTGCGCCGTGGTGATGCAACTGTGTCCCAGGGCCGCGGTCGACTGGCGGAATGCCCCGCGTCTCCCCTCCCGGGCGTGTAAGTTCTCGTCCGGGTTACTGGGAAAGTCTTACGCCGGGGAAGCCGCATCATCGCTGCATGCCATGGCGCTCCTGCAGGTCTACCAGGCCAAAGCGCTCAAGGAGATGCACAAGGGTAGTGCCGACCCAGGGGTTATGCAGGAACTGCGGACAGCGACGGACCTCGCCCTCTGGGCGATGAAAGTCGCTGCCCGCTCCCTGGGTCGGGCGATGTCCACTATGGTGGTCCAGGAACGCCACCTGTGGCTGAACCTGGCTGATATGCGCGAAGCCGACAAAGTGTGGTTCTTCGATGCCCCTGTCAGTCAGGCCGGCCTCTTCGGCGACGCCATCGAGAGCTTCGCCCAACAGTTCTCGGTGGCACAAAAGCAGACGGAGGCGATTAAGAACATCATGCCCCGGCGGACCACTGCTGCCTTTACCCAGCTGCCGGCTGCAGCGCCTCCTCCTGCTCGTCTCCGAGGGCGACCTCCTGCGTCCACCTCCGCCAACCGGACCTGGTTCGCCGAACTCTCACTCCTCGCGACAGCCCCAACCTGGCCGATTCCCCTGAGGAAGGACCTTCTTTCTCAGGGAGGGGGCACTCTATGGCACCCGCGTCCAGACCTCTGGAAACTCCATGTCTGGTTCCTGGACGGGACGTGGAGGTTCTAGGTGGTCTACCACAAGCAGTGGTAGACACCATCACTTCGGCTAGAGCCCCCTCTACGAGGCACCTCTCTGCTTTGAAGTGGAACCTGTTCGTTGAATGATGTTCTTCTCGCCACAAAGACCCCCGGAAGTGTTCGATTAACGTTGTGCTTTCTTTCCTACAAGATGGGTTGGAGAGAAGGCTGTCTCCCTCCACCCTGAAAGTGTACGTCGCAGCAATAGCGGCATATCACGATGTAGTTGAAGGTAAGTCCTTAGGGAAGCACGACTTAATCGTCAGGTTCCTCAGAGGTGCGAGGAGACTAAATCTCGTTACCCTCTTGGGACTTAGCCCTGGTGCTCAGAGCACTTCAGGGTCCTCCTTTTGAGCCTTTGCAGTCTGTTGAGTTAAAAATCCTGTCTATGAAGACGGTACTCCTGACTGCATTGGCCTCAATCAAGAGGGTCGGGGACCTGCATGCATTTTCGGTCAACGCTTCGTGCCTAGAATTCGGGCCCGGTAACTCTCACGTCATCCTGAGACCCCGGCCCGGATACGTGCCCAAGGTTCCTACCACTCCCTTTTGGGACCAGGTGGTGAACCTGTAAGCGCTGCCCCCGGAGGAAGCAGAACCAGCCCTGGCTTTGTTATGTCCCGTCCGCGCTCTTCGTGCATACGTTGACTGGACACAAAGCTTTAGGACCTCAGAGCAGCTCTTCGTCTGTTACGGAGGCCAGCAGAAGGGAAAGGCTGTCTCCAAGCAGAGGTTAGCCCACTGGATAGTGGATGCTATCATCTTAGCGTACCAATCGCAAGACGTGCCTTGCCCGTTCGGGTTGCGAGCGTACTCCACAAGAAGTGTTGCTTCCTCCTGGGCGCTCAAGGCGCCTCGCTGACAGACATCTGTAGAGCTGCGGGCTGGGTGCCCCATAACACGTTCGCTAGATTGTATAGCCTCCGCGGTTTCTTCCCGTGTACTCGCCTCCAACGGCCGGTAGACGCGAAGTACCCGTTCCTGTGTCGGCTTGCTACGCCACTCCCGCCTATGGCCGGATACGTGCGTTTATCTTCTCCAGTTGTGTCCCCCAGAAATGGTGAACCCTGTCGAGCTCCTCCGTCACCCCTGCGGTGTCAGACGTTGCGGCCGTCTAACGCCAAGCCTGCACCCGTATGCTTGTGGAACGTGTGTGTTAGGCTGGGTCCATATGTAGCGGTTCCCTCACGGCGACCCCATATGTGTATTCTCCACGGTACCAGCTACCCTACTCGGCTAGCCCCGTGTCTTTCCCTTGACAGAGCCTGCTCTGTCGTCTCTGGGTGTGTTCTTTCCCCCCTGGGACCAGGTTGGATCCACCCCAGAGACTGCCATATGTTGTTACTACCCAGATAGGTTAGTCCGTATGAGTATTCTCCACCTCTCCTCCTCCGGAGGACATGGCTCCGCAGCGTACCATCTCCAGAGACGGGTACGCTTTCCCAGCGTTATCCAATAGTCACGCTGAGTGGGTCTTGCAGAAACAGCAGTGTCGGACCTCCCTGCTTAAGCCTGTCTGCTGCTCCAAGTGGGAGCACCCAGTAGCTTTAGCAGGGCGCTGGAAGGGCCAGCACCCTGGCATTTTTCTAGGGATCCAAATTCGTTGGTCAGTTCCGACGTACGTCGAACGTGACCGACTGAAAGGGAACGTCTCGGTTACGTATGTAACCCTCGTTCCCTGAAGGAGGGAACGGAGACGTACGTCCCATCGCCAGGTGCTGTGCTTCAGCTGCAGGCCCGAGTCACATCTCGGCTCCTCAGTTATAAAAGCGGTATGCGTTGTTCACTTCCGTGTTTTATACCCGCGCTGCGGGGCGGTGCGTGAACCGCATGCCAATGTTTATTGGCTCGTTTCTATACACTTGAAGTAGATTGGTCTCTGAAAATAGATCCCAATTCGTCGGTCAGTTCCGACGTACGTCTCCGTTCCCTCCTTCAGGGAACGAGGGTTTCATACGTAACCGAGACGTTTTTGTTGGGCACTTTTCTTTTCAAGGTTAAAAAAGAATGTTGTCGGAGCGTCCATTTCTTTAATAGAACAGATTCTCACCCGTACCAGTTCTCCCTTCACTTGACACACACACACACACACACACACACACACACACACACACACACACACACACACACACACACACACACACACACACACACACACTCTCACACTGAATGAATTAAAATGAGCTAAAGTAACACATTTTTGTCAGAATTTAATTCCATTGTGTAATTTAATTAATCCACTTAATATATTTAATACTGGAATTTACCCAATTCATTTGTGTTGGGACTACATAAATATTTTTTGTTGGCATAACTAACTGGGCAATGGATCTGTAGTTCCCAACATGCTTTGCAAGAGACCGCATTAGGAGAGTAAATATAGAGCTGAAAGTCTGCTAGACTAATGTTATAATGCTGGGAATGTTCTATTTATCCAGCTCTAAAATCTCTGAATCATAGAAAGAATGCCTGAATGCCTCTCTTTGTGTCCTCCCAACCATTTTCAAATCTGATATTTTTGGAAACCTTTTATTTCGTCTGATGCCTTCAGGTGCTGAATTAGAATTGAGTTAGAAATAGAGTTTTGTCTGTATTGTGTTACAGAGCTGTGATAGTGTTCTGTCTCAGTGATGCTAAGGGTGAGTTGATTGGATCTGATCTTGGTGTCACTGGCTGAAAAGCATGGTTAAATTTCATTGTGGTATAGCATTTCCCCGTGGGGTGCTCAGCAAATGACAACAGATGCACTTTAGTGTGTAATGAGGATGGTAGAGCCTCAGGTTTAAATGGGTGTTGAATGGGAAGACAGCAATTCAATCCAAATGATGAATGGGTTGATGCAATTCTAACTGAACGGATACTACTGAATGCCCATTTAATTTAATTGCTCATAGTTCTTTGACCCTCTCCATTTTCTCTTCCTTTGACTTAAAAAAAAAAAAAAAAAACACCAACTCATACACTTGCTGCAATAAAGAACAGTGATATGTGGGGACCTTCTCAGATTTGTGAGCAAAGTGGATTTTAAATTCATTTAGCATCTTTCATAATTCATAAGAGCTGAACAATAATTGTATGTAAAAATGTTACAACTTTTACAATGAACAAACAAACCAATATGCCTTCATCAGGTATATTGCAGTGCTGTAGAGGGCATGAATTGAGAAATCAAATGTTCCTTGACCTTTTGACATATAAGAGGTCATTGTACTATAAAAATATCCTGTAAGTTTCAAAGAAAAATGCGATATGCAAAACCTTGTTAAATAATGCGATATTCAATATGCGATACGATATTGCTTTAAGTGTGTAAATCTATTTCGTGCAGCCCTAATACTGAGTTACTAAAACAATCTTTGTCATAGAATATACTTGTTTGTTCACAGATTGAACAAATTGAACTTGTTTCAATTTGTTTAATTTCAAGATCTGAGGTAAATTATCCATTCCCAGCTAGAATCTTTTTGTTATAAGAATCTTCTGAGAACATTACCATGCATTGTTCTATAAATGTTTTCAGCAGGTAGTTTTATTTTTGTTCCCAGAATGTTCTTTTAAAAGTTAGAATAACATTCTTTTGAAAACATTCTAAAAATGTTTAGTAGTAACATTCTTATAACATTATTCCCTAACGTTCTTATAACGTTTTCAGCGGGTAGTTTTATTTTTGTTCCCAGACTGTTCTTTTAAAAGTTAGGATAACATTCTTTTGAAAACATTCTAAAAATGTTTAGTAGTAACATTCTTATAACATTATTCCCTAACCTTCTTGTAACGTTTTCAGCGGGTAGTTTTATTTTTGTTCCCAGAATGTTCTTTTAAAAGTTAGGATAACATTCTTTTGAAAACATTCTAAAAATGTTTAGTAGTAACATTCTCATAAAATTATTCCCTAACATTCTTCTAAAGTTTTTAGCAGGTAGTTTTATTTTTGTTCCCAGAATGTTCTTTTGAAAGTTAGGATAACATTCTATAAAAACATTATAACTGTTTTGTGATATTCCTTAAATGTTTAGACATAACATTTTTAGAACATTATACTCTAACATTTTATAAAGTGGTAAGTTTTATTGTAGTTCACAGAATGTTCTCCTAAGAGGTATGATAACGTTTTATAAAAGATATTCTAAAACGGTTTGGGAATATCCTTGTTAAAAAGTTAAGTGATAATATTTTTAGAACATTGTCTACCCCAACAGTCTTAAAATGTTTCCAGAATGGTCTCCTAAAAGATACAATAATGTACTTTAAAAACACGTTTTTAGTGATAACATTGTTGGAACATTATGCCCTAACATTGTTATAAAGTTCTCTTACGAGAGGTTCTCTGGTATTGCGTAAGTTACTTACGCTACGGGAAAGTATTCTTTCTTCGAGAACTGAACAACCACAAAATTATCCTTAATTTTTGTAATATTGTCAACGCAGTGCGGCAGCCAGGCAGACCATAGCAGGCCATTCCAGCGTGTCTATTGGCTGCACGGCTGGCAACTGCTGCAGCCTATCGGCGAGCCCCCGTGACGTGGCATCCAATGAGGGCGCACCGCGCCCTTCTCGCCTAATTTGCCTACAGGCAGGGCGTGGCCACGTGTATATAAGCAGGGCTCGCAGGCTGGAAATTAGATTTTCTTTTCTTCAGCGAAGCCCTTCGCATCGCTGGATCTGGAACCGCCGCCGTCGAACCCAGCAGAGACGAGCAAGCAGAGGACAGCGTCTGAAGAAGCCGGCCGTATTCGCCACCTTCAGCCATCCGTGCCTGCTCTGCTATCCGGCGTCATATATCCTTTGATTGCACGTGTTGTCGCCGTTGCGTCACACATTTTTTTTCAAAAAGAGCACGAGGCGTTTGTTGCAAAATGCCTCGTTCCACCTGCGGCTCGTGCCACGTGCCGCTCAGCACCGGAGACCGCCATGTGATCTGCGCTCTCTGTCTGGGCCATGACCACGCCGCTGCCGCACTCCTCTCCAGCGGATGCCCCGAGTGCAAGGAACTGTCGATGTCGACCCTGCGGGCTCGGCTCGAGCAGTTTGAGGACGACATTCCTCCGCTTGTCCCTGTCGGGGCGCGCAAGAAGAAGCGCCGCTCGCAGCGAACACCGGAACCGGAGTCAGCAATGAGAAGCTCGCCGGAACATCTCCCGCCAGCTTTTCTCTCACCTTCCCCGCCTCCACCCCTGGTCGCCATGTCTGTCGCCGCCTCCGGGGATGAGGCGGAAGGGGCTGCAGACCGTGCTGACAGCTGCTCTGTCCTGGCCTCTGATAGCGAGGATTGGTCATCCGCAGCTTCTTCTGTCCGGACTTCCGGTCGAACTCGAGCGGGTGAGGACGCGGAGCTCTTGCGCCTTCTCACCCGGGCTGTCGAACAGCTAGGCCTCGAGTGGTCTCCACCAAAGGTGACGGCACCGAATAGGCTCGAAGGATGTTTTCTAAACAGTCGCCGCCGAGCGCCCACCTCCAGGACTGCACCTTTTCTACCAGAGCTTCACGAGGAGCTCTCGAAGTCCTGGAACGCGCCGTTTTCCACGAGGGTCTCATCTCAAGCTTCTTCGACGCTCTCACAAGTTGACGGCGCTGCTGAGAAAGGCTACAACGCCATCCCTCCGGTGGAAGAGGCGGTCGCAGCACACCTTTGCCCGCCCTCTGGCTGGCGCTCAAAGGCTGCCCTCCCGTCCAAGGCCTGCAGAACTACGTCATCCCTGATCGGCCGCGCTTTCTCCGCCGCCAGTCAGGATCTGCCCTCCACTCCATGGCTGTGTTACAAATTCTCCAAGCTAATCTCCTCCGTGATCTGGACGAGAAAAGTGGAGATTCGGAGTTGGTTTCGGATGTGAGAAGCGCGACGGACCTCTCCCTTCGCACCACAAAATCCGCTGCACAGGCCCTCAGAAGGTGCATGGACTCTCTCACAGTCGCAGAGAGGCACCTCTGGCTAACGCTCGCTGATATGAGAGAAGCGGAGCGCGCTGCGTTTCTCAACGCCCCACTCTCCCCATCCGGCATCTTTGGCCCAGCGGTCAACGGGATCGTCGACTGCTTCTCTGAGGTACAGAAGACGACTGAAGCGATGAACCTCTTCCTGCCTCGACGCTCTAGCACTAGCGCTAGCTCTGCTGCACGCCGTCCCCGAGACCAGCCTGTGCGGAGCCCAGCCCGGCGTCCAGCGAAGACAGAGCGGCCACCCCAGATCACGCTTCTCCAGCCGAGGCAAACCGCCTCCCCCCCGGGGACCCCGGCCTAGGATTGTGTTGAAGCCTGAGCCTCCAAAGTCCTCCTAGCCAGAGGGGAGAAACAACGGTTAAGTCCCGCTGCGGCCGGACCACCGTCAAAACTCCTTTTCCTGTCAGTCTCCACTATTGTGGCTACTGCAGATGGTTCTCACGCAGCCAACGAGCCGGCAAAATCGCCTTCTCGCCTGTTTCCAACCGCCGTTTTTACGGCGAACCAGAGAAATCACAAAATATGCATTATGTCTGGTTGCACGGCTCACGCCGTATGTGTTTCAAATGCAGTAAATGTGCCCACTTTTCTGTGTTCACCCCTGCACCCAAGCACTGTAAATCCCGTGTCTCTCACTCACATAAAGCGGCCACCGGCCGCACAAGTGCTAGAGCTAGGTCACGTGTCCACCTCGCTGCGCCCACACCTACTCACCACACGCGCTGTTACACAGTCCAAAAGCACGGCTCACGCTGTATGTGTTTCAAATGCAGTAAATGTGCCCACTTTTCTGTGCTCACCCCTGCACCCAAGCAGACTACGAAAACCGAATTTCCAGCCTGCGAGCCCTGCTTATATACACGTGGCCACGCCCTGCCTGTAGGCAAATTAGGCGAGAAGGATGCCATTGGATGCCACGTCACGCGGGCTCACCGATAGGCTGCAGCAGTTGCCGGCCGTGCAGCCAATAGACACGCTGGAATGGCCTGCTATGGTCTGCCTGGCTGCCGCACTGCGTTGACAATATTACAAAAATTAAGGATAATTTTGTGGTTTTTCAGTTCTCGAAGAAAGAATACTTTCCCGTAGCGTAAGTAACTTACGCAATACTCGTTCCCTCTTCTAGAGAGAACCGAGGTTACGTTAAGTAACCGAGTATCGTTTTTTTTTTCTAGTTTGTTAAATGTTCTCAGACAGTTATATTTAGAATCGAATTTCATGCTTCAATAACATGCAAATGTTGTGTAACATTTTAAACTTTATTAGTTTTAACAGAAATAAAGTGGTTAAGATATGTTCACTTTACACATTCATGTGCACATCATGAAATACAACTATGAATTTTTTTTTTTAAAACATTTGTATTAGTACCATGATAAAAAAAAAAAAAACACTGCTCAAGAAACAACTATGATTAAACAACAAAAATTTACATTTTTATTAGTGGTGGGCATAGATTATTTTAAAAAATCTAGATTAATCTAGATTAATTCCAAAATTAATGGCTCATTTGAATTCTGCCGAAGGCATTCAGAATATGTGTGCTCGTAAGTGATGGTTTGTCTTTTTGTAGTTTGAATAATAAATAACTTCTGTCCCTTTAAGACCTGACGAACGCATATCCAAACACTGTTCCTCTGAGCTGGTTACGACTGTGTTTACGTGAAAACTCACCAAGATGGGCATTGAGACATTTTTGAGTGTATTTGACCATTAATAAGCTGGAAAAAGGAGCTCATTTTTGCACTTGTATGTCAGAGGCGGCTTTATTAAGGTATGTGTGTGTGCGCTTCAGATGGGAGCGCGAAATCTGCGGGTATTAGTAGAATTAACGTTATGTGCAACCCCGCACGAAATTCAGATTGGTCACACCAATACTAACAAAAGTCCAGCAGAACACCTGTTCGAAATGTTCAGAGGATTAAACGGACTGAATGAGAGGAGGCGGGTGGGTGTCACTCGCTGTCGGTCGGAGAGGAGAGCGCAGCTGATAGCGATACTGTAGAAAATTAGTATTGTATCGTTTCAGATATTTCAGTATCGATGCATAGCGAAATATGGATATTTTTGACAACACTAGTATACACACAGGTTCGAAGACTCGTTCTCTCGCCCCCTACAGTGCAATTCGGCTAGGTGTACATCCACGCTAAAATATCAAGGTGAAAGTCATCTTAGCTTGCGTAGTATAGACCCAGCTCCAAACCCAACTTTGAGAATAGATTAACGTGATATTTGTTTTATCGCCCGATAAGAGTCTTGCGTAAACGCAGCACATTAACGCCGATAATGGCCCACCACTAATTTTTATACATTTTGTATTTGTTAACGGTTCTTTAGTCAGCAAATTCAAACAGGTCACTCCCCTCTGGTGCTGCTGCATGTTCTTGACGCATTAATTGACTTACATCTATGGATGGTCCTCCATTACCCCTCTGCATAGACCATTTTATGAATTAAAATCAGAATAATTTGTGATTTCTTAAAATGTAGATGCTGTTGTCTTTCATGCATGTACAAATAAATAGGGAAATGCATACAAATGAATGCATTACAATGAAGTAAATATAGAAATAAAAAATAAAGTAAAACGAAAGTTAGATACAACTTTTTCTTTTTACAAATAATTTATAATGTTTATTTATATTCATATATTTTCCTATTATGAAATTGATTTATAAAACAAAGGTGGATAAATGAACCAAATGTAACGGATAAATAAGGCAGGATACAATAGCAAGTAAAAGGTAGTTTATTAGACAGAATATCATTGGTTGTGACCAGAAGACACATGGATCAGAGCGATGCATTGCGGAATGGTCCAGGGTAGCACAGGGACGCTGTAGACAACCCAGTCAGGTGAGGACGGTGCAGACGTTGATGGTAGAACTCCAGAGTGAACACGAAACACAGGAAACAGGCAGGGCAGGAACACAACGGGCACAGACAGGAGAACACGCGACAATCATCCAAACAACGCTCTGACAAATGACAAAGAGAACACAGACAGACTAAATAGGGTGCGCTGATGATCTGCAGCTGGAGCGCTGATCAGCTGCGACAGGTGTAATGATCATCAGCCAACCAGCGGCTCCGCCCCATACAAACACACATACACACACACAAGAATGAGATGATGAATTCATGAACCGTGACACCAAACTACTATAACAACATTCAAGTAAATGTCAATTCTATGCCATTAATTATGTACATTTTTCTGACAAATGAGTATTTTCTTTGGTTTTGTCAAATGAAAAAACGTGATTTGAAAATTTGCATTACCATCTCAAACCACCCTGTCACTAAAATCTAGCTACATGTCAGCTACAATGACACTGTAAACTGTAATGCAGTGGGTCAGTTACTTTTTTCAAGTTCACCGAACATGGCTTTCTTGCTTAGCCAGAAAATTTAGCTATGCTTACCCTCTAAAGCTAATAAATGTTCATCTTTGATCTAATCAAGTTAGTGTTGTCACGATAGTGGAATTACTAATTTATATATAATGCTTATAAAAAAATAAAGTCACCTAAATTTATGTGAAAAAATGTATGTGTTTTTTGCAGAGTTGTCGGGTGGATCTTGTGGCAGGCCTCTAAATATAAAGAAAGGCATAGAGGGAAAAACATCAACCCTTTTATTAATTAACGTCCTGTAGTAAGCACCCAATTCAAGCTGAAATTTAACAAAAATCCTTTACAGTAAGTTTTTGGATTTATCAGGTTTGATGGCAGATATAGTGCGCTTTGGTTAGTTAGGCTATATCTAGGCTATATTTAAATGAGAAATATTGACTGATAGGTATAGACAGTGACAGATAGGATAGATATAGTGACACATTCATATAGGCTAAGTTAGATAGTGACAGATAGCACAGCATAAATAAGAGATATAGAATTATATAGATTCATAGGTGATATATAGATAGATATATTAATAGAACAGATCAAAATGGAGGCTCCACATAAGAGATGCCATACATTTTTTTATTGCTGAACAAATAATAATTTGGCAATAACAGAACATTTTTGTATTACAAAATACAGATCAGGTGCTTGAAATTACAGTAGAAAAATATATCAGGCAAATCATAATAAAAGAAACAAAAAACATTAAAGGGGCTAGGGTTTTGTTTGAAGATCATATTCTTCTATAACGGAACAAAGACTGATTGCATTTTCATAACTTTGAGGGCTTTTGTATAAGAGTTAAACTCATTATGAAATTAATCAAAGGTCAGTGTATATTTTGGCCATTTGATTTTCCTTATAGAAACGGGTATTAAAAAACAAAAAACGGCTCCTTTTTCGTTTTTTAATTTTTTTTAAACAAAACGAAAAACAAGAATTCAGCTTGATTTTTCGTTTTTTCGTTCAGAGGTGGAAAATTAATAAACGGCTTGAATATTCGATTTCTAGATGTGGGCGGGAATTATACGCCCCTTTCTGCTGATTGGTCAGCCGAAGATCAAACTGTTCCGTCATCAGTTCTTCCTCAGTTCCGCACAGCAGAATAAAAGTCCTGCGCTGCTACAGCTGTACGGATTCTTAACGCGTTTGCAGCTACATTTAATCTTTTATTCATCAAACAACCAGACTAGTGAATGGTTCGACACAACATGTACCTGGGCAGAGCCTATACAGGGCTTTCTTCTGTGTAGATAGAAATTCACATAGTCCTACACTTCGCATCAGCTGGGCATGGCAGGCTGGGTCTATATGACGGCTGTCCACCCTGGTTGCCCAGTGTTTAAAAAATAATAATAATTAAGATATAAATTAATAAAATTAGTTGTAAATTAAATATTTTAAACACTAATATAAAAAGGAAAAAAATAATGCATTGACTTGGGTATGTTGGGCCTATAACGTTCACAAGAACTGTCATTCTGACTGACAACCGGAGAACAACAGTTCACACAGTTCCAGTAGCCTAAAATGAGTATTGCAAAATGAGTTAAATAAACTAAAGCAGATAAACACGCCAACAGTCAAGCGCAGACCAGTAGGCCTATTGAAGTGTTCAGGAAATACGCAGCTGTTATAGCTACCTTTTGTTTTTGAGTTCATCTTGTTAATAGTGAGTGTTAATTGATGTCAAGCAAAACGGTGTGTGTTATTTTCTCTTCCAAGTAAAGGAAGCACATCAAAGCACATCATGTGTGTTCTCTCCACGCTGTCCTGTGTGTCCCGCAGCTTTCACACAGATTGTGAGAGTTGGCCATCCAAACAAAACAGGCCAAAGAAGTGTATGGGAGATGCAAGGTAGCCTACATTAATTTATAAAATAAACACTTACAATAGCCGAGCCTATGTCTCTTTTACATGCGTATAGCCATAAGTGGATTTTAAATTTACAAGGACCCCATAGCCTAATTATAACAGTGATTCAGCCCAAAATTTGTCTGTGTGCAAATGGCCTCCATCCTATGATTTTTGTATTAATAGCCTGCAACTTTTATAATCGACTGTCGCTATTTGCCAGAAAATAAGTTGCACCTGAGTGTCACACCTGGTCATGTTGAGAGAGACACGCGCGTTGCATCGTTGTTAAAACTGCACTTTATTATTAGCCTACATTCAGAATTAGTATAAAATAGGCTACCGGTAAATAAAATAGCTACAACAACACCACAGGCTATGCGCATTCTACTTGCCAAACAGACCAATTGTAACCATTGACCATTGTACAAAACACCAATTAAATAAAGCAGAAATTTTTTAAATGTTTGGCTGTCTGTGTTTTATTTTGATAATAATGTGAGGTGCCGGCACCAAATTAGATGTTTTCCTCAGCAGGGGAAATAACTTAGCCTAATACTGTCATCATCATAGGCTACAGATGAGTAGGTCATCATAATCATCATCATCGAAACAGTAAAATGTATCATTTTATTTGGGCACATTTAAAATGACTACAAAGTCATGCCTTTGAAAAATAAATAAAACAGGATGCGCTGTGTGCGCCTTGGTCTCCTTGAACATCTGGCGCACACCACAAACATGAAACAAAATAGCCTACAGCGAACGAGTCTACTTTTAAAAGTCAACACTTCGATTATTTGATGTTAAATGCATTATTTAGTCACTTTGGAATAAATCACAGCATGTTTCATGATAATAAAAAACGTGACGGAAAATACGGTATGATTTAGCAAATTCGCAGACCCCCTGGCACTTTGCTGGTCTAAAGCCGCTGGTCTACATAGAATAAACTCCTGTATAGGCTCTGCCCGGGACGTGTTGAAAGGCGCATATAATTCCCGCCCACATCTAGAAATCGAATATTCAAGCTGTTTATTAATTTTTCTACTTCTGAACAAAAAACGAAAAATCAGCTGAATTTTTCTTTTTCGTTTTGTTTAAAAAACGAAAAAATAGCTTTTTTTTTGTTTTTTAATACCCGTTTCTATAAGGAAAATCAAATGGCCAAAATATACACTGACCATCAAATCGTGGTTTCACCTTTAAGAACTTGCATTTGTGTATATACAATTTTCCCAGCATGAGGATGTTGTTAATCAGGAAGTTATCTTTGTTATTGTCCATTACAAGAGATGCCGTACATCTGTGGTGTGGGACCATTTCCATTTGGAAACACCAAATAAAGTGAGATGTGTGTATTGTGATAGGCAGCTAGCCTTGATGCACCATTTGAGGAGCACTCATCCTGGCATTTTGGAGGGTGCAGAGGACTACAAGTGTCCCATGTGAGAGGATTTTTTTAAAGGCTAGAGAAATTATATGTAAAAAAAAAAGAAGTCAGCTAACTCCTTATTATATATTAACAGCAGAGCAAATAATATTTTTGAATAAAAATGTTATGTAACAAATGTGACACATTGTGGCTTTATTTATTTTATTAATGTTCATTTTTCATGACCACAAAACCCCCCCGATAGTTTCACAATGAGAAGGCTACAGGTTACACAACCAAGATCATGTAGTTGTCAGACAGATGTTAAAAACATGGATCATTGTCAAGGTATTTCAGATCAACACATGCAAGTGACCACTAGATGTCGCCGTAGAGACGGGTGTCGGATTGATTCGAAGCTTCAAAACATTATGGCACATTTGCTTCAACTGCTTCAGTGCTTCACGAAGCCTCGGTCTGCCCATCACTAACTAAAATAAACATCGTCACCTGTGTACATTAGCCCACTTCTTCTCAATGCTGTTTTCTGATGGTTTAAAGAACAATTACTCTGAGTCGCCCTCTGTCGTTTCAAAGAATAGCACAACGGCGAGCGCATCGAGTATAAAGGCCTCATCCGTTTGGGGAGGAGCGCGTGCAGTCAGCAGAGGCTCGCGCTGCGGAGCCAGGCGAAAGTATAAACAAGGCTTTCACACAGGACGCGGAATGCGCGGTGCTGGCCGCTAGGTTCAGCGTTGCCCTTCGGATACAACACGATTTGCGTTGCGCTACACCAGAGCAAAGTAGGCAGAGTTTTCAAAACTTTTTGGATGCCCCCGTTTCTATTGGCTGCGCTGGTAATCGTCACAGAGCGCAGCAGCAAAAGTTTTAAATATTTTTAACTTTGAGGAGGTGTTTCAAGATGGCGCCTTGTTAAGACGAAGTTTCCAGAGCTTGTGACCAAAATTGATGTTAGAAAGCCTAGCTGTATCTACATTGTACTTTGTTACGTTTGTTAAAGTAACTTAGGTGTCAGTACATTGCAAACATGCCAAAAATGGAAAAACGCAAAAAGCGTATTGATGCTGTCGACATTATTAACGTTATGGAGGTTCACGATTATGATTCTCATGGTGGAAACGAGACAGATCTTTGCGCGACTTCACTCCCTGTCACTCCAAGTAAGCCTCCAGTTAATAAAAAAGGTAAACCATCAAATCCAGATGAGCCGGCTGATTCTGCAGTCATTTCCGAACTGTCCTCGCTGATCAATTCTCGATCTGACGCGCTTGAAGGGATGATTAGCGCCAACGCTCTTAAGATCGAAGGGCTGAAGAAAACAATAAACTTTGTATGTGCCGAAGTACAAGATCTAAAGATAAATATGAAAGAGGTAGATGCCAGGTTTAAAACTCAAGAACGCAGGTACGTGTGAAACACACATTTCTGATCTGGAGAGATACTCTCGCAGGTGGAACTTGAGCTTTTTTTTTTATTTTTTTATTTATCCTTTGTTTTACCAGGGTAGTCACATTGAGACAGTAGTCTCTTTTTCAAGTGAGCCCTGGCCAAGAAAAAAGCAGCACATAGAAAAAAAAAAAAAAAAAAAGAAGACATTAAAACAGAGATGAACACAACATAAATACAGTTAACAAGTGAGAATATGCAGGCTGTAAACAACAACAGTCTAGACACACTCACATGTATGATGTAAAGTGTCTGCCAGATATGACTTAAAATCAGAAATGGGGATAAACATGTTTAGTTTCAGTTCTTTCTGTAGTGCGTTCCAGGTTGACGGAGCATTGTAACGGTAGGCTGTTTTACCAAATTCGGAGTGAACAGTAGGCACATTGAAAACTATGCTATTGTTGGATCGGAGGTTATATCTAGTGTTTGTTGCCAATGAGAATACTGATAAATATGATGGTAATGATCCAGTAATTGCTTTATAAATGAAAATCAACCAATTTCGTTGTCTGCGTATAGACAGTGGTAACCAACCAGATAAGCTGTACAAATTGCAGTGGTGTGTATTATAGTCGGCTTTTGTTATGAATCGTAGTGCTGAATGATAAACAGAATCCAGTGAACGCAATACAGACTTTGAGGCATGCATATAGATAATGTCGCCATAATCCAAAACAGATAAAAATGTGGCTGCTACAAGTTCTTTTCTAGCTTTCAAATTAAAACAAGCCTTATTTCTAAAAAAGAAACCTAGCTTTACTCTAAGTTTCTTTACCACATGCATAACATGAGGATTAAAAGAAAGATTTTCATCCAATAAAAAAACTAGATATGTGTAGCATGACACCTTCTCTATTTCCTGTCCCTGTGCGGTTACAATTGGAGTTAAAGAATTTACTTTGGACCTGGAGTGTGTAAACAACATGTGTTTGGTTTTTTTAGCATTAAGCACTAACTTTAATCTCCTTAAATTTTCTTGCAAGACTGTGAAAGCCTCCTGCAGCTTTACTAATGCCTCACATGGAGAGGGTGCAGTGCAACAGATGATGGTGTCATCCGCATAAAGGTGTACATTAGCGTTTACACGTTCAGAAACAAAAGTGGCCCTAAGATGGAGCCTTGTGGAACCCCAATTGTAATTGCAGCCTTCCTTGATGTAATACTATCACATGTAACACATTGAAACCTGCCTGTAAGATTTTTAAACCAACTTACCACATTTGAGGACACCCCAATTTTAACTAGACATTTTAAAAGAATGCTGTGATCCACTGTATCAAAATCCTTAGAAAGGTCAATAAACAATCCTGCGCATGAGTTTTTGCAATCAATGGCAGACACAATGTCATCAATTACTTTAGTGGCTGCCGTGACGGTGCTATGCCCCTTCCTGAAGCCTGACTGAAAGGGGGTGAGGATACAATTGCAGGTTAAAAACTCTTTTAACTGTTCACTGACTAATTCCTCAAATATCTTAGCCAGTACTGATAATTTAGATATAGGGCGATAATTCTCCAATAATGTGGGGTCCCCACTTTTAAAAAGAGGTATCACATGTGCTGCTTTCCAGGATTCAGGAATAACATTTTGTTCCAAAGACAAATTAAAAATCTGAGTGAGTGGTTTGGCAATAATATCAGCTGCAAGCTTCAGGAGAGATGGATCAAGCCCATCCGGTCCAGCTGACTTTCTACAGTTTACACGGTTCAATTTTGACAGGACCATTTTCCTTGTAAATGGCTGAAAAGAGAAAGTGTTAACATTTCCAACATTTGGGACCTGTGTGTCCAAGGGTTGATTTGGCATTGACTTGAAAAGATGCCCAGCAGAGACAAAGTGCTGATTAAAGGAGTCCACTATCTCATTTTTATATGTGATTTGTCTAGAATCAACACTTATTTGCTTTGGTAAACTTGATGATGAGGAATTCGATTTTAAAGATTTAATAGTTTTCCAAAATTTAGCTGGATTATGCAAATTTCTGGTTGTCTCATCTAGATAAAACTGTGATTTAGCTTTACGTATCTGTGCTATACATTTGTTTCTTAGGCATCGGAAGATGGACCAATCATTTTCTAAGCCAGATTTCCTTGCCCTTCCCCAGGCCTGGTCCCTCTCATGTAGCAGAGAGGATAATGCTTCAGAAAACCAAGGGTTATCCCTCCCTTTAACCTTGAACCTCCTTAGAGGTGCATGTTTATTTAAAACTCCCATAAATAGACCCTTAAAATAAGTCCATGCCAAATCAACATCAGGAATGAATGATATTCTATTCCAATCACAATGATAAATATCATGAATGAAAGCTTGTTGGTCAAAGGTCTTAAAGTGTCGTTTCTCCACTATTCTTGAAGGTGTTTTCACAGGTTTACAGTTCCTAATAATCTCAATAGCACAGTGATCACTTATGTCATTTGGGAAAATACCAATCTGTGTACATTTATCAGGTCGGTTTACTAAAATAATATCAATTAACATGGATTTATTTAGATTTTTTGTGTTTGGGCGAGTTGGAGCATTTACTACTTGTGTTAAATTAACAGAATCACAGTAAGCCTTTAAGTCCTTTGAATCATCTTTCATCCAGTCCCAATTTAAATCACCAAGCAGAATTATTTCTTTGTGATTTACAATATCCGTAAGCACAGCTGAGAGTGTTGATAATGTTTCTTTAAGAGCTGACGGGGGTCTATAACAACAAGCGACAGTCAAACTGGTAGTTCCTAATTTCAGATCAATAGCCAGCAATTCAAAACATTTTGTGATACTCATAGCCTTCAATAGAGTGGTGTGATACTTAGACTTCACGTAAATAACCACGCCTCCTCCCTTACTCTTCCTGTCCGCACGAAATACATTGTATCCTCTAATCGCAATATCATTATCACTAACAGATTTTTTTAGCCACGTTTCCGATAAGACAAAAATGTCTGCATTTGTCGAATTTACCCATATCCTAACAAAATCTATCTTTGGCACTAGACTACGGATATTTAAATGTAAAATTTTCAAGCCAGATCTATTAGCGAAATCTCCTGGTGTGTATAAACATTCAGGCTCGGGTCCTGGATTTGGCTTGACATTTCCAGCCAGCAGTAACATCAATATAATATAACGACGTTTCCAGACATGCTTTAATATATCATCTCGTTTGATTTCACAATGCTGAGTGAGACATGATCTTTGTCCAAACACTATAGAATTGTCTCTGATCAGATGCAAACAAACAAGGGAAAGATGAATGTCAGGTTCATGGATGAAAAGTTTGCCGCAATACTCCTGTTTTGGAGTGTGTGTGTGTGTGTAGTGTGTTCTTTGACGAAGTGTATGTGGTGTATCACAAAGACGTCGGAAAGTCCTCATGATACGCACAGGTTGAAAAATTCAAATCTAAAGTAAAAAGTAACAACCAGATTACCTGTAGAGTTCCCATGATGGGGAGTAGCTTGCCTACGGGAGACCAGGAAGAATTCAGCAGGCAGTTTCGCAGGTATGTCCACAAACGCTTGTAAACGACGGTGTAGCTTCGGCTATTGGGTATTTGTCCATAAGCCTAGCGCGACAATATGGGAATTGTGGTAGGAAAGGAGAATATGGAATGGGTAAAGGGAAATGTGTACTTGTTGTTTGGACTGAAGTAGGCCTCCTACACGTCTGTAGAAAGTTTTCAACAACCGGAGCCTGGAGCACTCAGCTGCAGGAGGTTTAGATGCTGCCCGCAGCCGACGGTAAAGCAGAGTTTCAAATTACATAAAAACAAACTGGGTATAGGCATAGATCGTGTCCACAAACAGTCGGTTTAAAATAACGTTGAACAAGACAAACAGGATAGAGATGAGAGAGAGGAGATGAGTGCTGCCATCTTGGAGATTGTTTGGGGTGCCTGAAACTCACAAGGAAGATGTCAGATCCGAGGTAATTCGAATCTGCGGCGAGACTTACCCTGAGGCCAAGAGCAAGTATCCTGATGCAGTTGACACCGTGCATCGGTTAGGGAGGAGAGATGACAACAAGAAACCTTGTGCACTCATCATGCAATTTACCTGAACTTCTTTATTGAACTCAAGATGGCGCCGAGGATGGCTGCTGCGTCGCGAGCTCCGTTACTACATTGCAGTTTTTTGTTTGTTCTGTTTATAGTTTTTGTGTTTTTTGTCTTGGATGTTGTCTGCCTTACTGCGTACGACAGACAGACACTTTTGGACATTGGTTCGGCAATCGCACACCGAAAACCGGACTTTAAATTCTTCAGTGACGACCAGCTGTTTACAAACACGGCAGCGGAGCCCTTTGTGTGGGCGGTCCGACCGCGGAAACGCAGCCAGAGAAGGGGAAGCAGAGCCGGCGTGCTTATCAGAGTAAGACGCCGCGCAAACCGACCCCCGCTTCCCAGTATTTTACTGGCTAATGTTCAGTCTCTGGACAACAAACTCTGCGAGCTGAGAGCACGGATCTCTTTCCAACGAGAGACGAGGGAATGCTGCATTATCTGCCTTACAGAAACTTGGATGTCTGCTGAGATTCCAGATTCGGCCATCGAAACCACGGGGTTCTCCGTGCATCGAATGGACAGAGAAAAAGATCTCTCAGGGAAAAGCAAAGGCGGGGGTGTATGTTTTATGATCAACAGATCCTGGTGTGATCAGAGGAACGTACATTCTATCAAGTCTTTCTGTTCTCCTGATCGGGAACTTCTCAAGGTTCTGTGCCGACCATTCTGGCTACCGAGGGAATTCACAGCGGTCATCATCACAGCTGTGTATATTCCCCAACAAGCCGACACAGACTGGGCACTAAATGAACTATATAGGACAGTGAGTGAGCAGGAAACCGTGCATCCTGAGGCTGCGTTTATTGTGACTGGGGACTTTAACAAAGCCAACTTCAAGCGCATTGCACCTAAATACCACCAACATGTTAACTTCAACACGCGAGGGAACCGTGTCTTAGATCACTGTTACTCTCCCTTCCGGGATGGTTACAAGTCCCTCCCGCGCCCACCATTTGGCAAATCGGATCACTCTTCCATTCTCCTTCTGCCCGCTTACAGGCAGAGACTGAAACAGGAAGCACCCGCCCTCAGAACCATCCAGTGCTGGTCGGACCAATCAGACTCTATGCTACAAGACTGTTTTGATCACGCGGACTGGGAGATGTTCCGGTCGGCCTCTGATGACGACATTGAGGTCTACGCTGATAGCGTAACGTGTTTCATCAGGAAGTGCGTAGAAGACGTTGTTCCAACCAAAACAATTCAGCTGTACCCAAACCAGAAGCCGTGGCTAAATGGGGATGTTCGCGCAGCACTCAATGCGCGGACCTCCACTTTTAACTCCGGTAATGCGGAGGAGCATAAACAAGCAAGTTATGCCCTCCGGAAAACCATCAGAGCAGCAAAACGCCAGTACAGGGACAAGATTGAAGGACAGTTCAACACCACCGACTCTAGAAGCATGTGGTGGGGAATTAACACCATCACGGACTATAAAGGGAACACAAACTCCACGTGAACACCGCTGTCTCTCTCCCGGACGAGCTCAACACCTTTTATGCTCGCTTTGAGGGAACTAACACCGCCCTCGCGGAGAGAGAGCTCGTGGCTGAAGATGCAGAGGTTAGTTCACTCTCTGTATCTGTAGCGGATGTAACCCGATCCTTCCGGCGGGTGAACATCCGTAAAGCCGCGGGTCCAGACGGCATTCCGGGCCGCGTCATCAGAGCGTGCGCGAACCAACTGGCTGGAGTTTTCACAGACATTTTTAACCTGTCCCTCTCCCTTTCTGTGGTCCCCACATGCTTCAAAACATCCACCATTGTGCCTGTACCGAAGCAATCAAAAACCACCTGCTTAAACGACTGGCGTCCTGTTGCTCTGACCCCCATCATCAGCAAATGCTTTGAGAGACTAATCAGAAACCACATCTGCTCTGTTCTCCCTCCCTCACTCTACCCACTGCAGTTTGCATACCGCACAAACCGCTCCACTGATGATGCCATTTCATCCACTATACACACTGCTCTCTCCCACCTGGAAAAGAGGAACACATATGTGAGAATGCTGTTTGTAGACTACAGCTCAGCATTCAACACCATTGTGCCCTCCATACTTGACGGGAAACTCCGGGCTCTAGGCTTAAACAGCTTGCTATGCAGCTGGATCCTGGACTTCCTGTCAAACAGACGCCAGGTGGTCAGAATGGGCAGCAACATCTCCTCATCACTGACTCTTAACACTGGAGCCCCTCAGGGCTGTGTTCTCAGCCCACTCCTGTACTCCTTCTACACACATGACTGTGTGGCAACCCACAGCTCCAATACCATCATCAAGTTTGCTGACGATACGACGGTGGTAGGTCTCATCACTGACAATGATGAAACGGCCTACAGAGAGGAGGTGCATACTCTGACACGGTGGTGTCAGGAGCACAACCTCTCCCTCAACGTCAGCAAGACCAAGGAGCTGGTGGTCGACTTCAGGAGGAATGAGAGAGAACACCGCCCCATCACCATCAATGGAGCACCGGTGGAGAGAGGCTTCAAGTTCCTCGGTGTCCACATCACAGAGGAACTCTCATGGTCCGTCCACACCGAGGCCGTTGTGAAGAAGGCTCATCAGCGCCTTTTCTTCCTGCGACGGCTGAGGAGGTTTGGAATGAACCGCCACATCCTCACACCATAGAGAGCCTGCTGACTGGCTGCATCACCACCTGGTACGGCAACAGTACCGCCCGCAGCCGCAAAGCCCTGCAAAGGGTAGTGCGCACGGCCAGCTGCATCATCGGAGGTGAGCTTCCCTCCCTCCAGGACATTTATGCCAGGCAGTGTGTGAAGAGAGCTCAGAGGATCATCAGAGACTCTAGCCACCCGAGCCATGGGCTGCTCTCACTGCTGCCATCAGGCAGGCGGTACCGCAGCATCAGAACACGCACCAGCCGACCCCAGAACAGCTTCTTCCCACAAACAATTAGACTACTTAACTCCTGATCCATCAGGATCATAACACACACTGGACAGAATATCACTCAGCACAACCCACTGTAGCTACACACACATTATATACACATTTATTTATCATATAGCATCTATTGTACATTGGATCTCTATTGTATACTGTACATTGTATATTATTATTATAGCTTAATGTATATTGTTTAATGTATGTTTAGTGTACATTGTATAAAGTATATGTATATTGTAAGTATGTGTATATTGTTTAAAGCTGTGAGAACTACACTCACATTGTGTAAATTATTTATTGTTTATTGTAGAGTTTACTGTGCTGTGAGTAATTGTGTGCGCATCAGATGTGTAATCTGATGTTGCTTTAAATGTTGTACATGTCATGTCATGACTGCTATGTTGCTCGGAACTGCACCTAAGAATTTCACCAAATGTTGCACTTGTGTATACGGTTGTGTGACAATAAAGTGATTTGATTTTGATTTGATTTGACCTCATGTGCTATCCGGGATGCCTTGTGGAAAGCTGCCAAGAAGTCCCAGTTTCTTAAACACAACAACTTACGCTTCGCAGAGGATCTGACTTCATCAGACTAGTAGAGACGGAAGAGCTTATGGCCGAGAGTAAAAGAGGCGAGGGCTGCTGGAAAAACTGCCTATTACATCGGAGTGCGTGCATTCATTGAAGGCGCAGAGATTATTTTGTAAATTCCAAGAGTCACATAACTGTTTTTCAAAAATGATAGCAGTTAACGTTAGCTAGCACAATGGCATTTGAACTTTCATAGTACATTAGCCTACGTCATATTACAGCTGGACCGTTTCAAATGGTCGCGAGTTCTTTTCAATTTTCTTCTCATTTACCTACCAGTCAATTTTGACTTTTTTCTTTTGTTCTGTTTCTTATTAATAATTGTTCACTGTTCATTTATTAATGTCGATATCGTTCATCTCACTTAATGCCAGGGGACTAAGAAACAATGTGAAACGCAAAGCCCTTTTTCTGTTTACTAAAAACCACGGATTTGATTTTTGTTTTTTTTCAAGAAACCCATTCAACGCAGGATGAGGTTTAATTTTTTAGGTCCCAGTGGGGCAGTGAGATATGGATGTCTCACGGTACAAAGCAATCTGCAGGTGTCACAATTTTGAAAGATAAATTTGCTGGTGAAATACTACACCTTGTCAGTGACCCCAAAGGACATTTTATTTTTTTTGTGGTTTTAGGCCAGACCACCACAATTCTTTTAAATGTGTATGGGTATAATTCTTTGAAGGAAAATGCCACCTTAATTGATGTGATTAGTGATAAAATACAGTACTGGATAAATAAATACCCCAATGCTGGTATTATTTTGGGCGGGGATTTTAATATGTTATTAAATAGTGATTTGGATAGGTTTCCCTCTAGGGCTGCTTCTGTAACTCCAATAATGGATGCATTTATTATGCATTTTGATGTTGTTGACATATGAAGAGAAACACATCCACAGCAGAGACTTTATACCTGACGCAGCAAGGACCACTCTAAGCAGTCACGTATAGATTATTGGCTTATTTCTCAAAGTCTAGCAAACAGTTGTAACTCAGTCAGCATTCATGCTACACCTCTTACAGACCACAGTGCTGTCTCTCTTAAGATTAGTCTTTCAGCATCCCCTGATTTCAAATCAAATATTCTTATTGGAAGCTGAACAACTCTCTTCTCCTGTATAAAGAGGTTAAAACGACTATTACTTTATTGATTGAGCAGTATTAGAAGAGAGCTCTAGAGCTTGATTCATACTGTAGCCAATGGGAGCTGTTGAAGTTCGAAATTGGAACGTTTTTTTAGAAAATTTGGTAGTAACTACTGTCTAAAAAACTGTCTAAAATTGCATTACTTTCTTCTAAACCCCCAGAGCTGCTTTCTGAATCTGATAAGCTTGAGTATGCCGAACTGCAATGTAAATTAGAACTATACACTTACAGAGCACAGGGCGCTTACATAAGATCTCGACAAAAATGGATAGAGGATGGAGAATGTAACAGCATATTTTTTCAGATTAGAAAAAAGTTGTTTCAAAACCTCATTAATTGAATCTCTAAATATTAATGGCACAGTGACTAATAACCCTCAAGAAATTGCACGTTTCTGTGCTAATTTTTATAGTAATCTTTACCATCAAAATTATTCTGAAGAGGCAGCTTGTAGTTTTCTCGAGTCTCTTAAAAACAACAAGACTATCTCTGGTGATGACAGAAATCTCTGTGATGGTGAAATTACTTTATTATAAATTAATAACTCAATTATAGAACTCAAAAACAATAAATCACCTGGAACTGATGGGCATACTGCAGAATTCTACAAACAGTTTTTGAAATAATTATCCCCTTTTTTACTTAAGGTCTTTGAAGAAAGCATACAGAATGAGACTCTCCCCCCAACTCTCACTCAAGGTTTAATTACTTTAATCCCGAAACCCAAGAAAGATTTACTTTTAATTGACAATTGGCGTCCTATATCTCTGCTCAACAATGATTATAAGGTTTTAGCTCTTATATTCGCTAAAAGATTGAAATCTGTACTGAGCTTTGTAATCGATGAGACACAATCTGGTTTTATGAATAAAAGGCATATTGTTAATAATATAAGATTTCTTGATTTGTTAGATTATTCAGAACTGAAACAGGAGGCCAGCTTCATTCTTTTTTTAGATTTCTATAAGGCGTTTGATTCTTTAGAGCACCAATTTATTATTAAGTTGTTACATAACTTTGGTTTCGGTTTTATGTTCCCTTTCAGTCGGTCGTACGTCAGAAAAGAGTTCCTGTGTTGGTTCGCTGGGCGTTTTCCTTTGAGTGCTCACCCGCGGGCTTGCACTATTGGACCGCAGGGAGCCGCGGCCATCTCCCTGAGTGCTTCAGCACTTTAAAAGAGCAATTTTCCATTCCTAAAAGAGCATACAGTTTGACCTGCGTCTTTTTCAAGATGTCACTCAAACCGTGTGTTTCTGGATGTGGTTGTTTCCTGTCCTCATTTGACGGCCACGATCTCTCTCGCATATAAACATGTGAGGCGTTCGTGGGTGATCCGTGTTCTCTCAGGAGAACGTGGTCACGTCGGCGCGTTGTTTGTCTCAAGTCTTTCTCGTAAGGGCTTGAGTGTTCAGCGCGCCGTGTGCCGTCTGGCGTGGCTGACAGTGGGGGTTGCCACGGCAACTCAGCGCGTCACTCGTGCTCTGGTGCGCGGTCGAGACTATGATGCCTCAAACGGGGTTGAGTCCCTTTGCTTATTCCCCGATCTAGTTATTGTTCTGGTGCACCAGAAAAGCGCTACTTTGGTTAATAAGCCTTGGTGACCTGAGGATTACAGTGGGGCTTCCCTGCCGGGTAACCATTCCCCGTGGGCCCCCACTCCTCTATCGCATCACAAGCATGTTGAGACTTTGTTCGTGGGTGGTTCATGTTCCCTTATGAGAACATGACCACGTCGGCGCGTTGTTCACTGTGCCTCTTTCTAAATAGGGGCTTGAGTGTTCAGCGCGCCGTGTGCCGTCAAGTCGGGCGGCCACGTTCATTGTCCCACATGCCTGCTGGTAGCTTACAGATGGGATTGCTGGTCCTTTTTTGAAAAAAGGGGGGACCTAGCATTTCATTTGGGGCTCTGGCAGAGGACAGATGTCAATTGCTGCATCGGAGAGAGGGCTGTTATGCGCTGGAAATGATAATGCTGAGTTTCCCACTATAATAGTGTGTGCTCATGCTGAATCAGATTTAGAGTTGACAGCCATGCTTTCTGGGGTGGCTGCCCAGATCTGTACGTTTTTTTTCTCTCTCTCACTGCCCTCTGTCCTGCATGCACGAGGGTAGTCCCGACCCAGGGGTTATGCAGGAACTGCGTGCGGTGATGGACCTCGCTCTCCGGGTGACGGAAGTCACTGCACACTCCCTGGGTCAGGCGATGTCCACACTAGTGGTCCAGGAAGCTGGGGCTAACCTGGCAGATATGCGTGAGCCCGACAAAGTTCGGTTCCAAAGTTCGGTTCTCAACGCCGGCCTCTTCGGCGATGCCATCGAGAACTTCACCCAGCAGTTCTCGGTGGCCCAGAAGCGGATGGAGGTGGTTTAAAAAATAAAAAAAACATCCTGCCCCGATGACTAGCTGCTGCCTTCACCCAGTCGTTGGCTGCAGCGCCTCTGTCTGCTTGTCGCCGAGGGTGCCCCCCCTGCGTCCGTCTCCGCCCCTGCCAAGCCCAGCAGCAGCCTCCACCCGGGCAGCAGGTGGCCGGGCGCAGGGGATGTGCCCAACCCGTCCAGGGTCCTGCGAGTCCACTAGCAAGCACAAGGGCAAGCGGCCTTGGAACGGGCAGCCCAGCGAGATGGCAAACTGCTCGGGGAGACGGTGTCCACACCCCTCCCTCCCCCGGGGGAGGACCGGGGGAAGAATATTTTTCGGTTTCGGTCTGCCGTCATTCTCATTCGTCTGCCACATTCTCAGAGCAGTTTCCTCCCTCCCTGGGCCCTGAGAGGGTCAGGTTGGCAGTGTGCGATGCCCCCGGGCCTTGCCACTCCTTTCCTCCCCTCTCCCCCTTCGCCAGGGGGCAGCAGTATGGGCACGAGGACGCCCCCAGGCCTTCTCACCCATACTCTGCCCCACCTGGAATACTCAGGCAACACTCTGGGCCGCCTCCGGGCCTCCCGAGTCGGGTCTGCGTACTCCACCTCGCTGCCCCACCCCGGGTATGTCTGTGGTGCTGTTGGTCCCGCTTGTTCGGTCCCTGGGGCCTGGCTAGGTCTCCCCGGGCCGTCTCGCCAGCTCATCCGTATCATCAGACTCGGCTACACGATTCAGTTCGCTCGCCGGCCTCCCAAGTACAGGGGCATCCTCTTCACCTCCGTGTGGAGCAGCGATGCCCATGTCTTGCGGTCAGAGATCGATGTCCTGCTGGCGAAGGACGCGGTCGAGCCGGTTCCTCCAGCCGATATGAGGTCAGGGTTCTACAGGCCCTACTTCATTGTACCCAGGAAAGGTGGTGGGTTAAGGCCAATCTTGGACCTGCGCATTCTGAATCAGGCCTTGCACAAGCTCCCATTCAGAATGTTAACGCAGAAATGCATTCCTGAATGCATCCATCCCCGAGATTGGTTGCAGCGATCGACCTGAAGTCCTTCAGGCTGTCCCTGTCGCCTCACAGCTTCACGAAGTTGTGTGAACACAGGGACATGGTGCTCTGTCACCCCAGCCAGTTGGGCCTTCGGGTCAACCGAGAGAAGAGCAGCTCTGTCCCACACAGAGGATCTCTTATCTCGGTATGGAGCTGGATTCGGTCTGCGCCGGACTGCGCGCCTCACAGAGGAATGAGTCCAGTCAGTGTTGAACTGCTTGAATACATTCAAGAGCAGGACGGCGGTCCCACTGAATTTTTTCAGAGGCTCCTGGGGCATATGGCATCTGCAGCCGCGGTAACGCCGCTCAGATTGCTTCATATGAGACCGCTTCAACGCTGGCTACACGACCGAGTCCCGAGGTGGGTGTGGCAGAGCGGCCAGTATCGGGTCTCAGTTACCCTGTACTGTCGCCAAACCTTCAACCCTTGGTCCGACCCCTCGTTCTTACGGGCCGGAGTGCCCTTAAGACAGGTGTCCAGGCATGTTGTGGTATTCACGGATGCCTCAGCCACGGGTTGGGGGGCCACGTACAACGGGCATGCAGTCTCGGGTCTGTGGACGGGCCCCAGCTGCATTGGCATGTCAATTGCCTGGAGTTAATGGCAGTACATCTTGCGCTAAGTCGCTTCAGGAAGCCGCTTCAGCACAAGCACGTACTGGTCCGCACGGACAGCACTCTATGGCGGAGGTTCTAGGTGGCCTGCCACAAGCTGTGGTTGACACCATCGCTTCAGCTAGAGCCCCCTCTACGAGGTGCCTCTATGCGTTGAAGTGGAACCTGTTCGTTGAATGGTGTTGAATGGCTCGCCGAGAAGACCCCCGAAAGTGTTCGATTAATGTCGTGCTTTCTTTCCTACAAGATGGGTTGGAGCGAAGGCTGTCTTCCTCCACCCTGAAGGTGTACGTTGCAGCAATAGCGGCGTATCACGATGTAGTTGAAGGTAAGTCCTTAGGGAACCACGACCTGCATGCATTTTCGGTCAACGAATCGTGCCTAGAATTCGGGCTACGTGCCCAAGGTTCCTACCACTCCCTTTCGGGACCAGGTGGTGAACCTGTAAGCGCTGCCCCCGGAGGAGGCAGACCCAGCCCTGGCTTTGTTTGTCCCGTCCGCGCTCTTCGCGCTTACGTTGACCGGACACAAAGCTTTAGGACCTCAGAGCAGCTCTTCGTCTGTTATGGAGGCCAGCAGAAGGGAAAGGCTGTCTCCAAGCAGAGGTTAGCCCACTGGATAGTTGATGCTATCGTCTTAACGTACCAATCGCAAGACGTGCCTTGCCCATTCGGGTTGCGAGCACACTCCACAAGAAGTGTTGCTTCTTCCTGGGCGCTGGCTCAAGGCGCCTCGCTGACAGACATCTGTAGAGCTGCGGGCTGGGCGACACCTAACACGTTCGCTAGATTTTATAGCCTCCGTGTGGAACCGGTTTCTTCCCGTGTACTCGCCTCCAACGGCCGGTAGACGCGAAGTACCCGTTCCTGTGTCGGCTTGCTACGCCACTCCCGCCTATGGCCGGATACGTGCGTTTATCTTCTCCAGTTGTGTTCCCCAGAAATGGTGAACCCTGTCGAGCTCCTCCGTCACCCCTGCGGTGTCAGACGTTGCGGCCGTCTGACGCCAGGCCTGCACCCGTATGCTTGTGGAACGTGTGTGTTAGGCTGGGTCCATATGTAACGGTTCCCTCACGGCGACCCCATATGTGTATTCTCCACGGTACCAGCTACCCTACTCGGCTAGCCCCGTGTCTTTCCCTTGACAGAGCCCGCTCTGTCGTGTCTGGGTGTGTTCTTTTCCCCCTGGGACCAGGTTGGATCCACCCCAGAGACTGCCATATGTAGTTACTACCCAGATAGGTTAGTCCGTATGAGTATTCTCCACCTCTCCTCCTCCGGAGGACGTGGCTCCACAGCGTACCATCTCCCGAGACGGGCACGCTTTCCCAGCGTTATCCAATAGTCACGCTGAGTGGGTCTTGCAGAAACAGCAGTGTCGGACCTCCCTGTCTTAAGCCCTGTCTGCTGCTCCAAATGGGAGCACCCAGTGTGCTTAAGCAGGGCACTGGAAGGGCCAGCACCCTGGCGTTTTTCTAGGGATCCCAATTCGTCGGTCAGTTCCGACGTACGTCGAACGTGACCGACTGAAAGGGAACGTCTCGGTTACGTATGTAACCCTCGTTCCCTGAAGGAGGGAACAGAGACGTACATCCCGTCGCCAGGTGCTGTGCTTCAGCTGCAGACCCGAGTCACATCTCGGCTCCTCAGTTGTAAAAGCGGTATGTGTTGTTCACGTCCGTGTTTTATACCCGCGCTGCGGGGCGGTGCGTGAACCGCATGCCAATGTTTATTGGCTCGTTTCTATACACTCGAAGTAGATTGGTCTCTGAAAATAGATCCCAATTCGTCTGTCAGTTCCGGCGTACGTCTTCGTTCCCTCCTTCAGGGAACGAGGGTTACATACGTAACCGAGACGTTTTGTAAAGTAATTAAAACCCTTTATAACAATGGAAGCTGTTCGATTAAATTAAAAATTGGCACTTCCCCAAGGTTTAATTTATCTAGAGGAGTCAGACAGGGGTGTCCTATTTCCCCCTACTTATTTTTAATTTGTGTGCAACTACTCTCAACATCTGTCTGTGAAAGTGGTATCTGGGGTATTCACATAGCAGATCGGGAAGTTATAATTAGCCAATTAGCGGATGACACCACCTTATTTTTAAGAGATACTTTCCAATTTCCTATAGCAATTGATAATATAAAACTATTCTCTAAAGCTTCAGGACTTAATCTAAACATAAATAAATGTGAATTATTGTCTATTAAAGATTGCACAGCTCCCTCCTTTTATAATATTCCAGTTAGATCTGAAGTTACATATTTAGGCATCGTGATCACAAAAAATGTAAATAATAGAAGTACCTTGAACTTTGACCCTGTTATAATAAAAGCCCAAAAAAGATTTAATGCCTGGTCGCAGAGAGACCTGAGAGGAAGAGCACTACTTGCTAAGGCTGAGGGCATCTCTAGGCTTACATATGCTGCACTCTCTCTATATGTGGACAACAACATATGTAGGTCAGTTGATAAAACCCTCTTTAATTTTATTTGGAAAAACAAGTTACACTATGTTAAGAAGTCAGTAATAATGAATACATACGAGAATGGTGGGTTGAATGTTATTGATTTCTCATCTCTGAACAACACTTTCAAAATTAATTGGATTAAACAGTTTTTGTGTAATCCAAACTCAATTTCGAATTTCATCCCTAATTATTTTTTTTTCAAATTAGGCGGTCTCCCTTTCCTGCAATTATAATATTGCCAGAATCCCTTACAACTTATCTAAATTCCATAAGCAAGCACTACTTGCTTGGTCATTAATATTTAAGCACAACTTTTCCCCTCACCGGTATTTTATCTGGAACAATCGAGATATTGTATATAAGAATACATCCTTGTTTTTTGCTAACTGGTTTCAGATTTTTTTTTTTGACCATTTCCCAGTTATTCAATTCAGAAGGTCATATTTTAAACTATTTGGTGAAATTTAATTTCCCAGTAACTCCCAGGGAATTTTCCATTGTAATGGACGCTGTTCCTAAAGGAGTTATTATGCTTCTAAGAGAATCTGTAAGATCATCTTTCATTTTACCTATTTCTGTAGACCCTTTTGAACTTCCAGTAGGAAAACTGTGCTTTTTGTCATGCCCTTCATCACGTAATTAAAGAATTAGATCTCTCTTTCAAAAGGAGCTTGTAGCAGTTGTGGCGTCATATTGGAAGAATTTGGTCGATCATATTGATTGGAAAAAAGTATGGACTCTGCCTTTGAAATAATCACTAACAAGGTTAGAGAAACTTCATTCAAATTATTACACAGATTTTACCCTGCTAAAGTTTTTTTAAAAAAGGTTTAAGTCAGATATAGACACAAGCTGTTCTTTCTGTGGTGCCCCTGAGGAAACTTCTTTTCATATTTTTCTGGGATTGTCCTCACACACAACTATTTTGGGACGAATTCTCTAAATGTATTAACTGCAATGTGTTTCCAGTGTTCTGGCTTTAAAGGATGTACTGTTTGGCTTCATGAATACACAAAAAGCTCAAATTAATGAATACTTTATTATTAACCCATTATTGCTCCTTGCAAAATTTCACATTCACCGCAGTAAATTTACTAATAAAAATCCTTTATTCATTGTTTTTACAAAAGAGGCCCAACAGTACATCCAAAATATCTCATCATCTAAGAATCTTAAAGCTCTTAAGACAACGCATTTATTTCAAATTTTTAATTTGTTTCATTAAAAGCTTTCTGTTAGGTTTATAGGCTCTATGTATGTATGAATTATCTTTTACTTTTGTAAACTTTTGTTTAATTGTAAGTAACCTGTGCAATTTTTGCTTTGTACATGTATTTTTGATACCTTGGCATTTAATAATAAAAAAATAAAATAATTAATTAAAAAAAATATATATTTTTAACTTTGACTGCGGCGTGCGCGCAAGCTCGTCAATGGTGCACTCTGGTCGACGCAGCAACAAACCGCCCTTGCGTGGTGCAAGCCATCGAAATTAATGGATTTCTTAGCGCACTGGTACCGTTGCCACGTTCTGTGCCTCAATGATTTCCTTATAACAGTTTCCTAATGTGGCAGAGAGAATGTTCTTCCTTTGTTATTATGATACATTGGGACAATGTTTTACTGAGATCATTATAAAAACTTTCAATTTAAAAACATTCCCAAAATATACTCAAAATGTAGCAAGTAAAATGTTCTAATTTTGTTAAATCGTCATATTAGAAGAACGTTTTATAAAGAACATTCAACATCTCATCTCTCAATGATATCCTCAAAACAGTTTCCTAATGTGGCAGAGAGAATGTTCTTCCTTTGTTATTATGAAACATTGGGACAATGTTTTATTGAGATCATTATAAAAACTTTCAATTTAAAAACATTCCCAAAATATACTCAAAATGTTGCAAGTAAAATGTTCTAATTTTGTTAACTTGTCACATTAGAAGAACGTTGTATAAAGAACATTCAACATCTCATCTCTCAATGATATCCTCAAAACAGTTTCCTAATGTGGCAGAGAGAATGTTCTTCCTTTGTTATTATGAAACATTGGGACAATGTTTTATTGATATCATTGTACAACTTGTTACCTCAGAAACATTCCTAAAACATCCTTTGAATGTTGCAGTTAAAATGTTATATCTTGGTTTGCATTTAACGCTATAAGAACATTTTTTAAAATGAGAAAACATTCTTAAAATATTTGTTAAACATTACATTCAAATGTTTTATTCCGAACATTAACCAAACTTGTAGGGAATGTTAGCCAAAGCTCTGAGAACGTTCCCTGCTTGCTGGGTTGTTGCTTTTAGAACGACTACGTTACAAAGCTGGGCGCACTAAATGATATTCAAAGTCAAAGTGATATTCGGGTGAGATGGGAAGAGGGGGGTAGGAAGAGGTATACCTGGAGTAGGATGAGGCCAAAGAAGACTGGGACCAAATTTATCAGAGGTGATTCGGGCAACCTTGGTACCCATGGGTACTTCTGAGGTTGACATTGAGAGAGGCTGAACAGAGACTTCAGCCCAACCTCAGCAGATATAAAAAACAAACCTTTGAAAATGCATGAATAAATCGAATGATTTTACAATGTGGAGATAAATAAATATTTTCATCAATATGCAGTACTGGTCTTGTGTTTGGTCAATATACTCATACTTTACTCTAACAATATCTCTGAAAAAAATCACACCCAGATTATATAATTAGAAAAGTAGAAATTACAAGTGTTTAAGATTGAGAACAGCATCTTGTGGATGGCCATGAGGGTGAGGGCGGTGGGCAGGAAAGGGAGGGTGAGGACAGTGACCAGTGAAGAACTGTTAGTTGTGAAACTCCAGCTTTATTTACAACACTGTAGGCTGCATATAATTTTCATTGTTTTTTGTTTGTGTGTTTATATTACAGTATTTTATGCTGTATACATTTTATTTTTACTCTGATGTATGGCACTTAGTTTATGTGTGTGAATGATAGTATGAGTGCAATGTGTGATGTCAAACCTTGGAGGCTATTCTTACCCAAAAATCCTATTTCTTTTTTTTTTTTTTTCAGTTATATACACAATTGTATTCTGTTAGCTAGACAAAAAACAGTACAGTAACCATTGTCAATGAAGGACTGGGCTAAGACTGAACGGTGGACACGAGGGATATTTCAATGGTCCTCTGCCATAGTGACAAAACATCTAGAAAGAAAGAAAGAAAGAAAGAAAGAAAGAAAGAAAGAAAGAAAGAAAGAAAGAAAGAAAGAAAGAAAGAAAGAAAGAAAGAAAGAGCTTTATTGCCAAGTGTGCTTGCACACACAAGGATTTTTTCTTGATGCTGAAGCTTCCAGTGCACATATACAATACAAACACAAGAAGAACATAGTAATACAAATTCTAAGAATAAAAACAAGAAAAAGCATTAAAAAAAGATTAGGTCACAGTTATGTTTAGTCAGAATAAACATTTACAGATTATAAACATATTTACAGTATGTGAGTAGTATGAATAAATATAAATGTATGGTGAAATAAATTGTGTATTTTAACTGTTCAAGAGGGAAATGGCCTGTGGGAAGAAACTGTTCCTGTGCCTAGATGTTCTAGTGGCCAGTGATCGGAGTCGCCATCCTGATGGTAACAGTTCAAACAGGAGGTGTCCAGGATGGGTGGAGTCTGTGATGATTTTACCTGCTCTCTTCCTCACTCTGGAAGAGTACTGGTCCTGGAGGGGCACCAATAATCCTTTCTGCAGTCTGGATTGTGCGTTGTAGTCTCCTGATGTCTGATTTGGTAGCTGAACCAAACCAGACAGTGATGGAAGTGCATAAAACAGACTCAATGACAGCCGAGTAGAACTGAATTAGCAGCTCCTGTGGGAGCTTCAACTTCCTCAGCTGACGAAGGAAGTACAGTCTCTGTTGGGCCTTTTTCACAATGGAGTCAATATGATTGTCCCACTTCAGGTCCTGAGAGATGGTAGTGCCCAGGAACCTGAATGACAATGCTGGTAGTGAGAATCCTGGATGTGAGTTTCCCCAGTGTCACAAGCTGTTGTCGGTCTGTCAGGAAGCTGGAGATCCACTGACAGATTGAGGATGGCATGGAGAGCTGGGTCAGTTTAGCTGAGAGAAGATCAGGCATGATGGTATTGAAGGCCGAACTGAAGTCCACAAATAAGATCCTTGCATAAGTCCCAGGTCTGTCGAGATGCTGCTGGATATAATGCAGTCCTATGTTGACTGCATCATCCACAGACCTGTTTGCTCTGTAGGCAAATTGAATAGGATCCAGCAAGGGTCCAGTGATGTCCTTCAGGTGGGCCAGAACCCACCAGTCTTTCAAACAACCTCATGACCACAGACTTGAGAGCGACAGGTCTGTAGTCATTAAGTCCAGTGATTTTGGGTTTTTTGGGGATGGGAATGATAGTGGAGCGTTTGAAGCAACAGGGAACTTCACACTGCTCCAATGATCTGTTGAAGATCTGCGTGAAGACTGGGGCCAGTTGGTCAGCGCAGGCTTTCAAACAGGCAGATTAAATGCCGTCTGGGCCTGAAGCTTTCCTAGTCTTCTGTTTTTTGAAGACTCTGGTTATGTCCTCCACACAGACCTTAAGCTCCGGTTGGATGTCGGTGGGGAGGAGAGGGGGTGCAGGAGGTGATGGGGGACGTGTGAAGTGCAGATCAGAGCGGGTGTGTGGTGTGAGACTGGGCTTTTCAAACCTGCAGTATAATGCATTCAGATCCTCAGACAGTTGTTGATTCTCTACAGAACGGGGGGATGGTGACTTGTAGTTGGTGATGTTCCTCAGGCCTGTCCAGACTGAGGCAGGGTCGTTGGCAGAAAACTGATTTCTCAGATTTTCAGAGTAGCTTCTTTTAGCAACTTTGATTTCCTTTGTCAGTCTGTTTCTGGCCTGGTTATACAAGATCTTATCCCCACTTCTGTAAGCATCCTCTTTGGCATGATGGAGCTGTTTGAGTTTCCCAGTAAACCATGGTTTATCATTAGTGAATGATAAGAATGTCCTGGTAGGAATGCATGTATCCTCACAGAAACTGATGTATGATGTTACAATATATGTGAGCTCATCCAGATCAGTGGTAGCAGCTTAAAAAACAGTCCAATCAGTGTAATCGAAGCAGGCTTGTAAGTCCAGCTCTGCTTCATTAGTCCATCTTTTTACAGTCCTTATTACAGGTTTAGCTGATTTCAGTTTCTGCCTGTAGGTCGGTATAAGATGAACCACACAGTGATCAGAGAGCCCCAAAGCTGCCCGTGGGACGGAGTGATATGCATTCTTTATTGTTGTGTAACAGTGGTCCAGTATATCACTGTCTCTGGTGGGACATGTAACGTGCTGTCTGTGTTTTGGCAGTTCACGGGAGAGATTTGCTTTGTTAAAATCCCCAAGAATGATTAAAAGAGAGTCTGGATACCTTTGTTCAGTTTCAGCTATTTGTTCAGCCAGCTGTTGTAGCGCTGCACTGACACACGTGTCTGGAGGAATGTAAACATTCACGAGAATGAACGAGGAAAACTCCCGCGGCGAGTAGAAAGGTTTACAGTTTATGTAGTGCGCCTCTAGATTAGGAGAGCACATCTTCTTCAGCTTTGTTACATCTGAACACCAACTTTCGTTAATGTAGAAACACAATCCACCACCTCTTGTTTTCCCTGTTAGTTCCGCGATGCGATCCGCTCGGAACAGCTGAAAGCCCGGCAGATATAGTGCGTTGTCTGGTATGGCTTCACTCAGCCAGGTTTCAGTGAAGCACAGTGCAGCAGAGTTTGAAAAATCCTTGTTAATGCGGGTGAGGAGAAGAAGTTTGTCCGTTTTGTTAGGAAGGGATCGGAGATTCGCAAGATGAATACTAGGGAGTGCAGCTGCGGCTCTGACGAGAAAATCAAACAAAATGTCTGAATAGTCAAAAACTGTAGAAATGTTGTCTGGTGTGTCTCCTAATGTCCAGTAGTTTGTCTTTGGTGAAACTGATTAGAAAAGAATGACTAAACGCAGAACAAACAAACAAAAACAACACAATAGCTATAGAGCTCCATACGCAGGCAGTCATACGCGGCGCCATCTTGAATACTAAACATTTTGACTTGCAGTGCTTACACAATGCCAAAGGGACAAAGCATTTTGGGGGCACTGACTGTTTAAATGAGAAGGAAATTTAGTTTTGACACATGAGTGAACTGTTTTGGGAGAGGTATGAGCTTTTGCAGGTGAACCATGGTATTTTGCCGAACCATCCACGTTATTTTGGCTAAAGCACCAAGAGTGTTGAGAACGTCCGGTCTGTTTCAAGAAATGAGCCAAAGCAATTGAGAAGGATCTTTGCCATTTTCGAGGCACTGACTATTTATATGGGAAAGGAATTTAGTTTGGAAGCATGAGTGAACAGTTTTGGGAGAGATATTAGCTTTTGCAAGGGTTGTAAATTGACCCATTTGTTTCCTTTTTTTCCCCTTTATTTTTCTTTGTACTACGTTTCTCATAAATCCTGGCAACTTGCATTACCATGTGATGTACTACATTACCCATAATCCCATGATCAAGGTCTATAAATAGACCTCACTTCCTTCCTTTGTTCTTTTGCATTGGTGAGGTTTGGGTGTTTGAAAGGACACCCAACCATGTCCTTTGGGTCCTTTCCTTAGGCTGTGTTAAGTAGTGATGGGCAGGCCGAGGCTTCGTGAAGCACTGAAGCAGTTGAAGCAAATGTGCCATATTGTTTCGAAGCTTCGAATCAATCCGACACCCGTCTTTACGGCGACATCTAGTGGTCACTTGCATGTGTTGATCTGAAATACCTTGACAATGATCCATATTTTGGTTGTGTAACCTGTAGCCTCCTCATTGTGAATAACTATAGGGGTTTTTTTTGTGGTCATGGAAAATGAACATTAATAAAATAAATAAAACCACAATGTGTCACATTTGTTGCATAACATTTTTATTCAAAACTATTATTTGCTCTGCTGTTAATATATAATAAGGAGTTAGCTGACTTCTTTTTTTTACATATAATTTCTCTAGCCTTAAAAAAATCCTCTCACATGGGACACTTGTTGTCCTCTGCACCCTCCAAAATGCCAGGATGAGTGCTCCTCAAATGGTGCATCAAGGCTAGCTGCCTATCACAATACACACATCTCACTTTATTTGGTGTTTCCAAATGGAAATGCTCCCACACCACAGATGTAAGGCATCTCTTGAAATGGACAATAACAAAGATAACTTCCTGATTAACAACATCCTCATGCTGGGAAAATTTTATATACACAAATGCAAGTTCTTAAAGGTGAAACCACGATTTTATTATTTTCATAATGAGTTTAACTCTTATACAAAAGTCCTCAAAGTTATGACAATGCCTCATAGGTCTATGACAATGCCTCATAGGTCTTTGTTCCGTTATAGAAGAATATGATCTTCAAACAAAACCCTAGCCCCTTTAATGTTTTTTGTTTCTTTTATTATGATTCGCCTGATATATTTTTCTACTGTACTTTCAAGCCTATCATCTTCGAGTACTTAGAAAACGGCCAATGGCGTGCCAATGCCATGGGTATGCGGAATTTGCATACGTAACTTCGCCTCACCGCGTGAGTATAAAAGGAAGTACGTGGCAATATCGCATTAGATTATCTGCTGAGGAGCCAAGACTGAACTCCGTGTTCCAGCATCCCAGCCGATGTGGCAACGGGACGTTACGTCTCTGTTCCCTCCTCAGGGAACGAGGGTTACATCCGTAACCGAGACATTCCCTTTCGTTCAGTCACTACGTCAAGTCAACTTTATTAGCGCTTTTAACAATGTAGATTGTTTCAAAGCAGCTTTACAGTGTTAAACAGGAAAATAATGCGGCATAATTTTATTAAGCTGTATAGCCATTTGATGTCATCAGTTCATTTCAATTTCCATACGGTGACAGTGTGGGCTTTAGATCAATAATTAGATCAGTAATTTAGTTTATATGGTTAATTTAGTTTATTAATTCGATTTATTTCGATGTTTAGTTGAAAAATTTAGTGTCCCCAACTGAGCACGCCAAGCCAGAGGCAACAGTGGCAAGGAAACCAAAACCCCATTAGGTGACCTAATGGAGAAAAATAAACCTTGGGAGAAACCTCAGTCGGCTCAGTCGGGGTGCCAGTTCTCCTCTGGCCAATTAACAAACAGCTTATTATTATTATTATTATTATTATTATTATTATTCTGGCAGCTTTACAGGTCAGAGGTCATAATAGATCGGAATATTCGAAGGACCAGAGGCAACACGCTGGAGACGGGTTTATTGAGGATGATGTTGATTAAATAATTATTAAAGTGCAATATTCGAATGATCGGAGGCAACACGCTGGAGACGGGTTTATTGCGGATGACATATCGATTTAAGTATTATTTAATTGTAATATTCGAACAATCGGAGTCAACACGCTGGAGACAGGTTTATTGCGGATGACATATCGATTTAAGTATTATTTAATTGTAATATGCGAACAATCGGAGTCATCACGCTGGAGACAGGTTTATTGAGGATGCCGTGTCGATGAGGCAGTTGCAGGGGGAGGCTAATTGACATGGTCTCTGCAGACACTTCGGGGTCCTGTGTTGGTCTTCTCTGGGCGCAGGTCCAGCATCTGATCTGGATACGGCCCGGATCCAGCTGACTGCAGTAAACCTCGGGATAAAACAGAGAGACTATCGTTAGCGTAGATGCCATTCTTCTGATGATGTAACAAGTACATCAGGTGTTATGGGAAGTGTTCCCGGTTCCGTCTGACCTAGTTAATGCAGCCTAACAATCATTTAATTGAAAAAGTGTTTTATGTGTATGCCACAGTAAAGAGGTGTGTTTTTAGTCTAGATTTAAACTGACAGAGTGTGTCTGCTTCCCGAACAATGTTAGGAAGGCTATTCCAGAGTTTAAGAGCTAAATAGGAAAATGATCGACCGCCTGCAGTTGTTTTGGATATTCTCGGTATTATCAACTGGCCAGAATTTTGAGACCGCAGTAGACGTGATGGAGTATAATATGTTAAGCGCTCGCTCAAGTATTGGGGAGCTAAACCATTTAGTGCTTTGTAAGTAATAAGCATGATTTTAAAATGTATGCGATGTTTAATAGGCAGCCAGTGCAATGTTGACAGAACTGGGCTAATATGGTCATACTTCCTGGTTCTAGCAAGTACTTGAGCTGCTGCGTTTTGGACGAGCTGGAGTTTATTTATTAAGCGAGCAGGGCAACCACCCAGTAGAGCATTACAATAATCTAGCCTTGAGGTCATGAACGCATGAACTAACTGTTCAGCATTTTGCATTGAGAGCATGTGCCGTAATTTAGATATATTTTTAATATGGTAGAATGCAGTTTTACAGATGCTAGAAACGTGGCTTTCAAACGAAAGATGGGTATCAAAGAGCACACCCAGGTTCCTCACTGTTACGTGCTCCGCAAACAGCCTTCGGTCGTAACATACAGAGTCACACATTGTAACGTGTCGCCCAGAGTCCCGTCTCCTGCTCCCACAAACACCACAATGTCACTAGTTTTGAGTCAGAGAGGGGTTTTGTTTATTACTTGAACAAAAGAGAACAAAAGGGTCGGCTTGAAATCAGTGGGTCGGCCAAAACAACAAACAGAAGATGGGGATCTACCTACTCTTTAAAGATCTTCCCTAGAAAAAAGATAACAAAAGAAAAACACAATTCTGACCTCCCTGCTAACAGAATAAACAAGAGAAAATATTCATTAAACAAAAGAGGGCCTCCCACTAACAAAAGGTCTGCATGGGAAAAGGGGCAATTCACATTTACCGGCCTATACCGCTAACAATTTACACTCCACACTCGGATTTACTCTAAAGGCCAATCCAGCAGCGTCACACACACCGCTGGTACAATGACAGGAAGCAGGAGAGGGAACTCCTCGAGCAGTCTTCCCTCCAAGCTTTTATCCACCAAGCGATTCCCGGCTCCACCCATAGAAACAGCTGCACCTGTTTCACAATAATTAGCACGGAGCGACAGAGGGAGAGCGAGAGAGAAAGAGAGAGAGCACCTCACACATAACTTTTTCTCCACACATCAACGTTACAGAACACAAATAAACACAGTGACAATCAGACACGTAACACTCACTGACGACGAGGACTTGACAGAGCAGCCATCAAGTGTTAGACAGTATTCTAGGTTACTACTTGTGGAGCTTTTTTGTCCAATAATTAAAAATTCATTTTTTTCTGAATTGAGTTGCAGGAAATTACCGGTCATCCAATGTTTTATATCAGCTATGTATTCCGTTAATCTTGTGAATTGGTAAGTTTCTTCAGGGCGTGAAGAAATATAGAGCTGAGTATCGTCAGCATAACAATGAAGACTAACGCCATGCTTCCTAATAATATCTCCCAGTGGTAGCATGTACAGGGTGAAGAGTAGCGGTCCTAGCACTGAGCCTTGTGGTACTCCATAATGAACTTGCGATCGGTGTGAAATCTCTTAATTTACTGCTACAAATTGATAACGGTCGCATAGGTATGGTTTAAACCATGATAAAGCAATTCCACTAATACCTACATAATTTTAGAGTCTATTCAAAGAATGTTGTGGTCGATGGTATCAAATGCAGCGCTAAGATCGAGTAACACTAATAGAGAGATACAGCCACGATCGGATGATAAGAGTAAATAATTTGTAACTCTGATGAGAGCAGTCTCAGTACTATGATACGGTCTAAATCCTGACTGGAAATCCTCACAGATACCATTTCTTTCTAAAAAGGAACATAATTGTGAAGACACTGCCTTTTCAAGTATTTTTGACAGAAAGGGTAGATTTGAGATTGGTCTATAATTGACTAATTCTGTAGGATCAAGTTGCGGTTTTTTAATAAGTGGTTTAATAATAGCCAACTTAAAAGTTTTCGGTACATATCCTAATGACAAAGATGAATTAATGATATTAAGAAGAAGATCTATGACCTCTGGTAGCATCTCTTTTAATAGCCTAGTCGGTACAGGGTCAAGCATACATGTTGTTGATTTTGATGAGTTCTTTTTTAAATTACAGCAACCCCTCCCCCTTTACCTTTCAGATGCGGCTCATGTTTATAACAATAATCTTGGGGGGTGGACTCATTTAAAGTAATGTAGTCGTCAGGTTTTAGCCAGGTTTCTGTCAAACAGAGCACATCTAGATTATTATCTTTAATAATATCATTAACAATAAGCGTTTTTGGGGAAAGGGATCTAATATTCAGCAACCCAAGCTTTATCAATTGTTCATCTGTATTATATCTTTTGTTTATTTGTTGGACATCAATTACATTTTTACTGTTGAATGGTTTTGATGTTTTTTTGTATTTACTAATTCGGGGAACAGACACAGTCTCTATATGATAATATCTAGGTGAAAGAGTCTCTATGTGCTGGGATTTATCTGACTCCGGTGACGTGAGACAGCTAGCAGACGGTCGGTTTAGCCAGTTTGTCTGCTTCCTGACCTGGGCCCTAGTGAGTCAAGGTTTAGCTCTAAGACTATGTGCCAAATTACTAGAGAGAAGAGCGGCACCACCCCAGGAGGGATGGATGCCATCCTTCTTCAACAGGTCAGGTCTGCCCCCAAAAACTTTTCCAATTGTCTATGAACCCTATGTTATTTTGCAGACACCACTTAGACAACCAGCCATTGAGTGATGATAGTCTGCTAACTAGCTCATCACTCCGCCTAACAGGGAGCGGACCAGAACAATAAACAGCCTCTGACATCATACTAGCGAGTTCACACACCTCTTTAATGTTAATTTTGGTGATCTCCGACTGGCGAAGTCGAACATCATTAGTGCCGACGTGAATAATAATCTTAGAGAATTTACAATTAGCTTTAGTCAGCACTTTTGCTTTGATGTCAGGCGCTCTGGCTCCCGGTAAACAAGTGACTATGGTGTCTCTATTTTAACGTTTTGTGTAATAGAATCGCCAATGACTAGGGCACTTTCAACAGGATATTCAGTGGGTGCTTCACTGAGAGGGGAGAACCTGTTTGATATTATAACCTGAACTGAAAAGCGGTTCTTTGGTCTGCGACTATGCTGCCTCACTGTCACCCAGTTTCCCTGCAGCCGGAACCGAAGAATGTACAGAGTTCACTAAGCTATTCGCATCCAAATCAGTGTCTAAAGCTGTTACATCCTCACTACTCTCAGATAAAGTATGGATGCGTGTTTCTAATTCTGAAATCTTCTCTGTCAGCCTAACTATCTCCTTACATTTATCACATGTGAATCCCTGTTCGCCAGTGGAGGAGCCTATATTAAACATGCGGCATGCGGTACAAGTGATAATGACAGGAGAAAACATGACTTACCGTGTTTGTTGATTAATCCAACTTACCACTTACCACAATCGTTTGCTGGACACTATTTACTAATCCAACTAATGAACTCAGAAAAATGGAGACCCGGGTGCAGAGATGACAAGCTAACAGGCTAGCGAAATGCTAACGTGTGATGGTGATTTAGATTAAAAGCTAGCGATGTCAAATTTAACGTGATAGGCAATTTTTAAACAATTTATGGTGATGAGTAAGTTATATTTAGCAGTAGAATAAAGAGGAAATATCAAAATAAAGATTCAAATGTAAGCAAGGCTGTACAGAGCTACAGACAAGGCAGAAGGCAGACAGGAGACAGGAGCAATCGATCGTAATGTTAGTGACTAACGAATGGGGGTCCCAATATAATCACACCACTTGGCTGTCTTCCAGTGCCCTGCATAAGTGCGAGTTCCCTGTCGTAAGACTAGTACGAACGAAGGACTCCCACTTATCACAGGAATACCAAGGTACACTGGGAAGCATATTCCAGTGGAGGTATGCATAGATGCCTACCCATAGGGAGGACTTAGAGAGTACACATATGACCCGCTAAGGGCTGCATATGGGAAAACTCTAGGGTACCAGCCGAAGGTGGATTTTTAACCCTAGGGTGGCAGGGACTTGCCAAGGGAAAGACACCTGCTCACTGCGGAGGCTTACAGTGGAAATACACGTGTGGGGGTCGCCGGAGGGGAACCATGCACACGGGGCACATGGCCGGACATGATGGTCTGGGCTCGTTAGAGGGCAGACACACAGGTGTCGTCGTAAACAGTGCTGGAGGGACTTAGGGCTTTCAGGAAGCTCACTTGAGGAGAATATCGCACGTATCCAGTCCGTGGAGTGGAATGGCGAGCAAGCGAAGACACCTGAGCCTGGCCCAGGGGAGCGAGTACATAGTCGGACACTGGCTCCACACGGAGATTGTAGAATCTGGCGAATGTGTTAGGTGTCACCCAGCCTGCAGCTCTGCAGATGTCTTTTAGCTAGGCGCCATGCGCTAAAGCCCAACAGGAGGCCACACTCCGGGTAGAGTGGGCCCGAACCCCAAGGGGCAGCGCTTGCAGGTTCACCACCTGGTCTTTGAATGGAGTGGTGGGAACCTTGGGCACATATCCAGGACGGGGTCTCAGGATCACGTGAGAGTTAGCAGGCCCGAACTCCAGGCACGCTTCGTCAACCGAAAATGCCTGCAGGTCCCCAACCCTCTTGATGGAGGCCAATGCAGTCAGGATCGCTGTCTTCATTGACAAAAATTAAAGATCAACTGACTGCAAAGGCTCAAAGGGAGGCCTCTGCAGAGCATCTAAAACTACTGAGAGGTCCCAAGAGGGTACGAGAGGAGAGTGAGGAGGATTTAGTCTCCTCGCTCCCCTCAGGAACCTGATGATCAGGTCGTGCTGACTTACCTTTTTGTTCTCCAAGAGATCGTGGTGGGCAGATATTGCGGCCACATAAACTTTAAGGGTGGAGGGAGACAGCCTTCGCTCCAGCCCTTCTTGGAGAAGTGAGAGCACAGACCCGACCGGGCATTTCCAGGGGTCTTCTTGGCGAGAAGAGCACCAGGTGACGAAGAGGTTCCACTTCAACGCATAGGCATGCCGAGTGGACTCGGAAGTGGTGGTAGCCACCACCATAGGTGGTAGGGTACTCAAACCTGCCGCGTCCCATCCAGGAGCCACACGCGGAGGTTCCAAAGATCAGAATGTGGGTGCCATAGGGTGCCCCGTCTCTGAGTAAGGAGGTCCGGTCTCAGAGGAATAGGCCAGGGAGGGGCTGTCGCAAGGAGCACGAGTTCGGGGAACCAGGTCCGGCCGTGCCAATACGGGGCGACCAGAAGGACCTGCTCCTTGTCCTCCCTGATCTTGCACAAGAGCTGTGCGAGTAGGCTCACTGGGGGGAACGCATATTTGCGTAGGCCCAGCGACCAGCTGTGCGCCAGAGCATCCGTGCCGAGCATGCCCTCGGTCAGTGAATAAAACAGGCTGCAGTGGGAAGAGTCGCGGGAGGCAAACGGATCTATCTGTGCATCGCCAAACTGTTCCCAAATCAGCTGGACCGTCTGGGGAAGGAGTCTCCATTCTCCTGGAAGTGGCTGAGACCGTGAGAGCTCGTCGGCTGCACGGTTCAGGACTCCCGGAATATGGACAGCACGAAGGGACCTCAGGCGCTTCTGACTCCATAGTACGAGATGGCAGGCGAGTTGAGACATACGGCGGGAGCGTAGACCGCCCTGGTGGTTGATGTACGCTACAATGGCCGTGTTGTCTGTTCTGACTATGCACATGTTGACCCTTCAGCAACGCCTGGAAGTGGTGCAGGGCGAACCGTACTGCCAGCAACTCGAAGCAATTGACATGCAGAAGGCGCTGGGGTCCTGTCCAGGAGCCCGCGGCTGCTTGTCCATTGCACATGGCACCCCAGCCCGTGGCAGAGGCATCCGTCGATACGACAACATGCCTGGAAACTCGTTCTAAGGGCACACCGGCCCGTAGAAAACTGAGGTTCGACCACGGGGTGAGAGTCTGTCGCGAAGCCAATGCTGAAGCGGTCTCATATGAAGCAATCCGAGCGGATTGCCCCAGGAGCCTCTGAAATAGTTTCAGTGGAACCACATTCTTGCTCTCGATTTGACGGAGGAAAGTCAGCAGAGACTGCGCACGCTCGCTCGTAAGCTGCGCGCACATGGCGACTGAGTCGATATCCATACCGAGAAAAGAGATCCTCTGCACAGGGCAAAGTTTACTCTTCTCCGAGTTGACCCAAAGGCCCAGACAGGCTAGGTGTTGGAGCACCATATCGCTGTGTCCGCAAACCTGGAGGGGTGCAAGGGCTGCCTCGACAATCTTCGTAAAGACGCAAGGGGACAGAGATAGCCCGAATGGGAGGACCACGTACTGATATGCCCGCCCCTCGAAAGAAAACCGTAGGAACAATCTGTGTCGAGGAAGGATGGAGACATGGAAGTAGGCGTCCTTCAGGTCGATCGCTGCAAATCAATCGTCCAGACGAACGCATTCGAAAAGGCGTTTCGCAGTCAACATCTTGAATGGAAGCCTGTGAAGGGATCGGTTCAAGATGCGAAGGTCCAGGATTGGTCGTAACCCACCAGTTTTCTTGGGTACAATGAAGTAAGGGCTGTAGAACCCCGAGGGACAGGCTCGATCGCACCCTTCGCCAGCAGGGTGGCAACCTCCGCACGCATGACGGGGGTGTTGGCCCTGACCATGGTATGGCGGATTCCCCTGTAACGGGGAGGAGCCTGCGCGAACTGAATCGCGTAGCTGCGCCTGATGGTCCGTGCGACCCAGCGGGACAGTCCCGGAAGCTGAAGCCAGGCTCCCAGAAACTGCACCAGCGGGGTCATTCAGAGCATAGACGTACCCAGGGTGGGGCAGCGAGGCAGCGTTACCGGCCCGGACATGGGAGGCGTTTGGACGTCCCGGTGTGGGGGCACGGTTAACAGCTGCGTCCTGACAGAGGAGACCAGGGAAGGACGTGTGTTCACTGGGGTCTGCTCTGAGAGGAGGCTGGCGACAGAGAGGGATGCGGGACCCGGGGGTGGCGCGCACCGTCATCACCGATCTCTAGGTGCTCAGGGATGGGGTTGTCAGTTCTTTCTTTAACCACATAAGGGTGCTGCTGACCCGGGGGCCAGCAGCTGAACAAAAGATTCTCCCCCGGCCCTCCATCGGGGGAAGGAGCGGCCCTGCTGCCGTCTCCCAGAAAGAACTGCCCATCCCTGAGCTGTCCGCGTCAGGAGCGCCGCTTGGCCTGAGGGAACCGCAGGAGGGCGCCTTCGACGGCGAGCCGGCGGGCGGCTGGGTGGAGGCAGCAGCGGACCGCCTGGGCAATATATGATTAATGGCCTCAGTCTGCTTCTGGGCGGCCGAGAACTGTTGGGCGAAATTCACGACCGCGCCGCCGAATAGCCCATCCTGGGATATGGGGGCGTCGAGGAAACGTGTTCGCTCGCCGTCCCGCATATCAGACAGGGTGAGCCATAGATGTCTCTCCTGGACCACATTTGTGGACATCACCTGACCCAGGCAGCGTGCGGTCACCTTCGTCACCCGGAGAGCGAGGTCGGTGGTGGCACGCAACTCATCTCTGAGTCCCGGATCAGCTCCGCCCTCATGCAGGTCACATAGCAACTTGGCGAAAGGGATGGCGAAAACCTACAGGCCTTGGAGGGGTGCTTAGGATCGCTGCGCCAGGTCGAAGCACTCTGCGGACACAGTTGCATCGCAACAGAGCGCTTGACCGGGGGGACCCCAGTGTACCCTTTAGCAGCGGCTCCATCAAGGGCGGAGAAGGTGGAGGAGTTCGCCGAACGGTCACGGGAAGACAACGGGTTCTTCCAGGACCGTGCGATCTCCTCATGCACCTCGGGGAAGAAAGGAATTGGAGGGTTGGAATCCGAAAGGAATCCAGACGCGCCACCCCAAAAAACCAATCATCCAACCGCGAACGCTCAGGTCGGGGCGGAAGGTTCCACCGGAGGGAGGCAACTCCAACCCGAGAGAGCATGGCTGTCAACTCTGGGCACACCCGAAGGTGGCAGCACAGCCGAATAATCATCCTAAGATGACTCCAGCCCACCTTGTGATGCGGCGATAGACATTTCTTCGTCCTCTGCTGCACCAAACGCCACAGTCGGTACAGCAGGAGCCGGCCCCGATGTAGATGCCTGAACACAGACCGGGTTCGGTGCATGAGAGGGGGGTGTGGGCCGCGGCATGAGTGTCGGAGCTTTATTCCACACCGTCACCCTCAGGTCACCCTGGCCACCAGCCAAAGTGCCGCCTCTCGTGGAGACGGCGGATTGGGGTCTGGCAGAGGGGACTCTCGCTCCGGCATCAGCACGGAGCTCACGGAGTCTCGACCGTAACACAGAGATGATCATGTTCCTGCAGTGGGAACATGAATCATCCACGAGCGCTGCAGGGAGACACACACCAGCTGGATGCAGACCACTGCACAGATCAGCAGGCAGGAAGTATGCGTCACACCAACACCGACTGGAAAGCTGCTCGTCTCGAAGAAGCTGACAGAGTCTCAGAAGGCTTGTGAGGAGTGAAGAGGTAGGTACTCTTGGCTCCGAAAGCAGAAACGTAATGCGATATTGCCACGTACTTCCTTTTATACTCACGCGGTGAGGCGGAGTTATGTATGCAAATTCTGCATGCCCATGGCATTGGCACGCCATTGGGCGTTTTCTAAGTACTCGAAGATGATAGGCTTCTAAGCGAAACCCCCATTCGTTAGTCACTAACGTTACGTTGTAGTGACTGAACGAAAGGGAACACAGGGAGTCTAGATCTATTCTGTTAATGCATTTACAAAATGACAAACCTCCAGCAGTTAGTTTAAAAACTGGGGTAAATAGATGACATTAGTGTTTTATTCTATTAACTAAGATGTAAACCTTGTCAGGCTCAGTTTCAAAAAGGACAAAATAGCATTCTAGAATTCCTATGCAGCAGTACAGCACAAATAATCAAATAAAATGATGACAAAATGACATAAATTATAGGAAATTGGAAGGTAATTATTATAAACTTGAACTTCATTATAAACTGAAACCAAAAATAAAGTACACATTAGATAGATAGATAGATAGACAGACAGATATACAGACATTTAGATAGACAGATGGACAGACAGACAGACGTATAGATAGACAGACAGATAGAGAGACAGATGCATAGATGTATAGATGTATAGACAGACAGACAGACAGACAGACAGACAGACAGACAGACAGACAGGCTCACCCAGGTCAAATAAATCCAAAACTTGACTTAAGTTCAGTCTGAAAGACAGTTCATAAGAATAACACAGAATAGAAATAGACTCCCTGTGTTTTCATTTATCAGCAGCCTGACAACAGAATAAACCATGTATTAATTCAATATGTATGTATAGATTACCCTTTAATGGATGATATTTTCAACACAACAATGTTGATATGTTTAACAATATATGGAAAACTTAGCAGGCATCTAAATCTATTTTTATTACAACCAATCCTCTTGTATTATCTGTTGTCCTCTTTAGTATAATCTCAGACTGCACTGTCTGTCTTAACAGTTTTAAACCTTAGATAATAAATCTAAGCTCTAGATTTATGAATCAGCTATAAATCATTTGCTGTTACTTACAAGTTACTTATACAAAAACTAAGAGCAGGTGTCAAAAGAAGATATTTTGCTTCTTCTCATGTACTATGGAGTTGAACTCACAAGGTACACAAGAGAACAGAGCGACAGCAGCTGACTCATTCATTCATTTACTATTCACTTTTCACCTGAAAGAAAAAATATTTTTTTCACTCACTTTTTTTTCAAAAATATGATTTGCTCTGCTGTTGAAGGAGTTAGCTTACTTCTTTTTTTTTTTTTTACATATAATTTCTTCAGCCTTTGAAAAAATCCTCTCACATGGGACACTTGTTGTCCTCTGCACCCTCCAAAATGCCAGGATGAGTGCTCCTCAAATGGTGCATCAAGCCTAGCTGCCTATCAAAATACACACATTTCACTTTATTTGGTGTTTCCAAATGGAAATAGTCCCACACCACAGATGTACGACATCGCTTGTAATGCACAATAACAAAGATAACTTCCTGATTAACAACATCCTCGTGCTGGGAAAATTTTATATACACAAATGCAAGTTCTTAAAGGTGAAACCACGATTTTATTAATTTCATAATGAGATTAACTCTTATACAAAAGCCCTCAAAGTTATGAAAATGCAATCAGTCTTTTTTCCATTATAGAAGAATATGATCTTCAAACAAAACCCTAGCCCCTTTAATGTTTTTTGTTTCTTTTATTATGATTTACCTGATATATTTTTCTACTGTACTTTCAAGCACCTGATCTGTATTTGGTAATACAAAAATGTTCTGTTATTGCCATGCTGTTTGTAAATGATTATTTGTTCAGCAATAAAAAAAATGTACGGCATCTCTTATGTGGAGCCTCCATTTTTATCTATTCTATTAATCTATCTATATATCACCTATGAATTTATATAATTCTATATCTCTAAACTTATGCTGTGCTATCTGTCACTATCTAACTTAGCAAAACTTAATGAAAGTGGTAAAAAATAATGTCACCCGAATATATATATATATTTAAAATATAGGCCTATATTTTATTTATATATGATGATCGTTATCGGTAGTGATATTGTTTATTATTGCAAATGTTTTTAATTTGTTTAATAAATCTAATAATTCTGACTGGGCACTATAGTCATAACTTTTATTTCTATCTCAAATGATTTTTAATAACTTGGCTGAGAAAAAAAAAATGATATGGGGTACGTTATTGAAAAAAGATTGAGAAGCACTGCTATAGGCAGTGTAAAAAATGTTTTGTTCCGTTACCTCCAACCTGCGTTTTGAGTCGCCAGATCCACCTAGAACAGCTCCGAACTGCCAAGATATTTACCAAGCTCGACCTTCGATCTGCCTATAATCTCATCCGCATTCGGGAGGGTGATGAATGGAAGACGGCGTTCTCCACTAACAACGGGCACTATGAATACCTTGTCATGCCCTTCAGCCTGACTAACAGTCCATCAGTGTTCCAATCGTTCGTCAACGACATCTTCTGAGACCTGCTGAGCCAATGTTTGGTAGTATACATTGATGACAATCATCTATTCAGACACCATGGAGGAACACATCCAACACATAAGCACGGTCCTGCAACACCTCATTGACCATCAGTTATACGCCAAGGCAGAGAAATGTGAGTTCCATCAATCTTCAGTTGCATTTCTTGGATATGTCACCACCACAACCAGGCTGATAAGGAACCGATTCTGGTGGGACATGTTACAAACTGACGTCACCAACTTTGTGAACTCTTGCCATACATACGCTGCAGCAGACACCTAAACAGCTCCCAACAGGCCTGTTGCAGTCACTACCCATCCCACAACGACCGTGGTCTCACATAGCCATCGATTTCGTCACGGACCTACAGGCATCTCAAGGTAACACCACCATATTAACTGTGATTGATCAATTTTCTAAGGGATGTCGACTAATTCCTCTGCCTAACCTCCCCACACCCTTCGAAACCGCTGAACACCTGTTCCAATATGTATTCAGATATTATGGACTCCCGGAGGATATTGTCTCGGATCAAGGATCCCAGTTTACATCAAGGGTTTGGTCAGCTTTCTTCAAATTACTAAATGTCAATATAAGCCTCACCTGTGGTTACCACAAACAGTCTAATGGACAAACCCCATACGGAAATGCAATATATGTACACATATGAAATATACATATATTAAATATATGCACATAGAAAGTGAAAACATATATGTACATATATATCTGCCCATATATAAAACCTATTAGAAAATGGAACAATTTCATATATTGACATATAAAACTAGCCCATATATTTTATGTATGTATAATACAGTATTTTATATATATGTCACATATATAATTATCAATATACATTACATATATTTCTTTGTATATATGTTCAATATACAAACTACACATATATGCATAGCATATTGCTTGCATACATGTTACATATATGTCCCTAATATATGTTTTATATAGTCTTATTATATATTTTACATTTAAAATGAAATATATATATAAAATATATTTTTGATAAATGTATATGGAATATATAAATGACATTGATGACATTGACATAGCAAAAAATAAGTAAAACAGTAAAACATTAAAACAGTTTTAATTTAAAAAGAAAAATTAAGCTGCGCAAAATTAAAAACACTTGTTTAATGAATTGTGGATTGTGTAGACTTGTTAAAAGTTCAGGCTGTTCAAATAAGATTAACAAGGAATGAATAAATAAGGAAACCATACACTGTAAAAAAAAAAAAAAAAAAAATCGTAAAAAGAAGGTAAATGACTGGCAGCTACGGCTGCCAAACAAAAACCATAAAATTAAAGTAAAATATCTTAATTCAAATAAAGTGCAAAAACAATAATTTTACAAAAATTTACATTCAAAGTTTTAGTGAAAAACACTGTTATTTTACAGATTTTTTTCCTTTTTTTTATTTTTTTTTTTATAAAAATTAAGATATTTTACTTTAATTTTACGGTTTTTGTTTGGCAGCCGTAGCTGCCAGTCATTTACCATTTTTTTTAACAGTGTTAAACTGTTATTTTACTGATTTTTCATAGATTATTATGATCAAACACCTTCAATAAAGTGACAGTACTAAAAATATACAGTACTGTTATTTTACAGATTATTACAATAAAAAAAACATTCAATAAAGTGTTAAATTTACAGTTTTATTTTGGAAGACAAAATACAGTCTGTAAAACAAAACAACACATAATACATTTCAAATACAGATAACAGTGGAACAGTTTCATCACATTTTTTTAAGTTGAATAAAATTTCAAACTGAAAAAAAATACAAAACTGATACATTTACAAGATTGTCACTGATTCACTATTGATTCTGAAACTTGATTATTCAGATGTAAATTTATGTAAACAAATTCTTCAGAGCCCCCAGGAGGAATTGAAAAACTAAAAATTGCATTTATCTTGTAAGTTAGGGTTACTAATATCATGATGAGGTTATGATTTCACCTCATAACAAAATAACAAATTGTGTCATTTACTGTTAGCTTTGTATTTTCCAAATAAGTTTTATATTGTTTTCCTCTATATTCAACTGAGCCCCGAGGGCTCCATATAGCTCTGATAATATATATATATGGACAAACATTTACCTTTTAATTCAGAATCCAAGCGATATAGTGTAATAAGAAATATAAATCAAAACATACAACAGGTCCATGATTCTGCTCCAGAAGGGACAGACACAGCAGATAAAGAGCAATCCTCTTCCAAATCTTCAATAATCAGCAGGATCTGTAAAAGAAAGAAAGAAAAATACATTGATTCACTAAAAAGTCCTTAAAAAGGGAGGATTTTGTTTTTGGAGCTTTCCTTTAAACAACATTTGACATTGAGATATTCTGGCTATATGAACACAGAGTCCGCTCAGCTTTGAGATGGTTATTGCTGATTATTGTCCATAACATTTGGTCCAATGGAGCTTGGTTACCAACATTATTCAAAATATTTAGTTTCACAGAAGAAAGTCATACAAGTTTGATAAGACATGAGGGTGAGTTAACGATGAGGGAGTTTTGATTTGGAGTGAGCTATGCTTTTAAACTCAAGGTACATTTGAACCAGAGTTGTGCCTTGGTGCTGAGTTGCCTGTGTTCACATTTCCACACACATAAGGCTACTGAACAGTATTAATGTTGGAGATGACATGAATACTCACTTCCTCTGAAGATCATGTGGCAGATTTCCATTCCCAAAACTTCTGGATCATGAGGGGGGAAGAAACATACACACACACACAAATGAATATTAATTTGTTTGATAAAACATTAATATTAATTATCAACTTACTGACAGAGACATGGACTTGCAAAATGTACTCACCAGGGCTGCGTTTCCCAAAACCATTGTAAGCCTAAATTGATTGTTGCACCTATTGGTGGCAATTGTTCTACGATCAGCTTACGATGGTTTTGGGAAACGCAGCCCAGGTCCATACAAAAACTTCACAGTAGATCCAAAATCCTGGTTTGCCTATAATTCTTCAGAGTCCAAGATTGGCGGTTTCCTGTCCTCTCTGTTGAACGAGTGAACATAACAGTGTTCTCAGATTACTCATTCCAAAGCTCCTTTACTTTTTATGACAAGCTTGATCTTAAAACTAGCTTAAAACTTGATCTTAAAACTTCCAGTAGGGATGGACATTATGACCATATTATTCTACATACATGAGACATTTTATTTCACAATAATGATATCACAATATAGTTATTTTATAGCTATTTTATTAATAAATACTACACAATAATACTGCTTAGTCTTCACTGTATGATATTCTATGCATTATCATCACTTGATTCTTAAAAACGCAGAAGGTCTTCTCTAGTCTTGTTGTTTGATTCACATTTTGAGAGGGCAGTTTATTAATCTGCTGCCCCTTTAAGAACGGATGCACAATGACAAGCATCCGGGTTTCCCCACGATAACTTGAACTGTTCAACTCTAACGTTACTTCAAACATAACTGACTGTTTAAATCAAGAGAATACCTCACATGACAGGGATTTAGAGATAATTGTGTGCATTTTACCGAAAGGATCACTGATTTCAGGATGGCATGCTGTCTGAGAGAGGCGGCTTAACGTTACTCTTTATTCTTCATTCATGCATGTTTCTTTATCAAAATGTCAATAACTGTAAGTAACGTTAGTGCAGTGCTACGCAGATATATTTACATTCCGCGATATAAAAAGGAAACATAATTGTAAAATCTCTCACTATATTCGTCATAGCGCCCAGCCCTATCTTAACAGTATTACAACATAAACGCAGAAACAGAATATGTAAGTTATTCGCGATTAGTTTATAACTTCAATGCACTATATATTGATGTGACAGTAGAAAACATATAAAGGGATTTATTTACCTTCTGCCGTCTGTTGTTCGCCATTGGTAACTTAAATGTCTGTTCATATTCATGTTTTCCGTTCTCAGTCGACATCCCACAATCAAAATTCGTCCAAAATAAGATTTTAACAGATGTAAAATGATCCATGTAATGCCATTAATGGGCCGACGAAGCAGTCCTGTTGCAGATTAGAAACCGCACCCGCGACCGCGAGCACTCCAACGGCACGGGTGTATTTTCAAACATGATCGGATTCGGTAGAAGGAGCGCACAGCTGTCATTGGCCTGATTTCTAGATGACGTTCAGATTGACAAATCACGCTCAAGTGAACACGGAAAGACAGCAAATAACCTTGCAACTATAGAAATAACTTGTTTTAAACTAAAGTTAGCAAATGTGTATATTTATATTTATTTGCTGTTATATTTAATTAATTGGTCAAGTGGTGTTTTGTGGTGTGGGCAGAGGCTTGAAAGTTTCAACCTGGAGAGCAGTGCAGATTTGTACTCTTTAAAAACAGATTATTGTTATATATTTAATTTGCAATATAGTTTGATATATTTGTATCTAGAATTACAGTTTGAATGTAAAATACACCTACACTGTAAAAAAAAAAAAAAGTCAAATGACTGGCAGCAACGGCTGCCAAACAAAAACATAAAATTAAAGTAAAATATCTTAATTTAAATAAGGAGAAATCTGTAAAATAAGTTTTCTCTCAAACTTTTAATGTAAATTTACGTAAAGTTTTTGCACTTTATTTGAATTAAGATATTTTACTTTAATTTTACGGTTTTTGTTTGGCAGCCCTAGCTGCCAGTCATTTACCTTTTTTTTTTAACGATTTTATTTTTACAGTGAAACTAATAAGATTAACTTTAAAATGAGAAAGAATAATGTTAAATTGTTAGTATGGACATAAACCATTAATATTATGAGCTAAATATTTTATTACAGATTAGTTCTGTAATTTTACATACATTTGTATGTAATTTAAGAAAACAGAAAAATACTGTATAAATAATACAGTAATTTCCCTATATAAGAATGAGAATGACTGTGATTTGTCATTAATGATAAAATAATGGTCAAGTTGTTAATTTACAGATATTTTTTGTAATTTTACATGAATTTGTATGTAATTTATGAAAACAGAAAAATACTGTATAAATAATAGTCATTTTCCTGTATAAAAATGAAAATTACTGTAATTTGTCATTAATGATATAATCCTTAAAATAACAGTCAAGATTTTTATTTACAGATATTGTTTGTAATTTTACATAGTTTTAAACAATTCAAAATTACAGGAAAATACTGTAAACAATTTAGTTATTTTCCGAAAAATTAGGATTTTTTTTTTACAGTGTAGGCATATAAAATGTATGTATGTTGTTTAAATAAATGGGCATATATAAATGAAACATATCGGTGACATATATGGTCATAACATACAATATTATATAAACAATAGTCATATATATCGTATTAATATATGTCACTATACTAATTTAAAGGAACTGTATGTAAGAAATGTATTTCAATTAATCATAAAATGGCCCTAATATGTCAATAGACATTAAAAAATCATGTTAATTTCAAATACTTATATCACTGACAACAGTTGTCCGGCCAAGATATTGTCATTTTAAAATTGGAGTTGCAGCCCTCAACTGATGTTGATGTTGACATGTTGTGTCATGCCTGAAGCGCCGCCCTCCACCTATCTACCAATCACGAAGTCAGTAGTGTTTCTGCATTCGGGTTGCCAGCTCTGCTAGTTACCACAGCTGCAGCTACAAACTTTCTGGATAAACAATGTCTAACTTTACGAAACCTAAACGACCTCGATATGAATCAGAAAAACGTCGTGACAGTGTCCGAAATAAAACAAGGATTTGTATAGGAGATGCCTTTGAAAGATGGAGACGGCTGAAAACGGAAGAATTTGAAGACTGACGCAATTGCTAATTTTCTCCTGGACAGGTAAGGTTCATCTATGTTTGGCTAACTTGTACTTAATGTAAATGGACATTTCAAATATTCACGACAGTCGAACAAAGTTGTGCATGTTCATGCAAAGTAACGTTAGGTTAGCGCAGATGGAGGAGGTGGGTCATTGAATTGAAAAGGTAACGTTAAGGAATTGTTTGGTAAATAAAAACGGTGAGTCGTCATTGCTAACATTAGTAATGCATTATCAGAGCCCGTTTCTCTGTCATTATGCTGAGACGCTGATGAAAACAACATTAGCACGCCTATTATGGCAATGTGAAAACGTATTTGAGACAGTAGCCTAACGTTACCTCTGTAAAAATTATTCCTCATTCTTTCTTCGTATATATAGTGGATAAAACATGCTGCAAGTTGACCTGTATGACCATTGCAAATGTTATTTAGTTACTCTCAATCGTTTCTGATGGGACTGAAATCAACCATGTGATAGCCATTGTTGATATTGAACGCTGACATGGCGTAATTTGTCCCGCGTTATACTTGCTGTGGCAATGTTTGTTATTTGTTAGCCTACTTATGACAAAAACGCTTGTCTTACTGTGTACGACTCGTCACTTGCCATTGAAAGCTCCGTGTAGCAGCCTACGTTCCCGCTGGATCCTGCAGCCTATCTGGCAACCTCGAGTTGGGGTACTTGCAGTAATTTGAAAGTGATTGCAGTACCAGTTTTGGCCACAGTCCTACATACAGCTCCTTTAATATGGAAAATTTATATATGTTATAAACTTATATCAACATATATCTAGAGATATGTATATATGTGATAGCAATATATTGTCTTATATTTAGCATATATGACGGCGTCATTTGCAATATAGGGACATATATGTCATATATTACATTTCCGTATGGGACTGAGCGCCTGAACCAAGAGATATCCAAGTTCCTCAGAATGTACTGCCAACAGAACAAAAACAGACTGGAGTCGCTTTCTTCCCTGGGCGGAATATGCACAGAACTCCATCCTCAAGCCATTTACCAAACTGACTCCCTTTCAATGCATCCTGGGCTAGCAACCACCACTGTTTCCATGGTCCGGGGAGCCTTCCGAGGTTCCTGCAGTTAACAACTGGATTCAACGCAGCGAGACCATCTGGAATCAAACCCATGTGCATCTTCAATGAGCCATAAATAGGGTCAAGGAACAAGCAGATCGTCATCGGCGTCCCCATCCTAACTATACACCAGGACAGTGGGTGTGGCTGTCCACCCGGGACCTACGTCTACGGCTACCATGCAAGAAACTCCATTCAACATAATCAAACAGATGACCACCGTGTCATACCACCTAGAGTTACCTGCCACTTACCGCATCTCTCCTACTTTTCATGTGTCTCTGTTAAAACCGGCTGATGGTCCGAGGGTGGAGCAGGAGTCCAGCGAAGCAGGCCACGCACCCATGACCGTGGAAGGCGAGGAGGCGTTCTCTGTGCAGGAATTGCTAGATTCCAGACGCCGGGGGTGCCAGATCCAGTATCTAGTCGATTGGGAGGGGTACTGCCCAGAGGAGAGGTCCTGGGTCAACTCAGAGGACATTCTGGACCCCAACCTAATCAACGACTTTCATAGGACTCACCCGGAGAAACCAGCCCCACGATCTCAAGGAAGACCCCGGCGTCGGATGTACGCCCGTGTCAGGAGCCGCTCGCAGAGGGGGGGCTCTGTCACAATTGCTGGTGAAGATCCCAAGATCCCATATATATATATATATATATATATATATATATATATATATATATATATATATATATATATATATATATATATATATATATATAATTAGTGGTGGGCCGTTATCGGCGTTAACGTGCTGCGTTAACGTGAGACTCTTATCGGGCGATAAAAAAAATATTGCCGTTAATCTATTCTCAAAGTTGGGTTGGGAGCTGGGTCTATACTATGTAAGCTATGATGACTTTCACCTTGATATTTTATCGCGGATGTATACCTAGCCGAATTGCACTGTAGGGGCGAGAGAACGAGTCTTCGAACCTGTGTGTATGCCTACTAGTGTTGTCAAAAATATCCATATTTCGCTATGTATCGATACTGAAATATCCGAAATGATACAATACTAATTTTCTACAGTATTGATACCAGCTGCACTCTCCTCTCCGACCGACAGCGAGTGACACGCACCCGCCTCCTCTCATTCAGTCCGTTTAATCCTCTGAACATTGCGAACGGGTGTTCTGCTGGACTTTTGTTAGTATTGGTGTGACCGGTCTGAATTTCGCGCGGGGTTGCACATAAAGTTAATTCTACTAATTCCCGCAGATTTCGCGCTCGCATCTGAAGCGCACACACACATTCCTTAATAAAGCTTCCTCTGACATACAAGTGCAATAATGAGCTCCTTTTTCCGTCTTATTAATGGTCAAATACACTCAAAAATGTCTCAATGACCATCTTGGTGAGTTTTAACGTAAACACAGTCGTAACCAGCTCACAGTAACAGTGTTTGGATATGCGTGCGTCAAGTCTTAAAGGGACAGAAGTTATTTATTATTCAAACTACAAAAAGACAAACGATCACTTATGAGCACACATATTCAAATAAGCCATTTTAATCTAGATTAATCTAGATTAAAAAAATAATAATAATAATTAAAAAAAAAAAAAAAAAAAAAAAAATATATATATATATATATATATATATATATATATATATATATATATATATATATGTATATAAAAATCTGAATTTCTATTTCCTTCAAACGTATTAAGTATAGATTACTTCACAGGCATCTCTCCATCCATCCTTCCATCCATAAATCCATCCATCTAGCTGGTAAAGAAATACTTCATGTTTCTGAGCACAGTGTAATAGGCTAATACCGTGATTTAATGCTAATGCACTCTTCAGAGTGACAAGCTCACACTTGGGAAGTGTACACATACTCTGACCTGCTTGTAAATGTTATTAAACTTTGCTTCCTTCAAGTTCCGCTTGTCCAGATTATTTAACACAAGGGATAAAGCCGTGCTCCATTGAGTGCTGCAGTCTGTGCTTCTTCAGTTCACTAAATCAAAATCACAAATGGAATATGTTTCTCTTTGACCACACTGATATAAAATAGAGAGCAAACGCAGTGCCTGGAATTTTTTTTTTCTTTTTTTCTTTTCTAATTTACATAATCTGCCAAAATCTTTATTCAAAAGTGCTATGACCTCATACATCTCTAATTTGATTCTCCAAAAGAAAAGATTGTAAATAGCTTTAATGTGCTGTGAAAAATGAGGTATGACCTCAAAGTTATTAATTGATTTTGTAGAAGAAAGCAGCTTCACAGTCTTAAACAGGAAAATAATGCAACAGAATTTTATTCGGCCGTACAGCCGCTCCGGAGAAGGTGATGTCATCTAGCTCATTTCAATTATCATACAGTGACAATGTGGGCATTAGATTAGTAATTAGATTAGTAATTTAGTTTATATGGTTAATTTAGTTTACTAATTCGTTTTAAAAGTAGGAAGTAACAGTTTAGGAAGTAGCAGTGTCTTATACTTGCATCCACGTGAATTTGCAGTACGCATGTTTTTGTGTAATCCCTAAAAAGCTGTACTGAATGTGTCTATGTGCATCTAAATCACTTAAACATTATTCATATTCACATTTTTAATATCATAGGAGAACTCCACTGAGCTATGAAAGAGCAAGATCTAGCAATACAATTACTTCTGGAAAAATTGTCCCAGTTTGTACGGACAGGTAACACTTTACTTGAAGGGGTGTGCATAAGACTGACATGACACCTTCATAATCATGACATGTCATGAATATGAAGGAGTTTTTATGCATGTTTATGACAACTGTCATTAAGTGTCATTTGCTCAATTATGTCATTTTTAATGCAAAGATGATATTATTTGAGATGTCTTAGTTATGACAACTTGACATTACCAAGACAACATAACCTGTCATAAACATGACATAGCAGATTAATTATCAAATTTAAGAAACGACTTAGCTTTATGGGTTAACATTACATTAAACTGTCATGTGGTTGGTTTTGACGTTGGCTGTCATGAGGCCATTATAATGTCATGGGGTTTTTTTATGATCACTTTTTTTTAGTGGTACAAATTGAATTTGTCATTAAAATGGCATTAAGTGCAGCACTCTGTCAAATTAATTTATAACAGTCTCATAAATATTTTTCTTGACCTAAACTATGGCGTCATAGAGAAAATTGAAGTCATTGAAAACTCACCTCAAAATGATAGAGTGGCACCACTGGTTAAGTGTACGCCATTATGATGGTGTCTTAGCTAGACTTATCCATGATGTAAAAAAGCATTTCAAGAAAATATAAATGTGTGGGATGCTGTAATTAACTGTTTTTGCAGTGATATGGACCAAACGCTGCATGGCTTAAACCACCATTGTACTATTTTCATTTAATTTTGGGTGAATCAGTCTCCAAATGCAATAAAATATAATTTTATCCCTTTTGATTATTATTATAATTGGATGATTGACTTTATTTCTCGAACACCTATTTATATTTTTAAGACATTTGAAATGGTCTATTATCTGACCTTCTGTTGGAGCTGGTGGAGGAAACTTAAAAAAAAAAAAAAAAAATAAACACTTTATGACGCTGTTATAAAATAATTTGACAGAGTATTAACACTTTAATGACAAATTCAACTTGTACCACTGAAAAAAATTCATGACATTATAATGGCCAACATCAAAACCAACCACATGACAATTTAATGTTAACCCTATAAAGCTAAATATTTTCTTAAATTTGATAATTTATCTTCTATGTCATGTTTATGACAGATTTATGACAAAGACACTGACAGGTTATGATATATTGGTTTATGTCAAGTTGTCATAACAAAGACATCTCAAATAATGTCATCTTTGCATTAAAAATGACATAATTGAGCGAATGACACTTAATGACAGTTGTCATAAACATGCATACAAACTCCTTCATATTTATGAATATTTATATATGAATATTTCATATTTATATTTCATGATTATGAAGGTGTCATGTCAGTCTTATGCACACCCCTTTAAGTAAAGTGTTACCATTGGGGGTTCATTGTTTGTTCATGTTAGTTCACAGAGCAGTAACTAATGTTAACAAATACAGAATTTTATTTTAATAATGTATTAGTAAATGTTGATGTTAATTTTAACTAAGTTTAATAAATGCTGTAGAAGTATTTATAATTCTTAGTTCATGTTAACTAAAGTAGTTAACTAATGAAACCTTATTGTAAAGCGTTACCATTTGAACTTATATTTACAAATATTTTATATCATAAAGATATTTGTATAATTGCCCTCCTAATTGCCCTTTTACCATTTTATAGATAGAGATCCCTTAACCCCCAAACTAAACATACCCATTTAGATAGAAAATAAAAATAACACACAAAACAAAAAAGACAGAAATGTCTAGGAAAACAACAATTTTAGTAGCAATATAACATTAAGAAGATATATTGAGCCGCTAATCCCACCACATAACCATTTCTTATAAATATGTAGAGTTACGAAGAAAAACATAACAGACAGACAAGTGTAATCACAATAATTAGTAAAATTTGTAAAAATGTCAAAAGCATAACAGAAGTGGTCTAAATGGCAATCACTGCTCTAAAACCTGTCTTAAAGCTTCTTGAGGTATCAATTTTTGAATTTATAATGACTGCGCTAGGATTTGACATGTACGCACACATTTGTAAGTCAAGTCACCCCTAATTATTAAGCGCTTTTTACAATACAGATTTTTTCAAAGCAGCTTTATAGTTTTAATAGGAAATTAATGCAATAAAGATTGTTTTGGCTGTACAGCAGCTAGAAGAAAGTCATTGCCCAGTTTTGTTCAGCATTGATTAACTTCCGTTGTAAAAATCATTAGTTATTAACTTAGAGGTCACAAAACAGAAAACTTTTAATGTGTTCTGGCTTGGTGGCATGGGAATGCAAACTATGAAATAGGTTTCAAATTGCAAGTTTTTGAAAGTGAGTTCTAAAAACGATACCGCTATCATCTCCTCATACACTTAAATTTAAACCAATTGAATCTGTGAAAACAGTGACAGCATGCACATGCGTATTACATGCTTAGTCTATAGTCACACGCTATATTTGAATGTGTATGCGTGTTGTATGCATCATGCGCTGTGGTCGTGTCTAGGCGCAGGTTCTTTATCTGATTTGGATACGGCCTGGATCCGGCTGACTACGGTATAGCTCAGAATAAACAGAGAGACTAATATTAGCGTAGGTGCCATTCGGCTGTTATAGGAAGTGTTCCTGGTTCTGGCTGACCTAATTTATGCAACCTAACAATCATTTTACATGATTTGAATTATATAAATTGATAATGTGTAGGAAAATGCTAGGAAGACTGTTCCAGATTTTAGGTGCTAAACATGAAAAGGATCTACCGCCAGAAGATGATTTTGATATTCTAGGTATTATCAACTGGCCAGGATTTTGAGATCACAATAGATGTGAAAGACTGTAATGCGTTAAGAGTTCGGCTCAAGTACTGGGGAGCTAAACCATTTACAAATTCAATAGTCATGACCTTCAGTATTGCAGCTGCTTCTGAATTAGTCTTTTTAATGAGTTTCAAAATCATCTAAGCATATTCCCACATGCTACAGTATCTGAGATAATCAGATTATAGTATTTAATCGATAGACAGGTGGACTCTCTCTTGGATCATTACCGTTGAGTTGGTCTTAGTGCTTACAATAAATCAGTTAATTTTTCTTTTTTCTTTAACTCTCTGGTGTCTGTTGACAGATGCAACAGGTGTCCGTGATCACTTGCATTTTTTTCCTGACAAACAAACAGGGGCGGTTCGCTTGAGGTGTGAAAGCAATCCGACCCAACAGACCAATGAACCAAGTGGTATTATAATTCATAACGGGAAATGTGCTATAACAGCAATAGTGTCTGATTCTGTGAGTGAGCATATTAGTTATCACAGTTGAAAACCAATAGAGTCCCTCTTCATCCTAAAATGTTGTGTAATTGTGAGAATGCTGTCCCGATGGATTCCATCTCTTCCGCTGATTGTGCATCTTAGGACCTGATTGTGTTTAACAACTCAGATTTAATAATTTTGGCCTGGTGTTACAGATAGGGCTTAGCCAGGAGTATGCCTTAGTTAAATTAGGGCATCTAAGCTTTATAATTGTTCCCTAGAGAGAGAAAAAAAACTTTACTGGTGTGCTTCTGGAGACAAAACAGTGGCAGTAACATATTTTATGACATGTCAGTGCAAGTTGCTTTCAGTTAAAACTGCTCATGCATTTTAGCTTGGGACTAGGCTAAATCCTTGTCTGTGAAACAGGGGGATACTGTTTTTAAACCAGCATGAACATGAAATTGAGTCTATTTTAAAGAAATTAACAAAACAGTTTTTGTTTATTTGTTTGTTCCTTTTTTAGCAAAGATAAATATTTTACATTTGTGATTGTCAAGTTTATGTTCTGTTCTATGGACTTTTAGTTTGCATTACCATGTTTTCCTGTGTATCTGTTCCTAATTCCTTTGTTCGTGTGTTCATCATTGGTTGCCATGGTTTTTATTAGTTTTATTTACTTTTAGTTAAATAGCTGACAAATATATTGCCCGGAGTTTACACTGTCCTTTGTCTGTTATTGTCTTTGTTTTACAAAAAATGTTTTCTTCTGAAATGTGACAGTGAAAACTTTTTTTTTCCTTCAGTTTTAAGGGTGACAGTTAGTTTGTTTTGTGTTAGTTAGTTAGTTAGTTAGTTAGTTAGTTAGTTAGTTAGTTAGTTAGTTAGTTAGTTAGTTAGTTAGTTAGTTAGTTAGTTAGTTATGGGAGATGGTGGTCCAGTGGGTTAAACCATGGAACTGATATGCAGAAGGTTGCTGGTTCGATCTCATCAGTCACCACCAGTGTGTCCTTGAGCAAGGCACTTTACTCCATGTTGCTCCAGGGGAATTGTCCCTGTAATAAGGGCACTGTAAGTCGCTTTGGATAAAAGCGTCTGCCAAATGCATAAATGTAAATGTAATGTAGTTTGCTGTTTTTTTTATTTTCTTTTATTTATTTTTATCAGCTTTACAGGTTCTCATCAAGTGGAATAATTGGTTCCATTACATTCAAAACATAGCTGAACCTTTACATATTAAACCACATTAGTATATATTTATATAAATTATGAATTCTCCATCCATCAGTCAGAAAGCAGAATCTTTTCTGTATGTAATACCACTCATGTCAGAACAATAAGACACTTCACCACCTCTCTAAAAGCAATGAATCACCCATGATTTATTCATAGACAGCTGATGAATGTTGTATATCTTTTACAAATATATTTTAACAGTGTTTGTTTACTACAGCTCACTGGCCATCTCACATGCCTGCAGATAACATCTGGACATCAAAATGTTGTATGATTAAACTTCTCACAAATGCTTTTTTTGCATTTTCAAAAGAGTGTTTGAAAGAAAAGCCTTGCCGTGGTTAGTTACTGTTAAAAGTCTGTTTCCAAGAGCTTTGAAATTGACCAGTTAAATATCCAATATGATCCAATATGATTTGTAATTGGCAAGGCAAGGCAAGTTTATTTGTATAGCACATTTCATACACAGTGGCAATTCAAAGTGCTTTACATAGAAATGAAGTTAAAATATTCATAAGTGAATAAAATAAAGAAATATATAGTATAACAGTTATAATAGGAATTAAAAGAAAAGAAAAAAATAAATTAAAAATATATAAATAAAAAGTATAATTAACACTATAAATAAAAACCGGGTTAAATTGAAACACATAATTAAAGTGCAAGCAGTTCGGACAGAGCACAGAGCTCATTCAGTAAATGTATAAGATAAGGTTGCAATCAGTCGGACGTACAGTGGCACAATGCTCATTCATTTTGAGTCTGGATTTGAAAGTGGCTACTGTTGGAGCACATCTGATCTGTTCAGGAAGCTGGTTCCAGCTACGGTTAGCATAATAGCTAAAAGCAGACTCTCCTTGCTTTGAGTGAACCCTTGGCATTTCTAATTGACTTGATCCTGATGTTCTGAGTGATCTGTTGGGTTTGTATTTAATCAGCATATCTGCAATGTATTGAGGTCCTAGGTAATTGAGTGACTTATATACAAGTAATAGTACTTTAAAATCGATCCTAAATGTAACTGGAAGCCAGTGTAAAGAACTGAGGACTGGTGTGATATGGTCATATTTTCTGGTTCTGCTCAGAATCCTGGCAGAAGCAGCTGTCTAATGGTCTTTTTGGGAAGGCCAGTGAAAAGACCATTACAATATTCCACCCTGCTGGTGATAAAAGCATGAACGAGTTTATCTATGTCTTGCCTGGAAACAAAGCATCTAATTCTTGCAATATTTTTGAGATGATAGTAAGCTGATTTAGTTATTGCTTTGACATGACTACTGAAACTCAGGTCTGACTCCAAAATCACACTAAGATTCCTGACTTGATTTTTTTATTTTAGACCTTTAGCCTCAAGATATGCGTTCACCTTGAGAATTTCATCTTTGTTTCCAAATGTAGGGATTTCAGTTTTGTCTTTGTTTAACTGAAGAAAGTTTTGGCACATCCAACTGTTAACTTCTTCAATGCATTTACATAGAGAGTCAATGGGGCTGTAGTCATTAGGTGATAGGGCTAAGTAGATCTGGGTGTCGTCAGCATAGCTGTGGTAAGCCATTTTGTTATTTTTCATTATTTGGCTCAGTGGGAGCATGTACAGGTTGAATAGGAGTGGTGCAAGAATTGACCCCTCCGCATGTCATGGATGTCCACTCAGACTTACGGTCACCTATACTCACATAATAACCTCTCCTTGAACCATTTGAGGACCATTCCAGAAAGCCCAACCCAATTTTCTAGCCTGTCAAGTAGTATGTTGTGGTCAACAGTGTCAAATGCAGCACTGAGGTCGAGTAGTACCAGAATTGATGTTTTGCCTGTATCTGTATTGAGGCGAATATCATTTATTATTTTTATGAACGCTGTCTCTGTGCTGTGATGCGGTCGGTAACCAGATTGAAAATTGCCAAAGTATCCGTTTGATTTCAAGAATTTGTTGAGCTGACTGAAAACAACTGTTTCAATGATCTTGCCTATGAAGGGGAGATTTGAGATTGGTCTGTAGTTGCTTAGTATGGAGTTATCCAGATTTCTCATTTTCAGGAAAGGCTTAACTACTGCGGTTTTAAGGGAGTTTGGAAAGGTCCCAGAAATAAGTGAGGTGTTTACCACTTCTAAGAGATCTGCTTCTAAACAGTTAAACACACTTTTGAAAAAAGACGTGTTTTTAGGTGCTGTACCGTTTCTTCTAAAATGTTACCATCAATTGCTTCAAAATCAGTCATAGTAACTTTCTGAGGTTGTGGTCTGATCTGACTCACCCCAGAGCAACTCAAGGATGTGCTGAACGCATTTCTGATATTATTGAAGAAGAAAGCAAACTCACTACATTTGCTGTCTGAGAGCATTTAATTGGGAATGTGACTCGGAGGGTTTGTTAGTCTCTCTACAGTAGCAAAAAGAGTGCGCGTGTTGTTTATGTTTATAATATTTGAAAAGAAGGTCTGTCTAGCTTTGCCTAGTTCCACATTGAAAGCACAAAGACTGTCTTTCGCCACATGCGTTCATCTTTCCTGCATTGTCTTTTCATTCATTTCACTGCTGTTGAGTTTCTCCAAGGTGCTTTTTGTTTGCCACTCTTTTTTCTGACTTTCACAGGAGCAATATCATCAATTACTCTCTTAACTTTTGAGTTAAAAGAGTCAAGGAGAAAATCAACAGAGTCTGCAGATATGCTTGGTGTTAGAGATATAGCCTTCATAAACAGCACACTAGTGTTCTCATTTAAGCATCTCTTTTTGACAGAGACAGATCTAGTTTCAATGGCAGGAGATATTGATATATCAAAGAAAATACAGAAATGATCAGACAGTGCTACATCCTTAATGACTATCGATGAAGTGTTTAGACCCTTACTGATAAGTAAATCTAGAGTCCACGATCATGTGTGGGTCCGTGTACATGTTATGTCAAATCAAAAGTGTTAAGAACAGTCATGAGATCTTTTGTTGTAGTGGATTCAGCATTGTCAATGTGAATGTTAAAATCCCCAGCAATAGCAAAACAGTCATACTCAGATGAGATTGCTGATAACAGCTCTGTAAAGTCATCAATAAAGGCTGGACAATATTTTGGAGGCCTGTAAAAAATTATAAGCAGGATACGTGGAGCACCTTTTAGCACAATGCCCAGATATTCGAGAGACAAATAGTCACCAAATGATACTTGCTTACATTGATAGACATCTTTAAAAAGAGCACCGACCCCCCCCACCCCTCCTGACTGCTCTGCAGACACCCATAAAAGTAAAGTTAGGAGGGGCTGTTTCATTGAGGACTGTTGCACTGCAACTGTCTTCTGCCCATGTTTCATTTAGAAGCAAAAAACCTAGGTTGTTTGTGGTTATTAAGTCGTTGACTAGAAATTAAATGAAATGATTGAACTTAAGCTTGAATAACTTGTCAACATTTTTGAAGTAATACAACTTCCTGTGTAGTTTAAATTAAAGATTGTATATAAACAACATCCTGCATTAAAAGTCCTATTAAAAGTCCACAATAATATACCCTCAACCATTATAGTCAAGGAACACAATGTACAGGTCCTTCTCAATAAATTAGCATATTGTGATAAAGTTCATTATTTTCCATAATGTAATGATAAAAATTAAACTTTCATATATTTTAGATTCATTGCACACCAACTGAAATATTTCAGGTCTTTTATTGTTTTAATACTGATGATTTTGGCATACAGCTCATGAAAACCCAAAATTACAACTGCAAAAGAT